>OY856415.1:299155686-300355686 GCA_963693085.1 Alisma plantago-aquatica
TTCCAGTGGTGGAAAACTCCTTCTATGGCCTCTGGAACAATCGGTGTGTATCTCTTGCTCCGTTCTTCCTCCTCTCCTCTCCTCGAGACTTCTACAGCGATTAATGACGTAATCCATGGCTTAGAGCCACTATTTTTAGGTATAAGCACCACTTTAGGCTGCCAAAACATCACCACCATACGATTAGAATCGAGATGTAGATTAACCTGATCTGACGACATCGATACCATCAACATAGGTCAATAGTATCGACCCACCCGGATATCGGTGGTCCTCTACTTTTCTGGGTTTGCTCTGACATGATCTCGATACAATCGACTGATTTCTGGGTCGATGGTATCGACACCTTAGGCATCGCTTTTATGTGGAATCCGACGCTTAAGCTGATTCTGTTGAGACGAAGTCGATAGTATCGACTATTTGGTCGATTGTAATGACTTGTAGAAATATGACTCTTTGAAGCTATCTCACTACCATCGACTTCTAGGTCGATGGTATCGACTCATTTTGCTCTATTGCGGCTACCTCTCTGTGGCCCTGTCGATACTATCGACAACTATATATATCTGTTTTGCTTGAAAATCAAAGATAAACTTGAATCAACTTTGATAACTTTGATAAATATGATCATTCATACCAAATGAGTTAAAACAAGGTAAATTTGATGCATAATGAGATTATAGACTGAAGGAACTGAATCATGCAATATTAACCATGAAAATGACCAATAATCACATAAAACACGTGAAACTAGTCTATAAAGATGACTCAAAATCCTCACATCATGTCTCAGCGCGCATCCTCCTCCTTGCGATTCTGTGCGAGTGCTTCTTCTTGCTCTCAGACTCTAGCGTTGCCATGGTTCCATGCTTTGGGGAGAAGCTGGTGGTCAGTCAGTCCTCTGACAACCTTCTTCATCCATCACTAGATTTGTCTGCCCCTTTTATGCACCAGTGGCATGGAGGTTGTTTTTGGATCCTTCATCTCCATTTTGTGCTATTGGGATGCGAGTCCACAACTCCATCCATGGGTGGAGTGGTGTGTGACTCTCTCGTATTTCCTTAGAACAACTAGGTATTGGGTCAGTCTCTAGTTCTCCATGCTAAGACAACCACCCACTTATCCAGTTGAACTCTCAACTTACACCCACGATCGATGATCATGTAAGCATGATCCAGCAAGGGCTGAACTACATCCCACATTGTGTCTTTGAACTGGAGCATGGGATAATTTCTCAACCCTCTCATGTAGCCATCCAAGGGCCAAAATACATCCACGCTACTGATATGTAACCTAATGGCTATGTATGACTGCACTTCCTAGTAAGGAAAATAACTCTGTCACCCTCTTGCTTCACCAAGGCATGATAAGGGACATGCTGGCAACTTAGGATAATGGGTTTTATACTTGTTCATCCCATACCTCGATTATTCATCATTTAATCAACATTCAAACATCCATAACTCTCACTAAGGACATCATAGATTAGTGAGACTTCCAACATGGCTTTATCATAACTCACGCTACACTATACTAAAAGTTGGTGCCAAGCTACTACTATTTGACCGATCCATCACTTCATTCAACACAACACCTAGTTAAGGGTGGTTATCATGATATTAACATCAAAAGACTTCAACTTATGTCAAATTAATTGGAGTACCTCCATATGATCAAAACACATACTTCCATAGGATCAAAACACACTTTAGGTACTATGCCATTGTAATATGTAAAACCAATTAGGCTGACACTATTACCATGTATACATCATCATCATCATACATACATACATACCTAAATGGATCATTCCAATCTCTGATCCATGATCAAATTATTGAATTGAATAACCAAGAACCTCAAAGTTTCACTCGATCACAGTTTGGATCCAACTACGTTAGGTATTCTAGGGTGTTGTATGTGTTTGCTTCCAAAATTTGTATCTTCAAATGGAAACATCCAAAAACCACCAAATTTTAATCAACACTTAATCAAGGACCAATGTAATTGTACTAAATGTTTTGAGTCAATCAGATAATGTTTGATGCACCAATAAATTCAATTGAGTGCAGTCACAAAATTGAGATAAATGAAGTGTCATACAGTACAATTTTTTGGAAATTGGGCATTCTTATAGAAATTTGGATTTCAAAATAACTCAAAGATCATGACGGTGACATAGTGAGGTAAATAGAACAATACTAGATAACAGTAGTGAGTAATTTTAATTTGGATCATAAATGCAGAATATTCCACTTCATCACAATCTTCCCTCCTTAAAAATATTTTTTCCTAAAAATGCAAATAATCCATCAATTGACATTGGAATTTCATATAAATTTTATTAGCAACTTTGTATCATCAATATTTTTTACCCGAGCCTCAAATTCAAGACACAATCACATATTGTTCTAAATCATCACATAAGTCACAAATTTGGAGAGATCATCCTATCTGTCACAAAATTTGGAGAGGTTGTATTTTAAGTCAAATGAATAGATCTCTTGAATAAATAGATAATAAAACATGAATTTGAGGATCCTAGATTCCACATTGGCCTAGGTGGGGTTGTATATCCTTGATGTGAGATTTCATATTTCGATAATTCAAGACAAACATCATATTTCAATATCTAGATTTTGTGTTCAAAATCAATGGAATGTATCACCCTAGTCCTCATGAGAGATAAACCCTAGATCATATATTGAGGGATTCAACATAGTCATTATTTCAACTTTCAAAATTTGGGATTATGAAATTCATCAGTCATATAATGTGGGTGACATCAAAATCCAAATAATGTGATCATGGTATTCATATCATGTTGATTGTGATGATCATGAGTCAAAATTTTATTAATAAATATCAAGATTTAAGATTTTTGGACATCAAAATTCATACGTCCGATGGTGGTTGTGGGGAGCGAAGGGGTGCGAGGGGTGCGGGGGTGCAAGGGGGATCGCGAGGAGGATGAGGAGGCGATGCAGTGCACAGGAGGAGCATCGAAGGGAATCACAAAATCAGGACGGATGGGGTGAATGGTGACGGTCGTGCGTTCAAAGAAGGGAGAAGGAAAAACGGGATAAAGAGATCGAGGATGCCGACGATGGATCCTCCGTAGGCGTTAGGGTTTTGGTCCCACTGGTGGGGATCGACTTCCAGTTCACAAGTATGAGGGGATGTGATGACAAGGGGAAAGGCTGAAGAAAGGAAGGAGCGGGGAGCGAGGAAATCCATGAGTAAAACGAATCATCAGGGTCCTTAGTGCAGTAGCACAACTCTTCTGAGATGGCAGGTGTAAATAGCGGTTCTGCAGTTGATGGAGTAGAAGGATACAGTGGGCATAAACCTTCCTTTAGTGAGGTTGTTGGGGGAAGGGACACTCAAAATGATGTACCAGAAAGCCAGGCTACTTACTTCCTTGAAAAACTATTTTAAGACTAGCTAGAGCATGAATCTATCGAACTAACACATATTGACGGCGCCCCTACAATTTTCATCAGCCTAGAAGCAAAGCACGAACTCGCAAAGCCCTAGAGATATGTCATTGTTATTAGACTTTTGGGAATGGATGTTGGTTTCATGAAAATGAGGGACTGTATCAAATTACTATGGAACCCTAAGGGGCATTTTAATATGTATGAACTTGACAAAAGTCATTATGTTGTACAACAGTCGTGTAAATATGACTATCATTTGTCCATGACCGGAGGGCCATGGAAGCTTTTTGGATGTTGTTTGGATGTGTGGGACTGGTTCCCAACATTTAAACCTTCAGAGGAGATGCCAAAGAGGGTGGTGACATGGGTCTGAATCCTAGATTTGCCCCTTCACATGTATGTTAATACGTTGTTTGAATACATTGGAGAAGTGTTGGGAAGGCTTATTAAGGTAGATTACCACACGACGTTCATAATGAGGAGAAAATTTGCGAGGTTGGCTATTGAAGTATATACTACCAAAACATTGTACCCAGTCATCCTGATTAATGATGAGGAGTATAAGGTGGAATACGAGGTTTCCCCTGAGTCGTGTGCCTATTGCGGTAAGATAAAACATGGGGAGGCGTACTGCAGGGCCAAACAGTCACGAGAGACTCCAAAAGAGGGATGATAATTGAATGAAGGGGAACAAGTCCAAAGCGAGGGCTGGAGAGTTCAAAAAGGTCGAGGATCCCGACAGCAGAGGAACTACATCCCTGAGAGATAGAGGGGGAACTCGATGGAGGTACCGAGGGGGGCAATATGTTTGAAAATCTAGTATTCGAGGAGGTGGAGGAAGCAACAAATATGGAGAACGGGGAGGAGAGCAAGAGGCAAGTAAGGTGAGGAGTACGGAGAAACCTACCAAGATTTGGAGAAGGAAGAAGAACTGTGACAACAACAACAACGACAAGAGTAGTATGAGTACTGACATGAACGAAGGAAATGAACCACATGATAAAGTCGCAGGTGGGGAAAATGACGCCAAGGAGGGATCCCACACTATGGTTCACCCTGGGGTGGATGAGGTGATAGTGGTGATGGACCAGGATATGGAGTAGGTAGATGCAAATGGAGAGAACAAGGAGGCCCTGAAGAGAGTGCAGAGGAAATTCTGAGATCCTAAAGGAGTCAACGACTGTCTCAGTTGACAAGGCAATGAGCAGCAACGAGAATAACTCGGAGGATGTTGAAATGTAGATAGAAAGTGAAGGGTCTTCCAAGAATAGTGAAGAGGGATCCTGAATAGATACACAACATACTACTACCTCAAAAGATAGTGGGTCCAAACCTAGTACCTCTGACAAAAAGATGACGAGTATTGGCCCCAAGCTAAAGAAACCAAGAAGCGCCCCTCCGTATGAACAACAGAGGAAGAGCCCTAGACTTGCTTCTCACCCAAATGAAAAAAAAATCTCCAGTGGGAAGACGGTGGAAGATTATAGAGAGAAGGACGCATAGGAAGGTAATTACTGTTAACCCTCGCACATACGTTCCTATGACTGATCTACTATGTTGGAATACAAGAGGGATTGGTAGTGACGATAGAAGAAGAGTCTTAAAAGAACTTATAGATATGCATAAGCAGAAGATTACTGCTTTTCTTGAACCAAGAATTAGCAGAGAAGCGGTGATAAGAACCATCAAGGAACTGGGGTTTCCTAATTCCCATCGTGTGGAGGTGAGGGGATTTTCCGGCGATATATGGGTTTTTTGGGATGCTGCACGATGTAACGTTAAGATTCTACAAAGCCATAGACAGTTCATTTCATGCAAGGTCAACAACAACTGTGTAATCACCTTCATCTATGCTAGCCTACAAATCAGCACCAGGAACCTTCTATGGAAGCCTTTGATCAAGTTAGCAGAACAAATCAAGGAGTCGTCGATAGTCCTGGGGTACTTCAACATGACTTTAAACCCATCCGAGAAATGTGGAATCAATTTCTACAACTACAGAAAAGCTACTACCTTTCAACACACTTTGATGGAGGCTGACTTAACAAACCTAGGGTTCTCGGGTATGAAGTACACCTTCAGGCATGGGCTTCTACAAGAATGGATTGACAGAGTGGTAGAAAATTCAGAGTTTATCGGATGCTTCCTGAATGTCAAGGTAGTACATCTTCCACGATTAGGGTCACATCACTTCCCTCTACTGGTTCATTTCCCTTGGTCAGTTACAAGACAATGGAGGTTCATCACTCGAGTATCATGGAGAGATAATAAGGAGTTCATAGCTTTGCTGAATGGGACATGGGACCGCAATGAGGACTTCACCTCAGCATTGCTGGCTGCGAGAGCAGACATACTGAAATGGGACAAGGAGCACATGCATGAACAGCGGAAGAGGAAGGACAAGCTTAATAAGCTTCAGATTGATTTGGCCATACAATACAATCCTATATCGAATGGTCTATTCAATGACATGCAGATGGAACTGGATGGTATCCTAAAATAGGAGGAGATTGACATTTGACATTGTAGCCATGTACACTGGCTGAAGGAAGGTGATAACAACTCAACATACTTTCATAATGTAGTCAACCAAAGAAGGCGGAGGAACAGTGTTACACGCCTAAAGGACGTTGGGGGCATATGGATTACTGATGAAATAGCCCTGATGACCATGGTTCTGGATCACTTCAAATGAGATTTGACTTCCCCTACTGGATGGAGGATACACGGCCTACAGGAATTCCCAGGATACTTCAAACTCGTCTGTAAGTCGAGAAAGGAGAAGTTGGGGTCTATCCCATCAGACGAGGAAATTCATTTGGTGATCAGGTTCCTTAATCTGATCAAGGCGCCGGGGCCTGATGGAGTTACTGTGGAGTTCATTCAACAACATTGGAACATTGATGGGTAGAGCATCATGAAAATGGTGAAGGAGGCAGTTGCTTCCAGAAGCATTTCTGTTGATTTGTGTAAGTTGACGATTATCTTAATCCCCAAAGTGCCTACACCTAAAAAATGTGAGCAACTAAGGCCGATTACTTTAAACAATGTTGGACAGAAAATCATCTCAAAGATGATAATTGAAAGACTTAAGGGCTTGATTCCTGAGTTGGTGGTAGACAACCAGAGCCGTTTCATGCCCACGAGATGTATCACGGATAATATAGCCCTTGTGTAGGAGCTGATTAATCAAATGAAGTGTAAGAGAGGATCTCAGACTATGGCCATTAAGGTGGATCTTACTAAAGTGTATGACTAAATGTCTTAGGAGTTTGTCCTTGACACTATTAAAAGATTGGAGCTACCGCCGAACATTATTAACTACATTATGTGTGTGATCAGAGGAGGGGAGACCTCAATAGTCTGGAATGGAAAAGCATCTGATACATTCAAGGCCAGCAGAGGTCTTAGGCAAGGTGACCTACTGTCATCATACCTATTTGTGCTTTGCTTGGAGAGGCGGTCTCAACTTATTCAACTAAAGGTTGACGACAGCGGCTGGAAACCTGTCAAATTGGGTATGAATGGGCCTAAGATATCTCATGTGTGTTTTACTGATGACCTTATCCTCTTCGCCCATGCTAATCCGATGAACATGAGGATGATCTTGAAGTGTTTCAACGAGTTTGAAGTTGTCTTCGGGCAAGTAGTGTCCCAATCCAAGACCAGGATTTTCTTCTCCATAAGTGTGGATAGACAGATTAGACGAAAAATCAAGTAGATCAACAACTTCCAAACCACTGAAGATCTTGGGAAGTATTTGGGGGTCCCTATCCTTCACAAGAGAGTGGAAATCACACTTACGCTAAGGTGTTGGAGAAGGATGATGGGAGGATCAGTGCTTGGTCTGCGAGGAGTCTATCCTTGGTGGGGAGGGTTTGTTTGGAAAAAGAAACCCTCACTGCGATGCCTACCTACGTGATGCAAACTACACTTCTGTTGGAAGGCCTCTGTGATAGAATAGACAGTTCAATAAGAAGGTTCATGTGGGGTGGATGTCACAAGGCCAATCCCATGGCTCTTGTAGTGTGGGATAAGATGACTTGTTCAAAGAATGAGGGTGGCCTGGGCAATAAGAGCATGCGTGATTGTAACCAGGCACTGTTATACAAACACACGTGGAAGATAAGCACACATCGAAACTTTGTGTGGTGTATGAGTTTGAGGAAGTACTATGAGAAGGAAGAGAGTGGGAAAAGTCTGAGTATATCCAGACTTGGCAGGTTGACAGTAGCTGCAAAATCTTTTATTGAGGACAATTCATATGCCATGCCAATGAATGGACATAATACTAGAGTCTGGGAGGATAGATGGTGGCCATGGGGACCACAGCTGAAGAACTACTCAAAGAGACCTATACCCGCTGAGCTAGATGACTTGAAGGTGTCTAGTTTAGTGAATCTAGAGGGAGAGTGGAACAATGCCTTCCTCGAGGACTGGATCCCAATCAACCTAGTTGATGAAATCTGGAGACTCAAGGTTCCGACAAAGATCGATGGGGAAGATGTCAAAGTATGGAACCACACGGCTAATGGGACTTACTCCACAAAATCGACGTATCATGTCCTGAGAACTGGAAAGGGCAGACCCACCGAGGGGAGGTGGAAGGAAATCTGGAAGGTTGTTGTTGACCCACGGTACAGGATGTTCAGATGGCACTTGTTACACGAAGCGATCTTGACTAACAAAAGAAGGACCCAACGCCATTTAACCACTGATAGCACCTATCCTAGGTGTAACTCTGGTGAAGAGTCGACTATCCACGCTATAAGGGACTGTCAAGATGCTAAACAAGTGTGGGTTGAGGTCCTGATGGGATGGAATAGGCCCATGTTCTTCGAGGTACCCAATGTCTGCGAGTGGGTACACCAACAGACTCAAGGAGAACCCGGCTTTGCAAGCCTGTTCTTAATTGTTTGTGCGCATATTTGGTTTTGCAGAAATCACCAAGTTTTTGAAAACGAGAAGAGAGTTGTTCTGCAACAGGTAGGGTACATCAAAAAGGAGTGGAATGTGTAGCTTGAAGCTATACATAGAACATCTACATTATCCTATAAACCCATTATCGGTAGATGGGAGAAGTTGAGGTCGGGAACAGTGAAGATGAACAGTGATGTGGTGGTAAAGAGAAAAAGAGAAGCTAGTGCAGTCGTGGCTAGGGACTGTGAGGGTAAGTGGATGGGAGGTGTGGCAGGGAGCAGAGTGGGTGATGACGTAGTGGGAGCAGAGCTTAATGCTATATGTCTTGCTATGGAGCTTGCAAACTTAAATGACTGCCCTTCTATTCTTATTGACTCAGACTCACAGACCAAAGTCAGGATGATCACTGAAGACAGGTTGAAATATCCACGTTTTACAAAATGCCTTAGAATGATTGATCACATCTAGAGGTTTGGGTGGCAGGTTGATTATGTTGCTAGGGAAGGTAATGCAGTCGTCGATGGATTAGCCAAATACCACTTAAAAAACAACCAATGCTTCATGGGGTACACCAACCCCCTGATGAGATTTGTAATCTCTTCTCTAGTGATATTTGTAATGGTAGTAGTACTACCATGTTTAGTTTCGTAAGCTTGATTAGTGATTGTAAGTTGTTTTTTATGCTCGCAAGGGGAGGGAGGGATGAATAAGATGGCCTCCCATATTTCTTTCAAAATAAATTCATACGTCCAAAATTTTAAAGCTAGGGTTTAGATTTCTACTTTAGACCTTAGGGTGATCATTCATATATATACAACATTATTCGAGAAACATTTTAAGATGTTAATATCGAGTTTATTGTAATGGTACTCAAGATTGATGAATGATCTAGGCCTAGGTCATTTAGGAAGTCAACTACAATCTATATTCAACATTCTCATATTTCAAGATCATCATTGAATCAAGATTCAAGATTGATTATCAATATCATCATGAATTTAGCCTATTAGAGACTTAGGTTGAGCAATCAAAATTGGGTGAAAGGGGTTACCTTTCCAAACTATAAATAATCAACAAGGTAAAAATTTAGAGGTAGTCATAATAGGGATGTGACCTAGGTGAGGGAGATCATGAGTAAACTATCACCCTAATTTTGGACACAAAACTACATTAGTCATGATTCATCACATATCTTAAAATAGGAATAGAATCAGTGATAAAATCATATTCTAAAATGTCATGGATCAAAATTTGAGATTATAATAGGGAAATCATGTCAAGATTTTCAAGATTGAGGTCATAATTTCATTCCCTTCCTTCCATGATCAAGCTAATGATATAATTTGGAGATCAAGATGTTGGACTAGTCATTCAAAAAATCAGTGCATAATAGTGCAAGATTTAATTATAATTCATATCAAAATTGAGATTAAAAAGATGCATCCATAGTCAATAGGGAAGATGCCTTTGATAGAAAAGTCATACATCATGATTTTGAACATCCAAAGGTATGGTACTTTGATGGCATGATCATGATATGTATCAAATAGTAGAAGTACTTTTGCTTAACTATATTTGAGGCTAAATAAATAATTGGGCAACATGGACTTAATCAAATAAGGACCTCATCACCAACATAGGAGTCGAAGATCCTTCTAATTGATTAGTGGGTATAATTTTAATGTGAGCAAAACATAATTCTGTTGTTTTATCCCTTCATCAATTGATGTTCATCAGTTGATGCTTCATGGGAACATACCATATGAAACACATCAATATTCCCCTAGGGTGGGTTAGCTTCACTCTACTCTTCCATCGGGGTACAATTGATGGAAGCCACTTCCAATTTTCTTTTGAGCTCTACCATTATGTGAGCTTGCTCCCTCTATCCTTCCATCGATTCAAAAACAACATATGACCAATTCTTGGCTACCAATTGTTGTCTACCAATAAAAACACTTATTGTGTGATATACGTATTGATGCACTCCATTCTTTACTTTCCACATTATTATAGAAGTTCTACATTTGTTACTCCTAACTCATCAACTGAAGAGACACTAGTGTGTTTTCTACCAATAAAGACCCAACACACATGTTTACTAATGGTATTTTGGCACTTACATATTGATGGTTGTCTTCTAATGGAACTCGTGTGTGCCACATTCGATGGGATCCATGCATGCCTCAATCGATGACAGTCCAATGTATACCTTATGATGGGAAGGTTGACCATGCCTTTTGATGGAATGATTGAATTAACCTCCTCTTTGGATCCCTACTCAAACCTTGCGATGGTACTAGTGGTTATCCTTCCAATGAGACTTCTCCGTCCCCTTTTGATGGTATTCCCACACATAACTAATGATGGTTGTCCTAACTCCTTGCCTATTGATATTCGTACTGACCCCTCACCTACCAAAGGAAATACTACTGGTCATGATACCCTTCATCTATCTCCAAGCATTGTCTCTTCATCTCCAACGAAGCCAAATTTATAAATGATAGGATGTTGGGAAGGGTTTCAAACCCTAACCTACACACATTCAAATGTTGCATCCACTAAGGAAAAGACCCATGATCTATGCTTCCATTTTGTTATTTTCATTCCATGACTCCATCTTTGACTTCTATCAACCTTTCCCATTAGTTGTTTCCATCATTTGAGGAACTCAACTAATGAGTAATCCTGACCTCCTACAAAATATCCAAGGTCCTCACTTAGAAAAAAGAAAAAGCAAGGACATTCTCTACCAACAATCCATCATGACCTTCACTTACTATGCATCCATGGTACCAAATCTTGCCACAAGAAAAGGAGATTGGAAATTTCTAGTACACTTTTGATAAAAGCCAAGGAGTAGTTCCTACTACTTTCTCATTGTCCCTAAATTTGACACATGTTTTGTACCAGACAACTAGATTTTCATCTTCTATTGTGACCATGACCTTCTCTCTCTCTTTTTCCCTACTATACTTTGATTTTATGTGATGAGTGAGTAGTCCTTTTGCTAGGATGTAGGGTGTAGCACCACGACCGAATTTTGTTCTCTTCACTACATCTATATGGACCACTATATGTATAGAGTCAATCTTTTTCTGATTAAATTATTTCCTGGTCATCAATTTTTAAATGTTTATCAAAACTTTGAGTGAAGGACTTTGAAAATAGGATTTAGGATGTCATTGATTTTTTTAAACACTTGATGAGAATTTCTATTATGTGTTTCAAGGTGATGGATGTATGATCTATAGGTAATGTGACAATGAGCTCGGAGTGAAATCTGTGAAGGTCTTAATGTAACTCCAAAAGGGGTTTTACATGGCCTCAACATATGTATCTTCATATTAATATGATGCAGTGAGCTAGTAAATATTAGGTGGCGGTGGTAAAGCCCATTCCACCCTTGTCTTTTTGTCCGTTGATCAATCAACACATAATCTAGGTTTTGCTATTGCGGTCTTAGTGTAATCAAACAAACAAATCACCTTATATGATATATACTTGTATTTTCCTTGTTATATTGATTATATTAATATTATAAACAATGTGCGTTTGGTTTGATCTTGAGGTATATTGTGATAGTATCCATCCTCTTGTGGGTTGGATCATCATACACTTATTTAAGGTAAACTCTAAGGATTTCATCCCAAGTGAGTTCGCTCATGGGATAAATCACACATAAGTGTGCTTCTATTATCAAGATATGTATGTCCCCTAATGCACATAGGGAATGCTATGGACGGAAGAACACCACTATGTTTAGCATCAAAAACACTATTTCCATAAAGCGCTAACAATGTTGACCCACTAACCTATAATGGCCCACTCCTCAACTAACTCCCTAACAAATCATATATCAGGAATGATCTTATAGTCATGTGGGGTCTCATTCTATACCATATTCATGAAGTTTAAATAATAGGTTTTATTGGAGTAATGGACTTATTATGCTCATCACACACATTCATAACTAATATCATAACATGGGTGCAAGCATCCTCATTTTCCTATGAACTCATGTACGAATGGTAGGCTACTGCCATGTTATCATTCTTCCTCATATATTCACGTGGTCCACCACTTAGTATTGTGAAGTACATTATAGAAAATTTGTATCCATATTATGTTTCAAATTACTTAAGTCACATGGGCACCACGTCACTATATCTAGATGTCTTAGCAGTAGCATTGTTCAATAAAGCCATAACACATTAAATGATTGAGTATCACCCATAATCTTGAGAATTTTAAATTAATCCTAGCATTTTTTAAACTGACAACCTCCAAAAAATATCGATTGTTGTTACTCCCTCCATTCTAGTATAAGTACAACACTTTCTCAACAGAAGGGAGGCCCCTTATTACTCTCATTTTCCCAATGTAGTTAGTGTGAATAACCATGTTTGAAAGGTTTTATGCAAAGAAATATATATATATATATATAAGTATGGACAAAAAGTATATATTCTTTTAGTGTAGGTTAGATGTAATTTTAGGGTATAACTATGATATTTGAGTATATCATGATCTTCAACTTGAAAATGATGTTATGTATATGGATGAACTACATAAGAAATTCACTCACAATCTGACTACGCACTTAGAATTACCCAAAGACTTCTATTCTAAGAGGCTTCATATAATATTTTCATGGAGCGTCAAAGCCTTCAAAAAGTATCTTATACTAGAGCAATAATACTAATTTGCATAATACAAACACATAATTTTACTTCTTTAGAAAAAATCTTGCCCACATGTTTTAGAGAAAAATTATTGCAAGGAAACTCATTTTCTACACTAGGATTTTAGTGTTATTTAGAAAACTATTTTGTACTTCCATCTGCTTTCAGTTATCCTAAGATTCCCTGCACTACCAATATTTCATTTGAGAAAAAATTGTCGACATATTGTGCCTTCTTGATCACCTTGTTCTCAAGTAGAGCTTCCCCATTGCAAAAATATTTCTTATATCAATAGAATCTTAATAAAAAAATCCTTTGTGCTTCTACTTGTACTCTTGTTTTCCAATTTCTATAACTTATTAATAAATGTTCTAGAGGTTCTGTGAAGCAACATTGGTCTTGACATATTTGGCAATAAACAAAATAAGGTTTTTAGGTGTTTCTCTTTTGTCTTAGTTAAACATAACAAGAAGTGATGATCTTTGTTTGGTCATGAACAAATGAATGTATCAATGTGGTTTACAATCTACCCTAAAAGGAAATAGTTGTGTTCTTCCAACAACAACATATGAAAGAGATATAAATTGGTATGATCTATATTTTCAATTGTTCCATACATAATCTTTTATTGTATTCTCTCTCAAACATCAAGAAAGATTGTTTGCACAAACCTAGTGGTTGTGAATATGATCATCAAGAGTTTACTATATACATGACACTTCTCAGTGTTTAAACTCTAGTTTTCTACCTCCAATTACATCCAAGTTACCCCAAGGTTCTCTAGGTGTATCTCTCTTAGTCTAACATGAAAAGTGCACCTTAATCTACTTTTATGTTAGTCTAATTCACTGGTAAACCAATGAAATTAGGATAGATAAATAAAGGGTTATTAGAAAATTCCACCACATCTTCCACTTAGGCTCAAGGGTCCACCCATACCTAAAGGAAATGAGTGTGCTCTTTCTCATGTACGTCAAAAAAATTGGCTATAAAGTTTAATCAAGAGAGAAGCATAGCAAAGGGTTAGCAGTGGTCAGGGCATACATGCACTGCATAATGTAGTTCAAGCATGAGAATGGTTGCCACTCAATATATATAACAAACAAATCAAATGGATAACCCATTTTTGGGAGAAAGACCGTGCTATGAGGTGATGAAAAGAATGAGAATCAAGGCATGCCTAATCAATTTTTAAGTAATCAACCAGTGCATCTCATCTTTTTTCTAACTCTTTCACTCTTTAATTCTTCTACATTTCATAAGTTTTTCATTGACATGGGATAACATGATCACAATGAAGTAGCAAGGCACTCTCACACGAACACATAAATCACAAAACCAAAATATAATGCTCCTACCCTAGGTTGAGGAAAGTATAACACAAGTAAAAATATGATTACACTAGTGGCCTATAGTTATTCTAGAGCTAAAACATATATTGAGAAATCTACTAACTAAGATGCTCACCTCTATACACACTTGTGAGCTTAAACCAAAGCATGATTAGACTAATTTATCAAGGGTTCTTCATTCTGACCAGAAGATACATTTAAATGATGGATGATATGCTACACACTACCTTGTATATATGTTTTCACAAGGGCCCCAATCCGAGACACATCCTAACCTACTTTGTTTCACCCATGACCAGCATATCAGCTCAAATCCATGTAGAACATCTTGATCTGTATTCCCACATGAGATGAGGTCAAGAAGGGTGCCTTTGAAGTTTGTTCACTACCTTAGGAGACTAGATAGCACGTCATGTCAATCAAAGGTTCACACATTTCAAGCCAAATCGTGACTGGATAGGAAAGATGCTAACCTTGCATGTGCCCCTACTTTTCCACCCATTATGGGCCATGCATATAACCAACATTCACACTAAAAAGAATCTAAATGGAGGGGTCTGTAATAAGAATGCATTCCACACTTGTATAAAAAAAACTCCAAGAAAAAGGCACCTATTAGACACACATAGGTGGTTTTCTCATTGACTAATTCAACTAGACCATACTTGAGATATGAATGAAAGCTTCTTCAGGGAGGACGGACATTTAGTTCACATCTCTCTACCTCCCATTCACCTTGGAGACTCCCATCTTAAACCATAATACTATGTAACCCACTATCCCCTATAAATGTGGCCTAATATCCATCATTCATAGGGGAAAACACCTCATTAGAGACACCAAAACTCTACCCACCAAAGTCCTTTGTTTGAAACATTTTTATAGAGGCTATCTTTCAAGAGGATGAGGAAAGAGACAATCTAGGCTATCATTTCAAGTGCCAAGATGAGTCTACTCCAAATTCTATAGATAGGAGATAAAAGAAAGGAAAATTACTTCTCCACTCTCTCTACAACATCAAATCAAGGTATTTTCCGCCTAAGTACCATGAAGGTCTCTCTTCTTCTACAAAACCCCTAGTGTTGTGATGATATGATAACCCTAGGTTGACAACCCTAAATGATATATTGTTGTACAAATTGTTCTATTGCATGCACTTTTTCTGGCTACTTTTACACCCTACCTCTCCTCCCCCATTTGTTCCATCCCTCAATGGTGAGATGATATGAACACCTAGGGTTTATGATCCTTGATATGGTACTAGTATATCTAATCTCTCTTTTGAGGGTTGTTCTCTTACCATTTTTCCTCATTTGTATATATAAGCCCTATCTACAAAGTAGAGAATAAAGAACTTGTTCTAGATATTTGGTTTCCCAAAGGGAACATGGAGTATCTAACACTAACCAATGCAAAACTTGACGCCATACAATTTTTGGTTTTTTGTTAGTGTTGTCCATCCTTTTTTCAAATCCATTCATGCTTTTACTCATTTTTCTATAAACATAGTGGCCACTCCTAGTAATCTTATATGTCGACTAATGTCCAATGATTTTAGTTTTTCAAGAGATTTCTAACCAATCTAATCACACACAAGATCACAAGGAATATTCTCTTTTGTTTTGGGAATTTGTAAAAAAGAATATGGATAGTATTAAACACAACAACACTACACTTTTACATGATGATCATTCAACTAGAATATGGTGGGAGAAATGATCTGATAATGGGTACTCTCTTGCCCTCTAGATAGGTAAAAGTATACCTCACAATCATGATAGTTGGTTGGTTGCATCCATTGTGGGTCTCGATGGGAGTGGAGAATTGGGGTTCATACATCCTCACAATCATCAACTAGTTTGAAAAATGAATAAAGTCGTTCACCCTCCATCTTTCTCAATAGGAGATACATGGGATATAGACAAAATATGTGAGATATGGCCTTTTATGGTAAGAATGATGAACCATCAAATCAAGGTTTATGTGTGACCCTGTACAATAAGTTGATTTGATCAGGCTTTCTTCTCCTTACCTAATGATTTATCAATTTATATTGAGAGTAATTTAAATTGAAATTCTTGTTGTGTAATTACTCAATAATATTTTGAAATTATGGAAAGAACATATGGTACAGATCTATGTATTATAATGTTCATGAGATTTTTTGAATATGTCACAATTAATATAATCTTATTTTTGTGCTCATATTTTTGAGAATGGTCACTAATTATTTTTTATATCACTCAACATCCATACACTACTTAGAATTTTAGGTGTCCTCCTTATCTTTCATTCTTCTTCCTAAAATGAGAGTCTCCTCCTTATATCTGATCAATATTTATTATTCATTCCCTTTTACTTTTTATGTGGCAATAACTATCTCCATTCCTATCTTTTTTTATTGAAAGCCAATAAGGATGTGAGTAGTTTAATTGAAATCTCATTATACCTCTGATTTGGCCTTTTTCTAGCCATAAAATGACCTATTCTACTTTAAACCTTCTTTTTACATTATAATACAAAAAAGGATGAATCTTATTTAACGAACAAAAAATAGTTGCATCCTACACATATGTTCTTTTGTTTCACCATGACTAAAACAAGTCCTTCCTAGACTTAATGTTGTTACATTGACCTCTAAAGTTGGTGACCACATGACTTGTTATAAGGAATTTAGTTTCCTCTGCCTTCCAGAAGTCCTCTTGTGTTTATTAGGTAGCTAAATGAATATAAAAAGCATGATTTTTGATAGGAACATTCCTAATAATTCTTTAGTGAATAACTATAACAACAACGATCATGGCATTGACTAAGCTTATGTTAAGAGAACTATTGTTCACAGAAAATGGGTCCTATTCTGAAGTGTGAACCTCCACTATGTAGTAAGTTTTATGATTTTCCACTACCAACATTTTATTTGGAATCCGTTCTAATTTTAATTCACTAAGATCATATATCTTACAAATCTAGTAGTTTGTATTGTAGTGATAAATGTGTCAAACACTTGTTTATCTAGTGCCACTTAAGATTTTATATATCAACACCTATAAGAGTTTTGAAATATGATGGTTTCTTCTCTTTACTATCAGACATTATATGTATGCAATGAATGCCTTGGGCTAGAATAATCTTGTGCAAATTTCTAAATGTTTTGTCTGATTTATTTTCGAAATGAAATGTTGATGGTTTGTGTTATCAGACATTATTTTATAAAAATGACTTGATTTTCTTTAGATTAACTTTTAACTTTTCTCCATTTTAGTTCACAATGGGATGTACTAAAGAAGATACTTCAATACACAACCAATTAAGTAGGTTTTTACTCATTTAAACATTCTTGATGGTTTCTCATCATCCAGAAAAAGGGGGAAACCTTCACGTACTAGAGATCTAGAGAAGGAAGTATCTCAAGAAAAGATATAAGTAAGGACAAATAAAGATGACGAGGCTCAATCTGAACTAGACACCAACATTGATGTTGTTGGATGATGATCACATGGAACGTGCAAGGGGTTGCTATGAGTGACACCCAACATTATCTATAGTAGAAGAGATGGAAATATAAGCCAATGCTTATGGTCTTATTTGAAACTCGACAATCAGGAGATGTGGCTACAACAACAATCAAAAGGTTGGGTTTCCCCTTTTGCTATCTTGTAGAAGAAATTAGATTCTTAGGGGGTATCTGGATACTTTGAGAAGACATCAATCTTCAACTGAGAGTACTTGAAAACCACAATCAATATATACAATGTGTCATACATAATAATCTGAATATCACCTTTGTGTATGCATGACCAAGGTCGGGTACATGCAACTTTTGTGGAATCATCTGAGGTGTGTTGCAAGAGTGATGGATAAGCCCTCGATCATCATTGAAGATTTCAACACTGCCATTTATTGTGGCCAATGGATAGGTTCTAGAATCTGCAACCAAATAGAAAAATGTGAATTCCTGATGTTGATGGACAAAACTTCCTTCAAGAACTACAGGCGCCAGACCCCAAAAATGACATTCAAATGGGAAACATTGCTAGTGAATGTAGTTAGTTAGAACGGGTCACTCTCTCTCTAGGGTTTGCTCCCGCATCTCTCTAGAATCTCCTGGCAGCCACCGCTGGGGGAAGGGAGCACCTCTTCAGTGCCTTCCTCCCCCTGACCCTCATCGGCCACGGTGTGGCTTCCTCAACTGAAGTCAGTAGCGATCTCATCGGCCATGGCGTGGCTTTGTGTTTCAAGCAGTGACCTGCGAAGAAAGGGTTCTCAAGCAGCTTCTGGTCGCCATCGTTTGGGGCTGATCTCAGCTTGGAGTGAGGTGGAGGCGTGATGCACAACGCTGAAGCCAGAACTCAGGTCGTTCGACATCATCGACTTCTTCAAATGCACCCCATTTAAGAGGGATAGATGGAGAGAAGCCACCTCTTGTGGGTTCTGGTCTCATGCATGGATGCTCTGTCATTGTAGGCATAGTAAGGGAGTCCCTCAACTTCCTTCTCTGACTCCTTTCCTCCTTATCCCGAGCTGGTACCTGGCCTCACCCAGCACTGTGATAGCCCCACGACTTTGACCGACACTACTTTTCCCTGTCTGGTGGCGGCACTTCCTTCATGGTGGCGCCTCCAGATCTGGGGTCCCTGATTTGCAGAGGGAACCTCCTCCGTCATCACCGTTGGTAGTCAGTACTGGATGATGGGCGGATGAGAAGCTTCAGCGATAACCTGGCATAAGCCTATTGATCCCCCCTACTGTTGCATGATGGAGTACTCACAAGGTGTTTGTTGAAATGCCTCTGTGCAAACAAGGGCATCGGGTCCTGGTCAGGGTCCTCGCCTAGAGTTGGCCTCATCGTGGGTGTTGTTGTGGTGTTGTTGTGCTATTAGCAACATTTAGAGTATGATCCATCCAATGTTGCTTCTTTGGACCTCAAGCTGGAGCTAGCCAGGGAGCAGGGGACGATGATGTTGTTTGATCTCAGTCCCCTATTATCATAATTTGTGGGTGTATCTAAAGCTAGTGAAGAGAGGATCAGTGGTCTACAACCTCGGACTCTCATCTGTTCTTTGCTTCTCCAATGATTGATTCCATTAAGCAACCAGGTTGTTCTTGTACTACCCATTGTTGACTTGGACTACATCTAAGTCCTGGTTGTCTTACGAAGCCTATGATTGTAGTGTACATGTTCTTTCCCTAGAGATCTTGGCCTGATGGGGTGTGGCATGCCTGCATCGTCTTTGTACTCATACTTTGTGGGTGTCCTTTATGATATTGAGTGCTTGGATATGCATAAGGCTTCGTGTCTTTAGGTTGAGTTGTTTAGGGTTAAAGTCTTATGTACAGTTTTTTAGGTCTTTATGGTCTTTTGCCCTTGACTACCAGCTTGTTGGTATCAAGGTTCTTTAGCTCTTACTCTAATGGGGTACTTCGTGCCCAAAGTTTTGGTATTATAGTAACACAATTTTTTCACCGAACAAAAAAAACATTGCTAGTCAATCTAGATAGAGCTATCCTAAACTATAATTGGCTTGAGTACCTCTTCCTCACATCCATTTCTATCCTCCCACAGGTTGGATATGATCATTCACCCATACTTGTTCTATGGGGAACACACGATAAAACATAAAATATGTTGGGAAATATGGGAATAGAGTAGGAAGCAGAAACAAAAATTTATCTATCCATATTCCCATAAACAACAAGATCTCATCAACAACTATGTAACAGGAAAGAAGGTTTAACGAGTTCATACTTGGTCCTAGAGCAATTCTAATGACTATTCCTCATTACAGTAGTGCAACTATCCTGGTTGCAGTTGGACAATGTCTGTAACAGCTCCTGGTCTTCTCCAAAGATAGCAGGCTAAAGTTGTTCTTCTTGCGATAGACAACAACCTCCACACCTCTGTGGAAGTACACACAGATTGCCTAGAACTCATGTTGTTCTACTAGAACAGATAGGAAGACATTTTCCCTCCCATTGGTGTACTAGTTACCAACTTGCTCTCCCACAATTGTTCTCCCTTACTATCCCTCCCTTTATCAGGTAGGACTTGCTTGGGCTCTCGATTGGTTATGAATACCAGAGAGAACAACAATTGTTAGAAGAAATTGAGTTGTATCTTTGAGAAGCCCCCAGTACCCCTCTATTTGTAGTAGGTTTCGGATCAGGGTTCCCGATCTATGTGGGAGTGAAAGGGACCAGAATCCCAATAATGTTAGCAACTTGCAATAGGAGAAATGGTTGGTTCAAAAGTAAACCAAACAGTTGGCATGTAAGCTGATTGGTTCACCCTGTGAACCAATCATTTTGCCATGTTTCCCAATCGCACATGAATTGGAAATTATAATTCAATTAGTGCACAACATGACGTCCACACTAATCCTTGATGCAATCGAATTCCACCACAAATTGGGCATCTCAACTGAATGAGTCGGTCATCTCATGACCTCCACCTGATCGGTTCACTAGGTGAACCACTCACATTGTTCCCTATTTCATGTAAATATCATCCAATGCAATTTCAAATCAACTTGACACTCCAAACGATCGTCTCAATACTTGAGTCAGTCAGCTGGGAGTTCAAACAGATGATTTGTTGCTTAAATTCAATACCTAAACACTTTAGCAATCAATTTAATTATCATTCATGATTAAAATCCTCTTCTAGTTTTATCTTATGTGTGTGACCCCATAGGTTCCATGTATGTTTGCAGTGATTGTTCATAACTGACTAATAACATCATAAGCAAAGAGTTGTGCCTAATAACACATCATTGCTACCCAAATAATTAGGAAAGTTTGAGAAAAACTTCGACCTACAATCTATGTAAGGTGTTACAGTAATTGTCTAATTCCTTTGTCTCTGATATCTGAAATGAACTCGAGGCATGGAGTTTTCATCCTCTTAATGTTCAATTCATGTTCCTTGATTTAGAGCAAACTATTTGAGATATTTATGACTTCAATAACACATATTCATTCACATGTGCATGCACATGCTTTTCATAGTCCTACTTATCATGTGGCAAGGATATCAAACTATTGTAGGAGGGACAAATCCCATCTATATCACTTACAGTCATCCCCATGTGTCACAGTGCACCTAATCATCACCTTTATGGAAACCCTTATGCAGGATCACAATGGATGATGGAAAAGCATACCAAATGACATGTGATGAGTGTAGTGACTTCAGGTCTAAGAACCACAATCACCACCTTCACTGTGAGAGATGACTATGACCTCCATGTATGGTTTGCATATGTCACTCTCAAGCTGGTTTTATCTGATCCACTATTCCCTAACAAGTATTCTTGTGCTTGGTTTGATATCACATATCATGACTAATGATATTCTATCATCAACCAACACACACTCTAGTCTTTAGTATTACTACTGTATATTTTCCTTCAAAAATAACATCTTACCAAGGAGATAATAAGAGTATTCATACTCTTTGTTGATATAGAGGTTATACATTGGTCATATTTTGATAATGACTCAACCATTCCATTCATATGTATCTAATATGTGTATTCAAGATTGATCCCAGGTTTTAGGTACATGAAAAGAATCAATTTACACAAGCCCTAGCTTGTCAAAGTTCAAGTCAAAAGTAATGCAAGTGTGCTAATTAGGAAATCCTTTCAAACGACCTTAGAAGAATTTTCTAATCACTTGTATTGATGATATGTCTTGTAACTAAGATGAGAAAATTATGTGGGACACTTAGTACCAACTTTTATTCACTTTTTAACCACATTTGAAACTTGATCATAGACTACTGATCGGTCGAGTTACAATCTCGACTGATCCATTGGATCAATTTTCTGAAGTGTGCATCAGTCGAGTTGTGCATTCACAGAACTCGACCGATTGAGTTACTGGCCAAATGTGATTTTAACTGATCGATCAAGTTTCCCAGGACAAACTCAACTAATAGTTTGAAAATTGGGTTTGTCTTTTAGCCGATCGATTGAGTTACCTTTATTGAATCTCGACCAAATGCACTGTATGAAAAATGTAGAAAAAGTGCTTCTAATCATTGGTGACTTGTTGGGATGAAAATAGATTCGTTTCCTTGGTCAAAAACAACTATAATTCCACCTAAGTGTTCCCCAACTCAAGGGAGCACCCCCAGCTAGAAATAGGACCACTTGGAGTTCATTCCAAGGTTTCTCATTCAATACACACAAGGTCCTTGCTATAGTTGAGTGTGCTACCACCCCTTGAGCCCCTTTCTCTCTCTAGTTTACACTTCATTTCATGATCTATGAGTGAGTTAGGATTATTGTAAGAGAGCTACACCTTTGTGCATGTAATGATCTCAATCTTCCACTACTTCCCTATCCCCTTCTTTCATGAAGAAAAGCTCAAGCAAGCTCCATCGAGTGAAGAAGGAGCTGTAGTTGGTCCTCTTCAATGTTTATGAAGAGGTGGTGATCTTCTCCAGGTGAACAAGAAGGAAAACGCAGAAGATCCAAGAGGAGAAGAAAAGTCCTTCAAGGAGGAAGACTTGAGCTTGAATGGGTAAGACCTAGGAGAAGGCTGAAGATTCAAGCTAAGTGGGTAAGTTCCTTGTTAAGGTGGAGATCTCCTTGTGATAGGATGGGTAAGTCCTTTGGTGGTCTATTTCTTTAAATCTCTGTGGTGATATAATAGTGAAAAGCACTTGCAAGGTCCTACAGGTTGACCTCTCTAGGTAGTGGACTGACTCACTTCTAGTTTGAAGTGTGGAACCACTCTACATTCCTTTGTCAAGTGCTTGATATCAATCTCTCTTATCCTTCCTATGCTTGTTAGATAGGACTTCAAATTACCATTAAGATATTGCTCCTAATTAATATAACTTGAAGGTCTAATCTATTTTGTGAGAAATTTTGTGGCTCTATTCACCCCCACCTAGAGCCCTTAGATCAATCAAGTGGTACCAGAGCTAAGGGTCTTCTCCAACAATCTCCTATGAGATGAGAAGATGGGCAAAAACCTACTTGGTTCACTCAACCTAGAGGGAGGCTTCCCCATGCGTCCTTCAGTCTTCGATGGCACCAACTTCCTCTATTGGAAGAGAAGGATGCAATTCTACATTCAAGGTATGAACTTTGATATGTGGAAGGTGATCATTACACCTTACAAAGAGCCAACATGAGCTGTTGCAATATGGAGTGAAGCTACTCTCAAGGAATATCAACTCAATGCAAAGGCCATTCACATCGTCTATGCATCCCTCACTCCCACAGAGTTCAACCAGATCTCATCATGGGACACCGCCTATGAGATTTGGGACAAGTTGTGCATCACATATGATAGAACAAAGCAAGTCAAGGATGCAAAGATCTACATGTCTAGTAGCCTCCTAGAGAACTTCAAGATGGGAAAGACAGAAGGCATTGCAGAGATGTATTCAAGGATGAATGTCATCATTAATGGGCTGGCTGCTTTGGGCACTCCTTTGGAAAGAGGCGTCATCAACTCAAATATCTTGAGAACTCTTACAAAGAGATGGGAGTCAAAGGTTACCTCCATTGAAGAAGTGAGGAGCCTTGGTGACATCCCAACTGAAGAACTCATTGGCAATCTTCAAGCCCATGAGCCTAGACTTGACAAGCAAGAAGAAGAAGCTAAGAAAGAAGAGAAGGAAGACAAGAAGATTAAAGATAATTCTTTCAAAGAACAAATGGAGGTTGTCATCCTTCAACAACAACTTTCTTGTTGGACTTCTTCTCCCTCCTCTAGTGAAGATGAAGACCCTAGTGATCATGAAGCCAAATACATCGAGGGCAAGCACTTTAAGGGAAAGCAAGCCTCCTCCTCTACTCCGAGATGCTACAAGTGTGGTCAAAAGGGGCACTAAAAGAGTGAATGCCCAAAGTCAAGAAAGTCTCACCACAAAAGTAGCTCAAGGAAAGAAGAGGATTACAAGAAGGAGAGAAATCACAAGAGGAAGGAAAAGAAGGAAAAGAGACACAAGAATGCAGCCAATGCAGCTTGTGAAGCTTCATCTTCAAGAAGCTCTAGCTCTGAAGAAGATGGAGAGTGTCACCTTGCTCTCATGGCCTCTACAAGTGAAGACATTGGTGAGGTAAGTGAGGTAAGCTTGCATGAACTTCCTAAAGAAGCTATTATCGACATGCTTGTTACTACCCGTTATTCTTTTGCTAAATATAAATCTAAAATAAAATGGTTAGGAAAAATCATTGATGATCTTTATGCTAAGCTTGAAATTTTGGAATTGAATGAGAAAACCAATCTTGAGAGTATTCATAATTGCAAGGGAAACACCTTGATCTTGAGCTCCACTACAATGGGGTTGAAATTGTGAATGGTATCTACCTTAAGAACATTGAAAATCTTAAGGAAGAGAACCAAAATTGCCTAAAAGAACTTCAATTGCTTAAAACTGAAAATGTTGAATTTAAGTTGCTTATTGATGCTCATAGAGAAGAGAGAGATGATTATCTCCAAGAGATTCAAATGCTAAAATCTGAAAATGCTAGGTTTCTTAGTCAAGTAAATGAATTATCTTCTAGACCTTTGTTGCCTAGTGTTAATGTTGCTTCTATCTCTCTTAAAAAGGATTCATATCTTACTAAAGCTTTATGTATTGAGGCTGATCTTGTTCATGCTAGGGATGATATATCTAGTTTATCTTCTACTATTATCTCTTTGAATGATGATAAACATAGATTAAGAGCATCCCTACAAAAATTCCTCAAAGGGAAGAACTTTCTAAATGAAATCCTTGATCATTCTACCCAAAAAAGTGGTACTAGTGGTTTGGGATTTATAGGGGAAGCCTCAAAGGGCAAGAGTAAATCCAAAGGTAAGAAAAAGAGAAAGGGGATCTCTTTATTTGTAGGAGAATTTTTTGGCACTAAGAATCCTATGGTTTGTTCTTATTGCAAATGTGATGACCATTATTCTACTTATTGTCCTTACAAGCCTAAGGGGACCAACCCAAAGATGAAATGGGTCCCCAAGCTAACTCTGGATCCCAAAGTTTGAGTTGTGTACTGACATTGTCCTTTCTTACAGGGAAAAGATAAATGGGTTGTTGATAGTGGCTGCACAAAGAACATGACGGGCGATGTAAGCCATTTCAACAATTTCACAAAGAAGAAAGGAGGACCCATCACCTTTGGGGACAACAAGAAAGGTAAAGTCAAAGGTGAGGGTGATGTAGGTGAATCCTTATGCATCAAGAATGTTCTTTTTGTGGATGGCCTACATCCCAATTTAATAAGTGTTAGTCAACTTTGTGATAATGGTTACCTTGTTCTATTTACTTCTTTTGAATGCTTGATTCTAGATTACCTCACCTACTAAGTTATATATAAGGGAACTAGAAGCGGTAATCTTTACGTTATTGTTCTTAACTCTATTAAGCTTGTGGTTGGTAGATGCCTAGTAGGCAATTCAAATGATATTTCTCTTTGGCACTGCCAGATTGGTCATGTAAATATGCATCAATTAAAGAAGTTGAGCAAAAAAGACTTAGTCAAGGGACTTCCTAAATTGGATTTTGAAAAGGATGAGTAATGACAACCTTGTATACAAGGAAAGAAAACCAAGTCCTCCTTCAAATCCAAAAGAGCTCTTAGTACTAAGAGAATCTTGAGCTTCTTCATATTGATCTATTTGGACCAATGAGAACGCAATCGCTTCATGGTTCCAAGTATTGCCTTGTTAGTGTCTATGATTTCTCTAGATATACTTGGACCTTCTTTCTCATTTCAAAGAGTGATACACTTGATGTTTTCTCTAGTTTTTACAAACGAGATGAGAATGAAGCTTCTTGTCGGATTGTTTCCATCCGTAGTGACCATGGGGGGGAATTTGAAAATGAGGTTTTTGAGCATTTTTGTCAAGAATCAGGTTATGCACACAACTTGTCTTCACCTCATGCACCTCAACAAAATGGGGTTGTAGAGAGGAAGAATAGGTCTCTACAGGAGATGGCTAGGTCCATGGTTCTTGAGTTTCATACTCCTAAGATGTTTTGGGCTGAAGCTGTCAGTACCTCTTGTTATGTGCAAAACAGTGTTTTCACTCATCCATCACTTAAGAAAACCCCCTATGAACTATGGCATGGTAGGAAGCCTTCTATCGAGTATTTCCATGTTTTCAGATGTCCTTGTTTTGTTTTAAACATGAAGGATTTTCTTGACAAGTTTGATCCAAAATCGTATAAGGCTTTCTTTCATGTCTATAGGACTACTAGCAAGGCATATAGAGTTTATAATATTGATCTTGCTAAAGTATAAGAATCTATTAATGTAAAGTTTATTGAGACTAACCCCTATATTTCCAATGATATTGTTTAAAATGACGATGTTGCAGATGAAGTAATTCCTATTCTTAAAGAACTCAACATTACCCAAAAGGGATAAGAGGTGGTTGCTCAAGAAGAAGAAAAAGATGATGAAAAGAAGGATCCAACTCCCCAGTTTGCAAAGAATCATCCTAAGGAGATAATCTTAGGTGATCCATTTGACAGAGTATAGATGCGGGTTGCATTCACAAAGAACAAGCCAACAATGCCTTCATCTCACAACTAGAGCCTAAAGACATCAAGGAAGCTCTTGGGGATGAAGAATGGATCCTAGCTATGCAAGAGGAGCTGGAACAATTTGAGAAGAACAATGTTTGGAACCTTGTGCCAGGACTAAGTGATAGAAAGATCATTGGCACCAAATGGGTCTACCGCAACAAGCTAGATGAAAGCGGAAAAGTGGTAAGAAACAAAGCAAGGTTAGTGGATCAAGGCTACAATCAATAGGAAGGTATTGACTTTGATGAAACATATGCACTTGTAGTTAGACTTGAGTCCATTCGTATGTTGCTTTCTTTTTCTAGTGATAAAAACTTTCTTTTGTATCAAATGGATGTTAAAAGTGCATTTTTGAATGGTACAATTGAGGAGGAAGTGTATGTTGTACAACCTCCGGGCTTTGAACATGATAATCTACCTAACCATGTTTATTTGTTGCAAAAATCTCTCTATGGACTCAAACAATCACCAAGGGCTTGGTAAGAGAAATTAAAGAACTTTTTGTTAGATCATGGTTATATCATGGGCAAAGTGGATTCTACCTTGTTTCTAAAGCCCACCTCTAACAATTTTCTTATCATTCAAATATATGTTGATGATATCATTTTTGGCAGAACTAACCTTGATCTTTGCAAAGAATTTAGTGATCTTATGCAGAGTGAATTTGAGATGAGTATGACGAGTGAGCTCACATTCTTCCTCGGCTTTCAAATCAAACAAACCAAATATAGGAACTTCATCAACCAAGGCAAGTACACAAGTGAACTACTTAAGAGCTTTGAGATGGAGAATACCAAGTCGATGGACACACCCATGTCAAACACAGCCAAACTTGATAAAGATGAAGAAGGTGAAAAGGTAGATGAGAAGATCTATAGAGGTATGATTGGAATTTTACTTTACTTAACTATCTCTAGACCTGACATAATGTTTAGTTTTATCTTGTGTGCTAGATTTCAATCAAACCCTAAGAAATCTCATCTTATAGTTGTTAAGAGGTTTCCAAGGTACCTAGCTAAAACTCAAAACATTGGACTATGGTATCCCAAGTCAGGGACTTTACTCTTACTGGCTATAGTGATGCTGATTATGTAGGGTGCTGGATTGATAGAAAGTGTAGAAATGGCACTTGTTTCCTCCTAGGATCATGCTTGGTGACTTGGTTCTCCAAGAAATAGAGCAACATGGCATTATCAACCACCTAGGTTGAGTACATTGTAGCTAGGAGTTGTTGTGCCCAGGTCCTATGGATGAAGCAAATGTTCAAAGATATTAACATTCATTTTGATGCTTCTCCTATCTATTGTGATAGTACTAGTGCAATCAACTTGTCTTATAATCCTATATTGCATAGTAGAGCTAAACATATAGAGGTTTTCCATCACTTTCTTCTTGATCACATTTCCAAGAAGGGTATTTATATCACGCATGTGGACATGGAAAATCAGTTGGCACACATTTTCACTAAACCTCTAGCTAGAGTGCAATTTAATTTTATTGGATCAAAATTGCTTATAACTGCTTTGGATGAATCTGATATGCCTTCTAGCTAGTAGTCATCAATCCTATATGTTTTGCATCTATCTTGATCATCTTTGAGTTCTTATATGCTTAAAATTGCTTTTTCATGTTCATTTTGCCTTGTTTTTATCTTTTTTTGGGTATTTTTGGTAAACACCTATTTTATCGCAAAATAGTACCCAATGATGAGTGATATGTGCCTAAGTATGTTTAATATACATAATGGACTCGACAAATAAATTTAATTAGATTTCAAATGGCTAGAAATTAAGTTTGATGGTTTTAGGTTAGGTTGACCATCGATCGAGTTTCCCCCAGGACAAACTCAACTGATCCATGGCCAAGAGCTTATTACAAAATGATCAATCAGTCGAGTTTCAGACTCACAGAACTCGACCGATCGACACACTGAAACCAATTTAAGTTGGATTCGACCGACTATTCTCCCTCTCAGCTAGAGAATAGTCGACTGATTCGCCTTCTTCTAGCCCTAAGCTCTCAATCCCAGACCTTACCTTCCCTAACCTAGCCCTAATCCAACCTAGGAAGACCTTCTTAGACCTTCCCCCTTGCTCAACCTTGGTGTGTGAATGGTTTTGGCGGTTTGTTTCATGTGTTTTATCTCTTCTTCTACTTCTTTACACCTTCATGGCTTCTCATAGAAGAAAGAGACATGCCCCTAGCAATGCACCATCCTCTTGTTCATCCTCTCACTTGATTCCATTCGATAAGACCCTATTTGTCTCAATAGAGGTTGTAAATAGGTATAAGGACCTTCTTCGTAAGAGTCCTTTTCCTTTTAGATCCCTTTTTGAGCCTAGTCGTAGGCGTAAAGCTATCATCGATCAAGTGGTGAGGTTGCTTTTCATTCATCACCTATCCTCCCTAGTTGTCAAGTGTGATTGCTTTCATAATTCCATGTCTAGCACGAAAGCAGTTCATGAATTCTACACAAATTTTTGTTTGAATTACGACTCCCTTGTACCCCCTCTAAATACTAAAGTGATCCTTATTTCCATGTTCACCGGGAAGAAATTCCAAATCTTTGAGGATATCTAGAATTTTTTCTTTTCAGGAGCCGATGAGAATGACACCTGGCATAAGGATTATGGTGAGTGTTTTGACCTTTTGGACCCTAAAGGTTTCTACAAGTAGAATGAGATCGCTCTTCTTGATATCCATCGCTATATGAAGAAACATTATGTTCGCTATAAGAAGAACATAACCCTGCCCTCCTCCTCCTTAGATCTCAAGAAGCATATATTAGCCCTAGTGGTCAACTGCAACATCCAACCAAAGAAAAATCAAACAGATATTGCAGAGAACACTACGGTAATAATGTACTGCATCTTAGAGAATGTCAGAGTCAAGAGGTCTAGATATATCCTCCACCATATGACTTGCTTTGACACTAGCAAGAACACCCGTGGCACCCATCCCCCTTATACTACCCTGATATGTGGTCTTTTCCAATTCACCATTGAGAAATCACTCTTCTCTGACTTCCACTATGGACTTGCTAGGAAGGGAGTGTGCATCATTGAGACAACCATTTAGAAATTCGTGCCTATCTTTTCCTCCACCACACTTGGTGCTTCACCTTCTTCCTCTGCCTCAGCTACACGTTCCTCTATCTCTACCCAAGCTCCACCTCCTTAGCCACCCTGCCCTAGTCGTGCCTTGTTTTGTGTGTCCAATGAAGCCCTCATTGATTACATGATGTACCAACAGGCATGCAACCTCCAGGTGTAGGAGCATCTACACCAGGATTTATGTTCAATCATGTCAAACATGAACTTCTCCTATGCACACCCATACCCCACCTAATAGGCTTACCCTAGTAGTGAGTAAGGATCATATGCATACAATCACTTCTACCCTATGCCTGAGCCTTCCACAGCTACTCCCACACCCTCTATTGTTGGTGGTTCTGCTCCAATCTTCCTACCGTTACCTGCTGGCCACTTGGCCACCCTGCTTGCTAGTCAGGGTGATTCTGCTCCCTCCTTCCCTCATGCCAATGAGCTTAATGCTCTTGGTATGACTTGGGATGAGTAGAATGCTCATTGGCCCAATCGTGGATTTGGTCACTCTGTGGATGAGGAGATGCCTGACTAGGCTGATGCTGAGACTGTTGATGGTGAAGATGATGCTGGTGATGGTGAGGATGATGTTGATGATGGTGATGGCTTTGGTGGTGACTCTAGTGATGAAGACACTAATACTGCACCTTCAGATGGAGACAATGACTATGTGCCTGATGCCGAAGATGATGATGATGTTGTGGATATAGATAGATTAGATGTCTAGTTGTTTCTTAGTTTTTAGTCTAGTTTTCTCATCATATATATCATTCTAGGATATTTTGTATTAGAAACATCTGGGCACATTATCTGAGATGTACTATTTTATCTTTAGCTTTCATCGATTCTCACTTGTAGTTGTCTTTATGAGAACATGCTTCATGGGTTGTAATCTATCTTTTATGCACTCCTACTCTTTGATCAGTTATATCTTATGAGTTGGTGGCATATTTCACCATATTTTGATTATGACCTAGCTTGTGTGTTTCTCTTGTCTCTGTTTGATATATGATTATGAGATTGCATGTTTATATATTTGTTTGGTTTTATTTCAGAAGACCCTTTTTTGTATGCTCTTCTACCCCCCCCCCCCCCTTTTTGATAATTTCAAAAGGGGGAGAGAGAATTTCAATGTCTTAAAACTGAATCATATTGCTATTATTGCTTGTGTGATCCTTTTCTTGTTCCTTAGATGCTTTATCATGTGGCTTGCTAAAGGATCATGTAGTACATGCATATTATATTTCTTTGTGTAGAAAGAGAAATTATGCAGGTTAAAGTAAGCATAGATTGAGGGGGGAGAAATTCACATTGTTCAAATCTTGAATCACCCTAATTCACAAGGCAAAGGTACACTTTCAATATTCTTTTGAATATGTTTGAGGAATGGTTTTTCATTGTCAAAAAGGGGGACAATGTTGACCTTGAGGTTATACATTGTCCATATTTTGATAATGACTCAACCATTCCATTCATATGTATCTAATATGTGTATTTAAGATTGTTATTAGGTTTTAGGTACATGAAAAGAATCAATTTACACAAGCCCTAGCTTGTCAAAGTTCAAGTCAAAAGCAATGCAAGTGTGCTAATTAGAAAATCCTTTCAAATGACCTTAGAAGAATTTTGTAATCACTTGTATTGATGATATGACTTGTAACTAAGATGAGAAAATTATTTGGGACACTTAGTACCAAGTTTTAATCACTTTTTAACCAAATTTGAAAATTGATCACAGACTGTTGATCGGTCAAGTTACAATCTCGAATGATCCATTGGATCAGTTTTTTGATGTGTGCATCGGTCGATTTGTGCATTCATAGAACTCGACTGATCGGGTTACTAACCAAATATGATTTTAACTGGCCGGTCGAGTTTCCCAGGACACACGTGATTGATAGTTTGAAAATTGGGTTTGTCTTTTAGCCGATCGGTCGAGTTACCTTTATTGAATCTCGACGGAATGTACTATACGAAAAACATAGAAAAAGTGATTCTAACTATTGGTGGCTTGTTTGGACGAAAATAGCTGTATTTCCTAGTGCAAAATGGCTATAATTCGACCCTAAGTGTTCCCCAACTCAAGGGAGCACCCCCAGCTATAAATAGGACCACTTGGAGTTCATTCCAAGGTTTCTCATTCACTACACACAAGGTTCTTGCTATAGTTGAGTGTGCCACCACCCCTTGAGCCCCTTTCTCTCTCTAGTTTACACTTCATTTTGTGATTTGTGAGTGAGTTAGGATTACTGTAAGAGAGCTCCACCTTTGTGCATGTAAATCTCTCAATCTTCCACTACTTCCCTATCCCCTTCTTTCATGAAGAAAATTTGAAGCAAGCTCCATTGAGTGAAGAAGGAGTTGTAGTTGGTCCACTTCAAGGTTGAAGAAGAGGTGGTGATCTTCTCTAGGTGAAGAAGAAGTCAAAGGTGGAAGATTCAAGAGGAGAAGAAAAGTCCTTCAAGGCAAAAGACTGGAGCTTGAATGGGTAATACTTAGGTGAAGGCTGAAGATTCAAGCTAAGTGGGTAAGTTCCTAGTTAAGGTGGAGATCTCCTTATGATTGGATGGGTAAGTCCTTTGATGGTCTATTGCTGTAAATCTCTGTCGTGATATAGTAGAGAAAAGCACTTGCAAATTCCTAGAGGTTGACCTCTCTAAGTAGTGGACGAACTCACTTCTAGTCTGAAGTGTGGAACCACTCTACATCCCTTTGTCAAATGCTTTCTATCAATCTCTCTTATCCTTGCTATGCTTGTTAGATAAGACTTCAAATTGACATTAAGTTATTTCTCCTAATTGATATAATTTGAAGGTCTAATCTGTTTTGTGAGAAATTTTGTAGCTCTATTCACCCCCTTGATAGCCCTTAGATCCAACACTCTTAACATTCACATGATCTAATTGTTCAACTCATATACTTGAAGACATACATTATTTAGTAATGTCATTCTATAGACATTCATTATCTTTCCTCATTATCTCATAACTAAGTGAAATAGAATGAATTGTAAGATTGCCTATATTATTAATCAAATCATTTGTGTAATATGCCATCACAATCATTGTATGATTGGCTCTCTGGGATACATCCCAACAGACTCCCTCTTGAACTTAGAGCCTATCACCCACGAATCTTATTTTTAGTGATTTAAACATGTCCTTCATGTTTATACTATGCAAATGCGAATCTAGGTGGTTAACAACGTATTACCTTATTCAATATATTACATGTCTCACATCTCTTCCCTGTCGACACTTCGTATGATATCAAATTGACGTAATATGATGTCTAATATTCCTTGCCTAGTCAACAACTCTATTATTTACATAGTATATCTACTATGTCATCAAGAGTTGGAACATCTATAAGTTCAGCCGTATGAACTTCTAGATCCATATAGTATCCATTCATGTTATCTCAACACAAGATTACTTGACGTCTATTGTAGAATTTTAAATTAATGGTTTGTTTGTTTAGAACTATTTCCAACTAATATATCTTCTCTAAGATTAAACACACTTTTGTGTTGCGATCATTTTTCTATCATTTTGGAAGCTTGATCGATGTAACCCTTTACATCCAACTTTTCCTTATTACTGTATTACAACAACAAATCCTTTAGTGCTTCTCAAGTACTAATGGACATTATTTATGGCATTGCAATTACCTTCATTTGTTATGACTAATATATTATTGTCATGTCCAATACATGCAAGATGATGGTATGAGTACACACTATTATAGATAGATCCAAATGTGTATCCATATGGCACCTCTTCCATTCTTCACAAGAATTGGAATACCATATTCATGAGAAACTAAGCCCATATTTATGGATAGATTCTCTCTTATTGAATCCTACATGTTGAACCCTTTCAACATTTTGCCAATATATGTGCTCGTATTTAGGTTAAGAAACAGTCAAAACTATTTCTAGATCTCAGTTCCTATCATATAGGACATTTCACCTAATCCTTCATGATGAATGTGATTTTCATGATAGGTTTCATTACTTAGTATTAATATGTCATTACTCATCAATATGTGGAATATTCACATGCTCTCACTAAAACTTCTGTAAACATATATTTCATCTTTTATCTTGACTCAAGTCAAACTCTTTGATTTTCTTGTGAAATCAAAGATTCTAGTTCTGAGATGCTTGTTTCAATCTCTAGATTCAACATTTTAGCTTACAAACTTTATTTCATTTAATAGAGCCATAAAACCTTCAAGTTGTGTCACATACACATCCTCTTAATTATTCCTATTAAGGAATGCAGTTTTAAACTTCATATGACAAATCACATAGTCTCAACAAGCTGTAATAACAAGCACATTCATTGGTAAAGGGATTTCATCATGTTCAACACTTTCAACTGATTTGAAAAACCGTTCAAGCAATCTATCCTTTATGTCATCCATTTAGTCTGACTTATGAAAACCCAGCTACACCGTTTGGGTTTTACCCCTCCAGGTGGTACCACTACAACTTATCTGAGTTATAATTCCCTCAAGCCATTACTCAGGCTTTGCTCCCTCAATAGTTCTTAATTGAATGTTGGCTCATCATCTTATGACCAGCTCACAACTTATCTGAGTTACATGATTCATAATCTTTTAATCTTAGACATGTTTTACCAAAACTATGAGTTTTGTGTGTTACATAAAGAACTTGAGATTCCACAACCACTTGTGATTCTCTTTGTTCTCATTGTGCCTCCTATGGTTCAAATATTCTTTATTGATTTTGAACAGTTTGATTTCTACTTTATCCCCATTGATTCCTATGGAACTCAGCCATCCAACAACAAACATTTGTTATTGGTTTGAGATAAGTAGTGTTCAACAAAATATGATTTGTGGAGAAACTTTTTTCAAATAAACAACTTTTTTCATACATGTTTCAATCCTTAAGACATATCAGGACACTCCCACATCGTATCTCATATGATGTCTTTAAAACCATTTCTGATGGTACATTGTATTAGTGTGAAGCATATTCCTAAAGGGTGTTAGAAGATTAGATTAAATGATAATCATGTCATGACTCATTATGATGTGATTCCTTCATTCTGATACATCATCATGTTCAAGTGAAGTTTATTGTGATACTCTATCACAATCTCTTCAGAAGATCCTCAAACTATTATTGTAATGTATTTCAACTTTTGACCATATCAAATTATCTTAGTGCCTTTCAAGAAGTTGTGTACTTCATACATGTAATCTTCTTCGACACTTCAAGAGATTTATATTTTACATATTACATGTCACAATATTATCAATAAATATAATTAACTATAAACAAATATATATAGAATTTATTCCAAAGGTTTTGTACATCATTATGTACATGTCCACTACCACTACACCTAGTTAGAGGTGGTTTGTCACATTGCTCATGTAGAAGATTTGCATGTCTCTTATTCATTCATTAACAAAAAGACTCTAGATAAACATCGATATAAATTCTAGAAATGCATTTTTCATATGTGTGTTGTAGATGAGAATTCCATCAGTTGTTGATAATTTGAGTTATCAATTATAATCCTTTGGTTTTTTCATGAGAATTCATGTTTTGATCCAATCACATAAATATCATAAGACATATGGGGCATTTCCATACAAGATCACAACTTTGAAATAGAAGCATTTATATCTCTTTATTTATAATCATCCTTGTCCATAAATGATGCATAAAGTAAAATGTTTCTATTTATTGGCATAATGAAATAGTAGTTCAAAAAACTCTACTACATGCCCAATGGGATAGATAAATTCTAAATGTAAACTGAAGTTGCAACAACTCTTGTTCATCATAGTCCATCTATGTCCTTTCATAAAGGATTTTCTTCTTATCAGATCCTACACATCAACATATGTCACATCTACATCGGGTATCACATACTAGTGATGAAGAAATAATTTGGAATTATCTTATAACATATATACCTAAAATAGATCCATATGACTCTTCTGATTCCTCTTCCATTCCTCTAGGAAGATAGGAAAATTCCTTTTCTAGTGTCCAACTTGGTGACAATGATGACATTTTCCTCCCTTCTTAATTCCTCCTTTTGCTTTGATATTTAAAGACTTGGGCTTTTGGCCATCTTTAGAACTCTTCTTAGCTTTTTCTTTGCCCTTAGAATTTCCCTTTATCTTATTGGTCATAATCACATACTTGGGCTTTTCCTTCTTCATTTTTGCCTCTACTGTTCTCAACATGCCTAGTAACTCTGTCAATGGTTTTTCAAAGTCATTCATGTTGTAGGTCATGAAAAACTAACTCTATGGCTATGGAAGAGATTGAAAAATCACATCAGTGGTTTGACATAGGGGAATCCCAATCTAGATAGGGTCTCCATATACCCAATGAGCTTGAGTACATGAGGACCTACTTGGTCTCCTTCTAACATGTTTTATTTCAACAATGCTTTGAAGACATCGTATCTCTCCTATCTTGCATGATCTTTGAACATGTTCTTGAGATGTATGACTATTTTAATAGCATCCATGTTCTCATGTTTTCTTTGCAACTCATAGTTTATGGATTACAACATCAAATAATTGAAACTAATGACCTCTTCAATATGCTTTTTGTAAGCATCCCTATTAACCTTAGGTGTGGTGGGAAGAGGTCCATCTGGCTCTAGTGTCTCTAGGTCATAGAGGTTGTTCTTCTATGTGAGAACAATTCTCATTGTCTTGAACTAGTCATGGAAGTTATTCCCATTTAATTTGTCCTTCTCAAGGACTGATCATAGAGAAAAGGTGTTGTTGTGTTTTGCAGTTTGATTCTACAAACGAATTTGGAATTTTGTCAAAACTCATTTTTGATTTGATTTGATTTTATTTGCAAAATTTGAGGATATTCAATTATGTCTTTAAATAGTTATCACTCCAACTATTTTATTTAAATAGCCCTCTTATATCAAATTGGAAGATTTTAGCATACTACCTTCTTATGAGACAAGATCCAAAATAGTTCAACTATTACCTGGCCAAATTCCAACATCCATAATCAATTATAAAGGTAGGAAACTTTTTCTAATTGCATCATATGAAATTCTTGGATAAATGATAAGGGCAACTCCTTGCCATAGTCATCTGCATGCCTATGGTGCTTAATCCCATTAAGTACACTAGTTAAGCCTGAACCAATATCAAACACGATAGATTAGGACCCTACTTGTACAATACCTACATATATACCATCACACTTCTACGAGATGGTCAACGCGCAATGCTTGGGCATAACCTACGCTTGGAAGATCAAGAATTTCATGTGTGTTGCTTATGGAAATCATCTACAAGTTAATATGATATTTGAGGATGTTTGTATTTGTAGATACATATACTTTATCCAATCACCACATATATATAGTACATATCATATACATGTCATATCCTATAATGTATACATGTAATATCAAACACTGGTGATGGTTTTGGCCATACTAATATAATTCCTTGGAGCCACAAGGAATTATTACCATCTTGGTCTACATAACATGCATGTTGCTATTTTTGGTGTAGATCTATGCTTGCCAATTTGGGTTGATAAGTTCAACCGTTGAACTAGTTGGTTTGCCTCTTGGTCGGTTGGTTGGTCTTCTAAAGCGGTCGTCTGGCCTCCTGTCCATCCTATGTCTAGATACCTACAAATGGTCGGTTTGGTCCACCAGGTAGTCAGTTTGCACTCTTGTTCTTTCCTCCATGGTCCTCCAACCGGTCATCTCGTCATGTAAAATAGTTTGTTGGAATGACATTGATTGTCATCTTCTTCATTGCAATAGAAGAAACTATCCTATTGCTACTAAACTTATTACATTGTAATTAGAAACCTCAAGTTACATTCGAGGGGAGAAAAGGTAGGAAAGAATAATATTTTTACATTGGGAAGAAAAAGGTAGAGGCTCGGTAAGCAAACTAAGATAAAAAAATAATAAACAAAACCATCCAACCACACACATATATGGGTTATCGGCCATAACCATGCTACACATGTACCATCAAAACTTGCATTTAGGGCGAATCATGTAATTGCATATATATATATATATATATATATATATATATATATATATATATATATATATATATATATATACATATATATATATATATATATATATGTGTGTGTGTGTGTATATATTATATATATATGTATGTGTGTATGTATATATATAGAGGGTGTTCATTCAATGCCCGTGTGGGTAGCTACTTGCTCCTATTTTGGTTACTTTTTGGGGGTTTATTACTTTTAACATTTAGAGGGTTACTTTACCTTGCAAACTATTACTTTTCATGCATAGATAGTTATATGTCTACTAGCTATAACAAATATACAATTACATATTTATTCCAAAAAAATTGTTGTGTATTTTACACGATAGTTACTTTTTGGTCAATATAGTCACTTTTTCTAATAGTGAGTTACTTTTCTGACTGAATAGATACTTTTTTGGATGCAAAGGAAGTGAATTCTAGGCTACCCTCATAGGTATTAAAGATGAACCCATATATATATATATATATATATATATATATATATATATATATATATATATATATATATATATATATATATATATATATATATATATATATATTAGTTTGGGATTATATGTGGTCTTTGATCGGATGTATACATTCATCAATTTATATATTCCCATTGTATGAATAAATAAATGATGAAAACCAAAAATATGATCACATCGATTATCCCAAAATATAGTAAATTGACATGGCTCTGAAACTACAGTTGGGAAATATAGGCACAAAGTAGGCAGTGGAAACAAAAATCCATCTATCCATATTCCCCAGAATGGCAAGATTGCATCAACAACTATGTAATGGGAAGGATGGGTTAATGAGTTCATACTTGGTCCTAGAGCAAGTCCACCAACTATTCCTCATTGTTGTAGTGTAGCTCTCCTGGTTGCACTGGGATGACATCTGCAATAGTACCTGGTCTTTAACATGGACAACAGGCTGACGTTGTCCTCCTAGCGGTAGACAACATCGTCCATGCTTTAATGGAAGTCCACATGAACAACCTAGAACTCATGTCGTTCTAGTAGAACATACAGGAAGAAGTTTTCCCTCTCATTGGTGTACTTATCACCAACTTGTTCTCCCACAATTTTTCTCCCATGCTATTGCTGCCTTTATAGGGTTTAACTTGCTTGGGTTGTCTATTGGTTACCACAGCCCAAGAGGACAATAATTGCCAGAAGCAATTGAGTTGTGTCTCTCAGAAACCTCCAATACCCCTCTATTTATATAAGGGTCAGGGTCAGGGTTCCCAGTCTATGTGGGAGTGGAAGAGACCGAAATCTCATAAATTATTCAAACCTGTGATAGGAAAAACTTTCGGTTCACAAGTGAACCAATGAGTTGGCATGCGAGCCGATTTGTTCACCTAGTAAACCAAATGTTTCATCAAGTTTTCCAATAGCATATGAATTGGCAATTCTAATCCAATTAATTCCTGACATGACATCAACACTAATCCTTGATGCAATCAAATTGCACCACGAACCTGGTGTCTCAACCTAGAGAGTCAGTCATCTCACCACATCCAACCAATTGGTTCACTAAGTGAACTGGTCGATTAACACCCTATTTCATGTATAACTTCAACAGTCGATTCAATACTTGAGTTAGTTGGCTGGGAGTTCCGCCAGATGATTCATTGCTTAAATTGAATACCTAAACACTTCATCAATTAATTTAATTATCACTTAGGATTAAAATTCTCTTCTAGTTGTAACCCATGTGTGTGAACCCATAGTTTCCATGTTATGTTGGTAGTGAATGTCCATAACTGAGTTATGACATCACAAGAAAAGAGTGGTGCCTACTCATACATTATTGCTACCCAAATAATGAAGAAAGTTGGAATACAACTTCAAACTATGATTTGTGTCACGTGTTATAGTGATTGTCCAATTACTTTGCCTTTTATATCTGGAATGAACTTGAGGCATGGAATCGTCATCCTATCAATGTTCAATTCATGTTCCTAGATTCAGAGCATACTGTCGGAGATATATGTAACCTCAATATCACATATTGATTCACATGTGCATGCATATGATTTTCTCAGGCTCTCACTTATCAAGTGTCTAGGATATCAAACTCTTGTAATAGGGTCAAATCCCATCTACATGACTCACAATCATCCCCATGTGTCATAGTTCTACCAATCATCACCTTTATGGCAACCCTTATTCAGGATCATTGTGGATAATGTCAAAGCATACCGAATGACATCTGATGAGTGTAGTGACTTCAGGTAAGAACCACAATCACCACCTTCACAATGAGATATGAATATGACTTCCATGTGTCAATCTCAAGGTGGTTCTCTATGATACATTGTTCCCTAACAAGTATCTATGTGCTTGGTTTGATATCACATATCATGACTAATGAGATTTTGTCATCAACCAACACAAACTCTAGTCTTTAGTGTTATTGTTCTCTTTCTTCCATCCACAATAACATTTGACAAGGGACATAATAGGAGTGTCCATACTCTGAACATCTGTATGATCTCATTTTTCAAGTCACGTACTTGAAGACATATGTCATTGAGTAATGTCATTCTTTAGACATTCATTATGTTTCTTAATTATCTCATAACTGAGTGAAATAGAATGAATTGAAAGATCGCCTAATATTAATCAGATCATTTGTGCCATATGCCATCCCAATCATCATATGATGGGCTCTCTAGCCATACATACCAACATACTACACATCCCAGATTCAAGACCAAAGAAATATGGCATGAATGGCCCAAAATGTTGCAGTTTCTAAAAGAAAATAGGATAACAATGGCTACCTATAAAGAGGAAATTGAACACATTAGATTGAAGGTAGTTGTTTGGGAGGCAAGGGAGAGGAAAGAAAGAAATAGAGACAACCAAAGATTTCTTACTCGAATCCAAGATCTTGATGAAGTCCTAAGATATGGTTACAAACCCTATGTGGATTTGATCCTATCTGATGTTCGAGCACAATATGAAGAAGTACTCGACAGGGAAAACATCAAATGGAGTCAAAAGACCATGTGTAATTGGATCATGTTTTGTGATGCTAATAATAGATTCTGTTAGGAATTTGTAAATGCAAGGTCGAAAAGGAATAAGATTGATAGATTGCAAAAGCTAAATGTAATTAAGATCAATTTGTCAAAAGCATATGATCTCCTTAATTGGGCGTTCATTGAGGATGTCCTTAAACACATGGACATTCCATGCACACCAATTGATCGCATCCTACAACTTCTCCATCTAGGTGAAACCAGATCATCTTAATGGAAATCTACTTCAACCAATCAAGCCTAACTAGGGTGACCTAATGTCACCCTATATGTTTGTCCTTTGTTTCGATAGGCTATGTCAGCACATCTAACAATGGGTGGATGATTGATCTTGGACACCGATTACAACTTCTAGAGGAGACTACCACTACCCTATTTGTGCTTTGCGGGTGATATTATGCTATTTGAAGAAGCATCAACCCAAAAATATAGGATGATGATCAACTAATCATTGAATTTAATGAAGCATCAGACATGTAACTCGAAAGGGAGAAGTCTAGTTTGTTCTTCTCCTACAACACAAGGATAAGACGTCAGAGATGCATCAGTAGGAGAATTGAAATTGTTCTTAGGTAGATATCTCAGAGTGCCCATTCTTCTAGGAAGTAACAAGAAGGAACTTTATGAAATAGTCACCACAGGCATGAGAGTTAGGCTCTCAACTTGGAATGTCAAACATCTAAATATTGCGGGAAATATCCATAGTGGCAACAATTTCATCATATACTATGCAGTCCACAAAGATGCCAGCCAACATATACAAGGATACATACCAAATTGTTCAACACTTCAATTAGGAAGATTACAATCAGGGACGAGCAACTAGTAAAGTTGCTTTGAGAAAAAAATATCTTGGGCAAACACGAAATTGGACTCATTGTTAGATCAACATTTGAACTCAATGAAGCGCTCCTCATGAAGGTAGCTTGGGATTTCATCTAGGACACAAGGAAACCATGGTTTCAAATCCTTAGATAAAAGTATAATTAGAGAAGCTCAAAAAGCTCCAGATCTATGACATGGAGGTCAATTCCAGGCTAATTCCAGTTGTTACTAAGCAAAGCACAATATGTGTGATGAACAGAGAAGATGCACTTATGTGGGGGAACTGGGTTTGACTAGAGGATGGAGAAGAAAATCAAATAATGAGAAAAATACATGAATCTCTAAAGGACCTGACTATGGAAACATCAAGGAAAGACAAAGACAACTAGGACCTTGAATTCATGAGGGACTAGTATGATGGTGATACAGTTATTAATGTAATTAAGAATACATTAGTACCACACCCACAAGCTAGAAAAGACTACTGTTATGGATACTAGGGAAGAAAAAATTCCTTACATTCAAACAAGATTACTTGAATATTATTAAAGAGAAGAAGAAGGTTACTATAGGCTGGTGGAAGATGCTACGGAGGCTCAAAATAGATGAGAAAGTCAAATTATTCCTCTGGATGTGTATGCATAATAGCTTGACGACAAATTTTAGAAGAAAAATCATGAAGATGGTGAAGGATGACTGTTGCAATATCTACCTGACAACCCCAAAAATAGTTCTTCATGTCTTAAGGGGTTGTACAATATCTACAAACATATGGCACACTCTATATCCACCCCTTTCAACTATGTTCTTTGCTGCCAATGACTTCCTAACCTGGTTTAAAGAGGTTACAAATATGGGAAGGAAAACAAAGTATTAGAATGAAGAATGGGTTACAATTGTCTAACACATATAGAGGTGAAGACATTTAGTCATCTTTCAAGGAAATAGCCTATTATCAACTCAGGTAATCACTGTAGTTAGACAAGCACTCAAGGACAATCAATTGACATACCACACAAGAGGTAATATTTAACCTTTTTGGTTAACAATGGAACAATCTATAGTGGTGGATCATGGAGCATTCATGATCAACGTTGATGCTACTAAACAAAAACATACTCTATCTCACTCTGTCTATTTGGTAATGAGATACAATCAAGGGAGGTGGATGTCATCTGCTTACACTTAGCTTAGGGGAAAAGATACACTAGAAGCTAAGCTCTACGCCACATTGGAAGGAGTCAAATTGGCAAGTTGGATGGGAATCCATAGATTCATCTTGCTATTTGACTCTCAAGCCATCTATAACTTGCAGAAAGAGGATTGAAATAACTAGGGCTCCTATGGCCTAGTTTGATTTAGGATTAATCAAATTATGATTTGCTTTAATAATGGTCGAATATAATATGCTCCAAGAAGGTTCAATATTGTGTTGGATGCACAAGTAAAAATCTTTTTTGGTTATCGATAGAACCCAGCTAGGTCTATCATGACATGGTAAACTCATGAGGCATGAGAGAGTGTTGTCAGGTAACCCCCTCCCGCACCAAATTAGTGTGGATTGCCATTTGCAGATTTCCTTTGGTGTGTTTTAGACTCAGGTCCTTTCATTGGGACTTACCCAGGTCTTACCACCTGGGCTACTCTAGCCGGACATAAACAAGAAAAATTCCTCCTCAAGCAACCACAACTACGGATTAAAAATTAGTGCCCACTCCCCTGTACTAGTATCTATGAAGAGGACATGAGGATAATAAGTGACCTAGCTTGTTCAGTCATTACTTTGTAGTTTCTAGATCAAATGAGTAAAAAAGTTAGTGTTTTAAAAAACAAAGATAAACAATTATTTTGTTAGAAGATGTCTATAACGTCATTGTCTCAAATAAAAGACATGACTGTTTCTACCCAACACCATTTTTTGTTATACAGAGTCAATAATGACCTCTATGGTGGGTAAGGTATGCTTCAAAAAATAGGAGCTTGCATATGTTGCTAATTCAGCTGATTTACAAATGTTTCACTCTGAAGTCAATAAATTATTGGGTTTTGATATCCAAAGATGATGTTGCAAGATAAAATATAAAAGGCATGATATCTACTACCATTTCTACTGCATAAAGGATATATAGCAAGATAATTATTAGAATTATTCTGATCGTATGATGTCTTGTATTTCACATAGCACAAAATTTTTGTATCACTTTGTATCCTATATACACACAATAACATTCTATCAAAGCATGGAAAGAAATTTATTTCTATTGAAAGTGTTACATGTTTGTATTCTAGTTTTCTCATAGTGAGGACAAGTTGAATATAGGAAATAGTTTTTGTCTTATAAATGAGTGTTGATCGTATGTTTTCTTTATGAGTTTTTGTTTCTAGCACCTTACCAAACCATATTTTCTATGGGGTTGTAGATTCCAGAGGAGGTATGGTGGGAGCTTGAATGAGTCGACTCCAAACATGGCATCTATAGAATTTGGAGGATGGTGAATCTCTATCCTAAAATCAAAGTCAATTACAAGGAACTTAATGATGTGTGGACAATCTTGTGAAGAAAGAAACCTTAAATTATACACTGATATACACCTCAGGACTTATGGGATCCGTTATTTTGGAGAAAAGTCACTACCCCCAGTAGAGTTTATATTCATATAGAACTATAATGAACAAATATTCCACTCAGGATATGCTTATTAGATGTGTTCTTTCCAGTGAGAATGGATGTATTATGTGCAATAACGAACCTAAAAAATCATCCACACTTGTTCTTTGAGTGCAAGTTCTCTACATACCTAAAATAACATCCCTTAAGTGTGGCTGGGAGGTCAGCCTCTGCAAAATCTTTTTCATTTCCTACCTTGGATGATTGAGAAGACCATATGAAAACCAAACATGAGATTCTTTGTGGGTCTGGTTGTCACTACCCCAATTTTCACATTTGGAGGGCGAGGAATAGTAGCCTTCATGGTAAAAGGGGTTGTGGAACCCTTATTGTTTTTGATACTATTTTATATAGCTTAGTTTGGTGGTTCAAATCTAAATCAAGATACTCATAGGGGTTGAACCTTGAATCATAACATTTTGGGGTGATGCATGCAAACTACATGTATTAATTGCAAGTGCACATATTGAAGTAATATAGGACCAAAAGAGGCTCTGATATCAAACTCTGGGAAATGTACTCCGAAGACCACTACTAACTATGATTTAATCAACTAGACCTATGAAAAAGTGATTGTTGATTAATTATCTAACTGTGGAAAGTAAAACATATTAATTGGTTTATGATTAAAAATGGAATGGATTCCTTAGGATTATGGTTTTGTAATAGTTCACATTGTAATTAACATCATTCATTAATATTTATTCTTTCTAACCGTAGACAAAGGGATCTGTAGCAAGAATTACCCACTCCCATGATGTAATTCACTACCCAATCTATTACGAACCCCACTCTCATAGAGATTTAACTATTAGGCAGGTGCTTTACTAAATGCTCAGGGTTATTCTCTTCACAATTGTAAGCCCTCTCTCGAGGCATAGTAAAATTGTGTAAATCTATAATTTATCCAACCCTAAATCCCTCTCTCAAAGGAATTCATAGTTAAAATAATCAGATACAGTGATCAAGCATAGATAATTCATGAAGTAGTCATACATTTATGTCCAAAAATAACAAGAAATATAGATATTAACTCATAATTGTCAATTACAATGCAAAGCTTGACTTCTCCCAGGTCTTAAGGAACAAATGACATTAGCCCTGTATGATATCAGTTGGTCTACAAATATATGGAGAAGAAAGAGATGAGGAAAACATCAAAGAAACAATGAAAACCCCTGGAGAAGACGATCCAAATGACTCATTCTAACGAATGCTATGATTTACCATCTTTTGGCTACACATCTTCCCACTAGAAGTGCTCAAACCACCCAGGGCGTAGCTTTCTCCTCTCATTTCTCCTCTCATGACTTTCCTATGTCATGCAATAGAATAGAACATGATAATTAGGTCTGATCACACTTTTCCTAAGTCATAGATTTGACTTAGGGCATCATTAAGTCTTGACCATTGGATTAGCATCAATCTTTAATCTCTCCTAATCACGACAAGTCAGTACCACTGACAAGGTGTCAATAGTACCAACGCCTTCTCAAATTACCCATCCCTATGACTGAGTTGATGCCAGTAGTATCGAGGTTTTCTTTGACATTCCATGTTGAATTTTTAGTAGAAGTCAGGAACACCAACTTGGGCATCGGTGGGACCAAGATATTTTTAGGGTGCTCCTATTGGAATGTCAGTAGTGTCAATTCTTATGTTGGTACCACTAAGTTTCTTTGATTTGTCTCAGTTCCTTTCTTCAAATATCGGTACCACTAACAAACTTATCGATATTACTGAGTTGATTCATTTTTTGTCTATTTACCTTAAATTTAACAAGAAGGAACATAAGCCCCACAAATCATGATAATTCAAAATGGAATAGTAGATATGATGAATATTTTATGCAATTAACTGTCATAGGAGAATAATGATAAATAGTGCACAACTAATATAAGACCAAGCCAATTATTTCACAAAATACATAGTAAAATAGCTTGTGAAAATTGACAATTAATAAGTGCATCAAAATCCCCTATGCTAAAATTTTGCTCATCCTCGAGCAACACACCCTCAGATTTGTTTGAGACAAGTCAGAAAAAGACAAAGAATATGAAATTCTTTTCTCAACTATCCCCACTTGGACGTCCCAAACCGGCCCTTACTAACCACTAAACAATTAACTACTCTCAAGTGACCAAAAATATGTGTCAAACATATCCACCCTTAGATCAGTGAAACACTATCAATAGAGCAGTTAATATCATAGTGAATCAAGCATTTACTTGGTGCATCATGTAATTCCCTATCTACATTTCTCTTTCCTAACAACCAAACTAATTGGAAGCAATTTTCCTTATAAGAAAAATTGAGGAGATCAATCATATTTTGGCCTATGAATAACAATAATGGATGGAAAGAAATATGTGGCTTATGAAAAATCATAAGTAACTTCGAATCATTTATGCAAAAATAAACATGATGAACCTAAACATGAGGGAAGTGAGTAAATTCATGAAACCTAATTCTACTAATATGGGTGGAGTGATGCATGCTCTGAACATCTCATCATATTGATGAGAGTGAAACAAAAGAATACATCATGTACATGTGTTTGTCTCCTTTTGAAAAAAATGGAACTGAGCCAGGGCATCCTTTTCTACCTCTTTATTTCATGGAAATCATTCATTTTATTTTTTCCTCTTTGGACCATTGTTTTAGCATGATTGAAGACTATGCTCGGGATTCACAACAACAAATTGCATTCTCTTTCTTTTTAATTTTTTAATAGGTATGGATGTGTATCCCTGCACTTTAATTTTAGAAGAAAATATATGAATGCATGGTGTACAAAATGAATTATGAAAAATGTATGCTATCTACATGGGGTTGTCAAACAACTAGTTGATAAGAACAAAATCCTTTTTTTTGTAACTAATGTCATAAAAAGAAACTAACTATCATGTCACCTATCATGATATCCAATGCAATCTAAAGGAAGCAATGTGGGTTACTTAATCATCTAAAAGTGGTGGATTAAAATTTATGGAATCACACAATTAAGAGAGAATGCCTTTCTTAAGCTATTATATGTCCCTCTATTGTTGACATATGTACAAGGTAACCTTAGGATTTATTTCTAAAACTTCAATATAAGATCCTATTAATTGTTTGGTCACTTCAGGCTCAAACCCCATTGTCATCCACTTTTCATGGATAATTAAGACTTCCATTCATATCAAATGTCCTTAGGCAGACTAGCCCATACACTTCCTCTGAATGATGATGTCTTTATAAGTTAGCAATTTGTTTTTCATTACAAAGACAAATGAGAACATATTCTCTGATAACATAGGTAGAAATTGTGCTTATACTACTCCACGATTACAGTGTCATCCCCAATTTTCTAAAACTTAATCTAATGTGTGACATCCAAATTGAAACCCTCACCTCAGCGAGAATCCCAATTTAAACACCCCACACTAGGCTAAGAAGAAGAAAATCGAGGGAGTTGGAGGAAACAATCAGTAGCACATATACATGAACAATAAACAAACCACAGCACATGTTCACCATTCAACATATAATTACAACATGAATTGTTACAACATTTGATATTACATATTGAACAGAAAACTACTAAACATATACATGTGGTACAGCTAAACAACAGGATCTTAAGACAACAGGTCCACATGAACATCTGCTCGCCACACAACTCACAACTATCCTGGATCTTCAAGAGCATAACCACGACCTAAACAAAAGATTACATGCGGTACACGTCAGCACAATATTCAAGAATATTGTACTGAGTACGCCTACGTGTCTTTTATATACCTCTCATCATATCGTGGCAATAAGATAAAACTAATACTTGGCAGTTATAAAGAAATATAAGAAAAACATATACTTGCACAAAGATGTCCATCAACAAAAGAGAACACATATTTTAAGCATATTTTCCATTATATCATCCATGCATTTACTACCTGAGAGTTGAATGCATAAGGCCTTTATGATCTACTACCAAAGAGTTGGATCATTTCACAATGTGATCTACTACCAAAGAGTTGGATCACTTCCAAGTACTTTACTACCAAAGAGTTGAAGTACTTGTTTTCCAACACTTTACTACCAAAGAGTTGAAGTGCTTAGATATAATGGAACAAATATATTATGTTTCATGTGTTTATAGCAATAAGTATGGAAAATCATGCAACATATCATACAAGAACAATCATTTCAATCAATACCATATGCCAAGTCTTTATTACCATATAACACAAGCATAATGGATAATAAGCCAAGCAAGAGGTAATGGCGTACCTTGATCAAGAGATAAACCTAATCATCATATCCTCATATCAACTATAACTTTGTTAAACCTGATTAAGACAAGATCATGTACTATCATCAGATTCTCATCATCTTACATCTCATCTTAACCCTAATCGTGTTCATTAGAGTTTCTCTTAGTTCATTAGGATATGTGTATCATTACTTGTATTCTTATCTTATATTTATATTACTGATGTCATATTCCAGATTATAGTTCCTCAACTGGATATGTTCATGTGTCACATTATTATGTGAACGTATTTAACATTATGTCACTTTCATTAACCATATTAAGGTTACATCCCATGTATTAAGGGTGCTTTTCATATAACATGAATCTTGTGTATAAAACTGATCTCAGATCTATATATTATCTTCCAGTTACATATATGAGGGTTTTCTGTAAGTCTCATCATTTATTGAGCATGCATGTATTAGTTGCACTATCTTTAGTGTTATTAGCCCTAATTAGCCATATTAATCAAATTAAATGATTTCATTCATTAAAATGACCATGTCTAACATCATATGGATTATAAACATGATTATGGACTTATTGACATTTTCCATAATTTTATGTCATCATTTACTATTTATTACTCAAGAACTAAGAATTTTACATCTTACATGATATTGCTAAGATCCGTGCATCAAAAACCTGATATTATGCTTCTATATTGTTCTTCGCATTTTTCTGAACATTTTGATGCCTTATTTGCAATTTTATGATAAACATACTAATTTCTATGAATTAAACAACATCTGGGAATTATCTGAGATTATTACCTTTTTGAGCCAAAGAGTGTCGGCCACGTGGCCACTGTGGGTGCGGCTTCCATCTTTCTGCGCTTGGCCTACTGGGGTCCGACGGGTTCAGGGTTGGGCAAACTGGGTCTGCTCTCTCTCTCTCTCTCTCTTCCTCTTGCTCTCGCGTCTATAGGAGCCACACTCTCTACAAAAGAACTGCCGCTGCATGGGTTCTACTCCGGTGAGAAAAGGATGGCTGGTTGGACCTCCGTTCAAGCTTCTTTGGCCATTGGTACCTTCATCCATCCTAGGAAGACCTCCTCGGTAAAAGGATTGCTGCTCGAGGTGCCTTCTCGTGGACCCGAGGAGCAAGCCATCGCAGGCTGCTGCCATGGCGGCGTGAAAGGGGTATCAGTCTCTACTTATCTTTGTGATGACTAGTTTTTCGGAAAGATCTATAGTGTCTTCCTGGACAGTTGGGTGCCATCCCAACACAAGGAGGGAGACCCAGACGCCTGCCCCGACTTCCGCCTTCTCCTGCAGCATGACCTTCTTGCCACCTCCGGTCTCCAGGTTGCTGCTATCGGCCGCCATAACCTACTCCTCTGCGAAACCATCTGTGAGTCTGCCGTCGTTGGGTCTCTGGTGTGCGGACAGCCTGCCTCCTGGGCTAGCACCTTCAGTGCAAAATGTACACCCATGTTTCCACCTCGCTTGACAGTGGCTTTCGGCACTATCATCCTCCAGGCTGCCACCGCAGCTGCGCTAGATCCGCTCCAGCGACCGGGCAAGATGCATCATCCTCCTCAAACTGGGCGTCTCCCCGCACCAGTAGCACTCTGTGGCTCCGACTGCGGAGCACCACTGCAACGATCTCCTCCGGTGAGCGAGGTAGCTAGCAGATCTTCCTTCTCGCCATAACCATGCATTTCCAATAGCTTCAGGTCCTCTCTTCTAGGAACCTCTAGACAAAAACAAAGGGAACTGCCAGTCTTGAGAAGACAAGGGAAACTACTCCTTTAGCTTCCTCCATAAGGCCATGACCAGGACGTGGACTAGGCATTGCCACTCACTCCATCCACACACTACAACCATAACCGCAAAGTAGAGACCCAATCTCGACTATTGAGTCCTCATGTTCGGCTGGGATGGAGATTGCACATATGTATTTGTGGCTCTTCCTGTTCAGCCAATGTCATCATGCATATGATCTATTGATAGGCCATGATCAGCAGTCCACATGACATTCAATGTCACACCAGCTTAGCTTAGGACTATATTAGAACTTAGTTGTATGTATATCAATCTCATCCATTTAAACAACTCCAACCTCCATATCTTTCTCCAAGAGCATCATAATCTTCAAATCTAAACCATTGATTCCTCATCATATAATCAACTTTCTAATTAAAGACGGTGCCAAAGCTATATGGTTTGACCACTGAATAAAGTATCTCAAAAGGCATGTACTTAGGGATCTTAATCATGATGTCAACCTCGATCAACAATCAAGCTCTACCAAAACACATGGGACTCTCAAAACAACTCAACATGCCTAACTTCACTTGTGTCATTGGACATATAGGGATTCCAAAAGTCCACTCCATCACATCCTACACACCTTAAAAGAAATTTCGTCCTCGGAATTAAGCCAGAAATCCAGTCTTTTACATCATATACATCTTAAAAGAACTTTTGTCCTCGAAAGTAAACCATACTCATACTTCCAGAGAAAACATTATCTTTTCTTCATCCACATGTAGGCACCATTCTATGTACAACATAGACAAGAGCTCCAGAACTATATCTAAGCTACTAGGGATGTTTTAAAACATCTAGGGTGAAACATCACTTCAAGGAAGCTCAAACAAGGGTTTAGAAACTCAGGTTAGGTTATTACATATCTCATATGTTAGATTTGCTTCCTTATCTTAACTCATGCATTAATATTTGACATCATACTATCATGTTCCAAAGAAGTTAACTAAAGTCAACCGATTATGTCAAGGTGTCCTCAACATTATGTTGTGCTAACTATCAACTATATTTTCCATCTTTGTTAAGCACTAATATTAACACCTTGTGCAACATATTTCATTCATATGATCTTATTTCATTGCTCATAATAAATTGTAAGATTTACTAGTGATTTCATCACAAGATTAGCCAATAATATCACATTATCAACATTATTCATGTATATGGTTAACCATTTTTGCATTGGTATCTATTAAACCATCTCTAGGTTTCCATCATATCGTGTCTACATATCACGTCTTGAGATTAGATTACAGCCTTTCATGTATCATATCATGGTTGTTCTAAACAAACTTATGCAAATGGCTCGTGAAACATGTATCAAAACTTTATATAGTCCAAATGAGGTTCCTCAAACCCATACCACGAGGGTAGTTCCATGCTCAGTCTCTCTGAGCTAACTCAGCCCTATGAGTATCTCATATGCATATACTTTATCCTCCCTCCTTGGTTTAGGGTTTCAAATTACCTCATTGGCACTCGTGATAGCTTTACCAGCTCTAGCCACATAAGCACAAACCAACACATGCTATGACATACTATTCATAGGTTCTCCACCCATGAGACATGCTTACCCAAAACTCTCTTATACATACACCACTAGATTCCTATGTTGGAAACCACCAACCCGAGCATGAGGCTTCACAGAAACTAACATAGCTACCTCCTCCAGGGTCTTGGGCTCTCTCCCTCACCCAGATGGCAGGCACTCATATTGATGTTCACATATGCACATATAGCCAACCTCTCTCTCTATCTCTAGGGTTTGGTCCTCCCAAGGACATCTAGGGTTCAACAAGACTATAGAAATCATGCATAAAGTAACTCAACTCATTCACTCAGGAGTAGTCTAGTTTAGGACATATCATATCACATATCTCAGAATTCTCATATCTTAGAGTCTAGGTTCTCTAACCTTCTCCCTATGGGTCTCACTCTCTCTGGAGTTAACCCCAAAACTGGTCCTAACACTAGAGGTCCTCTTTTGTAAAAGAGCTTGAGGTTCATGCTGACTCACAACCTTGTCTTAACTTAACATATCTTATCTCACAAAATCCTAGTTACTTGCATCATCAAAACTCATCTTGCATCCTCAAAACTGAACCTTAAACCTTAAAGACAACATATATCATCATAAATTATCTTATATCATCTATATAAGACTTACATCATATCATCAAAACTTATATCATCTATTCCATCTATCACATATATTCCAACAAGGCTCTAGACATCTAATCTAGAACTACTCTCTCTTCTAGACTGATGTCATTCACTTTCACTTAGGTTGCATGATCACCTCCTACTCGTACATATGTGGGGACACATTTTTGTAATACATATATATAATAAAATATTATATAGTTTTTCTCCGATAAAACATGCGTCAGAGAAAACTACCAAGGTTCAATATGTTTGGAATCAAAAACCAAATCCAGAAAACGAGTGTCCCACACATAGTAGAGAGTACAGTGTCATGAAAACTAGTGAAAAGGGTGAGAACAAGGGGTAGACTAGTGTAGCTACTCTAGACAACGTGTGCAATATGTCTAGGGTTTCTCTTCCCTTGATGCACGTCATTTCCAAATAGTGCAACGTCCCATACCGCTGCACTACAAGGAAAGTACGAAATCTAAGGACTTGGTATACAATAAGCACTAGTCTAGACCTAGTTCTCGGACATCTAGGTGCTAACCTAGAGGCTAGGTCAGATCTAGTCTCTAAAAGACAACTAATCTAACCCTAAAAAAAATTATTAAGTGCAAGGTTCTTTAGTTTTGAGTTGCATAGTGAGAAAATGTCAGGCTTTGCCATTGTTCATGCTCTGATACCACCTGTGACATCCCCAGATTTTCTAAAACTTAATCTAATGTGTGACATTAAAATTGAAACCCTCACCTCAGTGAGAATCCCAATTTGAACACCCCACACTAGGCTAAGAAGAAGAAAATCCAGGGAGTCAGAGGAAACAATCAGTAGCACATATACATGAACAATAAACAAACCACAACACATGTTCACCATTCAACATATAATTACAACATGAATTGTTACAACATTTGATATTACATATTTAACATCAAACTACTAAACATATACATGTGCTACAACTAAACAATAGGATCTTAAGACAACAGGTCCACCTGAACATCAGCTCGCCACACAACTCACAACTATCATGGATCTTCAAGAGCATAACCACAACCTAAACAAAAGATTACATGCATTACACGTCAGCACAATATTCAAGAATATTGTACTGAGTACGCCTACGTGTCTTTTATATACCTCTCATCATATCTTGGCAATAAGATAAAACTAAAACTTGGCAGTTATAAAGAAATATAAGAAAATCATATACTTGCACAAAGATGTCCATCAACAAAAGAGAACACATATTTTTAGCATCTCTGCTTATCTTTGTGATGACTGGTTTTTTGGAAAGATCCATAGTGTCTTCCTGGACAGTTGGGTTCCATCCAAACACAAGGAGGGAGACCCAGACGCCTGCCCCGACTTCCGCCTTCTCCTACAGCATGACCTTCTTGCCGCCTCCGGTCTCCAGGTTGCTGCTATCGGCCGCCATAACCTCCTCCTCTGTGAAACCATCTGTGAGTCCGCCGTCGTTGGGTCTCCGGAGTGCGGACAGACTACCGCCTGGGCTAGCACCTTTAGTGCAAAACGTACACCCATACTTTCTCCTCGCTTGACAGCGGCTTTCGGCACTTTCGTCCTCCAGGATGCCGCCGCAACTGCGCTAGCTTCGCTCCAGCGAGCGGGCATGATGTAGCGTCCTCCTCAAACTGGGCATCTCCCCACACCAGTAGCACTCTACGGCTCTGGCTGCGGAGCACCACTGCAATTATCTCCTCCGGTGAGCGAGGTAGCTAGCAGATCTTCCTTCTCGCCATAACCATGCATTGCCAACAGCTTCAGGTCCTCTCTGCTAGGAACCTCTAGACAAATACAAAGGGAACTGCCGGTCTTGAGAAGGCAAGGGAAACTACTCCTTTAGCTTCCTCCATAAGGCCATGACCAGGACGTGGACTAGGCATTGCCACTCACTCCACCCACACACTACAGCCATATACACAAGGTAGAGACCCAATCTCGACTATTGAGTCCTCATGTGCGGCTGGGATGGAGATTGCACATATGTATCAGTGGCTCTTCCTGTTCAGCCAATGGAATCATGCATATGATCTATTGAGAGGTCGTGATCAACAGTCCACGTGACATTCAATATCACACCATCTTAGCTTAGGACTATATTAGAACTTAGTTGTATGTATATCAATCTGAACCATTTAAACAACTCCAACCTCCATATCTTTCTCCAAGAGCATCATAATCTTCAAATCTAAACCATTGATTCATCATCATATAATCTACTTTCTAATTAAAGACGGTGACAAAGCTATATGGTTTGACCACTGAATAAAGTATCTCAAAAGGCATGTACTTAGGGATCTTAATCATGATGTCAACCTCGATCAACAATCAAGCTCTACCAAAACACATGGGACTCTCAAAACAACTCAACATGTCTGACTTCACTTGTATCATTGGACATATAGGGATTCCAAAAGTCCACTCCATCACAAATACAATACATACATGTCGACCCTACAACTCATAATAATAAAACTAAAAAGAAAATAATTGATAGAGTTGTTCCAGCACCCCCAAGATTGAACTTTACTATGTCTCATACTCAAAATATAATTATAAAGGTGGAATAATGGTACTAATCAAAATGGTGGTGGTTGTGGCATGTTGGGATTATGGGGGTAGAACGTGCCCTGGAATGTTGGGTGTTGTTGTGGCATCTCTAGAGGTTATGGGTAGTTTCCAAAATACCCTTGTCAGAGAATGAATGTTGGTAGGTCTCAATCTACTGTAGGAAAGCATGAACGTTCTCCTAGTTATCCAAGACAAGACACTCATTCTTAAAGATGGCATGTTGTTTCTGGTATAGTGGCCCTTGGACATCTTGGATACCCACCAATGTTGTTGTTTGTTGTTGATTCCCTTGGATTTCTTGTAGCATCATGCACATACCTACCATGGAATTAAGATATTGACTCTGGCTAGGTGGTGGAGTTGCCGAGCTGGAGGCGCCATGTCTTCTTGAAGGCTTGTACATGTTTCATCGTTGTGTGAACGATATAGTCTCCTCCTCCTCCTCTTTTCCATCTTCATCCTACTCCTGATTTGTGTTGTTCTCTTCTTCTTCCTCTTCCTCAATTGTGTTCTCTTTCGAAAATCTCATGTGCCACATCCCTTGCATATTGAAGACAAGATCAAGAAGTTCCCGACCCCACCATTGATCACCCATCGAGATTTGACAGGTACAAACCTAGAAAAGGCTCTTAGTGAAGCATGCAATGTTGAGGAAGGCACAATCTTCATACCATGTCCGGAACAATTCCCTCTTCATCAGGGAGTCGTAGATCTTATCTGGTTTGCGTTTACATGAGCAACATGTGCTAGTTTTGGCACCATCATTGGAGCTCTCATTGTTAACAAAGCAGACTTTTGTGTCTTCATTTATGCCAAACAAGAAAGATATGAAAGAGAGAGAGTTTAGTGAAGACTTTGATCCCTTGGAAGCAATGTCACTGCTCTTCTTGCAAGGGATGTGGTGTGGCTATGATTGTAACAATTCCCACACCCTTCCCTTATAGCAGCTAATGGAGTTCAGACACCGTGTCAGTACCACCGAAGGATGTGTTGGTGGTACCAACTCTTTAATCCTGATCCGTATGAAATTGATATCATGCATTAACACTAACGCTTCTCATCCGTCGATGTTGCGATGCACGGATTGCATAATATTGGTGGTACAGACACATGCTGGTGGTACTGACTTTTAAAAATGTGTGTTGGATCGGTACCACCGACCGTTGGATGATGACAATCTTGTTCGATGATTTGTGAATCCATGGAATATGTGTTTGTAGGTGTGGGTACCACCTCCAGGGTGTTAGTGGTACTAAGTTGCTTTTTATTTGTCTATGTTGAAAGGATTCGGTGCCACCGACTTTATGGGCTAGTGGTGTCGAGTCTTTAAAATGCTTGATACTCTCGAATGTTCACTCAGTATTCCAAACCTAGAGCGTCGTGTAGGTGTTAATGGTATTGAGCATGCACATTTATTTGGGCTTGTATCTATAAGAAATCGATGCTACCAACCTCTTGGTTGGTGGTATCGGGAGAATTTTGGGATGTCCCTATTTCCAAGATCTTCTTAATCTCCCTATTAGACACCTCAACATGACCATGGGTTTTTGGGTGATACGGGGTTCCTACTATGTGACTCACTTCATACTTTCTCAATAAAGATATGAAATTCTTATTACTGAAGTGAAATCCCCCACCACTAATCATCACTCATGGCACCCCAAACCTGCAAAATATATGATCATCCACAAATCTACATACAACCTGAGCATCTTGGTGTGGGTTGGAATCCCTTCCACCCACTTAGATACATAGTCAACCACAAGCAATATATATAAATTGGAATTATATGACACAAAAGGCCCCATGAAAAACACCCCAACTTCCTAAAAAATGATCAGGGGAATTTCATGTCTACCAGATATATTTCCTATGCGTTGACATGCATCACAATTACATACAAAGTTGTAAGCATCTTTAAAGAAGGTTGGCCAATAAAACCCACTTTCTAAGACCTTTATCATTATCTTTGAGCTAGAATGGTGTCCCCCATTAGGTAGGGAGTGATAGTGTGCCAAGATGCTCTCCAATTCACACTCGAGCACAGACTTCCTCACAATCCCATCCCTACATTGTTTGAGCAAGATGGGATCATCCTACTCAAGGAGTGGAAAAAAATGTTTTATATGATATCCCTAGTCTTCTCAGAGCTTGCCACAAGCCAAGTAGTAAACAATGTTTGCTAACCATGGGTTCTTTCTCTTAATGCCAAAAATTGCTTATCTATAAATTCCTCAACTATGGGTATATCTAGATCCTTCTCATCCACACTTTCCAACCTAGAAAAATAATCTTCCACCACATTCTCTATCCCTAATTTATGCTTGATTTCAATATCAAACTCCTACAGTAGCAAAATCCATCTGATTAACCTATGTTTGTCATCTTTCTTTTGTAGAAAATACTTTATCGCTACATGGTCAGTCCACACAATAACCCTTGCCCCAATCAAATACTGACAAAATTTTTCAAAAGCAAAAACTACCACCAAAATCTCTTTTTTAGATGTTGTATAATGAAGTTAGGCATCATTTAGGGTAATCTATGCATAATAAATAACAACAGGGGTTTCATCCTTGTATTGTCTGAGAACAACCCCTATTGCATAATTCAATGCATCAAACATAAGCTCATATTATTGGCTCCAATATGAAGCCCAAACACAAGTGTGGAGACCAGTTTCTCCTTCAACACATTGAACACTTTCAAACACTTATCATCAATACTAAATTCAACATCCTCATCTAATAGCTCTAAAAGAGGCTTTGCTATTTTCAAACAATCCTTAATGAAGTGACAATAAAAATTTGTGTGTCCTCAAAAACTCCTAACCCCCTTCACCGTTGATGGTGGAGGAAGCTTAGAGATGACTTTGATTTTCACAGAGTCGACCTCCATTCTTCTATTGAACACCTTGTGTCCCAAAATTATCCCTCACTCACCATCATATAGCATTTCTTCCAATATAACACTAGGTGAGTGTCCTCACATCTTTGCATAACATTGTCAAGATTGTCAAGATAGTCTTAAAATGACTCTATATAAACCGAAAAATCATCCATGAATATCTCGAGGCAATGCTCTACCATATCAGAAAAAATGGAAAACATACATCTCTAGAAAGTGGTCGGTGCATTGCAAAGACCAAAACGCATCTGACGGTAAGTGAAGGTAGACTTCTCTTGGTCTTGTGGCTCAATGGAAATCTGATTATACCCATAATACCTGAGAAAACAAAGATGAGAGTGGCTAACAAGTCTCTCGAGGATCTTATCAATGAAGCAAAGCAGAAAAAGATCTTTAAGTGTGGTGACATTCAAGCGACGATAATCGATACAAACACGCCACCCGATCACCATCAAGTGGAAATCAATTCACTTGTACAGTTTGTTGTGATCATTATCTCCCCTTTCTTAGGAACCAGTTTCGAGTCAAAAATAGCATAGATTATACCTACCAATAGAATCTTTACTATCTCATTCTTTACCACCTCGGTCATGATTGGATTGAGATGTCATTGAGGTTGTACTATCGGCTTGACTCCTTCTTCAATTCAGATCTTATTCTAGCAAAATCTATGGGAGATCCCATTAATATCTATAATGGACCACCCAAACACTTCCCAGAGGTTCTTTAGCACCACAAGCAACTTCTTCTCCTCATGAATTTTCAAGGAGGCTAAGATGATGCTTGGAAGCTTCTCATTTGACACCAAGAAAATGTACTTCAAATTTGACAGCAAAGGCATCAACTTAAGCTCTGAAGGATGATGCAACCCTATTTTAGAGCTTCATCTTATGTCTTTATACATTATAATCACATCTAAACAATGTAGATTGCAAATTATTTCCCCCAATTTGAACTATTATATCAAATGTGCATATGGTTGTTTTTGCATGTTTTATAGGATACTTGTGCACACATTGGTTGCAATGGAGTAGGATGGCTCTAAATCATCCCCGAGCATTCCATGGATGGGAAAGACTTCATCCGGATCAAAAGGAGTTATTTGATGAAGATTGGAGCCAAGTTTAGTAGCTTGGACCCCTACCTTGGTCGTGCTACCTCACCAAAACCATGGTGAAATGGCCCAAAAAATCACAATGCAGTTGCAAGATTTGTACATGAATGCCCATGGCCGTGGAGCACCAAAATTGTTGTGCTACCTCATCCATGGCTGTTCTACTGTCCACAACAATTTTGGTGCTCCACGGCCATGGGAATTCATGTACAAATCTTGCAACTGCATTGTGATTTTTTGGGCCATTTCACCATGGTTTTGGTGAGGTAGCACGACCAAGGTAGGGGTCCAAGCTACTAAACTTGGCTCCAATCTTCATCAAATAACTCCTTTTTATCCGGATGAAGTCTTTCCCATCCATGGAATGCTCGGGGAAGATTTAGAGCCATCCTACTCCATTGCAACCAATGTGTGCACAAGTATCCTATAAAACATGCAAAAAGCAGCCATATGCACATTTTGGCACAATCTTCATACCATGTCCGGATCAATTCCCTCTTCATCAGGGAGTCGTAGATCTTATCTGGTTTGCGTTTACATGAGCAATATGTGCTAGTTTTGGCACCATCATTGGAGCTCTCATTGTTGACAAAGCAAACTTTTGTGTCTTCATTTATGCCAAACAAGAAAGATATGAAAGAGAGAGAGTTCAGTGAAGACTTTGATCCCTTGGAAGCAATGTCACTGCTCTGCTTGCAAGGGATGTGGTGTGGCTATGATTGTAACAATTCCCACACCCTTCCCTTATAGCAGCGAATGGAGTTCAGACCCCGTGTCAGTACCACCGAAGGATGTGTTGGTGGTACCAACTCTTTAATCGTGATCCATATGAAATTGATATCATGCATTAACACTAACGCTTCTCATTCGTCGATGTTGCGATGCACGGATTGCATAATATCGGTGGTACGGACACATGCTGGTGGTACTGACTTTTAAAAATGTGTGTTGGATCGGTACCACCGACCGTTGGATGATGACAATCTTGTTCGATGATTTGTGAATCCACGAAATATGTGTTTGTAGGTGTGGGTACCACCTCCAGGGTGTTAGTGGTACTAAGTTGCTTTTTATTTGTCTATGTTGAAAGGATTCGGTGCCACCGACTTTATGGGCTAGTGGTGTCGAGTCTTTAAAATGCTTGATACTCTCGAATGTTCACTCAGTATCCCAAACCTGGAGTGTCGTGTAGGTGTTAATGGTATCGAGCATGCACATTTATTTGGGCCTGTATCTACAAGAAATCGATGCTACCAACCTCTTGGTCGGTGGTATCGGGAGAATTTTGGGATGTCCCTATTGAAAATTGACAGTGGTACTATTTTTTTTAAAATCAACCTCTATTGACTTTTGTGAATGTATCAGTGCCACCAATAGGGTGTCGGTGGTACCAACCTTTCTACTGCATGCACACTAAATAAAACTTATCATGGTACCTTTTTTACATTGAAAATAATTAAATTTATACTAGAATAATTAAAACTACTAGCATGAATGTAAAGAACAAAATCCTAAAAATCGTAAAGGATGGTTGGGTCGCCTCCCAACAAGAACCCTTATTTTACATCATAGGATTGATGATCGGATCAAAATTGGAATAAGTGAATCTCAAGGAGCTTCAATTCTTCTCCATCATGTATTTAGTCTCCCCCAAAGTAGTGTTTCAGTTGTTTCCCATTCACAAGAAATGGATCAACCCCATTGCTAATCTCCACTACTGTATGGGGAAAATACTTAAACACCACAAATGGACAACTCCATCTAGACCTCAATTGCCAAGGGTGCAGTTTCATCCTAGAACGGAACAGAAGAACCTTCCATCCTAGAGTGAACACTTTATGCAAGATGTGGTGGTCATGAATTGTGTTTGTTCTAGCCTTATAGATCCTAGATCTCTCATAGGCATCTAACATGAGCTCATCTAACTCATTGATATCTAACATTCTTTTCTTCCTTGCATCATTAAGATTAGAATTCATTCTTATCAAAGCCCACTTGGCTTTATGTTCCAAATCCATAGGTAAATGACATGCTCTCCCATAGACCAACCTAAATAGATTTGTTCCTATAGGTGTTTTATAGGTTGTCCTATATGCCCAAAGAGTGTCATTTAAATACATGATACAATTGGTCCTATTGGTTGAGACTGTCTTTTCCAAGATCTTCTTAATCTCCCTATTAGACACCTCAACATGACCATGGGTTTGTGGGTGATACGGGGTTCCTACTATGTGAATCACTTCATACTTTCTCAATAAAGATATGAAATTCTTATTACTGAAGTGAAATCCCCCACCACTAATCATCACTCATGGCACCCCAAACCTGCAAAATATATGATCATCCACAAATCTACATACAACCTGAGCATCTTGGTGTGGGTTGGAATCCCTTCCACCCACTTAGATACATAGTCAACCACAAGCAATATATATAAATTGGAATTATATGACACAAAAGGCCCCATGAAAAACACCCCAACTTCCTAAAAAATGATCAGGGGAATTTCATGTCTACCAGATATATTTCCTATGTGTTGACATGCATCACAATTACATACAAAGTTGTAAGCATCTTTAAAGAAGGTTGGCCAATAAAACCCGCTTTCTAAGACCTTTATCATTGTCTTTGAGCTAGAATGGTGTCCCCCATTAGGTAGGGAGTGATAGTGTGCCAAGATGCTCTCCAATTCACACTCGAGCACAGACTTCCTCACAATCCCATCCCTACATTGTTTGAGCAAGATGGGATCATCCTACTCAAGGAGTGGGAAAAAATGTTTTATATGATATCCCTAGTCTTCTCAGAGCTTGCCACAAGCCAAGTAGTAAACAATGTTTGCTAACCATGGGTTCTTTCTCTTAATGCCAAAAATTGCTTATCTATAAATTCCTCAACTATGGGTATATCTAGATCCTTCTCATCCACTCTTTCCAACCTAGAAAAATGATCTTCCACCACATTCTCTATCCCTAATTTATGCTTGATTTCAATATCAAACTCCTACAGTAGCAAAATCCATCTTATTAACCTATGTTTGTCATCTTTCTTTTGTAGAAAATACTTTATCGCTACATGGTCAGTCCACACAATAACCCTTGCCCCAATCAAATACTGACAAAATTTTTCAAAAGCAAAAACTACCACCAAAATCTCTTTTTTAGATGTTGTATAATGAAGTTAGGCATCATTTAGGGTAATCTATGAATAATAAATAACAACGGGGGTTTCATCCTTGTATTGTCTGAGAACAACCCCTATTGCATAATTTAATGCATCAAACATAAGCTCATATGATTGGCTCCAATATGAAGCCCAAACACAAGTGTGGAGACCAGTTTCTCCTTCAACACATTGAACACTTTCAAACACTGATCATTAATACTAAATTCAACATCCTCATCTAATAGCTCTAAAATAGGCTTTGCTATTTTCAAACAATCCTTAATGAAGTGACAATAAAAATTTGTGTGTCCTCAAAAACTCCTAACCCCCTTCACCGTTGATGGTGGAGGAAGCTTAGAGATGACTTCGATTTTCACAGAGTCGACCTCCATTCTTCTATTGAACACCTTGTGTCCCAAAATTATCCCTCACTCACCATCATATAGCATTTCTTCCAATATAACACTAGGTGAGTGTCCTCACATCTTTGCATAACATTGTCAAGATTGTCAAGATAGTCTTAAAATGACTCTATATAAACTGAAACATCATCCATGAATATCTCGAGGCAATGCTCTACCATATCAAAAAAAATGGAAAACATACATCTCTAGAAAGTGGTCGGTGCATTGCAAAGACCAAAAGGCATCTGACGGTAAGTGAATGTACCATAAAGACAAGTGAAGGTAGACTTCTCTTGGTCTTGTGGCTCAATGGAAATCTGATTATACCCATAATACCTGAGAAAACAAAGATGAGAGTGGCTAACAAGTCTCTCGAGGATCTTATCAATGAAGCAAAGCAGAAAAAGATCTTTAAGTGTGGTGACATTCAAGCGATGATAATCGATACAAACACGCCACCCGATCACCATCAAGTGGAAATCAATTCACTTGTACAGTTTGTTGTGATCATTATTTCCCCTTTCTTAGGAACCAGTTTGGAGTCAAAAATATCATAGATTATACCTACCAATAGAAGCTTTACTATCTCGTTCTTTACCACCTCAGTCATGATTGGATTGAGATGTCATTGAGGTTGTACTATCGGCTTGACTCCTTCAATTCAGATCTTATTCTAGCAAAATATAGGGGAGATCCCCTTGATATATGCAATGGACCACCCAAACACTTCCCAGAGGTTCTTTAGCACCACAAGCAACTTCTTCTCCTCATGAATTTTCAAGGAGGCTAAGATGATGCTTGGAAGCTTCTCATTTGACACCAAGAAAATGTACTTCAAATTTGACAGCAAAGGCATCAACTTAAGCTCTGAACGAGGATGCAGCCCTATTTTAGAGCTTCATCTTTTGTCTTTATACATTATAATCACATCTAAACAATGTAGATTGCAAGTTATTTCCCCCAATTTGAACTATTCTATCAAATGTGCATATGGCTGCTTTTTGCATGTTTTATAGGATACTTGTGCACACATTGGTTGCAATGGAGTAGGATGGCTCTAAATCTTCCCCGAGCATTCCATGGATGGGAAAGACTTCATCCGGATCAAAAGGAGTTATTTGATGAAGATTGGAGCCAAGTTTAGTAGCTTGGACCCCTACCTTGGTCGTGCTACCTCACCAAAACCATGGTGAAATGGCCCAAAAAATCACAATGAAGTTGCAAGATTTGTACATGAATGCCCATGGCCGTGGAGCACCAAAATTGTTGTGGCCAGCAGAACAGCCATGGATGAGGCCATCCATCACTCTCGTGGATCCACACCACAACCGTGGAGAAAGAGCCCAAAAATCAATAGAAACTTAACTCAAAACACACATGAATGACCATGGTCATGGCCATCAGTGAATGCCACGACCGTGGCGAGCTGAAGACAAGAAAAGAAGGAAAAACAAGATGGTCTGGGTACCCTCCCTCCACCACGACCATGGATACCACCATGGTCTTGACCACTCCATGTATCTCCCTCTACCTCACAACATGCCTCCACCACACCCTTATCATTCCCCCTGACCATGTCACTAAACCCCCACCATGGTCGTGGTACTTCACCTGGGACGTGGTGACAACCTAACCCTACCAAACTTTTCCATTGCATTTCCATTTCTACCCCCACTTAACCAAGTGACTCCCCACCACCTATATATACATAGGTGGTGCTCACAGCATGGGGCTACCTACTCATTAGCCACTCTTTATCATTCATTTATACATTTCCTACATTAAGGACCATAACCTACCTTCCACCTTCCATTTCCATCCAAAAACCTTAATTTTCTAGGGTCTTTCACCATAATCCCCTACCTTCTCATTCCATTCCATCTTTGGAGGGAGGTGTTGCGTTCGACAACTATTAGGAGGTGAAGGATAAAGGTCTTCCATGAGATCCATGGATTTCTACCTCTTTCTTCTCTTTTCTTTGCTCTTTTGTTTAGTTATGAGTTGCTAAGCCCCTTGTGGTGGGTTGTTTGGGGAAAAATGATACTTTGATACCATGTTGGGGGAAGATAATTTGTAAACGCTATGATTTCTTTCTATGATGATTTCTTGCTATTTATATCTCATTTCCCATGCCTCTACTTGTGATTTGTATCTAAAAATATGAATTTCTTATGTTTGTGTGTTTGAACCCACCTAAGTCTAGGAGAAGATAACATATGTGGGGCTAATTTGGGATTTGCTTCTAGGTCCAACTAGTGGATCCCTAGCTAAAACCCCAGTAAAGAAAAAAATTAAGTATTATATTTTACTTTGATTTGGAAATGTAATATAATAATGAATTAATTGTTTTTATAATTTGGATTTTCCTTCTGTTTTTCCTATTTTATCCCCCTACATATAGTCCTTCTCCTACTCCTAGGTGTGTGATCCACGTAGCTAGTATGGGGTTGATCGGTGTAATTGCCTTGGAGTTTGATAAAAGCTAGGTGACGGGTAATGTGGGGGTAAAACACCCTCACCTCTACTCCCCAATTCTGCCTTTGGCTCCCAATTACACTAAGCAATCATATGTTGGAAACCTATTTTAGTCAAATTTTGGTGAAATCTCACTTATACCTTAGACTAACTAATAGTGTAGGGTGATTTCTCAAAATTTGACTAGTTTTTTATTTTATGTAATTGAGAATGAATGATTAAGCTTTCTTGTGTTATCTTCCCCCAATTGGAATTCGATAATCGTTCCCAAACGAACCACCTATCATTATCGTTGCTAAAACTGATCTTCTTACTTTATCTTGTTCATGTTAATTAGTTGCTTGCTTTTAATTGCTTCTTAGTTAATTACCTAGTTCTTTCTAGTTAGGTTTTACTTGAGTAGCTAGTTCTCGTTTGAGTTTGATAGTTTTGATCTTTCTATTTAGTTGTAATCTAGGTCATTAATTGCTTTAGGTCCTTAATTGCTAGTGTAGTGTAGTCTCTTGCTCTTGTTTAGCCAATTGTCTTGTCTTTCTAATTAGACTTAACTTGTTTAGAATAATTTAGGGTTTTTGATAATCTAGTTTCCTTCTTGCCTTTAATTAATTATAAGATTAGAGTAATCAACAAAAATCACCTTTAAACACTAAAAACCCTACTCTCCACATTAGGAACATAGCCCACACTAACCTATCTCTAGCGCCCCCCCTCTCCCTATAGATTGACCCCTTTAATTGCCTCTCATCTACTCTACAATATGATCTCATGTGCTTGCGGGAGATATATTTTTGGTTTGTGTGATTGTGTTGGTCAAGGGTACCCTTATAAATGTCAAATGATCCCAAGTGTATGAAATAAAGCATAAAGCTTTCTTGTACCGTTGTCGGGCAGTAGAGGCGCTCGGTCTAGCTAGTTAGTGTAGCTTATCTTGTCCTACTACCCTCACAATTTTTATTCTTTATTCTTTTCTTACTTTTCATTCTTGATTTTTTTTGGGGAGACGTGGAGCTTAAGTCTTATTCATTATGCACTCTACTGCGGACAAAACAGATTGAATGTCCACATGGCTCATGTGTAGAAACTAGTGGGGAACAACAGTAGTAAAGCTGAAAGAATTTTTTGTTTTGATGGCATATTTAGCTAAGCTATCTGCAGGTACATTGAGACCTCATGGGACATGCTGGATGATATCTGCAAGGGGGGCCCCTACGAGGTTTTCAGCCTTCCTAGCAAAGGGCAGGAAGCGAGGGAGAGGCTTGTGTTTGGTAAGGTGCCCAATGGCATCCCAGAAATTAGTGAAGATGTAGAAGGCGGCCCAACGGTTATCCTAGTACAGCTGGGCGCCAAGCAAGATAGCTTGAATCTCACTGGTGAGCGGGGTAGAGGACTGGATAACTTGACAAGATCCCAGAATGTGAGAGCTGTCGGCAAGAACAATGTGGGCACCGATAGCCGCTGTGGCATGGTCGTAGTGGTGTGCGGCATCAGTGAAGACATAGACTAGATGCGTGTTGAGATGTTGGGTCAGTGGATGATCTGCAAAGGGAATGTGGTTCTGCCTGTCATACAACTTGGTAATGGATTCCGCTCGGAGCTTAATAAATTCAACCTTCTTGGAGGTAGGTATGATCTTCTGTTGGTTAATGTGCTCATTGCAACAAGTCCAGATGTGCCAGCAAGCAACGGCTCTCAAAATGAAGTTGTCATCCAATTTTGTGGTACACATCCGAATCCACTCGCTCGCAGATAGGAGACAGTGGTCCTCGTTGGGAAGCAGCTAAATCCAAACATCCCAGCTTGGCTTACAGTCTCTGAGTGCGTGAAGCATGGTATCCTGGCCATTGTTACAGATGGGGCACTCCTCAGGTACGTCCATATGCCTACGTCTCTTCTCCATGTTCGTCATAAGGGCGCCATGTAGCATGAGCCAAAGGAACATTTTGATGCATTCCGGGATCTTGGCCTACCAAATGCCTTTCCAGTTTCCAGGCATGGTGACCTCTTTGCCTTGCCGAAGCCACATGTATATAGACCTAGAAGTAAACAAGCCGTTGGTTTCGAGGGGCCAAACCCAGCCGTTGTCCTCCGACTGACGGCTCGGGGCAGGGATAGTAGCTATAATAGACCAGGTGGGCTTGGGTAAGAAGTTGTGAATGAAGTCCCAGTCCCATTCCCCATCGGAGACTGCCATGGATTCGACAGTGAGATCTCTAATCTCAGGATTGATTGGCCAACCGGGGTGGAGTTCCAGCACATATTTTCCAGCAATCCACCGGTCGTCCCAGACATTAGTGTGCCGCCCATTGTTGATAACTTTGTGACTCTGTTCAGTGACTCTACTGAGATTTTTTTTGATAAAACTCCAAGCTGGGGAGCTCGGTACAGACTTGAACCTACCTTCCTTGGTATACTTGTCCTTCATCACCTTGACCCAGACTTTGGACTGGTCAGTGAGAAAAGCCCAAACATTCTTCATAATGAGTGCGTCATTTTGGTCCCTGGCGTCCCTGATAGCTAGAACACCAATGTCCTTGTTGGAAGAGACTTTCTTCCAAGAGACGAGGGAGGATTTACGCTGGCTAGCAGCTCCAGACCAAATGAATTGTCAGATATGCCTATTGATGTCATCACACAAGTGTGGGGAGAGCTTGACGGTTTGCATAGTATAGGAAGGTATGGCCTGCAGGGTAGACTTGGCCAAGCACACCCTTCCTGCTAGAGAGAGGCTTTTGTGAGCTCAGCTGTTCATTCTCTGACGAATGGAGGCGAGGATATCCCCGTGAGTTTCTCTGTTGACTTGGTTGTGGAGGACGGGCACACCTAGATACTTGCCTAGATCGCTTGTCCAGGAGAAGCCAAGTTTTCTGCTTATCTTTCTCTTTAAAGACTGGGAAACATTCTTACTGAAGAAACATCGTGATTTGGGCTCTGAAATGGATTGCCCAGACGCCATGGAGAATTCCTTAAGGATAGTCCAAATGATCTGAGTCTGTTTGGCAGAAGCTTCGCCTAGAAGAAGGATGTCATCCGCAAAGAAGACATGAGACAGTTTCAAGCCCCCACGAGAGAGGGTGATATGTTTCCATTTATCAGAATCCACAGAAGCAGATATAGCCTGGCTTAGCCTTTCCATGCACAGGACAAAAATATAGGGGCTTATCGGGTCACCTTGGCGGACGCCTTGGGTGGCCTTGAAGGGAGGTAAGGGTTCACCCTCCCACAGAATGGAGGTCGAGCCTTTGCTAATGATTTCCATGATTATGGTGGAGAGCTTAGATGGAAAACCAGTACGTTGTAAATTATAATGAATAAAAGCCCAATTCATTCTGTCGAAGGCCTTGGCTAGGTCAAGCTTAATGCACATCCACGATTTCTTATTGGATGTGGATTTCATGGAGTGGATCACCTCCTGAACAAGAAGAATATTATCGCTAATGCATCTTCCCGGAATGAAGCTAGACTGTGTAGGGTTGACCCAGTCGTTCATGAGGGGCTTCAATCTTTCGACAATAATTTTAGAGATGATTTTGAAGTAGCTGTTGTTGAGCGAAATGGGTCTCAGGTCACTGCAGCATTGAGGAGAAGGGATCTTAGGGATTAAGACCATGTAGGAATCCGTTATGGAGTTGTTGATGTTCTCTGACGTGAAGACCTCTTGAACAATTTGGATGATGTTCGGGCCAACCTACTGCCAGTGATGTTGTATGAATCCAGTATGGACCCAGTCGGGGCCCGGGGCTTTGAGGGGCACCATGGAGAATGTGACGGCCCTGATTTCATCTTTGTTTGGGATGGCGCTCAGGCGGCCGCGAGTAGCAGTGTGGACGGTAGGAAAGGCTCCAAGGTACGCCCGTATCCAATCCACATGCGTCGGGGCAGACTGGGAGAGAAGGTCTGCAAAGAAGCTGTGAACCAGCCTCTTCGTGTCATCACTTGTGGAAGTCCAACTCCCGTCCTCAGATTGAAGATGAGTGATCTTGTTGAAGTGCCTCCTCACTTGCACGTATGACTGGTAGAATCTGGTGTTAAGATCACCAGACTTCAACCAATCAATATGGGCCCGCTGCCGCCAGTCCGCCTCCTCATTGAGAAGAATGTTGTGGAGTCGCTCCTGAAGAGGAATAGATGGGTCCATCAGTGGTATGGGATTCAGAGATTGAGCATGTACCTGATGCTTGCTGATGCGGGTGAGGAGTTTTTGTTTTTCTCTGTGCGGACGGCCCGATCTCGTGGAGTCCCACTGGGTGGCCTTGTCTTTGAAGGTGAGAAGGGCGTCCTGGAAGTTGTCATTAACTGGCAGTCGCTCATGACGTCCTCCTTGAAATTTTGGGTAAGGCTCCAGCTCTCCTTGGTGCGGAAAAGGCAACGTTTAGGCGTCCTAGTTCCGCAGGACAGGAGAAGAGGATGGTGGTTGAAGTAGAGATGGGGGAGGACCACAGTAGAGCTGTTCCTGAACTTGTGGATCCAATCAGAGTTTGCAACAATCCGATCAAGCCACTCGTGGAGATGCTGGCGCCGGAAGGTAAAGAAGGGACCTTGGGTTTTAAGCTCCGCAAGGCCGGTGGCAGCAAGAACTTCATGGAATCGGCCACTAGAACACCTATCAAAATAGTCACTACCTCACTTCTCATTGATGTTAAGAAAGGTGTCAAAATCACCCAGAACCGCCCAAGCAGAGTCCATGGAAGCAGCGATCTCTACTACCTCTCCCATAGGTACTCACGCATGGTAGGATTAGGGCTTCCATAGACGATGGTCAAGTACCAATCGCCATTGACGCGACAGTGTATAAACTAACGGTGATTGAGGAGTATTTCAACCGAGCAATGATGCTAATCCCAGGAAAGCCAAATGCCGTCGGAGAAGCCATTGTCTTCCACCCTGTGCGAGTAGTTGTAGCCAAGGTGTTTGATGAGACCGTCAGCGGTCGGGCCACTACAGCGGGGTTCAACGATAGCTATGATATTCACTTTGTGAATGAGTTTCATTTCATGAATTAGACGAATTTTCTTATCTAGGCATGCACCTTGGATGTTCCAGCAGACAATATTCATAGAAGAAATTATTGGAGAGCAGCACATAGTCCTACAGACTGATCTTCAGCATCCATGTCGACCTCCACAGAGGGTTCTTGAGGGGCACCTTCAAGGTGCTTTTGGAATTCTAAAACGTGCTTCACGTGGGGGGTAGAAGCTGTAGTGACTGGCATGTCCTCGACCCGCCCTTTTTTCCGAACGTGATCTGGACTTTGTGTTGTTTGGAACACAATTTTCCTGTTCCTCAGCATAACGTAGCCGCTATCCCCTCTATTATGGCGAGCTATTTGTTTGCCTGAGGCCGCCGGGATGATTGGTGTTTGAGCCTGGAACTAGAACTCGCCATCATGGTCTTGATGTGGCTCCCTACCTTCACTTACTTTGTTTCCGGTGAGCCTGACAGCGGTATTAGTCGTGTGCTCACTGGGCGCGTCATGCGGCGCTGTAGCCTGGGCTGCTTCCGCGACCGCTTCCTTCTGGCATTGTCACTGTTTAGCTTTCTTGCTAAGCACAGGCTGGAACCCATCATCGTCACTAGCCTGCACAGGGGTAGCAACAGGAGTGCCCGTGGTGGCCTTCGGCTCACTCGGCGGCTTCGAAGGTTTGCTGCCGCTAGCATTCCTCCCAGCAGCGTTTGGCTTCCGCCGCTCAGGCATTTTGGCATGGATTGTTTCGGAGTAAGTAACAGTCGGGACTGGAATTGGGATGGAGGTATATGCCAGATCGCTTGGAGGAGTGGAGCCTTGCTTGCACTGATCCGCTATATGGCCAAGACGACCGCACTTTAGGCAGAAGTGAGGCAGATTCTCATACTCGAGGCGGAAGTATTCCCCATTGATGAAGATGGCTGGAAGGAGAGGCTTCTGCGTGTCCACTTCAACAGAAATCCTCACGAACTTCCCCCTATTGCCCAGAAAGGTGTTTGCATCAACCTTGATAGTCTTGCCTATGGAATTACCAATATTGATGACAAGTTGGTTTTGATAAATAAACACAGGAAGGTCCGCGACCCTAGCCCAGACCACTAGCTTGTGTGGTATCTTCTCCGATGGCCTGAAAGATGGAGAACATGATTGGACGGTCAGGTAATTCCCAAAGATAGTCCATGGGCATCTCCGTGGTATCTTCTCCTAGCAGTGCCTTCTCATAATCTTCCCGGTTGCCCAGCTGGATTATATAATAGCCATTATCGAGGTCGATGATGCGGAACTGAGCCGTCGACTGCCATAACACGCTGATCTTGTTGACAAGGGCTTGGAATCCCAGCGTGATTCCGATGGCTTTAACAACAACGGCAAAATGCCAAGGGGCCAACAAAGGCTGAATGGATTCATGCTTGACGGAGAAGACAGGAAGGACTCCTGAGAGGTCAACATGGATATCTTCTGCCGTGAGGGTATCCGACGAGGTAGGGTTAATGTAGGACATTAGCCCGTGGTCTTTCCCGACGTGGGCATCTCTATAGCTGCGACGAGCAGGAACAGCGTCAGGAACCAGACCTGCATCAGGAGCTGTAACACCCTCAGCCTGTTCCGTGTGCATGGAGTCCTCAACAGGGACGTTGTTTTGGTCTGGTTCTGCACTAGCGGCAGGGTTGTCATCGTTGGCGGGTGGGGCAGGGTTGAGGCTTTCCTCAGGAGATCGAGCGTGAGACAATGAGCCTAGGCCACGGCCTCCGCGGCCACCGCCTCTTCTGCCTCCACAGCTCCCAAGCCCTAGGGGAGTGCCTCTCATCGTCTAATGATTTGTAGATTTTTCATTCTTGATTTCTAACTTGGCTCTTGTTGTTTGTTTGTGTATTGTGCAAGTGAAAACTATCCATGCTTGGTAGAAGGTCTACTTATACTACCTTGGTGCCTTTTGACCTCATGATATGTAGGAGAAGACGCCAACACTAACGCAAGCAACACCAAGCCACTGAAATGGAAGGTCATGATCCTCATGATGACACCCAGATTCCACCGCCCAACCACCCTCTCTATGATTCTTTTACCCCAGGGAACTACAACTCCCCAATCCCCACCCTTGATGACTAAATGTCGGGTCAACAATTCTCCATCCCACTAGCCCTTCTCGGACTCCTTCCAACTTACTATGGGATGGAGAATGAGAATTTTTACCACCACATAGATACTTTCCTAGAAACTTTCTCAACCTTCAGTACCCCATCTTCCATGGATGATTCTATAAGAAGGACTCTTTGTCAATTCTCCCTAAAAGAAAAAGCAAAAGAATGGTATATGTCCAAGCCTGATTTGGTGACGTGGGCGACAATGAAGAATGAATTCCTTAAGAAGCTCTATATGATATCAAAGCTCACTCAAATGAGAAGGTGCATCACCTCCTTCACCCAGAGGGAGAATGAACCCTTCCATGAAGTGTGGCAAAGATTTGAGATTTGAGAAGCTCTTGCGTGACTTCCCTCATCGTGAAGTACCTTTGTGGCAGTTGGTGTAGTCGTTCTACACCAGGCTGGTTGAGCTGAGTTAGACTAGTGTTGATTCTTCTTGTGGAGGGACATTCATGGCTAAGCCCCCAAAGGAGTCTTGGCCCCTTTTTGAGCATATAGTAGAGAACTCTCGTCACCAATCCTCGAGTAAAGGGGAGCACTGTGACCGGAACTACATTCCCCCTCCCCCTCTTGTAGCTTCAGTCAGAACATAAGCCAACCCCCAAATGATGAACATGATGAAGAACGAAGTTGGTGGTTCTGCTAGCTAGTATACCATGGTTGTGGATGCCATTGATGAAGAAGTGAATGCTTTACATGCTTTTGGAAACTGGAACAATCAAGGTCCTATGTCCAACTATTATACTCTAGAATGGAGGAACCATCCTAACTTCTATTAGAAACAACAAGGTCAAGAGGGGAAAGGGCAGCCAAGGCAACATCAAGGCCCTAGGTACAGTTCTATGTTTGAAGATGAGGTGCTTGGGAGGCTAAGAAGCCTTGATGAAGTGAAGACAGATATCTCTTCTCATGGGTAGACAATCAACCACCTTGACCAAAGGCTTGATCAAATTTCCCTCTCACTTTCTCACTATGAGGAGGGAAGACTCCCTCTAACAACCCATGGCTAATCCAAAAAATGACATTGTATCCATGGGCATTCCTCAAGGTACATACCCCCCTCCACAATCCAAGTTGCCCCACTTCAATAGTACCAAGGACCACCTAAACCATATGCTCCCTCACCTCCACAACCTCCATTCAACAATCAATACACTCCACCTCTGCCACAATCATACCAACACTCCCCCAACAATATCAACCCCCTCTGCAACAACCACAAAAACCACCTCCCCAATAGCCCTTAGAACAACCAAACTTCATTCTCCAAAACCCAAATCTCCCTCACCAAATACCACCGCTACCACCACCATCATCCTCACGAGCTCCTCCTTCTTCCCTTCAGCAAGTGAATACGGTGTCAATCATATGAGGGAAGATAGTTTTTGGAGAATTCATGGGAAGGGAGGATGAAATGACCAAGTCTTGTGATGAAGGACCACAGTCTAAAAATTCTCTTGAGATTTGTGAGAGCATCAAAGATTCTATGGTTCCATTCTAGATTGAGAGTGCTAGCTGCATCAATGTTCTTGCTACACCATCAAAGATTCCACAAAAACCCCAACCATTTCTTGAGAAGATACTTCCAAGTGTGCCACCTTTTGTAGAGAAGATGACTTCCGATATTCCACCTTGGCTTGGGGATGCACCCCCACTTGTTCTACCCTTGTTTGAAAAAGAGGAATCTACTGCCCCACCATTTTCTAAAAGTGTCATGGGTACCCAAAGTTTTGTCGTCCCATCCATTGTGAAAGAGATAAGACTTGACATTCCATTTCATGGAGAGTCAATGATAACCCATGATCCACCCCATGAGACAAGAATCACCATTATACCACCTCAAGAGCCACAACTTTCTATAGAAGAGGTTGACGCAAGGGGTCCATAATTCCATGAGGCTCTAGAAGATCCCTTTCCCCAAGAGAAACATGTTTATATTATGAAATTTTTAGGTACCTTAAAACAAAGGAAGACATGTATCCAAACATTCCTTTCCTTGGTAAAGGATGTTTGCATGGGGGGGGAGAAAACTGATGTTATTTCCACCCAAAGAGATCATTGCTTCTGAACATGTCAGTTTCATCATGGGGGTCACTTTTTGAAGAAAAGGGGAGACCCAGGAGCCCCTCTCACTCATCTGCCACATCAATTCTCAACCCAGCCTGCATATTCTTCTAGAATTGGGCTCAAGTACAAGCATCATATATATATATATATATATATATATGAGTCGGCTTCGAGAAATTGGAACAAGCAGATTGCTACATTTCAATGGCTAACGGATCAAAGAAAATGCCTAGAGGCATAGTGACCAATGAAATGGTCGTATTAGATTGTAGAGTAGACTTCACCTTCCTGATTCATTTTCTAGTCATGGACACTAATCCCATGGCTTTGCAGGATTACATCATATTGGGAGACCCTTCTTGGCCATAGCGGGCACAAAGGTCACTATGCGTATAAGTATATTGATAGTCTCCTATGTTAGGAGATTGATGGGGGCCTATATATTTACCAAAGAAGAAACACAATGGATGCATGAGGAGGATCAATGGATTCATATTCCTTGGGAGTAAGACCATGTGATCAGAGCCTTGGAGGGAATCACTATAGAAAAGGAAGGAGAAAACTTGGATGAATGCTCCTAACAATCAAGCAAGTGTAAATAAGCCTGACTGAAGGCGTAAAATTTAGCGCTAGTGGGAGGCAACCCACTGGTTTGATATTCGTGAACCCCTCTTGTTTGAAATACACTTTAGCTTTTACAAAACACACACACACACACACACTCTTGTGTTTAATAACTTTTGTTTAGTTTTTGATGATATGGAAGGTTATAGGTTCAAGAGAGAGTAAAGACGAGTGCAAGCATGGACGTGTGAAGAAAATGTGGCATCCATGCAATGAAATTCAAACATGTGAATGTTTATGAAGTTTTCAATGATAGGGAACTTTTGAAGGACTCACCATGGCTGTGGTGGTGCAAAATGGCCGTGGTGGAATGGATGAAAATGTTATAGAGAAATGTGGACTTTTATGAAGGAACAACCACGAATGTGGAAGCCACCACGGATGAGGCACTTAAAAGCCAACATGACCATAGGCACCTGCATGGGCGTGGCACGAGAAGCACAACAAGGTTGTGTTGATTCACCACGACCGAGGCATTCGAATGAAAAAAATGAGTGGAAGATGGGAATATTTGTGAAGGAATGACCACAACCATCGCAGCCACCACAGGTGAGGAGCAAGAAGATCACCATTATCATGACAGTCACCACAGGCATTGTGAAGGTCATTCAACATCCGCCATCACTTCCAACACAGTCATGGACTCCACCAAGGTCGTCCCACCTCTCTCCACCTCGATCGTGGGCTCCCACCACGACCGTGGAGGGGGTCGACCCCACCAAATTTTAACTTAACATATCATTCTCACCATGACCACCCTCATTCTACTTCTTTTCTGTGCATGACACACCCATGGTGGCGATACCGACGATGATCTTTGCTCTAGAAACCTCTTCCAACCCTCATCCTTCACCAATCCACCTCCCAATCACATCCTATACCTCCGCCTACTCCTCCTCTCCCTTTTCCACCACCCAATATCCAGTAATCAACCACCCATCTCCATTTCTGCCACCACCAGCTGCTCCACATCCACCACCAAGAAAATCCCTAAAATCCAACCCTTCCTCCTCCAAATCAACTTCCCATCCATCCTTGCCACCACTACACCTCCACAAATGGATTCCACCCCATTCTCACCTCCATTTAAACCCTCCACCACCAAATCTAAAAATCATAGCCCTCAACTCCACCCCCACCTCCACACCATGAAGGGGATAGGGAAGGCTACGACGAATAAAGGTAAAAAAAGCATCAAGATGATAACTGGAGGCAAGGTTACCACCAAGAGAGCCTTGTCTAACGTTTCCATGCCGTCACACACCCCATCACCCTCAAATTCGATCTTCGCCTCATTTGGTCGCTAGTCATTTGTGAGTGCTTCCCGCACCTGATCATTAGATAGTCACCACATATCTGATGCCACTTATGAGGAGGATGAGGAGGCATCTGAGGAGAATCTTGATGACATGATTGATGAAGAGGATCCATAGATCCTAAAGCATCCACAATGAGTAAAGGGGGCTGCAACCCCATCTTCGTCAAGGATCCCTCCACAACCAACCAGCTTGCCACTCCACCTCTTCACTTAGGTAGAGACCACAGGTGCATCCACAGGTGAGGTGGTGGATGATTAGTGAAGAAGAAATGGAGACATCATTGCCGCACCCCGAGCACCAAGTACCACTCAACCTAGATACAAGATCAGGGTCATAGACATACCGTGCTAAAGAGGAGGATGATGACAATGATGATGAGGAGCTTTTTTTAGAGCTAGATGACACATTGGCTTATCTATAGGTGGATAGATTGAAGGGGCTTGGTAAGGCTCCTGAGTGAGTATCTTATGGGAGAGGTAGCCAAAGAAGGATACAAATCACCCTGTCTACCCTGAATGCATGACTAGGAGGGTCATATCAACAAGGTATGGATGTAAGAATGTGATTCGTTACATGGGCATCAAAGAAGCAATGGAGGACAAGTTGATTGACACTGGGTTTTGGAAAGTACTTTTCATAGCACAAACCACTTACGTGGAGTTGACACAAAAGTTATTCTCTACATTTGAAAGGGTTAGATTCAGAGGGTAAGAGTAAATCAAATTTGGAATTCTTAATAAGATCCACATGCTTTACTTCTTCTGAATTGAATTGCATATTTGCCATGGACCCTACGGAGGACAAGAAGATGAATGATGGCTAGATTTATAAGGACACTTACATTGAATATTATGACTTTTGGTATGAACTTACCATGACTCAAGGGTACACAATTGGAAAGTCAAAAACCAAGGCAATTAGGAACCCCTTGATCTGGTATGTGCAAAAAGTCATTGCTAATACAATTGTGGGAAATTATGACAATCAGGGGAGCATCTCACAGAATGAGCTCTTTGTGTTAGATGAATTATCAAAAGAAAATATCTCAACCTAGGGGCACTTTCAATAGTCCATATGAGATCTTTCCTTCCAACAGCAAAACTCCATTTATCATGGGAGAAATTGTAACCTCAATTGCACTGGCCCTAGGATGTGATATCTCAGGTCTAACAGAGGCTGAGGGAGCTCAATTTGTTGATTTGAAATACTTCATTCTCTCCCAAATGATCATTGTCAAAAATAAAAGTTGAAGTATAATATGCGGCCAGGACTAATGGAAACAGACGTTGAGCTACCCTACCATGTTGTCCCCCTCCTCACTATTGGTGGTGTTGCTGACCTTTTGGATATTTGGCTAAGGCAATGGGATCAAAACAACCACAGGGAGAACTACAACACCACTGATATACATGAATTAGTAGGGGAATCAAATGTACAAGGGCAGAAAGAAGAAGATGAAGAAGAAAAGCAGTGAAGACAAGCCCACAGGGTGACAAGAAGGGTTGATGAAACATCCCAACTGTAACAACATTCTAGAAATGTCTATGACATGTCATCCATACAGGTGCAACTTGAAGGCATTCCAAAGAAACAATAAGATATGCAACTCATCCAATAATACATGTGGCATGAACAACAACATGCACTACCCGATCAACCACATGTATCATTACCACCATGCACAAGCTCAAAGGAACCCCAAATAGGGTTATGATCAATGGAGTGGTATCTCAAGCTACCAAGAGACATATCCTCCCCCTCAGGAGGACTACTGGGGTCACTAGTATCAGTTCCCTCCAGCCCACCTTGGTCCTCCACCTCCTCAAGCAAGCCCTCATCAACACCAGCCAGATCAGACACAACAGGGAGGCCTACCACCTGACCCTCACCAACAATAGTGATTCTTACCCTACCTCCCCTAAGATTTAGTTTCATGTTGAGGACAACATGATTCAAAAGATTGGGGTGGTAGGGCAGTATGCTCCACCCTCTCTCTCATTTTTTTTGACATGTTCACCTTATTGATTGATTGTTTGACACCACCATATCTAGCATAGAGTCCCTTTTGCTTGCATTCATGCATACATGTACTTTAATTTCATGCATTTTGTGTAATTTTTTAAAAAAAAATATCTTTTTGCTTTTCCATGACATGCATTGCATTTTCATGTAGATTTTGGATATTTTGTGTGTTTTATCTAGATTTTGCTACTTTATGCTTCAATTTCTCTAAAGTAGGTTTAGATGTGATTAAAATGCAAATTGGAACCATTTTGGCCAATTTTGCCCAAATTTGGAATTCCTTGTCAAAAAGTATGTTTCAACTTAAACCTCCAATTTTTGAACTAAAGGTTGTTGATCTTTGATAAATGCATGGCATATTCTTAGAGTTTATTGTTAAATGGTCTTGATTGTTGACTTTTTACATGTGTGTCACCTCTCTCATGTTTGTGAATGTTTTGGTTGAATTGTGAATTGATCAAGCTATGAACGCTTAGGGCCTATGAAATCACATGATAGAAATCTAAATCTCATTCTGTTCACTCATGTGGTGTGATATCATTTCATAAAATGTTGGATTAGTTTTCATGCATGATATTTTGTGATGAGAACCACACTAGTGACCACTCTTTGACCTAACTCTTATTCCATCATCTTCATACCCCTCTACCTCATGAAAGGATGCCTAAGTACACATATTTAGCCTTGGACACCTCCAAAAGTTTGGGGTGGCCATATCTACATCTCCTCGCTTCACTCCCACCACCATATGCCTTATCTACACTAAGGGAAAAATAAAATACAAAGGAAATAAGAAAAGAAAAATAATAAAGAAAATAAAAGATGCTCATATTTAAGAGCATCTAAATAAAAGATGAGTGTTAAAACACTCCAATCTCTTAACACAATCCTTTCTTCCATTTTCATACCCATTGATCTAGGAAATAGCAAACCTGTCTCATTTCACCATTTTCCTACAGCCACATGGGTCACTTGATGTGGTTTGAATCCTAAGATTGAATGCATGAAAGTGAAACAACACTCGTAGTCATCGTTGATTGATTCCATCATGAAACGGTTTACCTGGAATTACATGAAGGACATATGGAAAGTGTGTGCATTCTATGCTCTATATTCGATGTTTGTATGCTCAATGCTCTTTTCATGATTGGATTGTGAAAGTGGAGAGGAGAGATGTGGAACACATGTACTTAGTCACTTTTGAGACCATTTAGTCAGTAAACAACTTTTGCATTGCATGTATCACTCTTATTTGATTGAAAGAAACTAAAAACAGATTAAATAGATTAAGTTGGGGCATACTTGAGGACAAATATGTTTTAAGTTTGGAGTAGTGATTCAGAACTATTTTAGGGCTTCATCTTGTGTGTTTTTTCATTATAATCACATCTAAACAATGTAGATTGCAACTTATTTCCCCCAATTTGAACTTTTATATCAAATGCACTTATGGCTGCTTTTTACATGTTTTTCAGGACACTTGTACAATCATTTGATGAAAATGAGAAAGATGGCTCTAAACTTCCTTGAGAATTCCTTGGATGGGAAAGAATTGATACGAAGAAAAAAGGAGTCATTTGATGAAGTTTGGAGCCAAGATCAGCAGCTTGGAACCCTACCTTGGTCATGCTACCTCACCAAGGATGTGATGAAATGTCCCAAAAAGTTATAGTGAAATTGCAAGATTTATACAAGAATGCCCATGGCTGTGGAGCACTAAAATGGTCATGTCCATTGAAGACCACATGTTCATGCCCAACAGAACGGTTGTGGCCGAGGCCCTCCATCACCACGTGGCTCCACACCACGATCTTGGAGAAATGACTCAAAAACCAACATAAACCCAACTCAAAATACACGTGAATGCCCAAGGTCTTGGCCATGAACATGACAATGGCCCATGAAGGCCACCTCACCCATGGTGAACACCACGACCATGGTGAGATGATGACAAGACGAGCAAGAAAAGCAAGATGACAATTATATCCTCCCTCCACTACGACCATGGAACCTGCCACAGTCGTGGAGACTCCATGTATCTCCCTCTACCTCGCATCATGCCTCCACCATTCCCGTATCATTCCCCATGACTGTGTCACTCAACCTCCACCACGGTCATGGTACTTCACCACTGTCATGGTGACCACCTAACCCTACCCAATGTTTCCACTACATTTCCATTTCTACCCTCACTTAACCTAGTGCCTCCCCACCACCTATATATACATACATGGCAGCCACAACATGGGGCTACCTACTCCTTAGCCACTCTTTAGCATTCATTGTGCCTTTCCTTTCATTCGAGACCAACACCTACCTTCCACCTTCCATTTCCACACAAAAACCTTAGTTTTCTGGGGGCTTTCACCATAATTCCCTACAACTCATGCCATTTCCATTGTTGGAGGGAGGTGTTGCATTCTATATCTGCTAAGAGGTCAAGGAGTAGGGTCTTCCATGAGCTACATGGATTTCTAGCTCTTTCTTCTCTTTTCTTTGCTCTTTTTCTAGTTATGAGTAACTAATCCCCTTGTGGTCGGCTGTTTGGGGCAAAAATGATACTTTGATACCATGTTGGGGGAATATAATTTGTAAAGTCTAGGATTTACTAATAAGATGATTGCTTTCTATTTTTATCTCATTTCCCATTTCACTACTTGTGGTTTATATGTAAAAATATGAATTGCTTGTGTTTGTGTGCTTGAAGCCACCTAAGTCTAGGAGAAGATAGCATGTGTGGGGCTATCTTGGGATTTGCTCCTAGGTCCAACTAGTGGATCCCTAGATAGCACCCCATATCCCCTACATATAGTCCTTCTCCTACTCCTAGGTGTGTTATGTAAGTATCTAGCATAGGGTTGGTGTAATTTCCTTGGAGTTTGTTAAAATATAGGTGGTGAGTAATGTGAGGTGAAACACCCTCACCTCTACTCCCCAATTCTACATCTGGGTTCCAATTATACTAAGAAACCCTATTCTAGAAAGCTATATTAGTCAAATCCTAGTGAAAGCTCACCTATACCTTAGACTAACTAATAGTGTAGGGTGATTTCTTAGCATTTGACTAGTTGTTTTGTTTAAGTAATCGAGAATGAATGATTAAGCTTGCTTGTTCTATCTTCCCCCTATTGGAATCCTAGCATCATTCCCAAATGGCCCACCTATCTTTATCATTTCTAAAACCCATCTTGTTACTTTAGCTTGTTCATGCTAATTAGTTGCTTGCTTTTAATTGCCTAGTTCTTGCTAGGTTAGATTTTTCTCGAGTAGCTAGTGCTCCTTTGATCTTGATAATTTTGATCTTGCTAGTTAGTTGTAATCTAGGTCATTAATTTCTCTAGGTCCTTAAAATCTAGTGTAGTGTAGTCTCTTGCTCTTGTTTAGCTAATTGTCTTGTCCTGCAAATCACACTTAACTAGTTTAGTATAAGTTAGGGTTTTTGATAATCTAGTTTCCTTCCTGCCTTTAATTACTTGTAGCATTAGAGTAATCAACCAAAATGGCCTTTAAAACCTAAATACTCTACTCCACATTACAAACATAGCCCACACTAACGTAGCTCTAGTGCCCCTCTCTCCCTATGGATCGACCCCTTTACTTGTCTCTCACCTACACTACAATATGATCTTGTGTGCTTGTGGGTGATATATTTTAGTTTGTGTGATTATGTTGGCCAAGGCCCCCTTATAAATATCAAAAGATCCCAAGTGTGTGAAATAACGCACCAGAGGACTCTACAAACATGGAATCAAGGGTGGTGGCGGTGGCCGTTGATCTTCGTAGTGCCTTGTATAAAAACATGTTAATGCCTTCAGGAATGGAACACACTCCTCTGGAGAACAACAACAAGTGTAGTCATCCACCAAGTTCATGATGCATGACTCCAATTGTAGTTGTGGGTATGCTTGGGTAAGAGCAGAACATGTTGCCTCTTCTGCTATCTTTGGGTAAACCTCCTCCTCTTCATCGTCGGGATATTGTACTGCATTTTTTAATGAGATGTTCTTGGTGTGCCCCATAATATCCACTGTCATGGTGTCTTTCTATACCTTTGTCATCGCATGAGACATATCCAAGAATGGCTTCCCTAGAAATAGAGATACCTCTCCCTGTAAATGCTGCAACATGTAACATTGTGCCTTATCATCCGCTAACTGTGCAAAATCAGACATCTTGATTTCAAAATGGTCATCCTTGATACCCAATGTTAGTCTTCCTTATCCCATCCCCAGTACCATATCTATCAGAGCTTGAAATGGCCTTCCTAAAAGTATTTCATTGCCATGATCATCCTGCATCTCCATGACTACAAAATTTGCTGGAAATACAAATTTGTTAATCTTGATGATAACATCTTCACAGATGCCATATGGCCTAACCACTAAATTGTTTTCTAGTTGTATGGTCATATTGCTCTTCCTGGATTCTTTTAGTCCCAACTTCTTAAAATTAGTCAAGGGCATGATAATAATGCTTGCCCCTGAGTCGCATAAAGCTTCCTAAAACATGGTCTTCTAGATGGAACATGGTATGTTGAAACAACATATAGCTTGGATCTTTTATGGGTCTCTCCTCTGAATCAGGGCACTAACTTCCTCTCTCAACACCACTACATCTGAATCGGCTATCATCATTTTTTTGTTTATTATGTCCTTCAAAAACTTTCCATAAAACAAAATTTGATCCATTTAATCAATGAGAGGGACGTTGACTTGAAGTTTTTTGAAATAATCCAATTTTTTTTAAATTGTTGGTTAACCTTCTTTGCCTTCAAATTTTTTGGAAATGGAACTAGACTCGCTACCTTCCTTTGGTGTGGTGGGACATATGCCTCTTTCCTAGCCTCCTTTGGCTCATCAGTCTCTTCTTCAGTTTCTTTTTTCCTATGTTATGGTGTCTGGCTCAAGTGGATTAGTAGTCAACACTGGTCTTGTATTACCAACATTATTGTCTACCTCTAGGACTATTTTCTATTCATTCAAAAACATCTTCCCACTACGGAGAAGCACTACCTTCACCTGTTTGTTTCCAGATGGAACATCAGTGTTTTTTGGGAATCTTTGTTGTCCCGACTTCTTTAAGGATGCAACTTCTGCTGCCAAATGAGAAATATGGTTATCAATGTTGTGGATCTAAGATCCTTGATTTTGGAAGTCCTTTTGTAGTTGGCATATGATCACCTTGCTTTGACTGAATAGCTTACCTAGAATGTCTTCAATGTGGTCTATATAGCTGGGACCCCCATCCTACTATTGTGCATCGCCTTGTTGTGGCTTGGACTATTGCACTTGAGACGGGTCATACTGAGAGTTGTTAGGATCCTTCCAAGAAAATTTAGGGTCCTTCCTCCAAGAGTTGTCATTGCCACCTCTATAGTTCTACTGCCTCATATACATGCATTCTTCTTCCTTGGCTCCATAGGAATTTCTAGATTTCTAATCTAATTTCATAGCAATTTTTTGCAACTTCTCAGTTAATGTTGTGATGACTTTAGACTCTCCAAATATTTTAACGATTGCTAGAAGTTCTGTTTCCTCTCTCCATGACTGGTTTTTGACCATATTCTTATGAATCTCATGACACCTATATGGCTTTTTGCTGAGGAAAAATCATGATCCCGCACTATCTAGTGTGGTCTTTTCTCCTTCATGCAAATTGTAGTATATGGTCTTTTCTTGGCTATAAATATCAATTTCATGATGAGGAACCTTCCTCAACATGTTTTGGAACCTTTCCCATGCTTTAGAGTATGACTCCTCCACCTGATGCTTAAAATTGTAGATCTTCCTAACCAACTCATTTGTTTTATTGGGTGGAAAGTAATGGTGAGGTTTCTATTTATTCTGGTGATAGGCTAAGAAACCACGACTTTGCATTTCCTGCCAATGAAGAAGAAAACAATTTTAGGTATGATTGTCTTGGGAACCTTGTTAATCTTTACTATATCACAACTCTTTACAAAGTTATTGATATTCGTCATTGGGTCCTCCGTATTGTGGTCATGGAATGCTTGTTATTTAACCAACACCACCAAACTGGGGTCTATCTTGTAACTTCCCACATTGATAGCTTTCCTTATGATTGGCCCCAACTCAGCTATAGCAGAAGATGCATTTATTTTCTCACAGATGGTCTACTCATCAACTTTTATGTCACCCATTTCTAGTTGTTTTAGTTGTTTTGTAAGAGGTGGTGAAGTTTTCAGTGGTGGAGTTGGAATGAGGCCTCCTACATAAGCATTGTACTTCTGATATCTATGTAAGAGTTCCTCCTGACTAGAGCTCTATGGAGTTAACTCTTTGTAGTCATTTTCTCTAGTCTAAACCATGCATTAGTACCTGAAATTCATGAAATCAATCTGAGAAATAGATACCAGCGCTTGAAAGAATATTTGAAACTCATCTTAGAAATAGTAAAAAGAAAAGAAAAAAAAATGTGTCCTAGAGTAGCCAATGACAACAGTCGTAGTGATGAAGTTACCATTTCCGCAACAATGATGCCAAAAACTTGATGCATGTAAACTACACGTATCAAAACCAAGTGCACCTATAGAAGTAATATAGGACCAAAAGAGGCCCAAATATCAAATTTGGGGAAACGTACTCTAGAGACTACTACTAAGTATGATTCGATCAACTCGACCTATGAAAAAGATGATGGGTTGATTGATTGACTAATTGTAGAAAGTAAACTAAATTAATTGGTTTGTGATTAAAGATGGAATGGATTCCTTAGTATTACAGTTTTACCATAGTTCACATTACAACTACCATCATTCATTAATATTTATTCCTTCTAACCCTGGACAAAGGGACTTGTAGCAAGAAATACCCATTGTCACAACATAATTCACTACCCAATCAAATACTAATACCACTTTTATAGAGATTTAACTATTAGTTAGGTGCTTCACTGAATTATCTGGGTTATTTCCTTCACAATTTAAAGCCCTCTCTTGGAACAATATAAACTATGTAAATTGATAATTTATCCAACCCTTAATCCCTCTGTAAAATAAATTAACGGTCTAAAAAATCATCTATGGTAATCAAGCATTCATGAAGCAATCATAGATCTATGTTTAGAAAGTATGAGAAATATAGATATTAATTCATAATCATCAATTACAATGCAAATTTGGGCTGCTCTCAAGTGCTAAGGAACAAATGGGATTAACCCTGCATGATTTCAGTTACTTTACATATAGATGGAGGAGAAAGATATGAGGAAAACATCAAAAAAACAATGAAAACATATGGAGAAGATGATCTTGTTGACTCCTTCTAATGAACATGATGATTTGTCATCTTTCAACTGCAAATCTATCCATCGGAGGTGCTCAAACCATCCAGAACATAGATTTCTCCTTTCCTTTCTCCACTCATGGCTCTCCTATGTCATGTAACTGAATAGAATGTGATAGTTAGCTCTAGACAAACTTTTTCTAGGTCATAGAATTGACTTAGGGTGTCATTAAGTCTTGACTGTTAGACTACAACAATCTTTAATCTCACCTGATCACAAAAAGTTGGTACCACCGATAGGGTGTCGGTAGTACCAACACCTTCTCAGATTTGTGGTCCCTAGTAAACCATCAGTACCACCGATTCGATGTTTGTAGTACTGAGGTTTTCTACAAAATTCCCTATTTAATTTTTGGTAGAAGTCTGGACCACTGACTTGGGTGTCGGTGACACTGAGACATTTTTAGGGTTCTCCTGTTGGAATGTCGGTAGTATTGATTATTGTTTGGGTAGTACCGAGTTGATTTCATTCATCTGTGTTCCTTTCTTCAAATGTCGGTACCAACGTTAGACCTATCATTAGTATTGATCTGATTCATTTCTTGTCCATTGACCTGAAATTTAACAAGAAGGAACATAAGCTCCACAAATCATGATGAATCAATATGGAATAGTGAAAATAACAAATATTTGATGTAATTAAGTATCACATGCTAAGAATGATATATCATACACATTTGAGTTCATGTTTGTATTTGACAAAGTCACTCATGCCAAAATTTTATTTAAAATATGCTTATAAAAGACATGCCTAATTTTGTCAAATACAAACATCAACTCAAACGCAAACCGTTTTCCATGTCCTATTCCTATATAGTACGCCACTACAATAGTCTCAAAGCGGTTTCCATATAGTATCATTAACTGAAATGAATTAAGCTAGATAAAATGACTCTTAATCTCGGTCTGTGACTTTCTACCTAATTCTTTCCAATAGGTGTAACAATGTTATTTTTTACAACCCAAGTAGACACAGAGTCGTAAAGTGGAAATCCCTCTTCGTGGATATTGAGGATCTTGAAAGCCTTTTCCAGCTCAGTCAACCCTATATTTGCATTAGTTGGATCTGATGTACCCACATATTCCAACGCTCCTACATGTTTAATTCTGTCAAAAGTCTTCCCAAAACCATGAGTTTCAGCACTGGGGATAGTTGCCCTAGGTTGGGTTGTAGTCATCCTATCCACCATGTGTGTCATTGTAGCCATAAAGTATCCAAACATGGAATGAAATGTAGGGTTGTCTACATTGGTTGGGTCAACTTGAGGCACTTCTTGCACAACATCAGTCTTCTCTTGCCTCCTCGAACCACCTCCCGGTGCAGTACTGTTGCTCTCGACAACATCTTCCTTGTGTTCTCTAGATATCTATTCTTCTCTTCTGCTTCTTCTACATACGCAGAAGTGATTATAACATATATTAGAGGACACTAGAATAGATACAAACCCCATTCCTATGCCCATGTAGATTCAAAAAACCTATATCTCTGATACCAACCAGACAGTGATGCTCTTTGCCATATAAAATGAGACTAATGAAAACAAAGTGTGAAATTAACACTAAACACCATATTACCACAAAATCGGGTAAATTAAAACCATTTGCAATTTAATATCTCACGTGGAATTAAATCATAAACAAGCCTTCAACTCAAGCCATCTTTATTCCATATAAGCTAATAGATCTTACATATCATCTTCCAAGGCAATCAAGCCATATCTGTTACAAATTACAACTTGTTTACATGTACATGTCATTTTTATACACTCATGGCATAAAGCAAAAATCTACGAGTCGAAATACAATATGACAAAATATCCCCAAAGACATGAGAGTACAAGGACGACATATAGGACTCTACTACAAAACTCTAGCAACATATCCAACCTCTAGGAACTACTACTCTCCATGTTGCTCAGTTCCAGCAGCATGATCTCTACCTCCTTGTCCATGACCACCTACAAAATTGTGGAACCCACGGGGTGAGACCAACGCCCTAGTGAGAGATATAACTCTTTGACAATGTCTATTATAAGCACAGTAATAAAACAAAGCAGTTAACTAGAGCAGTTAATATTGGTTAAGCAGTTTAAGTAGTTACAATAGAACAATAGAATAAATTATACTTATAGAAGGAATATGAAGAACATGTATAACTATTAAAAGCTAAACAATATAAGAAATAAGGCATGGGCTCATCAATGTTGGTTTGTATTTGACCCTAAGCAAATATACTACATGTATGTATTAGAACTTTCATTATTATGCCCTGAGTATTTGAGGCGTACCACTCAAATCCAACTCACCACTATTAAGTTGAAATCAGTATCATACAAGATCAGTGGAAGAGATGGACTCTAGGATCATCACTAGTACTACTCAGTTATTTTGAGTTTGCAATGCAATCAAATAATAGTCAGACTACTAAACAACAACTTATAATCAAAGATATAGTCATGTAGAAAACAACTAATAGTCAAAGGTATGTTCTTGTAAATCAACTAGTCTTCCTGTTTACATGGTACAACACTAGAGAATAGGCTCACGCATGGTCATTCTTAATAAATCATCATATCACTATAAGAACAATTTAAGGATAAATGGAGCTACCTCAACTTGTAGCCCACATATATGCAATAATATGTGCTCCAAGTTTACCGTTGTAGTTACTCATTTCACCATCCATCTAGATATTAATGCTGAAGATTGATCTATGGTATAGGAAAACTACATTATTAAGGTTTCACTTGATTATATATTTTAATTGGATACCTTTTAATGCATCAATCAAGTTACAATGTATAAACCCTAAACAAATTCTACAAATTTAAGGGTAGGATACAACTCCATAAGATATAAAAGTACAAGGTGATAACTTGTTACACCATCACATGACACTTGTATTACTTCCATTCACAAGGTGATTATTAATATCACATGACCATGGAATATAAATCACTCAATTGCATTTCTAGAGGATTTCACCTCACATTGTGCAAAAGCACTGGTTAGGTAATTAGTGCCAATCACATAATTCCTCCACATTCAATATCATATTATATCTCAACAATGCTCATAATCACCACCTTGTATTATGTAATCATCACCATAGCTTTCACATAGCTATGTCATTCATATCACCTGCAAAGTTAGAGTTACACAAATAGGAGAGAGAAACACTATCACATGAAAATAATATTCAAGCAAGATGAGAAAATGTATCTCACATCTCTAGATTAGGGTTTAGGTTTCATATATAGCCGATTAGGGTTCACAACACCCTTGAACCACCCAACCCTAATTCATCACCTACCACTTCTGTTGAGGTACTAGGGTTAAGCACTATTGCTTATGACTTATCATTCATAATCACATCATTATGTGTAGATCATTAATCATATGTTACACAATCAACAAGGTAGTGTATCTAGCGACATGTGTATACATGTGTTCTACCCTAGCTCACCATGCATGGGTGTTATGACCGCAACGCTGGTAGGTGTTGTGACCTGCAATGTCATTTTTCAACCGTAACGTTGTGTTGCGACAGTGACACATGTTGACACCCAAATGAGGCATTGCACCCGCTACTGCACCAAAGTGTGTCAGGATTGTATCCAATTCATGTGCACATCTAAGTCACCTGAAGCACCATGTTATGACTGCTACAAGGTCCAAAACATGTGTTAATACTATCATACTTAATCATTTCAACCATGACACTAACCTACATAATAAATACTCAAGTAGCAATGCTACATTGCGCTCATCATGGATGTAGTGACCATCCTCTAGGGATAGGGTTTTTGCGGTCACAACAACCAACCATCCATGGAATCAACAATGAGGAATACCAAGGGGTGTTACGACCCCAAGTTGGCCATATGCCCAACTCCATATCAGGTCCAAACGAGTTCGAGATAGATGATCAAACTAGGGATACCAAATGTCAACCAAGAAGAACTGTTCTAACAAGGTGTTCATCAAACCCTAAATTATGGGTCATCGAAAATTACCGAAAGAACTATGTTTAGAGAGTGAAAACCAAATTTCTTATGCATTTTATCATATTCAAAACCTCATGTTATTCATGGTAAAATGGACCATATGTCAAGTAATACACTTCCATAGATGATGATCCAAAGAATCACATCAATATTTTAATCACCACAAAACCGGGTATAAGGATTTGGGGTTTATGAACAGAATCATCTTATTTTTGTGACAATGTAGAGATCATGTTATATTCATCCCGCTCTCTATTGCGGGCAAAATGTTCACAATGTTAACAACAAGGTTCATAGAAAGACACGGGGGCACATTAGTTTGGAAGCTAAAGTCAGAGCTAACGTTAATAGCAAAACGAGCTATGCGATCAGATACAACATTATGAGATCTAGGAATATGGGAGATGCATGGCTTCCCGACTTCTTCACAGAGCTTCTGAAGCCCACGCAGGTGAGGGGCGAATAGGGGTGTGGCAGACGCAACCTCAGTGGTGATGAGCACTACTGTGGAGGCATCAGATAGGATGGTGGGAGACCACCACTGTGTAATTTTCCAGAGCTCCAAAGCAGTGATGATACCTTGGACTTCTGCGTCCAACGTCGAGCTGGTGTGACTAGGAAAACCATGGCCCATAAGGAATTTTCCATACTTATTAATGGCATGAACTCCAATCCCAGTAGCAGAGGAATTGGAGTTGTATGAGGCATCAACTAGAAAAGTGATGTCATTGAGTAAGGGAGTGATCCTACTGTTGATATGCACAATGGTAGGAGTGGAAATCTACTTAGGGAGGGCAAGGATGGCTCGAGCTCTACCTTTGATGAAGGAGATCTGTTTGCTGATTGGGAGTTGCTTACGATTGTGGATGAAGTCATTTTGATGCGTCCAAATCACCCAACATTCGATCACGGGTAAGATAGAGTCCATGTCAGTGCAAGGTGATGGCAGAATCCCCATAATCCAATCATCTTCTGAGGGCAAGAAGCAAGATGGGTCGACTTGGCAGGCCACCCAAGTTTCTTTACTAGAAGTGCAATCCCTTAGGCAATGTAATAGGGTGTCCTGTGCATTGTAACAAACTGGGCAGGTATCATCGACCGAAATATGGCGTCGGGATTTCTCTACGTTGGTGAGGCGAGCTTTGTGATGTAACAGCCAGAGGAAAGTCCGAATTCTCTGAGGAATGGGCAGCTTCCATATAGTTGACCATTTACCAGGCAAAGGGAGAGTGATGTCCTTGCGGATCCATTGATAAGCTGACTTTGTTGTGAATTGTCCTGACGGCATTAGCGACCACTGCCAAGTATCACAACCTGACGATAGGTCAGGCGGGAACACATGGTGGATGTGTGGCCAGGAGGAGGTCGGCAGATATCTACAGATGAAGTCCCAATCCCAATCGTTGTCCAGTCTGGCAGAGGCATAAAGGAAGGGTCCATGTCGGTAATGGATAGGCCATGGAGCTATCTGCTGGACCAAACATTTGTAGATTCTCCATTGTTGATAGTAACATTTGAGGCTTGTATAATAGAAGGGAGATGCTTCCTGATGAAGAACCACACAGAGGAGCAAGGTTTCTTTGTGATGGTATCATTATGCATGTACTTGGCCCTCATGACCCAGACCCAAAGGATTTTGCGGTCATTCATAAATGTCCAGACATTCTTAAGCATAAGATCTTGATTTTGTGAGCGCACCTCTTTGATCCCCAACCCACCTTCTGACTTAGACATAGTGATTTTCTTCTACAATATCAAGGAGGTTTTGTGGTGTTGTCTGCCCCCAGACCAAATGAAATTGTTGACGTACTTGTTGATATCATCACAAAGAGCAGGAGAGAGTTTCACCGACTGGATAACATATCCTGGAATGGCATGAAGTGTAGATTTAGTAAGAGTAATCCTTCATGCAAGGGACAACTGCTGGGCTGACCAGCTTGACATATGTTCCTTCATTATGTCAACAATGGAAGAGTGAGTGGACCTATTGACTTAGTGATGGAGGATTGGAATGCCCAAGTAGCGACACATGTCCATGGTGGAATGGATGCCCAAGCGATTGCAGAACGTTTCTCTGGTTTGCTGTGAAGTGTTGGGCAAGAAGAAGCAGTGTGATTTAGACGTCGAGACCATCTGGCCGGAGGCACTCACAAAAGCTTTAAGGACCTTGGTGATGACCCGTGCTTGCTCGATACTTGCTTTAGCCAGTAGTAAAATATCATCTGCAAAGAAGACATGTGAAAGAGGCGGTCCTTGCCGTGATAGCCAGATAGGTTTCCAGTCTCCCTTGTTAATAGAATTTGAGATGGCTTGACTGAGTCTCTCCATGCAAAAGAAAAAGATGTAGGGGATGTTGGGATCTCCTTGACACACACCTTGAGTTGTTTTGAAGGACTCCAAGTGTTATGACCCGTTTCAAAGTTTATCGGTAAGCATTATGATTTGAGCCTAATTAAAGTTATTTGAGTTAACTTATGTGCTTATGAGGTGGTTAGAGCATTAATAACTTAATTTTGTTGAATCAAGCACATAAGATTAATTAGTGCATAATTAAGATGATTAATTTGAGTAAAGTAATAATTGGATGCAATTGGAATTTTGAACCAATAAAACAGTCTAATTAGCATGTTTTCATGCCTTGGGTTTGTAGTGGGCCTCATTCTTGAAGTTTCGCAAAAGAAATCATTTGAATCGGATATTCGAGGCAAAAGATACAAAAATTTCAAGTTTTAGGGCTGGAAATGTAATTTTTCCATTTAATAACCCATTTATGTGGGTCGGCAACCTGTTGTCTATCTTCTTCATGTTAATATCATCCCGATATAACAGGGTGAGCGGCGCACACCCAGCAGCCATCGACCGACCAGGCAAAGAAGAATCGAGGCGATTTCGGGGTGATCTCTGCCCTTGGCTTCGTCCAGTGATAGCCTAGCCTCCGTTCTTCTTCTTTTTCTTCTTCTCCTACCTTACTCCCTTCCTCCACACCTTGGCGGCGTTCAGCTAGTTTGGGCGGCGCCCTAGCTAGCTTCTTCTGCTACGCACGATCGGCAGCAATAAGGAACCTTGGGCGGGGCGATTCGGAGTTCTAGATTCAGTTAATCTTGGTCGTCTACCTCCCTTCCCCTTTCTCTTTTGGCTAGCGATTCATCCACCTAGCAAGTCGACATGCAGCTTGGCTACGGCAAGCAGCAGCTTGCACAACGACCGTGCGTGGCCTGGAGGAGGTGGACTTGGGGCGGCCAAAGCTCCTAATCAAGGATTTGGACCTTGGCTAGAAGGTTTACGCTGGAAATTGCCATCAATTCAGCCCAAATCAATGCCTAGTAGCCATTTCCAGTTGGACGTGAAGCTCTGGTTCCGTGATTAGGAACAGTGAAAAATGTATTCAAAGGAAGAAGACAATTAAATTACGCCTCGAAATAGGCCTTGGACGCATCTCCGGACGAATCCGGACAGACCAAATCGCTGTGAGTGGGATTTCATTTATTTATCATTAATAAACTCAGGCGTTTGAATATTTCCAGTTATGTGCGCGAATTACGCTGATAACAGTCGTTATCAGGCGTCGGGCAGCGTTTGGCGTCGCCCGACTTTTTATTTCATAAAATGCTTCTAGACGCTGTTATATGACTTAGTTTAGCATCCGATCAGTGTGGATTGAATCAGTAAATTTATATGATTCATTGGAACCTAAATTGCTCATTTGAATGTTGAAATTAGAAATTCATGTCTGGAAATGGTATAATTTGGGTATGAACCCAAACAATGAAGATTTCTATTAAATTATCAGATGTACGATTTCAAAGTAGATATGAATAAATAAAATATGCATGAAAACCCTAATTGCATATATCTTTTGACGTTAATATGTGTAAATTGATATTTACATGAAATGGCACATTTCTCTGAATTATTACTAGAAATTCTCAAGTATTGTTATTAAATTGTGTTGTGATATGTAATTAACTCTTAATTGAGTTAAGTGATGCACAAACCAGGATTTGGGTTAATGTGCACGTTTTTCGAGAAATTTAGAGAATTGATAATTGTTGAGTATGATTCTCACATGTGAAGCAAATTTCTTTAATTTGTGTAATAAGATGTTTAATTGTGTAAATTCGCTATGTATGTGTCAAATTGAAATAAGTTGGGTTATTTATGCATTACTAATTTGTCTGAATGCATGGTATGAGAATTTCTCAGAAATTACAATGATTTAAAATATATTGCTCTGTCAGTTTAGAATGACAGTGTATTGTGATCTGATATGAAATCAGTAAATGTGATTTTCCTGTTTAAATGGTTATATGTTAATTAGTTAATAGACTTAGGTGCCCCAACACCGTAGAACCCCATTGCGCGGTCTGTACCTTTGGGGTGAAACGATCGATCTAGCCTTGTGCCTAGATGGTCGGGCTCGTGTTCAACAATAATCCGTGCGTGTGTCACGGTGGCACGAGGGCAGACAGACAGTGTCCAACAACAACACGTGCTTGTGTCACGGTGGCACTGGAGAAAAATGGGGGTTATTCAACATTAATCCGTGCTTGTGTCACGGTGGTAACCCAGACCCTCCGACTGTGCACTACAGGGTGGGAGGAGTCCAGAGCACTCGGAGTTAGTGCAGACAGGCCCTTGTGCGCCTGGGGCCCTTGTGCGCCCGAGTCCTGTGCAGACCAGGACGGACAGTCAGACTTAGCATTTCCCGGGTGTGTCGCTAAGTCTTGTACGGTGGGATCGTAGTTCGCTACAGATCTTCATATGTAGAGTGCGCTGCATATGTTTGGGGCATAATAAAATAATTATGTAATCATATAGGATCACAGTAAATTAATATATCCGAACTTTTGTGCCAATTCATTATATCTGTCTGTTGGTTTAAATTACCTGTTGTTGTATAGAAATGCGACTATATTCTGTAATCTGCTATGTCATTAGAACTGCCCTGTTTGTACTGTATTCATGTTATTTAAATTTTATAAATCTGATGAGTTGTTTAGTGATAGCTAAATGAAAGGCTATTCACTGAGCGAGTAGGCTCATACCTCTACTCAAAACATTTTCAGGTTATCGCCAACAGCAGGAATCAGAAGGATCGTTTCATCCTAACGCCTAGTTATTAAAAGGTTTGTAGTTAGTCTAGTTAGAGGTCTCTTAGTCCTTTCCCCTCGGTCCTTGGGACATGGCGTGGGTGAGAGAGAGTACGTATGGCAAATGTGTATAAAGATGTAAATTAACTGTTATGTTTACTTTCTGTTAAATAATATTACATGTTGTAAACTCTATTTATGTTCTCTAGCCAGTTTAATTGAAATGCTTCCGCAATAGTTATTTATGTTTTAATTTACAACAATAATCCGGATATCATTACGAGGTTTTTACAAAGAAAAAGTTTTCAGTGATTTGTTTATGTGATAATCCCTCTGTCGTGCCCTAATCTCATAATTAGTGGTTAGTGTGAGATCGGGGTGTGACAACTTGGTATCAGAGCCTAGGTTGAGTACATAGTTACTCAGAGTCCAGGTCAGGGGACGATAAGAGACCAATAGGATTAAGGTTTAGGTGTCTTTCTTCTATCTGTAGTTTTCTAACAGGAAATATTCTGTTATATCATTGCAGATGGCAGGAAGAGGCTTTGATCGTGATGATCAGGCCGAGAGCCATGTTGGCCCTGATCCGCTGTACTTGGGTCCAGGTGGTGGTGACCACGTGGATGAAGCATCCCGGATGTACAGGATGTTTCTGGAAACCAAAGAGAGGTACAAGGCTGATAGACGAGCTTCTACTTCTACTAGCAGCAAGGATCTGATGCGATCTTATGAGCTTGTAAAGAAGCTTGGTGGCACAGAGTTTAGTGGCACTACAGATCCAGCAGAGGCTGATGAATGGTTTAGACAGATAGAGAAGGTCTTTCGCTTGATGGAGCTTTCAGAAGAGAAAAAGATTAATCATGCAGTCTATCTTTTGACAGGCGATGCAGAGCTGTGGTGGCATAGTGTGGAGGAAAAGAGGAGAGGTACAGAGCTTTCTTGGCAGGATTTCTCTGAAGAGTTCCATCTTAAGTTTTATCCACCTACCTTCCTTAATGAGAAAATCAGGCAGTTACAGAATATTAAGCAGGAGAACATGACAGTTACTGAGTATGAAGCGCTTTTCACCCGGTTAGCGAACTTCTGTCCGCAGCTTGTTCCTGACAACTTAGAAAGATGCAGAAGGTTTCAAGAAGGGCTGAGGCCAGAGATTCGGCATACCGTTTCTGCTATTAGTAGGAGGAACAGAGAGAACTTTGGTGAGTTTGTTGAGGCTGCTCGACAGGTTGAGGAATCTGTGAATGCTGACAAGGTGCCTGAGTCTAAGAAGAGATCTGCTGATTTCAGTAGAGGACAGTCCAGTAGTGGATACAGAGGTGGAGGTAGAGGTTTCTTTTCTAAATTTGGGCGTGGCTTCAGCTGCTTCGGTAAACAGAGATCCAAGGACGTTTCTTCTTCTAGGGGCAGGGGGAGACATAGCCCAGGTAGATGGAGTTGTGCATCTAGTGGGCGGCCATCTGGATCATCTACTTCTGTGACTGGTCCACTGAGGCAGGAGATGCGAGTATGTAATGCTTGTGGAAGAGTACACTCTGGGCAATGTTGGGGTTTAGATTTTACAGAATGTTACCACTGTGGGCAGATAGGACATATAAAGAAGTTTTGCCCTCAGCTTCAACCAGCAGCATCACAGGCTTCTCAGCCCCAGTTTTATGATGCTCAGAGACAACCTCCAGCTGAAGGACCGAGTTCTTCTGTGGCTTCTGGTTCTAGAGGTGGTGGAATGCCCAGTGGCAGGATTGGTCAGAGAGGACAGCGTGGCAGAGGGAGAGCTCCAGCACGTTTCTTCTCTTTGACACCTCAGGAAGGTATAATTTCTTCACAAGTTGTTACAGGAGAAATGTTTTTGTTTAATAGTATACCAGTTTCAGTTTTGATAGATCCGGGTGCTACTCACTCTTTTATACGACGTTCTTTAGTTGGTGAACTTAATTTGTTATCTCAAGAGTTAGTAGATGAGTTAGTGTTGAGGGTTCCACTAGGCAGACCAACGGTTCTGACTGAGTTTTGTCCCGGATGTTTATTATCTTTTGGAGGTTACACCTTTGCTGCTAATCTCATACCCTTGGATGTCAATACTTTTCAAGTCATCTTGGGTATGGATTGTCTTGAGACATATCGAGTGCAACTCGATTGTTGGAAGAAGGAAGCTACCTTTCAACTAGGTGAATTTTCTTGTGTCTTTACTGGAGATAGGAAAGTTCTGCCTACGTGCATAATATCAGCTGCTGTAGCTGATAAGATGCTACAGAAAGGGTGTGAAGCGTTCCTTGCTCATGTGATTAACACTATAGCAGAGAAGAGCACCGCCAGTGTTTATGATGTGCCCGTGGTTCGTGAGTTTTCTGATGTTTTTCCAGAGGATTTGCCAGGCTTACCTCCTGTTAGAGATCTGGATTTTGAGATTCAAGTATATCCAGATAGTCATCCAGTAGCACTGCCAGCCTATAGAATGGCACCTGCAGAGTTGAAGGAACTCAAGGTGCAGCTGCAGGAATTGCTGGATAAGGGTTTCATTAGACCCAGTTCTTCACCATGGGGTGCTCCAGTCCTGTTTGTTAAGAAAAAGGATGGTACCATGCGTCTCTGTATAGATTACAGGCAATTGAACAAGATCACTATTAAGAACAAGTATCCATTGCCGAGAATAGACGATCTATTTGATCAGTTGCGTGGAGCGACGATCTTCTCTAAGATAGATTTGAGATCTGGATATCATCAGCTCAGAATAAAGGCTTCGGATATTCCCAAAACAGCTTTCAGAACCAGGTATGGGCATTATGAGTTTTTGGTCATGTCGTTTGGGCTGACCAATGCCCCAGCAGCCTTTATGGATATGATGAATCGGATTTTCAAACCGTTCCTAGATCAATTTATTGTAGTCTTTATAGATGATATTCTGATCTACTCCAGAGACGATGTACAGCATGAGCAACACCTGAGAGTAGTGTTGCAGTTGTTGAGGCAACACCAACTGTATGCTAAGTTTAGCAAGTGTGAGTTCTGGTTGGCTGAGGTAGCATTTCTTGGACATGTTATCTCGAGAGATGGAGTTAGCGTTGATCCTAAGAAAGTTGATTCTGTGCTTCAGTGGGAACAACCTAAGACTCCTACTGAGATCAGAAGTTTCTTGGGTTTAGCAGGCTATTACAGAAGGTTTATACAGAACTTCAGTGTGCTAGCATCACCCTTGACACGTTTGACGAGGAAGAATGCACCGTTTGTTTGGTATGATAACTGTGAGAAGAGTTTTCAGATTTTGAAGAGGAAGTTGACCACAGCGCCAGTGTTAGTGTTGCCTGAGGCAGATAAAGGTTATACAGTGTTCTGCGATGCTTCCAGGAGAGGTTTGGGCTGTGTGCTGATGCAGGAAGGCAAAGTTGTGGCTTATGCATCTAGACAGCTTAAGAAGAATGAAGAGAACTATCCTACTCATGATCTCGAATTAGCTGCTATAGTTCATGCTCTTAAGACATGGCGTCACTATTTGTATGGTGAGACATGTCAGGTGTTTACGGATCATAAGAGCATGAAGTATATCTTTACTCAGAAGGATTTGAATCTGAGACAGCGCAGATGGCTTGAGCTAATTAAAGATTATGATGTGACAATCGATTACCATCCTGGTAAAGCGAATGTTGTAGCAGATGCCTTGAGTAGAAAGTCAAGTTCAACTGTAGATGCATTTTCTATGGCATGTTTCAAGAGAGACTTGCTTGTAGATATGCGAAAGTTGAATTTAGACTTGAATGTGATTGGACAGAGTGGGTTGATTGCTCAGATGCAAGTCAAACCTATTTTCTATGATCAGATTAAGGAATTGCAACAGAGTGATAATGAGTTGAGGCAGATTATGCAGGATATGTCGGAAGGTAAAAGGTCAGAATTCAGGTTTTCTGATGAAGGCGTGTTGTATCTTCATGATAGGTTGTGTGTACCTGGGAACAGTGAGTTAAAAGAGCAGATTCTTGAAGAAGCGCATGCTTCTAAGTATGCTATGCATCCAGGTAACACGAAAATGTACAGGAATCTCAAAGAGCTGTATTGGTGGTCTGGTATGAAGAAGGATGTGGCTGAATACGTGGCTAGATGTGGGGTGTGTCAGCAGGTTAAAGCTGAGCATCAAAAACCTGCTGGTACCTTACAGTCGCTTCCTATACCTGAATGGAAATGGGAACACATCACGATGGATTTTGTGGTAGGGTTACCCAGGACGCCTAGAGGTTCAGACTCGATATGGGTGATTGTGGATAGACTAACTAAGTCTGCTCACTTTCTTCCTGTCAAGTCAACCTTTGACGTTCCAAAGCTGGCCAAATTTTATGTGGATGAGGTAATCAGATTACATGGTATTCCAGTTTCCATTATTTCTGATAGAGATCCTAAGTTTACATCTAGGTTCTGGAATCAGCTACATCGTGCGTTGGGCACAAAGCTGAGGTTTAGTACAGCGTTTCACCCGCAGACAGATGGTCAATCTGAGAGGACCATTCAGACTCTTGAAGACATGCTGAGAGCATGCGTTCTGCAGTTCAGAGGTAACTGGGAAGAACACTTAAGCCTGATGGAGTTTGCATATAACAACAGCTATCATTCTAGTCTTGGAATGGCCCCATATGAAGCTCTATATGGTAGAAAGTGTAGATCACCAGTTTGTTGGTACGAGGTTGGTGAGAAAGAAATTCTTGGACCTGAGATAGTTGATATAACTACAGAGAAGATATCCGTGATCAGGGAGCAGTTGAAAGCTGCACAGGACAGGCAGAAAAGTTATGCAGAGAGACGACGTCGACCTCTTGAGTTTGAGGTTGGTGACGAGGTTTATCTGAAAGTTTCACCGTGGAAGGGAGTGCTAAGGTTTGGCAAGAGGGGTAAGTTGACTCCTAGGTTTATGGGCCCATATCCTATCATTGAGAGGATTGGACCTGTAGCCTATAGGTTAGAATTTCCATCTGAGTTGGCAAATCTTCATGATGTGTTTCATGTGTCTATGCTTAAGAAATGTTACCCTGGTACGGAAAAGATAGTTGACCCAGAACCTGCACAGCTTAGATCAGATGTGTCCTATGTTGAGGGACCAATCCAGATAGTTGATCAGAGGATCAAGAAGCTTAAGAACCGTGAGATACCTTTGGTGAAAGTTTTGTGGAGGAATCATAACCTAGAGGAAGCTACGTGGGAGCTTGAGTCAGAGATGCGTAACAAGTTTCCTTTTCTCTTTTAGGAATTTCGGGACGAAATTCTTATAAGGGGGGGAGATTGTTATGACCCGTTTCAAAGTTTATCGGTAAGCATTATGATTTGAGCCTAATTAAAGTTATTTGAGTTAACTTATGTGCTTATGAGGTGGTTAGAGCATTAATAACTTAATTTTGTTGAATCAAGCACATAAGATTAATTAGTGCATAATTAAGATGATTAATTTGAGTAAAGTAATAATTGGATGCAATTGGAATTTTGAACCAATAAAACAGTCTAATTAGCATGTTTTCATGCCTTGGGTTTGTAGTGGGCCTCATTCTTGAAGTTTCGCAAAAGAAATCATTTGAATCGGATATTCGAGGCAAAAGATACAAAAATTTCAAGTTTTAGGGCTGGAAATGTAATTTTTCCATTTAATAACCCATTTATGTGGGTCGGCAACCTGTTGTCTATCTTCTTCATGTTAATATCATCCCGATATAACAGGGTGAGCGGCACACACCCAGCAGCCATCGACCGACCAGGCAAAGAAGAATCGAGGCGATTTCGGGGTGATCTCTGCCCTTGGCTTCGTCCAGTGATAGCCTAGCCTCCGTTCTTCTTCTTTTTCTTCTTCTCCTACCTTACTCCCTTCCTCCACACCTTGGCGGCGTTCAGCTAGTTTGGGCGGCGCCCTAGCTAGCTTCTTCTGCTACGCACGATCGGCAGCAATAAGGAACCTTGGGCGGGGCGATTCGGAGTTCTAGATTCAGTTAATCTTGGTCGTCTACCTCCCTTCCCCTTTCTCTTTTGGCTAGCGATTCATCCACCTAGCAAGTCGACATGCAGCTTGGCTACGGCAAGCAGCAGCTTGCACAACGACCGTGCGTGGCCTGGAGGAGGTGGACTTGGGGCGGCCAAAGCTCCTAATCAAGGATTTGGACCTTGGCTAGAAGGTTTACGCTGGAAATTGCCATCAATTCAGCCCAAATCAATGCCTAGTAGCCATTTCCAGTTGGACGTGAAGCTCTGGTTCCGTGATTAGGAACAGTGAAAAATGTATTCAAAGGAAGAAGACAATTAAATTACGCCTCGAAATAGGCCTTGGACGCATCTCCGGACGAATCCGGACAGACCAAATCGCTGTGAGTGGGATTTCATTTATTTATCATTAATAAACTCAGGCGTTTGAATATTTCCAGTTATGTGCGCGAATTACGCTGATAACAGGCGTTATCAGGCGTCGGGCAGCGTTTGGCGTCGCCCGACTTTTTATTTCATAAAATGCTTCTAGACGCTGTTATATGACTTAGTTTAGCATCCGATCAGTGTGGATTGAATCAGTAAATTTATATGATTCATTGGAACCTAAATTGCTCATTTGAATGTTGAAATTAGAAATTCATGTCTGGAAATGGTATAATTTGGGTATGAACCCAAACAATGAAGATTTCTATTAAATTATCAGATGTACGATTTCAAAGTAGATATGAATAAATAAAATATGCATGAAAACCCTAATTGCATATATCTTTTGACGTTAATATGTGTAAATTGATATTTACATGAAATGGCACATTTCTCTGAATTATTACTAGAAATTCTCAAGTATTGTTATTAAATTGTGTTGTGATATGTAATTAACTCTTAATTGAGTTAAGTGATGCACAAACCAGGATTTGGGTTAATGTGCACGTTTTTCGAGAAATTTAGAGAATTGATAATTGTTGAGTATGATTCTCACATGTGAAGCAAATTTCTTTAATTTGTGTAATAAGATGTTTAATTGTGTAAATTCGCTATGTATGTGTCAAATTGAAATAAGTTGGGTTATTTATGCATTACTAATTTGTCTAAATGCATGGTATGAGAATTTCTCAGAAATTACAATGATTTAAAATATATTGCTCTGTCAGTTTAGAATGACAGTGTATTGTGATCTGATATGAAATCAGTAAATGTGATTTTCCTGTTTAAATGGTTATATGTTAATTAGTTAATAGACTTAGGTGCCCCAACACCGTAGAACCCCATTGCGCGGTCTGTACCTTTGGGGTGAAACGATCGATCTAGCCTTGTGCCTAGATGGTCGGGCTCGTGTTCAACAATAATCCGTGCGTGTGTCACGGTGGCACGAGGGCAGACAGACAGTGTCCAACAACAACACGTGCTTGTGTCACGGTGGCACTGGAGAAAAATGGGGGTTATTCAACATTAATCCGTGCTTGTGTCACGGTGGTAACCCAGACCCTCCGACTGTGCACTACAGGGTGGGAGGAGTCCAGAGCACTCGGAGTTAGTGCAGACAGGCCCTTGTGCGCCTGGGGCCCTTGTGCGCCCGAGTCCTGTGCAGACCAGGACGGACAGTCAGACTTAGCATTTCCCGGGTGTGTCGCTAAGTCTTGTACGGTGGGATCGTAGTTCGCTACAGATCTTCATATGTAGAGTGCGCTGCATATGTTTGGGGCATAATGAAATAATTATGTAATCATATAGGATCACAGTAAATTAATATATCCGAACTTTTGTGCCAATTCATTATATCTGTCTGTTGGTTTAAATTACCTGTTGTTGTATAGAAATGCGACTATATTCTGTAATCTGCTATGTCATTAGAACTGCCCTGTTTGTACTGTATTCATGTTATTTAAATTTTATAAATCTGATGAGTTGTTTAGTGATAGCTAAATGAAAGGCTATTCACTGAGCGAGTAGGCTCATACCTCTACTCAAAACATTTTCAGGTTATCGCCAACAGCAGGAATCAGAAGGATCGTTTCATCCTAACGCCTAGTTATTAAAAGGTTTGTAGTTAGTCTAGTTAGAGGTCTCTTAGTCCTTTCCCCTCGGTCCTTGGGACATGGCGTGGGTGAGAGAGAGTACGTATGGCAAATGTGTATAAAGATGTAAATTAACTGTTATGTTTACTTTCTGTTAAATAATATTACATGTTGTAAACTCTATTTATGTTCTCTAGCCAGTTTAATTGAAATGCTTCCGCAATAGTTATTTATGTTTTAATTTACAACAATAATCCGGATATCATTACGAGGTTTTTACAAAGAAAAAGTTTTCAGTGATTTGTTTATGTGATAATCCCTCTGTCGTGCCCTAATCTCATAATTAGTGGTTAGTGTGAGATCGGGGTGTGACACCAAGGGACAGCCCTCCCATAGAATAGATGTATGTCCTTTGGTAATGATCTGCATGATCAAGCTAACAATGAGTTTCGGGAGTCATGTTCTCTTCATAATGTCATGGATGAAGGCCCAACTCATCTTGTCAAAGGTTTTTTCTAGATCTAGTTTGATACAGACAAGTGCCTTGCCACTATTTTTCATGTGCATGGTGTGGATGACTTCCTGAATTAAGATGATGTTGTCTGTAATATGTCTGTCTGGGAGGAAGTTGGACTGAGTTTCAGAAATCCAACCAAGAAGGAAGGGCTTAATGTGCTCAACAATGAACTTTGAGATCAACTTGAAATAGGTATTGTTCAGGGAGATCGAACAAAGATCGCTGTAGGTCTACGCTGCTTAGTTTTCGAAATTAGACATATATGGGAGTCAACAATGTGATCATAAATAATGCCAGTATTAAATGAATCTTGGACAGTGTGGATAAAGTAGGAGCCTATAACATACCATTTCTTTTGGACAAAGGAGTTGCATATACCGTCGGGCCCTGATGCCTTATTGAATGGTATCATAAACATGATGCACCTAATCTCTTCTATAGATGGGAGAGCACTGATGCATGTGCATGTAGCGTTGGGCGGACAGCTAAAGTGCCCACTAAAGCCAGCAATGGAAACATTGGCTCTAGGACTGAGGCTCAGGGCAGACATGAGGTTAAAGAAGAAGCCACAGACAAGGCTCTTTAAGGAAGTTGGGTCATCCACCCAATTGCTAGAATCATCCTTAAGGTGATTGATCTTGTTGAAGAGGCGACAGACCTTGACATAAGTATGAAAGAACTTGGTGTTGTCATCACCGAGGCCAAGCCAATTGATGTTGGCTCATTGACGCCATTCTACCTCCTCTTAGAGGAGGATGTCACTGTACTCATCTTCCAAATGTGCCACAGCAAGGTCAGAATTAACAGAAGCAAGGGTACTAGTGGATACCTGGAGGCTATTCATTTGTTGCAAGATCTTGCTTTTACGTTTGTTGTTAGAGGATTGGTGCTTGGAGTCCCATGCAGTTGCAGCAGTGTGAAAGGAGGGTAGGGTGTCCAGGAAGCTCTTGGTAGAGTCCCAAGATTTGTGGAGGATGTCACTGAAGGCTGGCATCAGCGACCAACTGTCCTTGGTACGAAAAGGCCTCGGGCAACGGTGGTGACTCGTGGAGTCATGTATGAGTAGTTGGTTGTAATCATTGTAAAGACGGGGAAGCACGAAGACAGCAGTGCTATTTGCCAAAGTCAACCAATCGTCATTAGAGATCACCCTGTCAATCTTTTCCAACAACTGAAGTCATTTGAAGGTGAAGAAGGGGTCGTTGGCCTTAATATCCACAAGCCTGGTGTGCAGAAGGAGAGAGTTAAATTTCTTACTAGAACGGCAGTCGAAGGAGCACCCATTGATTTTTTCAGATGTATCAAGCAATGTGTTAAAGTCACCAAGCACCGCCCATGCACTAGAGATGGAGGTCGAGATGTCTTAGAGGCATCTCCAGAGAATATCACAGTGACTGGGATTAGGGGCACCGTAGATGAAGGTCAGGTACCAGGTGTTGTCGATGCAACAATGGTTGAATTGGCGATGATTAAGAACAATGTTGATAGAGCAATGAGTGTCGTCCCACAGCACCCAGATACCACCAGAGAAATTGATGGCCTCGATGCGGTGGGAGGAAGGGAAACCCAATTTCTAAATGACACTTTCATCCTTGGACCCACTGATCTGAGGTTCAACTATAGCCATAATGTGAAGCTTATGATGCCTTTTGAGGCCTTTAAGGAGACCGATTTTCTTCTTGTGGAGAACACCATGTATATTCCAATAGAGGATGTTCAACATTAAAAAATACATGGAGAAGAGAGTGGGTGTGGGAAACTAGGCAATTGTCACACATAGGCTGACAGATTGATCATCGTCGACCATATCATCATCCTGGGGTGTCACCGACTCATTACTGAATGTTATAGCATGTTTGGCTTCTAAACTTTTACTTAGGCTGCTGACCAACTGGGCTAGCTTGCCCTTCTTCCTCTCCCTACCAGGACTAACAGTCTGGCATATAACTTTCCTACTTCTCAGTAGAACTCCACTGCCTCCTCCCTTGTCACCCCACTGGAAAAGGCATTGAGATTCGACTTGAGTGCTCTCCCTGGCTACGAACTAGAATGGTGGGTCTGCCCCCAACTCATGTTCTCTGCCCGAACAGGTGTCATCATTCACCATAACGACACTTGTGTTACATGGACTGGTGGCTTGGGCACCGTTTAGAGGTGGCTTGGGTGTTGCGGTGGGACCAGGGCCCGATTGGGCACAGAGCTTGGTGTTCCCTTTCTTTTTTTGCTTCCTCAACTGGACAGGCTGCCAATCATCCTCAGAGGTGTCTTGGACTTATGGAGTAGATATCGGCAGACTCTCCATTGTAGCCTCTCCATCCGTGGAGGGCTCCATCACCCTCAAATTAGGCTCAGCTCGCGGTGGGGTCACTTTTTTGTGTGGAGGGTTGCGTTTCTCAAGCTTATTCGCATGAATTTGAGGTGTGTGCTTCACCTACTTCAGGAGGGAGGGACTAGATGCCGGAGGTGGCTCTGTGGGAGAGAAGGGGGTGACATATGTACATGATTGTTCATTGTGTCCCATTCTACCACACTTCATGCAGACTGAAGGAAGGTTCTCATACTCCAGCCTATAATATTCTCCATTGAGGTGGATAGTCGGCAAGAGAGGCTTTAGTGTGTCCACTTCCACTGCTAGCTGGGCGAGTTTGCCACGGTGACCGGACGGTGTAGTTGTGTCCACCTTATTTTTTTATCTGACAACATCATCGATGCTTGATAAGAGTTGGTATTGGTATAGATAGATCGGGAGCTCAGGGATCTGTAGCCAAACCACGAGCATTCTGGGGATATGATCTATCGGATGGAAGTCTGTCGACCAGGATTGGACCGATATGTAATTCCCAAAGATCATCCATGGACCTTCAGTCATGGCCCGCTCGAAATCTTCCTTGTTCCCAAATTGGATGATGAAGTAAGACAACTCTAAGTCGATGACCCAGAACTGGTCATTGATCCTCAAAGGGACATAATGTGATTGACTAGGGTGGTGAAGCCCACATTGATCCCGACCACCTTGATTACAACAGTGAACCTCCAGGGTTCTAGGAGTGGCGGCAGGGCCGCTAGGTTGATCTAGAAGTTGGGGAGCACCCCGCTTCGGTCGATATGGATGGCGGACGCCTTCAGCGCATCCGGGGAGACCGGTATGATCGTCGGGGGCTTCACACCACCAGTGAGGATATCATGGAAGGAGGTTGTCCCAGGGTGGACACCTTCAGTGTCGACGCTTTCATCCATCGCTCTGGCAGCATCAAGGTCTACCATTGCGTTCAGTGATAGTGGCTCGTCCGCCACAGAGTTCTCCGGAAGTGGTTCTTCCCCTTGGCTCGTGTGGGGTGAGGCACATTGAAGAAACCTCCATGACCGCCAATACCGCCGCCTCTCATGCATAGCAGGAATGCTCAAAACCCTAGAAAAGAAACCAAAAGAATCATCTTATTGAGAATATTACAAAATCTAAATCCTAAATTATTATCATTTATTATATCATAAATAACATGTTTTTATTATATAAAATGGAAGCATATGATCAGGCTTTAGTTGCAAATGATAGATGGGAGAAATGTTATATAACCTACCTTTAATCTGATGATCAAATCTTCTACGATTTCAAGCTCAAAGAGAGAGAGATAACTCCAATCAAATTAAATCTTTACGGCCAAAGGATCACCTCCTAGAAAAGAACATCAAGGTTACAAACGAGCTGAGGGGAAAGTAGAAATTAAAACCCTAGGTCGATTCAAGATAGAGAGGAGAAAGAGAATAAATCTTCCTCTCACTCGGATGTCACGATACCAAGCATAGTCTAAGGCCCTTGTGATGAGGATTTTTTCTCAAGACAATGAGCATGGATGATACACAGTCTAATGTCTGAGAAGGAGGAAGAAGATTATAGGTTTTCAGAAAGGGGAAACATGATCAAGAGAAGAAGACCACTTACCAAGATAATAATCACAAGAATCACCACCAAAACATTGATTAAGCACAAGATCCTCCAAAATCAAGGTTGATCGGCCACACAAGTTTCAAGATCTGACCTCTTTTGTCCTGAAGCTCCAAGGTGAATCACAAGAGAAAAGAAAGAGAGTAGGGCCAAAAAAGATTGCTTGAAAATGTAGAGGAGGGGTTATATACCCAAAGGAGGAGGGAAGTAGAGGTTTATGAGGTTTCAATGTAAGGGGTAATCAAGGGACACATGTCCTCTAAAGAAAATAGTCTTTCCTCCACTCACATGCAAATTTTGAATATTTGATGTTTATCTAGCAAAGTGTAGCGACCAACTAGGTCAGATACCACTTTTCCAGATGGAGACACATTCCATATACTTGTATCGGACAAAACCATAGGTCTCCATATGCACATGGTCGAGGCACATTCCATATACTTGTATCGGATGAAAACCTAGGTCACCATATGTAAATGGTCGAGACACTTCTTTATTGGACAAAGTGTTTCCATCAACCCACCTCTAGGTGATCACAGTCAAAAAACATTGTGTAGGATGTGTTTTGCGATTGCTACACTTACTCAAAAGTGATGTAGTGGTCACAACACTCAAATCCTAGCAAGATCACCATATCAACAAAATAAATCCTAGAAACCCTAGAATCACCATGTGATGTCACATCACCATACATGATTTGAACAAAGCACCCCATATCATAATCTTCTCTCTCATGATGCTAAAGAATAAGAAACATTCTCAACATGTGTCAATTTATACGATAACCCTCATTCATGGGTAAATTGTAATTTGGTCCAAATAAGCATCAATATAACAAAGATTGCTCAAACATAAATCATATTGGACCAAAACAAAAATATAATATTGTCAGATGATATAATAGTACCTCAAGAGATTAAATTAAGGTTCAATAATCTCATCATACAAAGTAAGCACAATAAAGCATAAAACTAGGTCAGGCCTCTTACAATCATAAACCCCTAACATGGATTTCACCCCTAAAATCCTATGCAAATAGAGACGGATACGTCTTCTACATCTCTTCCTCAAGTTCCTATGTGGCTTCCTCTATGCACGATGATGCCACAAAACTTTGACTAACATAATGTCCTTCTTCTTCAACTTCTTGATCCTTCTTTCTAAGATTAGAACATGGCCTTATACATACGACATGTTGTTATCTATATGCACCTCAATAGGTTGAAGAGTCAACTCCATGTCAGGGTTACACTTCCTCAACATAGAGACATGAAACATAGGATGTAACTTGTGTAACTCAAGTGGCAACTCTAACTTAGAAGCCACCTTACCAACAAGTGTAACCACAGGGTAAGGTCCTATATACTAGGGAGCTAACTTATTCTTCTTCCCAAACCTTAGAACACCTTTCCAAGAGAGACTTTGTGGTACACCATGTTTCCCATTTGGAACACTAATGGTCTGTGGTGGTTATCAGTGTAAGACTTCTATCTGTCCTATATTTCATTCAGTTGCTGCTGAATCACTTTGATCTTTTATATTGTCTGTTTTATTAGTTTAGGGCCTAAAAGCTGATATTCACCCATCTCAGACCAACACAAAGGAGATCTACAACATATCCCATTCAATGCTTCATATAGTGACATGTCTATGCTCCTCTGATAGCTATTGTTGTAAGAAAATTCTATCAAGCTGAGGTGTATATCCCAACTATCCAAAAAACTGCAACACATAGGCTCTTAGCAGATCCTCCATGGTTTGTATTGTCCTCTCAAACTATCCATCTGTCTATCGATGAAACACAGTGTTGAACCTCAACTGCATACCCATGGATGCATGTAAATGTTCCCACAAGCAAATAGTGAACTGAAGACCTCTGTCTGACATGATGGTAGTTGGGATACCATGTAGACGTACTATCTCATCAACATACCCATGTGCTAGTTTCTCAGCCATATACATCTTCTTTACAAGAAGAAAGTGTGTTGACTTATTCAATTTGTCCACTATCACCCAAATGGAATCATGTCCTTTGACTATCCTAGGAAGTCCAACCACAAAGTTCATCATGATATGATCCCATTTCCACTATAAGCAATGGTTGCTAAGTCCCAATAGGCTTCTAATGCTAGACGTTAATCTGGTAACACATAGAACAGTTAGCCACGAAGTCAGCTACATCACACTTAAATCCTAGCCACCAATACATATCCTTCAAATTCAGATACATCTTGGTGCTACCTAGATGCATAGCGTAGATAGAAGAGTGAGCCACTTATAGAACTAACATTCTCAGAATATCCACATCTGGAACAACTAGTATGCAATGATAACACACTATCCCATCTAGGGACTCATGGAAGCCATCACACTTCTCACTACCCAACTCTTCTCAGATCTATTATACCACAATATCATTCTATTGTGCATCTCTGACCTACTGACTCAATGTTGAAGTCACTTGTATCTGTTCCAACAAACATGCTATACCTCCAATTGTACATTCATCTGTCGTAAAGAGACCAACATGTCTCTCTTATGGAACACCAAAGTACTCAACTATGCCCGGTTAGAGGATGATGAAGATGAAGACTTCCTGCTCAAAGCATCTACTACAATATTCTCTTTCCTTGGATGGTATTATATGGTACAATAATAATCCTTGATTAGCTCCATCCTGTGTCATTGTTGCATGTTCAAATCCTACTTTGAGAATATATATTGCATGTTCTTGTAGTCGGTGAAGATATGACACTTCTCTCCATATAAGTAGTATCTTTATATCTTCAAGGCATGGACCATGGTGCATAACTCTAGATCATGCATCAGGTAGTTCTCCTCATTTTTCTTAAGTTGTCATGAAGCAAAAGAAATCACGCTCTTATCCTAAATTAGCACACAGCCCATACCATTCTTAGATGCATCACAGAAGATAATACATTCCTTTCCTTACTCTGGAAGCACTAACATTGGTGCATTGATCAACCTCTCCTCAAGATCATAAGAGAATGTTGATATCTGTCAAACGACACATCCTTCCTTGTCAACTTTGTTAGAGGTGACACTACTGCATTGAAGTTCTTCATGAACCTCCTGTAACATCCTGTCAAACCTAGAAAGTTGTGAACCTCCCTAGGTGTCTTTGGATGATCCCATTCCATCACTGCCTCCACCTTCTTTGGGTCTACACAAACTCCTCTCATAGATATTATGTTCCCTAGGAAAGCTACTTCCTTTAGCCAGAACTCACACCTACTGAACTTCACATACAATTGATGTTGTCTTATCAAAGACAAAGCCTGTCGTAGGTGTTGCACATGTTGTTGACCATCCCTAGAACAAACCAGGATGTCATCTACAAACACAATCACAAACTGGTCTAGATGGGGTTTAAACACTCTATTCATCAGGCCCATAAAACTTGTTGGTGCATTCATTAACCAAAACAACATAACCACAAATTCATAATGACCATACCTCATCCTAAAAGCTGACTTAATTATCCATGTCATCAGCCTTAATACTCAACTAGTGATAACCTGACCTCAAGTCTATCTTGGAGAAGATTGCGGCACCTCGTAACTGATCGAACAAATCATTTATATGTGGCAATAGATACTTGTTCTTAATCTTTATCTTATTCAGCTGTAGATAATCAATACAAAACCTCATCGAACCATCCTTCTTACAAGAGAACCCCAAGGAGACATGCTCAGTCTGATAAAACCTTTCTCAAGCAGTTCTTGCAACTATTTTTTTAGTTCATGCATCTTGCATGGTTCCATCCTATACAGTGTATGTGTTGTAGATTGGGTACAAGGAACTAGATTGATTTCAAAATCAATTTCTCTAGGAGGGGGTACACATGTAAACTCATCGGGACATACATCTACACACTCTTATACAATTGGCACTTTTTGAATACTAGGACTCCTAGCCTTGATATCCACAACATGTGACAAAAACACATCACATCCTTGTCTCATTAGTTTCTTTTCTATCATAGATGAAACTAAACATGTCAACAAAATCATCCTGTAACCTTGAAGACCCATGAAGCATCACCATCAACAAACATTGCCATCTTGGCACTACAGTCTAAGACCACCTGATACTTTTCCAAAGTATCCATCCCATATCAAGTGGAACGAGATCCACTTGTATACTATGTCTTAAAAAGGAAAGAATAGAGGATGGACATATTCCCCGTAGCTCTGCGGAACCAACTAGAGGAGTTCTCCATGAATACTATTGGGTCTATGACTAACATGTAAGAAACATCTAGCTATCATTTCCCTAGTGTTAAAAGAGTGTGTCGCACCTCAGTCAACCAAAACAGATATGAAACATAAAGAAGACATATTAGAATGAAATAACTCCATCTCACCTGTAACAACCCTCAGGTTAATGACTCCTTTCGGCTAACTCATTGCTTAGAATCAATCTATCACCTATTTTCACCCCCTTCCTTTTCCGTCTTGTCTCGAAGAACCAGCATGTGATGCCTGATTGCATCCTCGACCAATGTGATCTTGTCACTGTTGCGACCCTTGTTGACTGTGCCTCAACTGTCGAGTCACCTCTTCATCCTTAATAAGGCAGTACCATTTAGTATGCCCCACCTATCCACACTTGAAACATGTTTTACTCTCATTCCCATCACTAACATTTATGTTGCATTGTGAGCTCCCATAGGTGGAAATCTACGATTGTTGCCTCTGCTCTATGTCTATTGTGAGTGAGTCACTGACCTCTGCTGAGACTGAGGTGTTGACGACCTAGGATTCTTAAAGCTTCTAGATGATTGTCCTTGGTATTGTGCATGCCTCTTCTTGGCTTTTGCCTCTCGCTTTTCCAAGGGTGATCATTTCACCCAACTAACTGAATCCACACATGTGGCAAAACTTTCTCCTAGTTCTCTAAAGATGATGTCAGTGTCATTAGTTTAGTACTCAAACCCTTCTCAAAACACCTAATCCTCTCCTTGTTCATTGTTTCCATGTACAAAGAAAACCTCAGAATCTCCACAAACTTAGCTTCATATGCACTAATTGACATAGATCCCTATTAGTTATTTTCAAATTATAAAATATTTTCATCCAAATAAGTCTCTGAAAAGTATCGACTCATGAACTCTCTTCGGAATTGTTCCCAAGTAATCACACACCAAGCCTTTTCTCCTCCCCAATGGCCCACTAGTGGCCAGCATTCCCCTTCAGCAAGTACACAACATGTTTCACCTTATCCTCTTCGAGGATGTTGAGGATCTTGAAGGCCTTTTCCAACTCAGTCAAGCACATATTTGCATGAGTTAGATCAGATATACACACATATTCCAATGCTCCTACATGTTGAAGCCTATAAAATGTCTTCTCAAAATCATGAGTTTTAGCACTGGGGATAGTTTCCCTAGGTTGGGTTGTAGGCATCGTATCCACCATGTGTGTCATTTTAGCCATAAAATATCCAAACATGGAATGAAATGTTGGGTTTGCTACATTGGCAGCTCAAGCCGCAGAATGCACCAAATAATTACGAGATTTCTATATCCTTAAAGGTGCCAAATTGACCCCATCCATTCAAACCTCCAGGTGACCCAATCAAGATTAGGACCTAGTGGGTCAACCTACTGCAAAATTCTGCCTTTACAAGAAGGATTGAAGATGATTGTTAGGAACATCTCCTCAAGTTCATTGACCTATTCCTTATGATGAATCCATCTAGCGCCACTAATGACAAAATGCAACTGTAACTCTTTAAATATTCCTTAACAGATAAATCTAGAGTGTGATAGAATGCTCTTTGAGGTGACCTAGTCACAATATGGGATGCCCTAGAGAACAAGTTTCTAGATAAATTGTACCCACCCTCAATGACATATTCATTCAATGGACATATCACAAGGTTCAATCAAGTGCATGTAGAATCTCTATATGAAGCATAGGAATGATTTAACAAACTCCTACACAAGTGCCCACACCATGGCATCCCTGACAATTAAATCATCAAAATTTTTTATCAGGGGGTTGATGAAGAGACAAAGAGATTCCTAGACTCCTCCTCTAATGAAAACTTCATGTGATAGAACTTTATAGTGTGATTAAGATAATAAAAATTATGGAATAAAATCAGACTCACTAGACCAACCCCCGGGCAAGGGCATTCTTAAATTAGCCATGGTGGAGGATCATTCAGAATTCAAATCTATCTCTGAAGCACTGAAAGCTCTCTCTCTCAAACAGAATAATCTCAAAAAATCCTTTAGTCTGTATAAGAGGAAAAACCAGATGCCTCAAGTGCAAATCATTCCACCTTCTTGTGAGTTCTACCATATAGTGGATCACATCATGATCCATTGTCAAAAATTGTATGCTACATTTCATAAGCACCATGCTAAGCAATAGTACAAAGTCAACCAAGCCGAGGACATGCAATCAATCCACAATATCCCAAGGCAAGAGTACTATAATCCAAACCAAGCTTGTAGTCATCCTAGTTTCCAATATGGGAACCCCGTTGGAGCTGAGAGTCTAAATTAGACCTTGAATCCACCCGCTCAGGCTAGAGCATACCGTCGAACTACACCAGCCCACAAAATCAGGGAAACTTTAGATTTAATTTTCCTTGTCAGAACTACCAACATTGGAAACAATATCAGAATCCAAATTAGCCCCCATCACTACAATAGAGGCAATACTGATACAGGACCTAATGAACACGCATCAGGAGATGATAGAGTAAGACCAGAATCAACTAGCCAATGCCACATCCAATCCAGAGACATTGGAGTCTCAAGTCACTCGTTTGACGGCTAGTCAACAACCCTCAACTACCAAGATTGTTTGGTCAACCCAAAAACAATACCAAGCATTCGTAGCAGCCAGAGTAGTTAATTGTCTAATTGGTCTTGAATTCATCTTCCACCTGCTCCCTAGCTTCTACGGAAAGTAATTCTTGTTGGGACGCAATAGCTACTTCAATTCGTGCTTGGATAACTAATTTTCTAGCTGTTGTGTCTACCATGGATTTTTCCTTGTGAAGTCTTTAAGGATTCTCTTGATTTTAGAATAAAAAAGCAATCCTAAGTCAAGGCTTTTAAATCTTCGCATGTGCTAGGAGTACTTGAAAAGAGGCAAATTGATTTCGAGTTGATGTGTTGAGTTCTTCAATAATATTAAGCATAAAAAAAAACCTTAATTACACTTATACTTCTAGAAAATTTTGACTACCATTGTCCCTAACAACAACACCAATTTTGTAGGGGGCTCCAATTGTTTCACCAAGAAAAAACCTAAATGAATAACTCCTAGGTTTAACCAAAAGCATTGCAATAATTCCCCACTCCACGCGAGTGGAAGACTTATTGCAATATACTTTAGGATCAAAACCAAAGGACAACCTTTTTAAGCAGTTATGTAAATTTAGAAGTTTTAATAGTAAAATTTATCACTGAGAAGTTGATTTATTGATAAAATTAAAAATTTTGCAGTAGCAATAGAGATTAAGCAGTAAATGAATAATATTAAGGAGGACCAAGGCATGGGGTTTCTCTATCCAAGCACGCATAATTATCCTAATGAGATCTAACTCTACAATAGCAATTGCTAAATAGAGGGTAAATTGTTGCACCTTCATAGGGTACAGATCGTCACTTGGCCTAAACTCCTATGCAACCAACCATCCTCACCTCTCAAGTTCCCATTTTATTCCAATTGCACCCCTTACATACAACCGACCATCCTTAGCACATTAGAAGATCGTAGGCCAATCAACTCACTATCCATTATTGACAACTTAGGGGGATAACAAGATCTCCTGGTGTTATAATCACTGTCATAGCAACTTGTATATCTGTGATTATAACATATATTCAAAGCAATTCATCAATTTGCAAGGTAAGGAAATAAACAAAATGATACTTTATTTAGCAATGTTATTGTCGACTCAGATACAATCAAGAATAAAATATAGGTTGTTGGGGCTAGTCCCCATACCCCAGCACAAACATTTACTCACTCAAGGTGAGACACAACATCATGAAGATATAAGGAACAATGGAGGAGGTCACGATGCCTGGTGTAGAAAGACCAATCTCTCTATTGCGGCCATGACCTCCTCGCTCCTTGCTAGGGTTTAAACTGCACAATGTGGCTTCTAATCACTAATTAGAGACATTTAGAATGGATGATAATGGCTCCCTTTTATAGATGCATTTCTCGTTGTCGAAAGCCTAATTTGTTAATACTTGTGGCCGAAGGCAGCTAGTTGTCTGTCCCGTACTCGGTCCAATAAGAATCTCAACTGGGTTACTCAATTTGGAACTCACGTCTAGTTCTTTAGAGGACCAGTGTGGATTGAATTGGAGTGTATAGATGCTAGGAATGAACGTCAAAATAGAAGAAATAAAAAACTCTAGGTAGACAGCGGCTCAAATCGAGCAAATGGAGAAGCTAATTGCCTGACTAGGTGGTTGTAAGGTGAACAATGGAAATATATTGGGGCCCTCCTTCCTTTGAGGTGTATCATCATGAGGGCTTGATCGTCCGTCTGGACATCGACATACATTTTTGGCTGGTTCTACATAATATATATAATTCATTAAAGCTCTGAAATGGGAAGATAATTGTTTTTAAGGGAATATGAAGCTAAAATTAGGAAATAGAAACACAACAGTCCCTAAAAAGTGAGTAAAATCATATGAAAATATCGGTATAAATATACTCATCAATGTCGCATAGTAGGCACTACATGTGCTACCAGCACGACACCTTCCAATCTCCCCTAACCCACATACATCATCAACGCTTCCTTCACTATTGAAGGAAGATATGCAGATCCTATTAGAGGGACTACAAGGTGAAAGGCAATATGAAAGCCCCATTAATTTTCCACAAACACCCAACCATTAGGTTCACTATGAATCTCCGCTTATCAAGGTTTGAGCCCTCATCATCATTCCATGATGGAATTCTGTGAGCTTCTAGGACTTCCTAGTGCCCTCCACATCTTTCTCCTCTCCATCTAGGATTTAATATTTACTTTGGACTAGAAACAATTTTAGTTTATCCTGAAGGTGGGTGGTACATATCTACACTACCCATCCTATCTTCCCATTTTTGCATTTTGCATTATGTTATTTAGTTTAGATTATAATATTTTTAAATCTTCTTTGTTCTTTCTTTTTTGTCTTTTATCTAGTCGTCCATGCCTTTATCTAGTTTATCATAATGATATGCATATTTATCAATATACCCCCTTGAATGATGCAACTTCTTTTGTAACACAATTTATAAAACTTGCAATTGATAGAAATTATTCATACCTTAGTTAACAACATTCTTTGGAAAAGATGAAAAGCATTGGAGGACGAATAGGATTCAAAAATAATGTGTCCATCTATTTATGGTTTAACTTGAAAATTTTCTTGATTTGTGTAACTCAAAATTAATTGACTCAATGTTCTTAGATTAAAAAAAAATTGGTTGCACAAGAACTTCCCTTTCTACACTTCTTCCGTCACCCTTTTATCTTTCCAACCGCAATATATATATATATATATATATATATATATATATATATATATATATATATATATATATATATATAGTCAAAGTGCCAAAACCCTAAGTTCAGGGTGGAACCCTTCCTCTCTTCCACTTCTTCCATACCCATGCAATTAATTGGGGCGTACAATGAAAATGATGTCAACAGGCATAAAAGAAAAAGAATTTGGTCAATGTAATTGCAACACATAAATAAAAATATCTCAACTCGAATAGAAGAAATATTTGATCTTCTTCCATACTTCCCTTCACTTTGTTTTATACACAAGGGAAAAATACATAAATCACAACTAATCAAAATAGCCATGTTCTTGGGCAATGACGTGTAAGAATATGTAGGAGTGCCAAATACAAATGAAATATTAAATCTATAATATTGTGGCTCTAGAAATGAAACCAAGATATGTAATAATCATGAAGTTGGGAATATGAAAACTATTTGTTGTGAATCCAAGAAGTCAAGGTTGCTTGGCAATATAAGGTGCAAGGACTTAAGTGAGTTTATGCGAGTAAGGATGATGGGCCAAAAGTATTATGGGTAGTGTTTTAAATTCAATGTTGCTCAGGGATGATCAATGTTCAAGTCTAAGGTATTTTGAGATGTGCAAATTTAACACCTTTATTTGCATATTCTACATCGTTACTTTGTTGACTATTGCATAGTTTTAGCATAAATTATCTTAGTTTAACTTGTTTTCTTTAATTAGAGCCTCTATTTGATTTACATGGGTTTTTGTTAGAAAATATTTAAATCACTTCAAGTCCCAAAAGAACCAAAAATCTAAGGATCCAAATTTGGATTCTAGCCTCCCAATTGATCGACTCACTCATCCAGTCAGTTGGCTTATTAGCTCTATATTTTGTCTCCACAGAACTCTAGTCGATTGAATCATTTACCTAGTCGATTGACTCACCCTCAAAGACCTGTCAAAGCCAAACTGGTCACTCAACCAAGATCACTTGGAGTCAAAGAATCATGCTTCCCTAGCTTAGAGGTCATGCACTTGATTAATTCTAGTTTATCAACTCACAATTTCCCCTTGAATGACTCACCACTAGAAATGAGAAACTCATCAATGCATTGAAGTCGGGTAAATTTACTTTGTGGCAAAGTGACGCCAGCCAACTGACTGCAAGTCCTCGTTGATCAACTGGCAGTCCAGACCTAGAAACAACTACCACCAAAAAGACTCACTTCTCCTCCTTTCTCCCTATAAAAGGAGAGGAGACACCAAAGAGAAGATCATCTCTAGTTATCCTATTTTTCATGTTGTAATGTTGTTCTTTTACATTGTGTTTGATTCATTCCCTTCTGGGGCATGGAGAGTATCCCTCCAACCCATTCTTTACATTAGTTGTATTGACTCCAATAACTTAATGAAAGAATGGTTCCCCAACCATTTTGCTTTTATCATTGGATATTTGATTATATTCTTGTGGCGGTACCGAGGCCTTGTATCCCAACAAGAAAAAACACATAATCCCTTTACACGATCACCTGATAGATTTTATGATCCTTTATCCTTCTAATCCGCACTCATTTTCTACTTAAAAATATCACATTGTTGTTGGGATATCAAAACCTAGGGTCACAACAAGAATGAACCCATAATCTTTTGATGCCATCACGTAATTGACATTATGATCTTTTTAACTAGTTATCTTATTTTCAAGAGCCTACGGTGACACTATCACATGATCCATGAGTTAAAATAGTAGAATGGGATTACATGTTCTTGAAGAATCACTTAACATAATATTTTGGATGGTTGAATGAGGATCCTCAAATGTCGTGACCTTGGGTTTGAGAGAAATCTAGACTTTGTGTGATTTTTTTCTCCCATGGGACACAAATCCACATATACCTGATTTGGTCATTAAAATAAGGAGTTGGATCAGTTAATGAAGGAACATGGTTTTCGGTGCTGATCCTCCAGACCCCTAATACTTTTTGTAATTTGATCTTAATAAGTTTATTTCTGCACTCTTACTTTTTGTTCTGGGTATAATCAAACTTTCAACAAACAAAATGTTTGTTCTTGGCCTCGCGATTGGTTTTGGATGTCAACCCTCTTTTGTCCTCCCTTGAATTGATACCTTACTACTAGAAAGTTGACTTGTTGCTTGCAAGGAGTTGACTTCCTTTTTAGAAGGTTAAACTCTAGGACTTTTCCTAGTGGTTTGGTGTGCAAACAATGCACATCATCTTCTCATTTGACAAATTCTGATTTTACTTGGTGGTCAAGCAAGTGATAGTGTATACATATCTCATAGCCTTCTGTTACCTTATGACAAAGAAAGACGCCAAGCTCAAGCTTATATAATGGAAACAACTTTTACAAGAGTTCGATCTAGAGATCCATGTTCAGTAAGGTTCTGAAAATGTGGTAGTTGACCACTTCAACAGTCTCACTTTTCCAGATAGTGACAAGATGCCAATTGATGATTCATTGCCAAATGATCTTCTGTTGAAATCTGAGTCCCATATTCCATAGTTTGTTGATTATGGTAACTACCTTGCAGCCGATGTCCTATATACTGAGTACAAAAGACATCCAAAGACAATGTTCTTGCATGATATTAGGAATTTCTATTGGGATGATGAAAATCTATTCACATTGTGTGTCTCTAAAGAAGAAGCACATGATATTCTAGAGAAATGTCACTTGGGACAAATGGTTGGACCCATGTGCTCACAAAACATGGCCATGAAGATGATTCAATGTGTATTCTCTTGGACCATGATGTTTAAATATTTGTATGATTTTTTTATAGAATGTGACCAATGCTAGAGATTTTGAAACATATCCAAGAGGAACTAAATACCTATGACGTCATGGCATGAATTAGAATTTTTTATGTTTGGGGAGTTGAGTAATTAAGACCCTTTTCCTATTTTTGTGGGATTATCTACATTCTTGTGGCTATAGACTATGTGTCCAAGTTGGTGGAAGCCATTCCCACAAATACACACAACTCCAAAATATGTGATGAATCTCTTCAAGGACACAATTTTCCCGAGGTTCGGGGTCCCTTGCAATGTGATTTCAGAAGGAGGACTGCACTATCTAGAAAAGAATTTCAAAGTGTTCTAATGGAATATGGCATTCAACACAAAGGCAATTCACCCTGTCACCTACAAACTAGTGTCCAATAGAAGTCTTCAACCACTGAATCAAATATATCTTGGAGAACACCATGAATTTCACCAGGAAGGATTGGGCCATGAGTTGAATGATGTGTTGTAGGTGTATAGAATTGCATTCAAGACACCTCAGGGAATCATAACCTTTTGATTGATCTGTGATAAATCTTGCCACCTTCCCATATAGATGGAGTATAAAGCTAGTCGGGCCATCAAGACAATCAATGTTGTCCACAATTGGTGGCAAGTGTTTCCTCCATATGCAAGAACTTGAGGAATTGAAAATTCCTATTTATGAGAGTGCAAGAATTTATAAAGACAAGACAAAATGTTGCATGATGAACATTTGAGAGGAAAATATATCAAAGAGGGAAATCAAATTCTAGTGTACAACTCCAGACTGAGACTATAACCTACTAAGCTCAAATAACAGTGGGGTAAGAGCCTTACTAAGTGAAACATACATATCCATGGCTCCTTCCTCCAATAGGACAAGTTCAAGGGTGAATTCATAGTAAATCAACATAGACTAATGAGCTACCTTACAACTAATGATTTTATAGTGAAAAGATTAAAGAAATACCCTACCACTTAATACCCAGAGCTAAGGGATCCTCAACCCTTTACCACTTCAAAATTGGAACCTACAACTTTTTTAATCACATGCATCAAACCTTCAGAGTTAAAAAATGGTGTTTGTTGGGAGGCAACCCAACATTTAACTCTACCTTGAACTTTTGTTTTTTATTTCTTCTTAATTACTATATATCTAATTTTCTATGTTCCAAACTACTAATCATTTCTCCTTTTCTATTATAGGAATATTATAAAAGAAAATTTGAGTCTATCAGTTGGAACCCAATCGATCAACTAGAATGAGCAGTTCGAAATTCCAATAAAGTAGTACATCATATTTCAATTCCAACCCAATCGATCGAGTGGAGGACTACAACCTTCCTATATAGATTGCCACTTGGGGGTTGAATCATCACCCTTTTCTCCAACCCTATACCCCCCAGAAGTAGCATTTCTCCCACATCCCTTTTGTCTTCAGCCCTCTGACCCACCTCCTCTAGGAGAGCCGACTCACTAGCCACAAACCACTTGCCTCTCCTGGTTCCATCCACCTGACCCGCCAGCAGCAAGAATTACTCATTTTATGGCTCACCCCCTTCTCCTCCCAGCTTCCTATTCCTCCAACCTGACCTTTATCACTATCCACCTCCTTTACATAGTCGATCATTGTCTCGACCAAGATGTGTCCTACCCTAGTGGTAGCGATCAACCAACACCATCACAACTTCCCTCATGGATGAATATTGCTCTGGAACCCTACCCTTGCTCCAGATGAGTCCATCAACTAGGCTAGGAAACTGGTCAATTGGCTAATGCAACAATTGTTCCCTCTCACTTCCCATCCAATAGACCAGATCTCTATTCGATCAACCTCTAGGAGCAATCGAATACCTCAAGTCGACCGACTCTCTTGTGCTCAATCAATTAGTGTCTAATTGCCATGAAGGATTTAGATGGGGCTTTTTCAACTGTATTTGCAAAGAAAAGGAGAAAGAAAAAAAAATCACTCCCCATAACACTCACTGTCATCATGCATTGGGTGGGATTCTATTGAGGAGCCCAACTATACTTCCAACCCTACCACCCCTAATGACATGGCAGCCGATATTGATATGCACAATGAATGTATTGATCCTGCTGAAGCAAACCACCCCAACCACCCGAATTCCATGTCGTCCTCTACCAGGAAGCATATTTCCCCCTTCGTAAAAAATACCTACATTTCACCTACAAAATCCACTTCGAGCTCTTTGAGTACATGGCCTCATTGGTTGTCACCCTACCTCAATAGGCATGGGGAACCACTCTCACTACTTTGAGGATTTGTGACTCTGTCGAAAACATTCTACATCGTAATTACATATTCAAGTTCCCCTATATGACTCAACCTGTCTATGCCGATCAGAGATTGGAGTTCTAGATGAAATTCTAGGAGCACTTCATTTCATAAAAGGGCTCCAACTATTCATTATGGATCATTCAGGAGAACCATTTCCTCAATGCTAACCATATCACCACTATCATCCTTGATGGCCAAAACTAGTCTTGGTACAATGACTACATGGCACACTATCATTAAACTATTCCTTGCAAGCATGTTGCCAACAAATTCTGGGTAGAATTAACCAGCCTCCCACCTTCCTTTCTCACTGGGGTGAAGGACTTACAACTGCATAGCTTGGTGGTCCTCTACCTCCATTAGAACCAAACTTGCACCATTTACATCTAAGCAAGAACATAGGATATCATGACCACCATGGATTTGTATACTCTTTGGTTCCTACTGAACAATGAGTCGTTCAACTATAGGATTGTCATTATTGACCATTTCCACCTCCAGACGGTCTGCAACACCAACTTTCCACTGAGTTTGGGCCTCATTGTATATATCTTCCCTCCATTCTGGATTAAAGATTTGCTCAAAATGAGAAAAATTCTAAGTTAGAGGTGCAGGTAGGTGGTACGTACCCATTTCACCCACTCTATCTTCTTGTATTTAACATTTGTACCATTTTATCTTATCCTTTATGTTTTCTTTTTCATGTTTTCCTTTTCCCTGAATGCAGTCTGGCCTATATTTAGTTGGCTAAATGTCTTTATATGCATGTTTATCGAAAAACCGCTTTTAATTAAGTGAATTTTCTTCAGCTTCTTCGTAAATTGTGATTGCTAGAAATCGTCTTATCACCTAGGACCTTAAGTAGAACTACTCCCTGGTAAAGTTGGCAAGCCACAATGGATTGATAGGAATCATACACAATATTGTTCACTGAATTTGTTGAAAGAGCATATGACACTTCTTAATTTTTTCTTGTTATAGGGGTTTTAAATTAATGTTATGATACTCGCAATGTGTTAAATTAAAAAAATGAGATGCATCAGTTCAACCTCTTTATCATTTGTTTTATTAACTTCTTATCTCTCCATTTGCCAAAAATAATCAAAAGCCAAAAATATGCCATACTCCAAGTTTAATACATCACACCATTCCCCCTCTAATGCTTCTTCCATAGCCATTCTATTTGATAGAGGCATACCACAAGTAAAGAAAAGGTACCAATTCACACACAAAAAGTGTAATCAATGTAAGTGCAACACAGATAATAAAAATGTCTTGAGTCAAATAGAGGATATATCACCTTCTTACATACCTCCATAAACTCTATTTTTCTACCTAGGAGAATCTACATACCCCCAAGATACCCATTAAATAAACCTTTTCTTGTGCAAAACTCATAAGAATATACATGAGATAGCACAAAAAAGAAGGGATATGATATTTGTTTCTTTGCATATCTTGAAATGAAAACTAGTTGTGAATCAATTTGGAGTGGATAATGTTTGACAATTTAGTTTTATGATCTCAGGATATTAAGGGTGCTTGTTCATAGAAGGTTGTAAGGATAAAGTAGTACTATGCAAGTGAGGAGGACAAGATTTCAGTATTATCTGGTGTATGTTTGTGATTTTGTGTTGCACGAGGATGAGCAACATCAAAGTTCAAGGGATATTGAGGAGTTCATATTAATCCATCTTTTACCTCATCTTTTAGATCCTTTATTTAGGACATTTTGTTTCTATTTACCACTTTTAGGAATTAATTACATTAGTTTTTATCTTTTGTCTCTATAAAATAGACTTTTAATTTGTTTTACTTGTTCATTGAAGAAGAACAACTGAATTTGTCTCCTTTAATCCCAATGATAAAGAACCCCCAATGATTACTCAATGGATAGTGGAAGATTAACAAGCTTAAACTGCATATTTCCAGCCTTTTAGAAGATTGTTTGGTCATTTGGCCCGACTAGTTGGTTGACTAGACACAGAGTTGGAAGGAGCCACAAACTAAACCAATTGACTAGCCACCTAGTCAATCAACATAATCCAAACAAAAAAGGTGAATTTTCATAAATTGATTGATTGATTACTATCAAATCAGTTTATTGACCTACCATTAGGCCAAAGAATCATTTCACTCAACTGATTGATTGATCCCAACCGGTCAATTGACCCATGTAAAAATTGTACATCAACTCCACCCCAATCGGCTCATTAGACAAGCAACTGACCGACTAGAGCATCAGACCCAGACTTTTTTTTTGGGTGAAGTCAGGTGGCGATTTTATTCATCTTGCCCACCCTGTGCAAGCAAACTCAAACTTGTATTACATATTCTAGAAAATTGCAAAGAACTAAATATGGTTGTACTACGACCATTACAAGAAACACCTTCTAAACTACTAGGTGTATCATTCAGAAATCGGTGGTAATCAGACCCAGACTTTACATCTCTTTCCAGATGCATTTTTAGGATTTTCTACGCACTTCCTTCTATATAAAGAGGAAAAGGTGATAAACAAAACCATCTCATATGATATCATTTTAGAGACTCCCTCCGGTGCAAAGAGAAAGGAAAAGAGAGAAGAGTCAGCATCTTCCTCCTGGAGACAAACAAAATGCTTCTAGATCCATTTGGAAATATGATTCTTTTCCCCTTTATTTGTTCTTTTGCTATCATAAGCAAGTAAAACTTCAATGATGGGGCATGGGGAGTATCCCTATGGATGGTATTTTATCGTAGTTGTGTTGAACTCCATGATTTATCTTGATTCGACGTGTCTCTTCCAATCTTATTACTTACTTATGAATTGATCCCTCATTTTTCTGTTCTGTTATAACCTGTGGTGATCAGATCCCAGACCCATGCGTTGGAATACCATTTGGAACTTGTAAACTGTTGCGAAAATCCTTAACTGAACTTTACTACATGGTTAAACAATGATCCATAAATGTGGAGATCCTTGGTTTGTGAGACGTTTGACCCTTGAGTGATTTTTGTTATGTAAAGATGAAAATTTGCTTGGTCCTGATCTAGTTAATAAAATATAAGGAGATGAATCAATTAAGATTAATACATGGTCTATGGTGGTGCACCCCGGTCCCCCAACATCTGTTAACATTGATTAAATCTTAGATTTGATTAGTTTTTATTCTGTAATTTATAATTCTAATTTTAGTTAAAATCTGTCTTTAAAATTAGATTTTAAATATTACTCTTAGAAATTGGTTTGAATAAAATCCTTAAACATGTTGTTCAATGTGATCGACCATTTCTTGTACTGCAATTAACTTATTCACAGGAGGATGAGTTGATTGTCACTTTAAAGGCGAAAATGTAGATAATAGTTTCTCAAGTGAAATTTGTTGTGTATACAGCATGCATGCATAAACTTCCTATCTTGAGAAATAATTTGGATAAGTCTACAAATTTCAAGCCCTACTAGGTATATTTTTTGTATTGCACATGTTTTGATGTATTAGGTTACTTTGGGTACTGTAAACATGGTGTTGCATCACCTTATTTAATTTACTATAGTAAAAAAGATAGATGATATTAGAGTTTACAGATAGTTACATAGTAAGTCAGGAAGAAAGGAAATTTACATAGTGACTAAGTTAGGTAGAAAGGAAAATATATTTATTTCTTTTTTTTGATAATTTTTTACCAGAATTAGTGTTAAAAAGAATAAACTACTAAAAAGAGAACTATGAGATGAAAGTAATAATTAATGCTTCCTCGTGTGGGAAACACCATCATGTAGATGCTTCAAGTTGTCACATCATAGCTATAACACCATTTTCCTCCTCCCAATTCAATTGTGTGAAAAACCGAGCATATCAATCGCAAACAGTTGTAGTACACATAACTTTTTTAGAATATAACTCTCAATTAGAATTGTAAATAAGGTCATTAAAACCCTACCAAACGAAATGAAAAAAAACACATCAAACACTTCTATTTTCTAGAACGACTTCCTTACTAAAACAAAAGACCAACATAAAACTAAAAAAAATAGATTATAATACAAGCTCGGATTTTTAAAAATGGAAGAAAATTTTGTATGGAAAACCTAGGGCACACCTTCTTGTTTAATATTTTAACACAAACGACAAAATGTATCTGAAAAAGTAAAATAAAAAACTACATTTCTATGGACTCTTACATCCCTATGTGATTATACGAGAATATATTCATCACTTCTACAAAAATAAATAAAAATATTGGATCGTACCATTCTAAGCTCTATGGTGTCTTTCTTATTATGGCTAGATTGTAATTAAAATAAGAAAGGCATATAATACATATACATTTTTTTCTTATATATTAAATTAGAATATAAGGATTATAAATTGCGTCAAACCCTTTTTTCTCTAGCACAACTAGAATAAAAGACTAATTTGTAACTAAAATAAAGAATCATTCATATAATACCTCTTCAATCTTTCATATATGATATGGATTAGAACAAAATGACTATTTGGTGATCCGAAAATGGAGGATAAATTTCTAAGAAAATCCTCCTTGAATTCCTTATATAACTAGGAATTACCTATGCATTCACACGTTTGGGAAAATTCAACTAGCTTAGAGACCATAAGTAGTGGTGTCACATCACCACATCTATATAAAAAGACAAAAAAAAGATTCCATCAAGATTCATATGTAGTTAAAATATGAATAAGATGTGGTGCAAGGCAAATATATATGTTGGAACTTATTTTTAATCGTAACACACATTGTTAAGGAACAATAAAAAGATCACGAAAAAGATATTCTAATAACGTAAAGAATGATATCTTATTCCTAGTGTAGGAAACATCACCGCTCGAACTCCTCTTGGTGTCAGGTAGGGGCGGCCATATCTTCCATATTTTATGACCTAGATTGAGCCATACTCTCAGCCTAGACATCATACCTTGTAGATGTTTTTTATTATTGATTAAAAAAACTCCAATTATTATATTTGCTTCAATGTGAGATAATGAATATACATAATCTACTATTTTTCCATATTAAGTAGCAATGTTAAACCACTCGTCTCCGTCCTATCACAGCAAGCAGGTACATATCTAATTATCTTCTGTCGTCTATTCTACTCGTCTCCGTCCTATTAATTAGTTGGACTTTTGTTTCGTTCTTTCCTTTCCGTAAAAAATATAACTAACTCTTCTCCATCTTATTAACCACCTACGACAGTTTGGCAAGTTTTTTGTTCTTTCCTTTCGTATATCAACCAATAAATCCAGAAGGTCTGCCCTGATCTCGCTGCTTCTATTGTTGACGGCGGCGTCAGCCATTGGCATCTGATGCTTGAGGGACGTCAAACTACTGGTGTAACAACCAATCATCTATAGGGCAGTCAGTATCGTGTGTATGCCCTACCACCCATCCCTACACTGATGCCAATGGTGGAAATTCCTTTGCCAGAACCTCTACGACATTGCTTGTGTATCATTCAAGTTAGGACCTTGTTTCTCTCTCGTTTAGGGGTGCTTGCGACGACGGCGGCCACGGCCACTAAATCTAGCGGAGCAAAAAAGGCAGCAATGCACAAGAGGCGTCTTGTTTCATGAGTTTCTTGCACCGGAGACACTGATGCACAAGAGAACCTGTTTGAAGCCAAACAACCTGTGGCGCTTTTCCCTGTTAGCATAAGATGGGTAAAGTGTTTGTGGGTCTGCCATGGCTCCAGTAACCTCGCTAGGAAGGGTTATGGTGTTGAGCTTTCACCGTGTGCCCTCGACTACTACCGGCTTCCACGTACAGCTCGGATTGTCCAGATGGCTTCTTTCCCTGTGCTTGAACAAACTCCAACCGTCTGCGAATGATCATAGTCGTCTTAGATACAGATGGCATGCTACATCTAGGAGTGCCGCTTGCATGTCAAGTTGTGCCTATAAGGACTACGCCATCTACCATCACATGGTCCTACCAGTTTGTCGGGTACAATCACCAAGATCCGTAGCGTTGCTCCTGTCAACGTAGAACACCAGTATAAAGTTCATGAAGCTATTTTATTTTACAAAAATTATTCTCATCACATCTTCTCCACCAACATCCACACCCTAACATCGGAAATACGCAAAATATAACTACTATTTACACCTTTTAGCACTGTGCGACACGGTCTTTTAGGCAAAAAATCTGCTAGTGCACTGCACTACATGCATGCATGCTATAATAAAAATTGCCGCCCAACTACCCACTGCCCAACTACTAATTGTCTAATTGCTTGCACTTCTACTCTTTTTGCAACAAGACAATGATTTTAAAATTCAAATGTTTTTCAGACTCCCTCTTTTTTTCAGCTGGATATAAAATCTGACCTGACCACATTTTTGTATGCATTTCACGACTAATCGATACTTAAATATATTCAACGCAGTGTCAAAAGTCATTAGTAAATATACTAGATATAAACTAACATTGTGTGTACAGTCAGAGGTTCATTTGATTTGCGAAACAAAATGCAAATTTGGTTGCTTCTAATATTTATATTTTTTTTTATTTGTTGCTAAGTTTAAAAAGGCTACTCAATTGTATTCACTATCGTACTGAAATCCATCAATAAATATACCAATAATAAACAAACATAGTGTGTCCAATATAAAAAAATGAAAATATTTTTGCTTCACTTCACGATTATATATGTATGTATGCAGATGCTGCAATGAAGACAATAATGACATTCAACCATCCATCACTCAACCACTAGAATTTATCTCATTCCCATGTACAAATCGACTCAATTTAAATTCAATTTTTTTTTCATTTTTCCTCCACTTCAGCAAATTATAGCGTCTTAACTTCCTATAATGATATTTTTACACATTTTAATGCTATGCCAAAAATATTACACTTAAATCTATTTAAGACAGTACCAAAAGTTATCAACAACTAGACTCAAAATAAACCAACACAGTGTATTATATTTTTTTAAAATGTTATGACATTCATAATATTAGAATCATTATTTCATTTATTATGTATAAAATATATTTATATGTGTTACATGACTGCATTGATAAAAATGTATGGATCATGTCTCTTCATATTTTATTGTTAATTCAGACGCAATACTAATGAATGTTCACTGCAATACCAAAACACATCCTAAACGAGACTAAACATTAACCAGAGTAGTGATTGCAATCTAGAGAATTTTCTGATCAAAGAAATATAATACAAGACTCTATACTCATTTATTATTCTTTTAAAACTTTTACATTTTTATGTATAATTCTACATACCATATGGATCATGTCTCTTCATATTTTGTTGTTAATTCAGACAAAATACTAATTAATATTCATTGCAATACCAAAACACATCATAAACAAGACTAAAGATAAACCAGAGCAGTGCTTGTAATCTGGAGAATTTTTTAATCAGAGAAATATAATACAAGACATTATTCTCATTTATTATTTTTTCAAAATTTTTACGTTATATATGCATAATTCTGCATAGCATACAACATTTAAATAATCACACTTTTAATTTGAAACAAAATCAAAACTCATTTACAAATGTGATGGTACCATAACACATTCAATAAATGTCTAATGTTGTCCATTACTATACCAATTCCAGGTGGATCAATTAAAATAAATAAAAATGCTAGCATCAGCGAGTGATCCAAATGGCGGGTGTCATGGGCACAACGGCGACAACAGTGACACGACAGCGGATGTGGTGGTGTAGGGCACGTCGGCGACATGGGAATGGAAACAAAGTCATGTTGATCATCAGCGGCGGAGTGGATTTGGCGGTGGCGACACACTATTGTCATGTTGAAGGTCGACAGCGGAGGAGGTGGTGTGGTCAGGGCGCGACGTCGCGCTGGGTACAACGGTGAATAAAATATGACTGTGGGCGGGGCTTGTCTGCGGGCTGGACATAACGACGCTTGGTCCCGACAGCAGCGGTGGAGACGAGGAGGTAGCCAGGATGTGAGGCGACAGGATGGATGTGATGGCATCCAGCTTACAATACGTGACGGTGGGTTGGACGTGATGATGTCCCATTCACGACAGCAGGTAGGGAATGGACGACGACATGCAGGGCTTGGACTGGGTGCAATGATGATATAGTCACAGCGGCAACGATGTAGGCGAGGAAATATCCAACGAGTGGCGGCTCGCCAGACTCGACGACGATCTAGAGCAGAAGATATCCACAATAAAAAAGGGAGACAACGTCGCGACGTGCAAGATGACCATGTTGTTTGGGAGGGCGGCAGCAGGCTGGATGCAACGCAGAGGAGAGGAGGCAACTAGCTGGCAGCGCTTGGTCGGGTGGGAGTGAGAGGGAGCTAGTTAAAAAAATAGAGAGAGTGGGGGGTATGAGTGATTTTATACCCTCAGTCTCATCCTATCTATTCAACTTTTAGTACAGTTCAATTACAAAATTGACACAGCGCGGACATAGCATCGGGAACACATAAAAATCAAAAGTTGCATGCGTGTATGATGCTCGTTGCGTGTTCTCGAGGCCAAGGTATAAATGTTGGTGCAAGTAGTGTGCTCTATATCAACACTCTTTCATGGACTACGAACTCTATGTCTCCTCCCTCCAAAGTGTGGTCTCGTAACTATTGGTGAAAGGGAAAACTAAGGCTCCTCTAGATCCACATGATGTTGAAAGTGTTGCTCTGTAGCTAATTTCTTCTAAGAATATTTCACAAGCTACCTTCATGAATGTCTTCCAATGTCCGCACTAGGAAGTTAGAAACTATTACACTATAGGTAAAAGTTTCCATCTTCCTTTTGTTTTGTACATTTTATGCTTTTATTATTATTAGAGTATGATCTCTACCTGGTCCGCAATAGTTATTTAGTACAACAGTTGATTTAGTAACTATTCTAGATGTAAGAATAGCAACATGCAACACCTACACTGAATAATGATGTGTAGTTGTATGGATCGGATTATTGCACAACACAACATTTTTCACACTAATATATCATCCTGCATTTGGAGTTGATTATGTTTAAATATATTGTTGATATTTGACATACTTATATACTACAATATCTATTCATTTCCATGCTAGGAGTTTTAGATCGTGACCAGTGGAGAATTAAGGATAGTAAAGATTCAATTAATCAACATTAACAATGACTATTTTATGATAAGATCGACCTTATGTAAATAGAGATAAACATAGCAGACTTTCTCATCACCTAGAGATCTACTAGAGAAATAATTACATATATACATAAACTTACCAAACTTTCACTAATAGAGTTAATAGTAGATTGATTTCCAGAAAGAAAATTCAGTTTGTTTAGTCATGTTAATATCCTAACTATTCTATTATTATTCTTTTTTCCATAATTCGTTCAGAGACTTTTAGGATGCATGTTAGTGGTTTGAAAATGATCGATACCAATTAAATATCTTCATTACTAGAAACCCATAGCACACCGATCAAGCATCTCTCAATCTCATTTACTCCACTATAAAATCCCAACAAGAATGGCGTCATTAAGGAACCAAGAACCATCAAACAATATGTGGCTCTAATTAATAAACATGGTAAGGATGACTAAAGACTAATGTTGTTGTAGCTTTGATTATATACTTCCTCTACCACCAAATAGTATTGTTATAACTCTTAGAGCTACAACATCAATAGTTGGGTAGTTTTGTTCCATTACAGCATTGTCTATACTTTAGGTAGAAGTGACATGACATAATATTGCCAACCATCCCCCATCTTCATCATAATTTGTATCTCTTTGGTACCCTTCACTCCATGTGAATAATTAATGGGAACATTAGACTACATGTAATGACCACATTTGTGATTAATTGGTAAACTAGGGTTTACCTAAATTATTACATGCTTGATTAGATTGAACATCATTTAGACTTGATTAATGATAGTAGATCAATTGTGATGTTTCAAACCTAAGAAGAAAATCTAACTATGATTTTTAGTTTGAAGAATTAGGGTTTGAGAAATATAAACCCTAGTCGACTGAAATTAGGGTTTTCACCAAATATCCTCACATTGGGGAGAATGAGAGAGGTATGTAAAGGAGAATGAAATGGTAGTTGAAGGATAGGATAGCATGGCCGTGGTGGGTCATTGGTGGCACGGGCATTCTTTGCCACACGGCCGTTTTGAAAGAATTAAACTATTTACCAACTTTTATACTCAAATCTACTGAAACCAATGCCCCATGGCTGTGGTATGTAGCATGTCTGTGCTGGGTCCATCTTAACATGGCCGTGGCAGCAAGCATGGTCGTTCTGGGGCATTTTCTCTTCAAACGACTGTTTTGTAGATTTCTGGATAGTAGTGTACTGTTCTATTTTTAATTATTGATTGGTAAATTCAAATGATCTGAAATTTTAACTGAAGCTTTATAGATCAATTACAAACAACATATGAAATTCTCATAATTTTTGGAGAAGGTTTGGTTTCTGAAATAGATGAATTATTGTAATATTTATATGACAGAAAATTCATCTGAAATAAGAGAAAGTATAGTGAGGGGTCAATGTGCAATTGACCCAAGCAACTCAATTGCTCTATATGGTCAATCTAACACACTAGAAGCTCTCATAATTCGTGATTCAATCTAGAGAAATGAAATCCTAGAGAGAGAGAGAGAGTTAGGGTTTGAGTGGAGAAGGTGATGGAGATGTTGACATAGGGTTTTGCGGTCCAAGGAATGATGAAATCATGTAAGTTTAGCTTCTTTGCATAGACTTTTATGGTGAATCTTCTCTCACATGTCAAGATTCCATCCCTCCTCTAATTTGATCCGAAATGGTGTCAAAATTTCCCCTTTCCTCACTCTTTCTTCATAATCCCTCCTTTTCAGGGTTTCCAAGTTGAAAGGAAGAAGAATAGGGTGAATTGCTAGGGATTTGATATGAGATTGAGATTTTCAGGGATGAGCTGCATTTTTAAGGTGTTTTCACACGTTAGGGTGAGTGGGAACTTCCTTTAAACATTATATTGCATGAAAATTGGTTAAATCATCTATAATCTTTAATTGCTTAGTATGCGACTGCAAACCATGAATTGTGTGTTTGATCTAAGTTGTTGCAAAATGATATGAAACAGATTCTTCCTCTGTTTGGATGAATTTCAGATGATAAAATCATATTAGAAATGTATAAAATACATCCTAATGAGAATTCCCTAAGTATTCGCAGAGGTTATTAGAGTAAACTTAAATATAGGGAATTTGTCTATGACTAAAATTGTTGTATAATTAAAGAGAGAAATTTGTTTATCTAGATTCCCTTGGTTATGAATGATTGTTTATTTGAATTCATAGTACATATATGTCAGATACTATTTTGGATTTCATTTAAGGTGAATAGTGTTTGTTTGATATCTCAGTAAAGAGGGTGAAACCCTAGATGCGAGGAAAGTTGGATATTTGCGAATAGATATCGTGAAATCCATTTGAACGGATTTTCTTGTCATGATAGACTTCATTTATTCAATTTTATTATTGATGCATGTTATCTCAGTGAATGGCATGGAAACCCAACTTCAGCTCAGTACAAGGTTTCATACATATATTGATTTTATGTGATTTGTTGATAGTAGTCTTTATTCAGTGAATGTTTATGTCGCATGAAATCCTTATGAGAGCCATGTGATAAGTGAATGAGGTAAATGAAACCCTAAGGATAGGGTATTCAATGAATCAAGTATTTTGATATCAATGTTCTCAGTATGAGATGTGGTCATGCACAACTCAAGATTTGGGTTGAGGTGCACGTTTTCCAAGAAAGTACACATCATTTATAGGTGCAAATGATGATTTCTCGTATGTCAAGTAATTAACTCTTATCAGTGTATTAAGAAGTTCAATTGCATGATTCTAGTGTATAAAGTATCAAGTGGACATGTACTCTGTTATTTAAGAACTTTAGTCTACCTGCATTTACAGTATGTTGATTTCTCTAGTAATTTATAATGTTTTAAATATACTACTCTGCCAAGTTTAGAATGATGTACATGTTGTATCATAAACTTCAATTAAATAGACGCAATACCATAGAGATATCAGAGTCAAGTATAAGTAAGAGAAAGGTACAATGTAGAAAGAGCTTTCTAAGAATAACAAAATAATAGACATAGGTGCCCTAAACATCGTAGATTCCCTACAGATGTCTGCATTGTAGGGAGGAAATGATCCACCCTAGCAGCGACCAGTATACGGGGATCAGATCGCACCCACAGAGTGTGCGGGGAGATGAAGCCCTTGAGGAAGTCTCTTAAGAGAAGATAGGTTACCCAACATGAACCGGAGATCCCAGTGGGAACCCAGAGGTACCCACAAAGTGTACCAAGATGAGGCCCACAGAGCGTCTCAGACCCTCCGCCTGTGTACTCAGCCTAGAAGGAGAGGTCTAGTTAAAGGCCAGCTGTTTAACCACCTTAGTCAGACGTGACAGCTTGAGTCAAGCAAACCCAGATTCAGTTCTAGGCTTAGCTTCCCGGGTTTTAAGCTAAGTCTTGTAAGGTGAGATCGTAGTTCAGTACGAGTCTTCATATATAGAGTACACTCCATATGATTAGGGCATAAGCTAAAATATGTTCATATAGGTTTAAAGAGTTTCTTATAAGTAAGAAAGGCTAATAAAGATTCGAGTACAGTTTCCCAACAATTATTCTTTGTATGTTTCTAAATTATTACTTCTCTTTGAAATTAATCGAGCATGCTCATATATTGATTTGCTCTTGTTGATATCTAGAGTATCTTGCTATATATATGATTGTCAATGATCAATCTCTTTAAAGCTTACTGGTGTTATAATTAATATCAGTTGCTCAGAAGTATATTTGTAATTATATTATTGCTTTAGACTATTTCTTTGAAGTACTCATTCACTGAGAGAGTAGGCTCACCCGTCTACTCAAAATTTTTTAAGAATATCACATGGACTTGAAGAAGGTCATTGCATCAGAGTAGATCTTCCACAAGAGTTAAGTCTGAGTATAGTTAAGTTTAGTCGGTCCCTATCACTCTAGGTCCTAGTATAGATGTGAGAGTGTTATAAGTGATATTTTGTATCTTTGTTTTCTTAATAAGAGAGAATGTATCTGATTATCATGTCATATGTACCTTAGAATGAATGTATGGATGTGTATCATTTATGTTGAGATCATATTAAAGTAATCAAAGTTTGATTCTCTTGCAAAGTTGTTTATGTGATTGGATAAGAGTAAAACAAAGAGTTTGAAAAAGAAGAAAAAGTTAAGGGTGATCTTTGTATTACTTTAAATCATCAATTTATGCCCTAATCTCATGATTAATGGTAATTGTGAGATCGGGGTGAAACGGCTTTGGTATCAGAGCTTAGGATGAGTTGTTAGGGACCATTATGTTAGCAAGTTAGAGTCATAAGTGTGGCAGATGGGAGATGTTATGATGTTAGCTTTGGGGATTTGAGTATTTGGATATCCTGGCCCGGTATCTGAGTACTTAGATCAACCAGTATCAAGCTACTATGTCTATTCTTTCATGTATACCCTGGCCAGGTATATAGTGGAAGGATGGTCTAGAGAAGAACCCTAGAAATATTAGGGTTAGAAATAAGATAAGTAACATGAATTAAGAGCATAAATATAAAATGATATAGAACTTTCATTTCATATTGTTGTTTTATTGGAGATGAATAGAATAGCTCTGATATATTTAAATTCAGATATTCAGTATTTTGAAATATATATGGGTCTTTAAGATTTGTTGTACACTATGCAGTTGTAGAATTTATTGATTACATTCTTTGTATCAAGTATGCTAGAAATGATCTTTGAATGAGCTTTCCTAAGTGGATAAGTTTTCTTCCACACATTTGAGATGAATAGGAGTTGAATAATCCTGAGTAGCTCTTGGCTTCAGGACTACAGGTTCGGCTTGGTTTGACTGGAAGGGTGCGTTACTGGGATCTAATGACTCTTATTAAAAATACAATAAGAGTAGACTTTGGATAAATTAGACCCACATCATAGTTAGAATGTACATACACTAAGATGTTGAAACATATAGAAAATATTAGAATAGCTAAGAATCAGTTGGAACTGATATCTGAGATCCAACTTTGGGGCCTCATATGAGAAACCATTAATTGTGAATAAAGGAACATGACATAAGGTTCAGATTAAGTTTCATTATTAGTATTATATGAACTCTAAATATGAAATATGGAAAAGATATGAAAAAATTATCTAAGGGTCCAAGATAGTAAGAATCAATCATGAGAAATGGATTATATAACTGAGTACGATGTTTTTATGTACTCCAAAGCAAAGGGAAAATAGAAGAAAAGAGCTAAGTATACAATAAGTATGTAGAAGTGAAGAGTCTTCAAAAGAATTAAAGTGAAGAGAACTAGATGAGCATGTAAATCATAAAAATAGGATAAGAAACTTAGTTGAAACAAAGAGAAATGTTGGAAATAATGAGCTTGATTAAGGAATGAGGGTTATGATATAATTGAGAGCATGGAGTGTATACCTTTATTAATAAGTTTAATACATTCATCCTTACTGCCTTTGGATTCTAAGTCTCTATAGAACAACAAACTAGTTTCTAAAAGAAGAACAAAAGTGTAGCCAAATAAATGAATAAGGCATACAAAGGTAGACTATATTCAGGAAGGAAAAACTTGATTGAAAGAGAAACTATGTTTCACCCATGCATGAGCTGTTTGATTTAAAATGAAGGATATGTAATGTATTAAACATAAGGTGATATTAGTAGAGAGATTATTGATTTATAATTTCAACTTCATATTAGTAGAAGGATAAAAGGAAATATATGCAACATGGTATACATGATCATACACATAAATGAAGCAACATGATCATAAGAGAAAACTAGAAGTTAAAGATGACATGTGGAATAGTAGTATATGGTAAGGGGATTATGGAAAGTAAAGAAGGGTTTGAAACATAATGGAGTAATATAGATTATAAAAGAAAGAGGTTGTGAGATTCAAAAAAGTGCTTATTAGTCAAGTATCCTTGTTGATAATTAATTAAACCTACATATGAGAAATGTATTATTGAATTTTTGAAGATAAGAACTCTAAGTCTCAAAATCATCTTCTCTTTCATATCTTCCTTCATGAGAGCAATGTGGGAATGAAGTGATAAGAAAATGAATCATATATGATGCATAACCACCGTTGTAAAGACATCTAGTGAATGTAATAATGACACACAATATGATGATGAAACCTTAACAAGGAAAATTGAGAATGTAATCTATCTGAATGGCCAAGTAAGAGAAAGGAAATTCAATCTATAAGATAAAGAAGACTTTAGTAAAACTTGTGAGATCCAAAGTTTGAATTTCAAATTAAGGGAGCAAAGTCACATCACAATAACGTCATGTTACTGATAAGGACCAAACCCTATAATGTTTAGAGTTGTAGTAGTTCAAGGGATGTCACTAGTGATTTGACCTTCAATACTAGCATCTATATAAAACAAGATCATGACAGTTGCACTATGAGAAGTAAACTAGCACTGATACTAATCCAGGGTTTAAAGATAGCTAATCTGAAAGGTAGATAAACAATATGGAAATGATTCAGAGTAAAGAGTAAGATATAAATTTGAAATGTAACAAGTGTGCTTTGAACAAAAGGAGAAATACAATATGAGTGAAGTGTGATATGAGATAAATTCTTGCAGTGATAGCAAGAATGATGAATAATCTATTAGTACCTTGTATGTTTCAATTTTAGGAATGTTTAATCTACATGATTAAAATGAGAAGGATAAGTAGCAAAAAGTAAGTAGTAGTGAATGAGGACAGAGATAAGAGAAAACAATGGCTTTTAGTAATATGTGAATTTGTTTTTAGAAGTATAATTTGTTGAAGGTATATTAAGGGATGTAAATTTGTTCTACGTATGATTTTAGTGTACATGTGCAAGCAATATGTTAATTTCAGGTGTCTGATAGTTGTAGTCATTCATACCAATAATCCATCTTAGTATTGTATAATTGTGGTATAGTGATATGGGTTGAATAATGATGGAACAAATGAAGGGTTCCCCTGAATAAGGTAGTCTTACGTATTCACTCATATGAATAGAAGGGATGATAACCGTATTATATTGATATGTAACCCTAATGAAGTATAGCTTGTTATACTTAGCTTTAATATAACTAAGTGATGGTAATTGGGTATGAATAATCCTTGGATGACTAATACAATCATGGAGTACTTTGTTACTGTTGTTGAAACCCTAGTATTTTATAACCCGATGGTGACACCTTGAATTATGTGTGGGTTCATACTTGAGAATAGTATGGAATGTCATGGTAATGCTTCACCTTATGCATCCATGATACAATGGGAATGTCGTGAGTAGTATTGTGCAATTGTTGTTGAAACTAGTCTTCCAACTCAAGACTATTTTGTTATTTGAGTAGAACAATATTAAAATTTAAAAGAACATGGTGAACTCTCTTTTCTGACTTAGAGGTAATACATAACAATAGTACATATTGAGCCATACGAATTGAGATAGTTGGATCAGATTATCAATGTTGAGGTAACACCTCAAGAGTATAAAAAAATATATTCAAATGGTTGTTTCTCTCTATATCCTATGATTGATTGTGGCATAGAGAATTTGTTTGTTATCATTGAGAACTGTTTTAACATATTGTGATTAGAAAAGAAATAAAGGACTTAATGTTGAAAACTACATTCAAGTATAAAATATAAGAATGTAATGACATGTAAGATTTCATAAGCTTAAAATAAACTTTGAATATACTTTGTTTGCGTATTTATGTTTTGGGGATGAAACTTTTTAAGGGGGTGAGAATTGTAATGACCACATTTGTGCTTAATTGGTAAACTAGGGTTTACCTGAATGATTACATGCTTGATTAGATTGAACATCATTTAGACTTGATTAATGATAGTAGAACAATTGTGATGTTTCAAACCTAAGAACAAACTCTAACTATGATTTTTAGTTTCAAGAATTAGGGTTTGAGAAATATAAACCCTAGTCGGCTGAAATTAGGATTTTTACCAAATAGGCTCTTGTTGGGGAGAATGAGAGAGGTATGAAAAGGAGAATGAAATGGTATTTGAAGGATAGGATAGCACGGCCGTGGTGGGTAGCACGGCCATGGTGGGTCGTTGGTGGCATGAGCATTCTTGGCCACACGACCATTTTGAAAGAATTGAACTATTTACCAACTTTTATACTCAAATCTGCTGAAACCAATGCACCATGGTCATGGTATGCAGCACGGTCGTGCTGGGTCCATCTTAGCATAGCCATGGCAGCTAGCATGGCCGTTTTGGGGCATTTTCTCTTCAAACGATTATTTTGCAGATTTCTAGATAGCAGTACACTATTCTATTTTTAGTTATTTATTGTTAACACCAAATCATCTGAAATTTTAACTTATGATTTATAACTCAATTACAAACAATATTTAAAATTTTCATAATTTTTGGAGATGATTTGATTTCTGAAATAGACGAATTACAATAATATTTTTATGACAGAAAATTCAGCTGAAATAATAGAAAGTATAGTGAGGGGTCAATGTGCGATTGACCAAAGCAGCTCAATTGCTCTATATCATCAACCTAACACACTAGTAGCTCTCATAATTCATGATTCAATCTAGAGAAATGAAATCCTAGAGAGAGAGAGAGAGTTAGGGTTTGAGAGGAGAAAGTGATGAAGATGCTGACCTAGGGTTTTGCGGTCCGAGGAATGATAAAATCATGTAACTTTAGCTTCTTTGCATAGAATTTTATGGTGAATCTTATCTCACATGTCAAGATTCTGTCCCTCCTATTATTTGATCCAAAATGGTGTCAAAATTTCCCCTTTTCTCACTCTTTCTTCATAATCCCTCATTTTTAGGGTTTCCAAGTTGAAAGGAAGAAGAATTGGGTGAACTGCTAGGGATTTGATATGAGATTGGGATTTTCAGGGATGAGTTGTGTTTTTAAGGTGCTTTCACACCTTAGGGTGAGTGGGAACTTCCTTTAAATAGTATATTGCACAAAAATTGGTTAAATCATCCATAATCTTTAATTGCTTAGTATGCGACTACAAACCCTGAATTGTGTGTTTGATCTAAGTTGTTGCAAAATGATATGAAATGGATTCTTTCTCTATTTGGATGAATTTCATATGACAAAATCATATTATTAATGTATACAATACATCCTAATGAGAATTCCCTAAGTATTCATAGAGGTTATAAGAGTAAACTGAAATATATGAAATTTGTCTATGACTGAAATTGCTGTATAATTAAAGAGAGAAATTTGTTTATCTGGATTCCCTTGGTTATGAATGATTGTTTATTTAAATGCATAGTACATATACATCAGATACTATATTGGATTTCATTTAAGTTGAATAGTGTTTGTTTGATATCTCAGTAAAGAGGGTGAAATCCTAGATGTGAGGAAAGTTGGATATTTGTGAATAGATATCGTGAAATCCATTTGAACGAATTTTCTTGTCATGATAGAATTTACTTATTCAATTTTATTATTGATGCATGTTATCTCAGTGAATGGCATGGAAACCCAAATTAAGCTCAGTCTAAGGTTTCATACATATATTGATTTTATGTTATTTGTTGATAGTAGTCTTTATTCAGTGAATGTTTAGGTCGCATGAAATCCTTATGAGAGCCATGTGATCAGTGAATGAGGTAAATGAAATCCTAAGGATTGGCTATTCAATGAATCAAGTATTTTGATATCAATGTTCTCAGTATGAGATGGGGTGATGCACAACTCAAGATTTGAGTTGAGGTGCACGTTTTCCAAGAAAGTAAAAATAATTTACAGGTGCAAATGATGATTTCTCGTATGTCAAGTAATTAACTCTTATCAATGTATTAAGAAGTTCAGTTCCATGATTCTAGTGTATAAAGTATCAAGTGGACATGTACTGTGTTATTTAAGAATGCCTGCATTTACCATATGTTGATTTCTCAGTAAATTACAATATTTTAAATATACTGCTCTGCCAAGTTTAGAATGATGTACATGTTGTATTATAAACTTCAATTAATTAGATGGAGTACCATAGAGATATCAGAGTCAAGTATAAGTAAGAGAAAGGTTCAATGTAGAAAAGTCTTTCTAAGAATAATAAAATAATAGACATAGGTGCCCTGAACACTGTAGATTCCCTACGGATGTCTGCATTGTAGGGAGGAAATGATCCACCCTGGCAGTGACCAGTATAGGGGGATCGGATCACACCCACAGAGCGTGCGGGGAGACGAAGCCCTTGAGGAAGTCTCCTAAGAGAAGATAGGTTACCCTACATGAACCAGAGATCTCGGTGGTATCCCAGAGGTACCTGTAGAGCGTACCAAGATGAGGCCCACAGAGCGTCTCAGACCCTCCGCCTGTGTACTCAGCCTAGAAGGAGAGGTCCAGTTAAAGGCCAGCTATTTAGTTGCCTTAGTCAGACATGACAGTTCGAGTCAAGCAGACCTGGATTCAGTTCTAGGCTTAGCTTCCCGGGTTTTAAGCTAAGTCTTGTACGGTGAGATCGTAGTTCGATATGAGTCTTCATATGTAGAGTACACTGCATATGATCAGGGCATAAGCAAAAATATGTTCATATAGGTTTAAAGAGTTTCTTATAAGTAAGAAAGGCTAAGAAAGATTTGAGTACAATTTCGCAACAATTATTCTTTTTATGTTTCTGAATTATTAGTTCTCTTTAAAATTAATCAAGCATGCTCATATATTGATTTTCTCTTGTTGATATCTAGATTATCCTACCATATTTATGATTGTCAAATATCAATCTCTTTAAAGCTTACTGATGTTATAATTAATATCAGTTGCTCGGAAGTATATCTATAATTATATTAGTGCTTTAGACTATTTCTTTGAAGTACTCATTCACTGAGAGAGTAGTCTCACTCCTCTACTCAAAATTTTTTAGGGATATCACATGGACTTGAAGAAGGTCATTGCATCAGAGTAGATCTGCCACAAGAGTTAAGTCTGAGTATAGTTAAGTTCAGTCGGTCCATGTCACTCTAGGTCCTAGTATAGATGTGAGAGTGTTATAAGTGATGTTTTGTATCTTTGTTTTCTTAATAAGTGAGAATGTGTCTGATTATCATGTCGTATGTACCTAAGAATAAATGTATGGATGTGTATCATTTATGTTGAGATCATATTAAAGTAATCAAAGTTGGATTCCCTTGCAAAGTTGTTTATGTGATTGGATGCGAGTAAAACAAATGGTTTGAAAAATAAGAAAAAGTTAAGGGTGATCTCTGTATTATGTTAAATCCTCAATTTATGCCCTAATCTCATGATTAATGGTAATTGTGAGATCGGGGTGTAACACTACGTGTCAATATTCTTGACATAGTGGAAAGATGGCATGATGTAAACACAAATATTTAATTTGCAATATGAAGATAGAAGCACATCACTACTTTCCTATCAGGAAAAATCTATCCATGCTTCTATTTTAACTACTTACCAATTGGAGTTGAGAAATTGACATGTCGATTGTGTTATAAAACCAAAGACACATAAAATAACAACCATTATTAGTTATAATCACCTATATACTTGTTTTTATCAATTAGTGTGACATAGAATGCCATGTTGAGCATTTAACTGTAAGATGGTGTCAACAATTACACTAACGCTTATCAAGAAATTGTACAGTTGTGATATCAATTACAATTGAGAATGATAAGATATGATTTTAGTAGTCGGTTGTAAATCTTGTAATTGATTATGTACATAATATGATCCTTGGTTTCCATTTTATTTAATTAGGGCAAGATCCATTAACGTTATAAATAAATCTTGACAATATGATTATAAGAAATCTTAGAAAACATCATGAATTTAAGTTTATATAAAAACAAGATCCAAACAAAGGACATATTTTACATGACCAAATAATTTAAAATAAGTAACATATAAAAATCATTGTGAAGAGGCAAATATTTAGAGGAAAATGGGGTGGCAATAGAACTAAGGTAAGAATTCAATATTGTTGTAACAATCGACGTATTTTCTAAGTAGCTCAATTATGAGTAATCATATACATCGATAATAAAATATTATTTTCCTTATTTTACTTAAGTTATTTTGTTTGCGATACAAAAGGACACATGCGGATCAGATGTATATACTAGTAATGTGCTAAGAATGTATAATTAATTAATATGTGGTTTTGGGTTGAGGACATAAACATGAGATCGTGTGGTATGCTAATAGTATCTATTTTTGTATATGTTTCTAGTCAAATATTATTGTAGAAATTTGGAATATAATAATGTAGTAAGACTAGTATGTGTATTGATTGTTGACTATGTCTCATTAGACATGATATTGGACACCAAATCAGGCAAAAAAGTACTTGTTATGTACAAGAATACTAGACAAGCCCAATTTGAGTATGATACACAGAATCCATAAATGGAAGTCAGAATCAATCTCATCTAACATTGGTGATTTTGGTCCTTATATTTGAAGTCACTACAATGGTCTCATGTTGTTCGGTGTACCTTAATGCTAGTAAATGTAACCTAGATTCACTAGTACAGTAATGGTCTATAGGGTTCATTTTTTTAAGCCTATAGCATCAAATTTAAATTGACGCTTAAGTGGGCGTCGCTATAGAAATTGCACTATAGGGTCAGGTTTTTTAACCAAAGAAAACTAACCTTAGATAGTAGTGTCGGGTTGGCACAAACAAAAACCCAAGCCACTAATTACACTACTGCGTCACTTATATCAAAACAAAACCGACCCTAAAGACAAAAGTGATCATTTTGAAATTCAAAGAAGATAGCCGACCCTAGAGGTCTATAACGTCAATTATATGTAAAAAACTGACCCAAGAGAGGTACAAAAACTGACATGTTGACCCTTAAGTCTATAAGGTTGGTTATATTAAATAAAAACCCGATCCTAGAGATCTATAAGGTCGATTATATGTAAAAAAACCGACCCAAGAGAGGTATAAAGACCTAAAGAAATTGGCCCTGAGGGTGTAAGGTCGGTTATATGAAAATCGACCCTAGAGGTCTATAAGTTCGGCTATATGTAAAAAAAGCCAACTTAAGAGAGGTATTGTTGACCCTTCAGGTTGTAAGGTCAGTTATATTAAAAAAAACCGACCCTAGAGGTCTATAAGATCGGTTATATGTAAAAAACCGACCCAAGAGAGGTACAAAGACTTGAACAAACTGGCCCTGATGCTATAAGGTCAGTTATACTAAAGAAACTGACCATGTAGGTCTATAAGACCCGACCCTGTAGTTTACAATTTTTTTATAGAAAAAATCTACAGAACAAAAATCTTCATAACAAGAACCAACAGAACATAAATCTACTTTACAAAGATCAAAACATGCAATAGAAAGTAGACTTGCAAATGCAAAGATGCAAGCCAAAAATTTATTCCAAAGATATTTACTAGCTTTTATGTTCAATCCTATTTGAAATGATTATCAATTTCCAAACCACACACATTCATAACAAAACAAATTCAACATATTTAGTTGAGACATATTCATACGCATAGCATATCATAACATTCACAAAATGATAGATTGCATTAACCAAGTCTGAGATGATATTAAAAGTCATGTTAGATACAAAAGTAAATTTGAAAGAGTTTCAAAGTACATACATAAATGAAGCTAACATATGCATTCAATCCAATGCCATAGTGACTTGATTTAGAAAAGCATCTGACCACTCTTCTCAGAATTCATTTAAATCATCAGGTGTGTAAGGCTGAGTTGTAAAGATCTGCAATAGAAAATGCACATGCTAATATTTTATAAAATGACTACAACTCACTTATAAATTTATGATGTTAGTCTTTATTACCTGATATATAGTCTGAATGTCATGTGTTCCTCCTTTGACAATAGTTTGCATATATTTCATTACATAGTAGCCACAAGCCCCGTCATTATTTTGTATAGGACACTACAAATAATGAATTATACTTAATGTTAGTGAACTACTATAAACATAGTTGAGATAAGAATATAAGAGTTGACATTAATACATTACTATAAGAGTTGTACATATAAGACTAAGTCGTCAAAGTAGCTACCTCGATGCTTTTCAAACTCAATGTCTTTGATTTTGTGAGTCTTCGTCCTCCACTTTCACGAAAAGCCTTTATATCCCTATTAATTAAATGATTAAGATAGTTGGAAAAATAGAAATTCTAAATAGAGATATCATGTTGAAGCATAACAATTGATGTGGTAGAGACTAAATTTATGCTTACTCCATAGTTGGCAATTTCAATTTGTCACCCTTTGTTGTTTTTCCCATTGGGTCAAGATAATAAAGAGTCATCAATTTTGGGACGAACACCAGTAATTCCCAATGTCTAGATCTGAGTAAGAATAAAATAAGCAATTAAAATAAATAAATTTTGTCATTATTAAAATTATATTAAATAATAAAACTTACTGAATATTAAAAGGAATTAGAATAATTTCCTTTCCCACACTAGAAAAATATTTGAATTCAGTAGAGAAGTACTCATTTACATCCTCAATATTTGTTTCCACTTGACTAGTGACTAAAGGAACTAAGAATCCAACATTCTTTAATTCAAAGTTTATGGCCTCGGTATATAAGTGGCTATAAAACATTTGTAATCATTCCATATATAGAAATCAGTTAAAAATGTGTATTGGAATTTTCTATATTGATAGATCATTACATTATCCATACTTCTAATATCGAAGTATTTAGCCAATCATACCAGAACAACTCTATAATATCATCAAGAAAAATAAAATTCTCAAAATCCCTCCCAGTTGCATCTTCTGTTAAATTGACCAACATATGTGATCCCGAGGTTTGGTTGGCTATGTATCGACACAAACATTTACATTTACTTCCCAACTCATCGAATGTGGATTTTGGAATCAAAGATGGCTTGGAAATAGGAGGACGACTAGTAGGATTCTGACTTTTTGATTTATAAACATGTTAATTAAATTACATATTTATATTACACGAGTTCATATATGTAGCCAAATAGGAAAAACATTGTAGAATTTAGGTATATCTTGTCATTGAGAACCAAGTGTCTAGGCCACCCCACCATAACACCCTATGCTTATTCAACTGTACTATATTTAGGATTATGTATGGGCAGTGGTTTGTCTCCTATTCCGTCATACACAAGATGGATGGACGCACAACAAATGTCATCAGTAATTGGTTGGCAATGCAATGTACCACCGAGGTTGTATACCTTGACCGCTGCCACAATATTATATTCTGGAACCTCCACTGTAAGTTTAAAGTTCATACCAACCTAGAATTAAAATAATATAAGTTATATACGAAGCGGTAAACTAGATACCTACTACAACAATATATATAACATACTAATAACACAACATATAAAACAAACTTACTATAGATTGTTGTGGTGGGTCATTGGGAGTCCTCCCATGACCTTCTACAACTGGAGCATGGGCTTGTACCTCATCATCTGAGAGATGCACAGTTTGAATAGGTTGAGAAGGTTGACTAGGCTGAAATGAAGACATTATTTATTTTACTTTCTATGCTGCTAATGCTTCAACTTCCTCTTGTACGACCTCTTCTAGATTACTTTTGTGAAGGGAAAAAATAAGACTTGAATCCTATGCCAGCTCCTAATGTCCTAACATGGCCAGGATGATCCTCCATACCAAGAGCAACTGATAGTTCATCCATGTAGCCAGTTGGGATGAACTTTTCTTCCTTTTCTCATGGAGATCAATTTATTCATAGTTAATAAATATATTAAATCACAATCAATTAGATATAAATAAATCAAAGTTTGTGGGAGTCACTCTATACTTACCATCTTTTGTGCCACCTCCTTAGTTGTAGGGTTGGAAATTTCACCTGCTCAATTTTTTCTAGCATCAATCCACAACAAGTGTCGAGGTGGATGCTCAACTTGAGTTGTACTAGACTCTTCTCCATAAGAGAGTTTCTTCTCTTGTAGTTGGCAACGGAAGGCATAACCACCAGGCCCCAAGCAATGGTTATGCACATTTTTAGCCCGCCTTTCATTTTGGGCCTTATAAATAGACTGATCATTTAAAATGAGGTATTGCAATTTAGATCAAACATATATATATATATATATATATATATATATATATATATATTAATTGTATAAAAAGATTCATACAATACAACACAATCTTTGTTACCTAAAACTCATATGAATTCCTAGATGCAACAAATCTTTCCCACACAGTAGGATCTATAAAAACATATTGATCGATTGCTTTCTTCTTTTGATTAGGATTATCTATATGATCCCTTTTGAGATAGCTCTTAAAAGTTCTCCATCGTACACCACAACATTGTAGCACTTTTTTCTTGTGATCTTTTTCATTTAGATGAAAAAAACCCTATACATACAAAAGCAATAATGTTATTTCAACAAGGATATGTATTTCCAAGCAAACTAAATAGAATGAAAAAATAAAAAACTTAGTAAAATAAGATCAATTCAACATGTAGATATATCTTTCCATAGGAGGTCTTTTAAGGCAATAGAAACATCATGCCAATTTTCTATATCTATTGCCACCTTACTGCGCTTAGTCACCCCTGCGTAATGCTTGAAAGCACTAGCATGTTTCCCAATAGGTACTCCTGTGACATCAAATAATATTGACAATTTCTCCCCTTTGGCCCTGATCTCCTACAGCCTATGCATCAGTGTGGGACCTATACATTTCTTAGCATCACCACTACCAGAAGCATCAACACTACAATCCTCATGGAGCTCATGCTTAGAATTTTCATCTTCATTTGCCATTTTAGAACAACCTGCAAGTATACATGATAAAAAAATAAGTGATAATAAAAGCACAAGTGGTAATATGATGTATATTTAAAATATTACGTGCTTGAATGATAATAAAATGTATAATTCAAAGAATACATGCCTCTAGTATTGGTTGAGTTGCTAGTCAAGTAAAATTCCTTCAGCATGCTCTTGACGTTTATAGTATTCATCAGTGTTAACTTCAAGATTTACACTTGGCAAACCAACTAAGAATGGGATGGAATCATTATACTTTTCTTAGTATTCTTCTTCATTTATAGGATCTATAGTAAACTAACTTTTCCATGAAGAACGACAGACCAATTTTTATTTTTTGGGTCATCAATATAGAATACTTATTTTGCTTAGTCTTCCATAATGAATGGCTCATCTTTCTCACCAATCTTTTCAAAATTTACCATTGTGAAACCCAACTCATCCACTAAAAATCCTTTGTTGTTATCAACCCAATTACATATAAAGATAGGAACTCTAAAATTTGTATAGTCCAATTCCCATATGTCCTCAATGACGTCGTAATATCACATCTCATCTTCGTGTGGTCTTTTATCTTTAGAACTAGCAAAATACAATGAATAAGCTTGAACAGTTACCCCACTATTTTGGACTACACTACTTTCATCTTAACGCTTTATGTAGTATGAAAATCCGTTTATATCATATCCTTCATATGACGTGACATCCATTTTTGGCTTAAAGGCGAGCCATTTTATGTTCTCAGCAACATTATTTGGTGATTTAGATAGTTGACTAAAGACTTTCTCTTCAAACCACCTAATAAATGTTTGATTATGCTCTCTTGCAAGCCACATTATACTGGATCGAGGATGATTTCTCTTGATAAGATCATTGTGTTCGATGATGTAGCAACCAACTTCATCGATGTTGTGTAAAATATACAAATGTTCTTGTTCCCATAACTCAAGACTAATTCCTTTCACTCGTGCTCCCAGAGTTCCTTTTCCACAATAAGATTTAGTGTGATGGGAATTTTTTAGATCACTAGAAGTTTCATTTCAATTAAAAAAATCATTACAAAAGTCCATCACCTCCTTAGCCACATAACCCTCAATAATACTCCCTTTAGGATGATAACGATTCCGAACATCACCTTTAAAAACACTCATGTAGCGTTCAAATGGATACATCCAATGCAAGAAAATTGGACCCAACATATTCACCTCCCTTGTTATATGTACTATAAGATGAATCAAGATATAAAAAATGGAGGAAAGTACATTTCAAACTGACACATGGTAATAATTACATCTTTTTGTAATTTATGGAGAGTATCAAGATGTATCACTTTGTTGCATATTTCATTGAAGAAGAAACATAGTCTTGTGATTGCAAACCTTACATGCTTCAGCAATATAGATCGAATAGCCACAGGTAAAATATGTTGCATTAAGGTGTGACAATCATGTGATTTGAGACCTATCAACTTTAGATCCTTCTTTGATACCAATCTATGAATATTAGAAGAGTATCTTTGTGGAACCTTAATATTATACAAGCACTCATAGAAAGTCTTTTTCTCTTTCTTTGACAAAGTGTAACAAGATGGTGGTAAATATGTGCGGCGACCCCTGATCTCCACTGACAATTCTTTTCTTATACCCATTAATTATAAATCTTTTCTAGCTTTGATGCCATCTTTAGTCTTTCCTGGTATATTCAATAGTGTACCAATGATGCTATCACAAACTTTTTTTCAACATGCTTGACATCAATGTAGTGTCTAATTGATAAGAATCACCAATAAGGAAGATCCCAAAATATTAACCTCTTCTTGTATAAAGATTTGTCATATGCGAGAGTATGACTACTTGATCTCTTTCAAAATTCATTGACAATATCTTTCACCCTATCATATACAACATTTCTTGGTATAGGTTTAGGAGCACTTCATTCCTCAGTTGATCCATTAAAGGTTTTGCATTGCCTTCGATAAGGATGCACTTGTGGGAGATATCTCTGATGACCAAGATATACAATTTTACCACCATGTTTCAGTCGGATTGAATCAGTATTTTCCTCACAAATAGGACACGCTTTGTATCCTTTTATGCTATATCCATACAAATTTCCATAATATGGAAAGTCATTAATCATGCAAAACAACATAGCACACAAACTAAAGATCTCTTCACGTGAAACATCAAATATCATGACACCTTCTTCCCATAGTTTCATTAGGTCATCAATTAGATGTTGATGGTAAATATAGACTCCCTGGTCGGCGCTCCTAGGTCTTCCCTCTAGGTGATGCATGTAGGGTTCCTTCTCGCCACCGTGGCATTTTTCTCTTGCAGGTTGCAGGCCCTCTCCGCGCCATGGCAGACGATGACCTTGTGGAACGCTACACTACTTTTAGGGTGAGGTAGGAGGAGGAAACAGATATCCTTGATTTGGGAAGTGTTGTGGATGGCGGGAGCAGGGAGCATCTCGACCTAGCACTTGTCGGGAGACTGATGACGAATAGACCCTACAATTTTCCCGCTCTCAAGTGAACGATGACGAGTGCCTCGGCGCTGAGAAGAGAGGTCGGATTCTGGAAGCTATCAAACAACATGTTCGTCATTCAGTTTATGCACTGGAAGGATAAGGAGAAAGTCGTGGAGGACGGACCTTGGAACTTCAACAACCACCTGCTGGTTGTGAGGGATATCAAGCCGGACGACGTCCCGATGGAGTTGACACTGAACCTCAGCTTTTTCTGGATTCATCTTTACAATCTTCCTCTAGGGCTCAGATCGGAGGAAGCCATTAAGGCGGTGGCGTCTAAGATTGGCAGGGTAACGACAGTAGATCTACGAGACTTGGGTTGGGGGGCGTCGTGCAGAGCTAGAGTCGAGATCGATGTGTCAAAGCCCATCTGACAGAAATAGAAAATCCGAGATAGCGGAGGCCGAATCATCGACGTGGAGGTCCGATATGAAAGGATGCCAACCTTCTACTATTTGTGCGGGTTGATCGGACATCAAGAAAAGGACTGCAGGGATGATGTCGAGGATGACGAAGACGGGCCGCCGCCGAGGCTATGGGGGCCCTGGATCAAGGCATCACCAACTAAACACTGGGCGACATCGATGAAGGAGGAGCTCCTGGGCAGGGACAATGCCGAGAAGAAACTGCGGTTTGTATCAAAACCCAAACCGGGGAGCCGGGCGATGTGAACCAGTGAGACCAGTGGCACGCGCAACGTCAGGAACTGGGAGGAAGACCTAATGGAGGAGGTGAGCGACACGGCAAGGTCCATTTCTTCGGAGGACCTTGAGGTCGTCTTCACCAAACGGGCGACCGAGTAGGCGGCAACATCTTCAACAGGCAGATGAGCGAGGAAGCTGGGCTCAGGCACGTGACGCCGGATATACATAATGTTCAGCTTATCAAGAAGGCAGGGGGAACACGGACTGCAAGAGCAACAACGTCAGGGTCAGCGGCAAGGAGGACGACGCCACTCTCACAGCAACGAGCACGGAAAAGCAGGTCATAGTGCAGGGACTCATGGAGGCGCAAGACAGTGATCTCAGCAGGATGAAAATGTGTGGCACTGACCCAGTGCAGGAGTCGGGTGAGGTGCATGTAGGAGAGGGTGTCAACTTCTCTGATGGGGACCGTCTAGGAAACAAAGACCACGCGGCATCCAAGGACGGTGGACTCAAAGGCAAACATGGAGATAGTGCAGGATTCAACGGTCAGATCCACACAACAACGAGCCAGTCGCAGAGGAGCGGAGAAGATAGAAATAATGGGTCTCGTTCTAATGGTGAACCGGCGCTGTTCAAGACATCCGCCTATCTCTCTGCACCTGCTAGTAGCTATGGAGGAGGTGTTGGGGATGAGTTGGGGGGTCATGTGAAGGAAGCCAGAGAGGAAAGGGGATGCTTTGCGCTTGGTGTTACAGGGGTGGGGGGTAATAAGATAGACATTATAGGGGGGGGTACAAGGAGGAAGCAAGAAGGCTGGGAAGGGGAGGGGGAGAAGTATGGGAAGAGTTACTAGGTTAGGACGGACAGAGGGAGCAAGGACGGAGCCTGTGACAGGCGAAGGAACACACCAGGCAGGGGGTAAGAGGAACAGGAGGGATGTGGATGGGGTCCAGGAGGAGACAGAGGAGGTGGGGTTGCATGGGGAAAAAAGGAGGAAGCAAGAGGGTTTGGGTGTTTCAACCTTTCTTTCAGTAGCGGGTGCTGGCGAGAACCAGGCCCGTGAAGAGCCATGAAAATCCTATGCTGGAACGTCCAGGGCCTGGGCAGCCCTGGGACGGTAGACTTTCTAAGAAGGCAATCTTAGAGAGAGTTTCCCGATATAGTCTTCATCATGGAGACTATGTGTAGAGGAGGAGACCAGGAGGCGGTGAGAAGGAAGTGTGGTTTTAATGTTGGGTTTAGTGTTGATAGCAGAGACAGAACGGGGGGTTTGGGCCTGTGGTGGAGGGGAGATGATGTCAGGGTAAAGTCCTTCTCGGATCACCATATTGTTGCAGAGGTGGGAGTGGAAGGAAACCCAGATTGTTTCCATTTTGTGGGGATGTACGGGTGGGCAGCCACTCAGGAGAGGCGTCATACATGGGAGTTGATGGAAGAGGTTTGTGCCCAGGCTAGATGGCCTGTCTTACTTGGAGGAGATTTTAATGAAATATTATCGCATGAGGAGAAAAAGGGAGGCCAACCGAGCAATGATTGGCAGATGCGTAACTTTAGGGTGGCTATTGACAACTACCTCCTGATGGACCTGGGCTCTAGTGGGTGCAAGTTCACTTGGAAGCATGGTTTACATGAGGACAATCTCATTCTGGAAAGGCTTGATCGTTTTTTGGCAGATAGGCAATGGTGTGATATCTTCAACGTTAGGCGTGTCAAGAATTATACTATACTCAACTCCGATCATGGATAGATCCTTTTATGGGCTGAGAGACGAAGAATGAGTAGCGGTCATTATGAAAAAAAAATCAGATTTGAAACGTTCTGGTTATCTTCTCCGGAGTGCAAGGAGGTGGTGCAACAAGCGTGGGACAGCAATGCAGCTTTGGGTCTCAGTGGGAAGACAAATAGCTGTGCAGAGAAGCTTTCCACTTGGGCAGAGGGAAAATTCGGGAACATAAAGAAGAGACTGGTAGAGACTGAAAAGAGGCTCATTAATGCTCAGAATCGGCCACCTTCTAGTGATATGTTGAAGGAATGTACGGATATAGCTAGAGAGTTGCATGAACTACATCGCTTGGAGGAGAGCTATTGGCTTGCATGGGCTAGAACTAATGAGATGAGGGACGACGACAGGAACACGAAGTACTTCCATCACAAAGCTAGTCAACGGAAGAGGCATAATATGATCCATGGTCTCTTCAAGGAGGACGGTAGTTGGCAAACAGATCAGGAATCTATTGCTGAAATTATTTCTTCTTACTTCAATTCGCTTTTCGCCAGTTCAGACCCTATCGGGATGGAGGAGTTCACTGCTGACATGCCGTGTGTTATTTCAGAGACAACCTTTTCTATCTGAATCAAGCCCCTACAGAGACAGAAGTCTGGTGGGCGCTTAATCAAATGCATCCTATAGAGACAGAAGTCTAGAATGAAAGCTATTTTCTACCAGAAATTTTGGGAGGTGATTAAATCCAGCCTATTGTCTTTTATTGATAAATGGTGGAAAAGAGAGGAAAGCTTGGATGATATTAATGACACTGATATTGTTTTGATTCCCAAAACGAGCAACCCGGTTCGGATTTCTGAGTTTCGTCCCATAAGTTTTTGCAATGTTTCTTATAAAATTATCACAAAGGTGTTGGCGAATAGAATCAAGCCACTAATGAATGAGATTATCTCTGAGAACAAAAGTGCTTTTGTTAGGGGGAGGATGATCACAGACAATGCCCTTATTGCCTATGAATTGTTTAACACTATGAAGCACAAGAAGAAAGGAAGAGAAGGGTTGATGGCACTTAAGCTTGACATGAGAAAGGCTTATGATCGAGTGGAGTGGGCGTTCCTTGAGAAGGTTATGAGGAGGATGGGGTTCCCAGACGGTTGGAGGAATAAATTGATGGAGTGTGTTTCTAGCATATCCCACAAGCTTATCATCAATGGCAAAAGGAGAGGAGTTGCAACTCCTGCTAGAGGTCTACGCCAAGGTGATCCCATTTCTCCCTACCTTTTTCTTTTTTGCGTTGAAGCTCTCTCCTTTTCCCTTTCCAAAGCAGCACAGGAAAATAAAATTCATGGCACAAGAATTTGCAGAAGGGCTCCAAGGGTCACCCACCTTTTCTTTGCAGATGATAGTATTTTTTTCACAAGGGCAACCTCAGAAGAATGCTCCGCTTTAGCTGATATCTTCAGCCAATACGAGAGGGCATCTGGGCAGAAAATTAACTATGAGAAGACTGAGGTTTCCTTTAGTGCGAATGTTTCTGTGGAGAGACGTGAGCTAATTAAGAACCGACTGTAGGTTAGGGAGGTGGATAGACACGAGAAGTATCTTGGACTTCCTACGGTTATTGGGAGATCTAAGAAAGTTGTCTTTACAGCGATAAAGGATAGAGTGTGGAAGAAGGTGCAGGGGTGGAAAGAGAAATTTCTTTCAAGGCCCGGGAAGGAGGTGCTGATTAAAGCGGTCATCCAAGCTATTCCCACATATATCATGAGTATCTTTAAAGTACCGGATGGACTGGTTGACGAGATCCAGGCGATGATGGCAAGATTCTGGTAGGGGTCAAAGGAAGGGGAGAGGAAGATACACTGGATGAGTTGGGAAAGGTTGTGTAAACCCAAAGAGAGTGGAGGGATGGGATTCAGAGATATCAAGGCATTTAACCAGGCCTTGTTAGCTAAGAAGGGGTGGTAGGGCTGTCAATGGGGAGGGTATGGGGAGGGTAAGGTCTTACCCTTACCCTTACCCTCTTTGGGTAGCGGGTAAGGGTAAGGGTAATTATCCTTCTCAGCAATCCCCTTGCCCTCCCCTTACCCTTACCCTCTTCGCCACAGGGTAAACGGGGAGGGTAAAGGGTAAGCAGGTAATTTTGACAAAAAATAATTTTATACACATTGTGTGTTGATTTTTAATAATTTATAACTAATTTATTGATAACAACATATAAAAAATTATATCCAATTCAAAATCATATGTTTCTCCGTGTAAACTTAAGTCAATTCACACAATAACAATTTTTTATGCATAAATGATTTTTTTCCTTTGCATAAGTATGCATAACCTTTATATAATGTGTGGGTAAAAGGGTAAAAGGGTATGGATAATGTCTATACCTTACCCTCCCCTTATAGTATAGTGGGGAAATGGGGAATGGGTAAACGGGTAAAGGGTAATAAAAATATCTACCCTTACCCTTACCCTCCAGGGTATGGGTAAGGGTAAACAGATAATACCCTCCCCATTGACAGCCCTAAGGGGTGGAGATTGGCGATTCATGGAGAGTCCTTAGCTGGCCGGATTTTGAAGGCTAAATACTATAGGTCTTCAACTGTTTTGCACGCCAGGATGGGAGGCAGTCCTAGTTACACATGGAGGAGCATATGGGGGGCTCTACAGCTGGTTAAGGAAGGTCTTAGATGGAGGGTGGGTGATGGGAAGGACATTCACATTTATAGGGATAGGTGGATCCCTCATCTGGGAGGCACAGTGCATAGATACTTGGTGAGCGGCCCGGAGGAGTATAACTGGGTAAGTGATTTGATCTGTCCAGAGATGAAACAATGGAGGAGGGAGGCGGTAGAGGAGTGCTTTCCCAGGCACCTAGCGAGGGCGGTCCTAAACATTCCACTTCCACGGTGGCATGTGGAAGATAGCCTTTTCTAGGATAAGGAAAGCAATGGGATCTTTTCTATCAAGAGTTCCTACCATCTTTTAATGGCGGGGGATGATTCGCGGGAAGGGGCGGAGAGGGAGATATGGAAAAGGTTGTGGAAGGAAGGGTGGCCGCCGAAGTTGAAACACTTTATCTGGAGAGCACTGAGGAATATCCTTCCCACTATGACGGAGCTACAGAAGAAGCAGGTGACACCGGATGAGGCATGTCATCATTGCGGACAGCGCGAGGACATGACGCACGCTTTACTCCAGTGTGAGATAGCTAGAAAGATTTGGTCTACCGGGAAGTTTGACTGGCTGGGACAGAGGGATCTACACGACATAGGGAGCTTTGTGGGCAGTCTCCTAGACGAGGAAGACAACAGACGTAAGGAAGAGGGTGCGACACTACTCTGGGTCACGTGGACAGCAAGGAACAAATACATCTTCGACGAGCATCCTCCTTTCCTTTCGGGCCTAGCAGCGAGCTTCATCAACATCGTCAGGAAACATGCATACTACCATGCAGCCGTGAGCAGATCAGTAGGCTTCTCCTCTTCAGCGGACATTGTTTCTTGGCGTTGTCCTCCACCGGGCTGCGTTAAGATCAACACGGATGCCTCCATCACTTTGACAGGTGACTGTGGATGCGGTGCAGCCATACGGGACGACCACAGACAGCTGTTGTGGACTTTCCAATGCCGTTTAGAACAGCCGCACTCGGTGCTTAGTGCGGAGGGTGTGGCTATTCTGAAAGGCATGCAGTTGGAACTAGGGAAGGGATTCACAGACGTGGTTATGGAGACCAACTGTCTTCTCCTGGTCGAGGCAGTGAGGAAGGGATATGGCGGACGTGGATACGAGCATTTTATTGTAAGGGATATCACCGAGCTATCTTCTAGTTTTCAGTCTTTCAACCTATGTTTTGTTAGGAGGCAAGGCAATAGAGTAGCCCATTCCTTGGCCTCACCCACTTGCCATTTTGTAAACCCCATCTATCGTAGAGAGGGTTTTGAGGATTAGATCCTTGCACTTGTTGTAGAAGATTTGATTACTTAATAAAATGGCAGGCGCCCTTTATAAAAAAAAAAGATGTTGATGGTAAACATCAATGTCATTTCCAAGTTGCTTGGGTCTTGATATCAATATTGACAACATGACATACTTATTTTTCATACACAACCAAGGAGGAAGATTGTATATAACAATCATAACAGGTCAAGTGCTATGTTGGCTGCTAAATGTACCATAAGGATTCATTCCATCTATACAGAGTCTAAGTCTTAAGTTCCTTGTTTCTTTAACAAATTGAGGGTATAATAAATCAATTTTCTTCCATTGTGGTGAATCAGATGTGTGTCGTAGGATTCCATCATCATTGGCCTTTAACTCCCCATGCCAAGACAAATTTTGCACATCTTCATTATTAGCAAATAAGTGTTGAAATCATGGTATTATTGATGGATACCACATCACCTTGGAAGGAGAGCCATTTTCATCCTGATCTGAATTTGTGGTCTTGTATCTTGACGCACCACATTTTGGACAATTTATCAAATTATTATAGTCCTTCTGAAATAACACACAATCATTTGGGCATGCATGAATCTTCTTAGCCTCGATTCCCATTGGGCACATTCTTTTCTTTGCTTGATATGTTGAAATTGGAATCTCGTTGCCTTTAGGAAGAATTTCCTTTAACAAAGATAATAGTGAAGTGAAACTCTTATCACTCCACTAGTTTTGAGCTTTAAGACTATATAATCACATCACAACACTCAACCTCGTGAACTTTGTACAACTCTTATATAACAATCTTTCAGCATCATGGACAATGTTGAAATAAAGAAGGTGGATCAATATCATTGTCTCGACAACTATGTAGCATCTCATCGACCATTTCATCCTGAATTGATTCATCGTGAATTAGTTCATCATTGACATTATCATCATTATCTATATCTTCTATGCCACAACTATTAGTATCAACATTTTCTGATACATAATTAAATTTCTCTCCATGCCAATATCATTCATTATAACCTTGTATGATCCCATTGCTTAGGACATGATTCTTAATTTCCTCAACATTATCAACTTTCAAATTGTTACCACAATTTCTGCATGGATAATAGAACATATCTCTAGGTAGTTTCCTATGTTCCTCAGCAAATGTGATTCGTCAAGACCTTTGGCAAACTCTTTACTACAATGATTCTTGATAGACATCCAACTTTGATCCATTTTCTAGATCACATTAAAATTAATTATAAAATTGAGCATTTAATGTTGATACTATAAGTTGTAAGCTTTTATTGACAAGAAGTTAATTACTTTTATATTAAAGTGTACCGCCTATCTCATTTTTTAATATTTAATCTCACTAGTAAATGTATAATATATGTTTAGTTTACAAAAAAAAATTACCAGAATTTCCCCTAAGTTCTCCAAGTACATCGATGTAAATGGCAAATAACCACCAACATATGTACCCAGAGAACAAATGAGGAAATACTACTAAAATTTTCACTACAGAAAACATACCCATTAGTGGAATTTTAGAAATGCCACTGAAAAAAAAGCCAGTAAACATGTTTAGTGGCATTTGTTGACATTTAAAAAAATGCCTCTAGCGCCAATGCCACTAGGAAGATAGTGGCTTAAGTTGTAAAAGCCACTAATGTTTGTCTTTAGTGGCTTTGAATAAATGCTACATAAAGGCCACTAAACCATCATTTGGCATTTATAGAAAAGCCACTATCCATCATTTGGCTTTTATACAAATGCCACTATTTTGTATAATGTTGTTGTATAAAACAGTTTTGATTGAATGTAGTGGCTTATGAAAAAAGCCAGTAATGACATACTAGTTCTGCATTACTAATTTTTTATGGATTTTAGTCAGTCAATTTCGAGTTCGTGATCAAATATTCTAATTGAATGCCAATTGAAGCCGAACACATTTTTCCAGAAGTATTGAACTTTTTTATTTATAATCAAATGACAATTACATGGGGAGGACATTTTACCTTGCCCCTTATATTCAATACAACACCATCACATATGACTATATATGGTACTTATTCTAGACATGATCACTAACTGGATATCAACTCAATTTGCACTTGGAGACCCCCCAAAGGAATACAAACTCATTTTCTTACAAAAACATACAACTGGATTCTAGCATTCCAAGTAGTTGTGAGCTTCTGCAGGATTAGACCAGCTACACTGTAATGAAGGTTCATCCTTCTTCTCAGCTACAGTGATAACATATGATAATTCGGCCATAAAGTCATCATATTCCTCAGTAGGTTCTTCCTTCTTCTCTTCCACCTTGGCAACAGAAGCCGCATGTGCAACTGCATAGCCTAAAGCAGCAGCAGGGGCAGCAACAACTGCAAACTTGCTAGGATCCTGCCATGAAGTGAGCAAAAAGTTGAGCACTTGCATGCAAATGTAAGACAAAAAAAACTTATAGCACTAGCATGCAATAAGATAATATCAGGGAAGATAGCACCATTGCCAAATTTATAAATATGGTCATCTTCAACAAGGTCAAGGACCTCAGGGCTGAATATAGATCCACTGTCATAAACTGACATCACAACCAGTCCATATGAGAAGGGCCTAATGCCGAGCTTTGCAAGAAGGGCAGCCTCACAAGAACCCACCTTCTCACCACTCCTAATAAGTTCGACACGGGTGATAATTTCAAATGTACCATTCACATTATGTCAGCTGAATAGAGTTTGCCACGCAACAAAGATTTAGACATTTAGCTAAGCACACAACTAAGTAGATTATAGAAAGGGGGCAAAGCTGACAATCTTGACAATTATGTAAAAGCAAAAGATTATAATCAGACTCAATCTCATCCAGTGTTCTCATAAAACTATATTCTATACATAATAAGTTGAAAGAATTTTAGTAAGGTAAGAAAGCATAAAATGATTAATAAGAGCAGAACCTGGTGAAGGCCTTCATGTTGTTATAGATAGGTCTCCCTTCGTCAACTGCAATAAATATTGTACTGAAGTTATCATCAGCAAGAACCATGTCTGAAGCCTCCTTGGCAACCTGGACTGACACATAAAAAGAGAAGAAACATCATTATCGATAATAATTACTAAAAGACAAGAGATAGATATACAAATTCCCATAGCGAATATAATTACCTCAGTTCCAGAAATTCCCATGGCAATACCAATGTTTATCATTTTCAGAGCAGGTGCATCATTGACACCATCACCAATCAAGGAAACCACCACATGTAAAAAACAAGTAACTACACAACATGCAAGAAGACTTTCTAGAGTAGGAAGCAAAAAGAAATTTACAACCTTATCTCTCGAGAATGGCCTTTAATCTCTTGGAGAAACCATTCTTCCTTGAGGCTTCTTCATAGACTTCTCCACCAGAGCATAGTTCTGACATGTTGACAATGACTTCATGTACCTCTGTAGAGAAATTAGGATGCAAAACTCTAGAGGTACATGAAATCGCTGTCAACATATCAGTAACAGCAGAGCTAGCAGCAGTGTTAGTGAAGAGGATTGCATAAAAATGAAGTCTGATTGCATACACCTACATTAAGGAAAGGCAAAAGGTGATCATCATTGTTAGTAAGTATAACATCAGAATTTAAGTAGAACATACTACTTTAGATACTACTTTTACATACTACTTTGGCTAGGCTGCAATACATCAACATAGCTGATCAGACAACCTTATCTCTCGAGAATGGCCTTTAATCTCTTGGAGAAACCATTCTTTCTTGAGGCTTCTTCATAGACTTCTCCACCAGAGCATAGTTCTGACATGTTGAGAAAGACTTAATGTACCTCTGTAGAGAAATTAGGATGCAAAACTGCAGAGGTACACCAAGTCATTGTCAACATATTAGTAACAACAAATCTAGAAGCAATGTTAGTGAAGAGGATTGCATAAAAATGAAACTCTTATTGCATACACCTACATTAAGGCAAGGCAAAAGGTGATCATCATTGTTAGTAAGTTGGACATCAGAATTTAAGCAGAACATACTACTTTGGATACTACTTTTAGATACCACTTTCGCTAGGTTGCAATACATTGAAGGAGTTGATCAGACAACCTTCTCTATCGAGAATATACGAGATAATACAACACACATAGAAGCATGTGACTAAAATATGTCAGATACATTTCAGACAGTGGAAACTTCATGCCAACGAAACAGGCATATATAAGTCAAATAATAACGACAAACTAAAATAAACATTGGTTGCTACTTTGTAATTTTCTCATTCAAAATTGTCATCCTCATCACTTTGATATACACTTTCGTCATCCTACTGAATTTGGGATTGGTCTTTCTCAATTGTTGAACTATCAACAGTAATTCCTTCCATATCCAATCTAACTATGTCACAGTCTGCATTTTCATACTCTGTTGTCATTGATGGCCCATCTCTAGGTTGACCTTGCACATAAGCTTCGACAGTCTCACTACAAGATGGATCTTCCATGTTGAACGTATCTCGTGGGGGAATCTTTATAGCAAAATGCCACCCTTTTGCAGTGACATGTTCTACATAAAATAATTGTCCAACTTTAGATGCCACTACATACGGTTCTCCAGTTGATTGAAGTCGTCTCAAAGCAACCCATGTTCATCATGCTTGATTGTCCTCTTGGATTAGATGTGCACCCAATCACACTTAAATAATGTCACCTTAAAGTGTTCATAATAATTGAGCACAATAACATCCTTCAAAACACCATAGTAGGTAACATCTCTAGTAATTGGATTGCGGTCAGTGGTTTCAGCATAACAATCAGTCTTAGCTACCAGAAAGACTCCACTATTTTGTGTTGTTAGATGTCAATCTTTTGCTTTGGTATGGAATCTGTGACCATTGACAATGTAGCCCTTGTACTTAATGGCCATTTGATGTGGACCTTGAGAAAGAAACTTGATTTTATCATCCACCATCTCTGTTCTTAGGAGTGTCTCAATCTAACACAAGAAAAGTTTGTTAGTATTTAATCATGAAGCATAACAAATTTAATTATGAAAAATTAACTTACATGTTCCTTAAACCATCCATCAAATGACTTACTATGTATTCTCTGTACCTCCTTTAAGGACTTATGAGGATGTTTTAGCCTAATGATATCATAGTGCTTCCTGAAAACAAAATATGTGCAATATGTAATAATATTTTAATAATAGAAGACAATTGTCACTAACTTACTTAATGTAGGGTTCAACTGCGTCACAATTGAATAGTACATGCTTATGGGCTTGTTGCAATGTATGTTCGTCCAAGACACATGCTATCATTTTACCAACACCACGACCTACTGTCGAGAAAATTGACCAATCATCACTGTCATGGGTTGGCTCGTTTTCCAAATTTATTTCGTTAGTATCGTTTCTATTTGGCCAATTTAATTTTGTTTCAACTCCATCCAAGTATCTTGAACAAAAAGAAAGACACTCTTCAGCTATATATCCTTCTTCTATTGATCCTTCTGGATATCTTTTATTACGAACATATCCTTTTAGGGTATGTATATACCTGATAACAAAGTTGGCGAAAATATTATGACAAATTAAATTCCAATAGGTGAAGTCATCATGACGTATAAAAAGTTACCTTTCAATTGGATACATCCAATGATACTGAACAGGGACGGCTATCTTAGTTTCAAAAATGAGATGGACTGATAGATGCACCATTATGTCAAAAAAACATGGAGGGAAAATCTTCTCCATCTCACAAAGTGTCACAGCTATTGAATTTTCCAATGCAGAAAAATCATTTGGATCTATGAATTTACTACCCAACCTCTGAAAATAGCGACAAAGATTACTAATACATGACTTAGCATTCTTACTGGGCAAAGACACAGTGACAGCTAATGGAAGAAGTTGTTGCATCAACACGTGATAATCGTGACTTTTCATTGGTAGCATCTTCTGATCCTTTGGTCGTGCACATCTAGATATATTAGATGCATACCCATCTGGAACTTTGACAGATTTTAGGAGGTTGCAAAATGATATTTTTTCTTCTTTTCTCATCGTATACCAAGCTGGAGGTAGTATGGAATGTGTGCCAACAGTTTGTGGATGAAGCGGAAATGTAATTCCCATATCCTCCAAATCCTTCCTTCTATTCAAAAGTTGTCCTTACTTTTATCCTTAAGACCTAGCAATGTTCCAACAATACTCTCACATATATTCTTCTCAATGTGCATGACATCTAGATTGTGCCTTACAATGTTAGATTTCCAATATAGTAGCTCAAAGAATATGCTTTTCCTATCCCAATTGTGTGTCAAATCTTTACCTCTCGACCTTTTCTTACCAATTACAGTGCTTCCGCCATCCAATTGTGACAAGATTTCAGCTCCAGAAGGAGGTTTAGGTGGACTCCTAAATTCTTGCTTACCATCAAATGCCCTAGCTTCTTTCCAGAATCTGTGGCCAGCTAGAAAAAACCTACGGTGTCCTCTATAACAAACTTTACAACTATGTGGCAACCAATGTGAGACAATAACTTTATTACAATAAGGACATGCTTTGTAGCCTTTAGTACTCCAACCAGATAGATGTGTATATCCTGGAAAATCACTAATAGTCCATAATAAAGAAGCACGCATCTGAAAGAAATCCTTGGCTCTAGCGTCATATGTTTGTACACCAGTACTCCATAGTTCTTTCAGCTCATCAATCAATGGACATAAATAAACATCTATATTCTGTGGCGAAGATGGTCCATAAATTAGTAGGGACAACATAAAATATTGTTGCTTCATGCACAACTGAGGAGGTAAATTATATGGAATAATTACAACTGGCCATGTACTATGAGAATTACTCATTGTCCCAAAAGGATTAAATCCTTCAGTGGCAAGTCCCAATCGAATATTTCTAGCATCTACAACAAATTCTGGATGCATAACATCAAATATTTTCCATGCAGGTGAATCTATCGGGTGTCTTAACTTGTCATCTTTTTCAAATTCTTTTGCATGCCACTTCATTAAGGAAGAGGTTTTTGATGACATGAACAACCTCCTCAGCCGTGGTATAAGTGGAAAGTGTCTGAGAACTTTGGTAGGTGTTCTTCTGGGTTTGTTTACTAGCTCCTCATCATCATCTGGTGTTGAAGTCATTAGCCATCTTGATTCTCCACATGTATCACAAACGTCTTTATCAACAGACTCCTTCCAAAACAGCATGCAACCATTTCGACAAACATGAATCTTCTCATAATGTAATCCCAACTCCTTTATTGTCTTCTTCAGCTCATAAAAGGAATTAGGTAATTGTTCTCCTTCTGGTAGCAATTTTTTAAAGAACTTAAGAAACATAGAAGATGCTTTCTTACTCATGGCATTAAGACAAACCAAATGATAGAATTATAGGATGAAAGCAAGTTTGGTAAGTTTCTTACACCCTGGATATAATTCTGTCTCAGAATCGTTTAACAAGATATAAAATATGTCAACATTTAAATGTTGATTAGTAGTCGACTGTACTCCTTACATATTTTCATCTTCACTGAAATTCGAAAAAACATCATGCAACATATCTTGTAAATTTTCATCATCTAGGCAATCACCCTGATTAGTTGGAGCATCCATTTCAACATTGGCATCTTCTCCATGAAAAGCCCAAGAAATATATCTTTGTAAGAAGCCATTCCACAATACATGACTCAATGCAATCTGTCTGGTGACCTGGTATACATTAGTGCACTTTCTACAAGGGCCTACAATCTTTTCTCCAATCACTGAATGTTGAAAAGCGAAATCCAAAAAAGTTGGATACTCCACATAGGTATTTACTACTCATTTGGTCATCCTCTGCTATCCAAGACTTATCCATTCTATAAAAATAGTAAAAAATATAACATCAAGAATTGTGACACCCGTTTGACTGGTGAATTGTGACAAATACTGTAAAAAATACATTTATTGGTGATTTCCTTATTTAAAAGTAACAAAATTTCATTCTACAAAAATAGTAAAAAATACATTTATTGGTGATTTCCTTATTTAAAAGTAACAAAATTTCATCAAGAATTGAGACACCTGTTTGACTGGTGACTTGGCCGTTTTTTTGATGATGTTATGTCGCGGAGGGAGTCCCTCATAGATGAATCCAATTAGCATGTTCGGAAGCCAGACTTGGTCCTCTCGGCCAATTAGCATGTTCTGAATCCACGCAAGCCAACTGGTTGTGGATACCTTAAAGTGCATTCACCATCATATTGAACATCGATTACAGTTGTCGAGGTTCCATACTTTAAAGTCACTTGACCAGCCGTGTAGCGTCTTCCGTTCAAATGATGCCACTGTCTAGTAATGGTGAGTTGTGCTAGTATACGATCGTCTAGGGTGATGTCCAGCTGTTCTGTTTCAGGGAAAAGGACAGGGGGTTCGTGGCCCAGGCCATAGTGATTGTTGTGGGTGGAAAGAGACTGCAAAATATTAGTACTAACAATTGTAAGTATATATAACAATGTTATATATTTTCAATAAGTATATATAACGATGTTACATATTTTCATAGATAACTTGAGAAATACAAATCAGACTTAGATGGAAAGTAAGATGAGTTTCATTATACCAACAATTATCATAGTCTACATTATGAATTATTATGTCTGTTTTAAGGAGATCACTTATTAATTATTATGTCTACATTATGCTTTTCAATTATACTGATCACTGCATTTCACATCACCTAGTTTCTCAAACGATTTTGTGGGAAGACCATGTAAACATCAAATAGAAAATACCAATCCATTAATAGGGAACTGATTAATTACATGTGATGTTTACATGAACTCTATAAGTCATATTCTGTTAACATCTTTGAAGTGCTATAGTTTCTTCATTCTTGTCTTTCTTCAAAATTATAACACTACAGATAAAAAGTACTAATAATGTATGTAGAAAAGAAGTCGGATCCAAGGCAAATACCTTTTAAGTATTGTCAATTGAAATGGCTGGAAACAAGAGTGGACTACTATTGGTAAATAAGTTATTAGTCGGAATATGTTTTTTTATTCTACTGCAAGGTTTCCCATTAATAGTTATTGATGATTTAGGATAACCTGTAGATGAACAACAAATTCCAAGTGGCAAGGCATTCGATGCCTACAGATTTTTCATCCAAGCATGAGAATTGTTGATACTTTGCATGCCTATTAGCCACCAGTCACGAAAGAGACCTTGAAGGAGGTATGTAAGCTACATCTTAGTTAACAGAATAGGGTGCGGCGATGGTTACCTAAAGAGGATTGATCGGAGTCCCTCACTCAAGCTCACCGACGCCAGAGGGGCAGATTGAGTCTGCGGCAGTGCTTCGGCTAGGCTCGGTCCGCCAAGGCAGATGAGGAAGAATGAACGGTGCCTGAGTATGCTTCGGTTGGGCTCGGTTCAAATAGGTGGAGGGGGAAGAACTAACGCTCACAATCACAGGCAAGGTGTCACTACGGCACCGGCAACTTGGCACTCCATGGCCAGCAACTATTGGCACCACGGATGACAACTAGCAAACAGCAGGTGCCACCAGTCTCTCTCAGTCTGTAGATGATCATGAGCCACCAACGGACCTAGGGCACGATGGGCCAGGGAGCAAGGAAGTCATGCAGGGAGAGGGGGGGAGATCAGAAATGTCGGGCTGAATGAGCGGAGAGTGCAACGTGAAGGGAAAATTTAATTTGGAGCGGGAAGTCAAAATATTTCCTAATTTGGTATGGAAATTTAAGATTGCCACTAATTAGAAATAAAAATGCCTTTAATGTTATGTCCTTTTCAGAAATCCTATAATAGGTGGTTCAACGGCATTTTAATTAAAAATGCATGTATATTAGAAAGATAGTGGCTTTTTTTATAAATGGCACTTAAATAAATACCACTAATGGGCAGTTTTGCTGTAGTGTTTCTTCAAAACTAAACATACAAATAAACTTACATTCTAAGTGAGATTAAATATCCAGAAATAGTCTCAGACCGGGGACTATCCAAAATTTACTCCTAATGAGTAAATTTTGAACATGTTTTTAAGTTAATATATAAATGTATTATTGTCATATTTATATATTAAGTTAAACATCATGCATTGATGATCTCATCTATAAACCCTAAAGTGTTAATTTGGGACTACACAATGTCTACCCTCATATTTCTAGAATGTATACAATGATTACATATGTGACTAATAATAAAATGCAGATATGAAGGAATACATATTTTTATTATTGGTTGGGTTACTAGTCAAATAAAATGGAAAAATAATGTAACTGACCTGAGCCGCCGAGATGAAAATGAGAGAAGACTGTGGGCAGTAGAAGGCGCGCAGGTGGCAAAGAGCAAGAGAATGACCGTTGAGCGTTGGAGTTTCTATGAGCAAGAGGATGACTGTTCTGAACGATATGGGAAAACCAAGAGTACTTCCATAGATAAACATTCATTATATGTACTGAATTGAAGAATCAATTAGGTGCTCTTTATAAATATAAACTAAAGGGTGTGCCAAGGAGTTGCCATGAACAGATAAATAATCTTATCATAAAAAGTAGAGCCTGTGAGAAAATCTTACCTCTGTGACCTTCTAGGCCAAAAATTGAGAAGAGACACCCAGAATTTGACTTGTAGAATTAGCCTCCATAGTCCCGTGTAGCATGTATGTTGTAGTAGTAGAACTTGTCAGAGCCAGTAGGAGAAGCCTTGCTGATAAGATGCGATAGTGGGATCCGCTAGCTAGTTGCCACCCACTTTTCCTATGTCGGGCGGGGGCGTGGAAGGAGAAAGACTAGAATGTGGAAGCATGCCGATCTGAGGGACGTCGGTGTAATGCCAGGCAAGAGGATGACTGTCACGAATCAGAGTTGTGTCTTGCCTATGTACCAATGTCGCTCGACCGCTCAGACTGGGTCTCAGTGTCAGTGTTGGTGTCGTCAATGCGGAACGGGGTGGAGAGGAACCACTGTGTCAATGGCGCCAGAGTAAGGGGTATGCGCGGGAGAGGTCGACGGTAGTGGTAGAGATCGACGATAGCGTATTAGTGGAGGTCGAAGACTGTATGGTGGTAGAGGTCGACGGCGGAGGTCAAAGGCGGTGGGAGAGCATGTGCGGGAGAAGAACCGGCACGGGGAGGTGACATTTACAGCGGTAGTTGGGTCTAGGAGTGTTGGGCGCTAGAGATGGTGGCACGGTGGTCGGTGGAGGATGGCGTTGTCATCGTCATCAAAGGAAGAAAGGATAGCGGAAACCCAAAACACAAACCCTGGAAAGCGAGAGCAGTAGACACGTGAGAGCTTTAACTAGAGCCCGACCTATAGGGACAGTTATTTTGTTAAAACCGAACCAAAAGAGAAACCATTGCCCAAACAAACCAACTACAAGGTCGCTTATTAAGTGAAAAACCTACCCTACAATCAGTAGTTACCGAACCAACTACAAGGTCAGTTATCTAGGGAAAACCGATCCAAGAAGTCTCGTAAAATTGAACCTACTAGGTCGGTTCAGTGGAAAAAACCAACCCAACAGAGGTAAGTAGTACCTGATTTTTTTGTACACTGCTAGGTCAGTTATTTGGCAAAAACCATCCTATAGCTCGACACCTATGGACGCGTTAAGGCAAAATGGAGCCAATTTTTGTTGTGGAAAACATGTTGGGTCGGTTTTTGGATAAAATTGATGCTATGTTTATGTGTGTGAGAAAAATTTTGATTCCGTGGGTCTTTTATAGCATCAATTAGCTTTAGTATAACCGACGTTGTACCTCAACCAGTATCTGGATTTTTTCCTAATGACTTATTGCTTTGGTTTTTTTAAAAGAAATGATGCAATAGCTTATTAGGTCAATTTTGCTAGTACAAGTGACACTTTCAACAACGACGTTATTGGCCAAAAATGTAGTTGTGATTAAGGGTTGACGTAAATGTGTTGGGTTCAAAGTGATACATTTGGATTATTGTGAGTAGTGTAGATGGAATTTCACCATCTAATTGTACTTATATCCCAAGTACTTGATGAGTGACACTAAGAAATACACAACCATGCTCCTGCAGTTCAGCATATCCTACTGAGCTCATATATATCTCAAATAATCTATTCCAGATGAAGCGACAAAGATTAAAATTTAGAGGATGACATTTCCATGCCTCAAATTTAGTCTAGATATTAGAACATAGGCATTATAAGATCTGTATAACACTAGTCATAATTACTAGATTGAAGTTCTTCTTTAACCTCTTCGTTTACATGTTTGGTAATGAATTGTTGATGGATACCAATCATTGTCTATAAATTCATAATAAGATTATAAATATAATTACAAATGTAATATGCACCCTATAGGGTAAAACTCAAAGAATTCTTAGGGAAGAGGAGTATAATTGTGTACATAGGATTACTTCATTGCTAAAAGGTTTAGGTAATCGATTAGATCATTGATGTAATGACTAAAAGATCAGTCAGCCGATAAGATAGACCAATCAACTGACTAGAATATCCAATTGATTGAATAGGTGGAGAACCACAAAATTATTTGACTGGCTAAGCCTACTTACCCAACTAGAAAATATTCTCCAGTTGGTCACTGGCTAGTTTACTTTCCCAATTGTATTGTATCATTTAATTGGTCAATTAGATTCAGAATGTTTATACTAGCACAATAACATGTCTGGTTGTCTAAGGCAGTCCTCTTAAAAGAAGTCTAACCCAGACCAATCATTGGATAGACAAAGCCAATCACCCAGATGGCTGTCTGGAAGTATACTGCTAAACTATAGTTGTTGCCTTTTCATTTCCCATAGATTATTATAATTCCCTTTTTCCTTCCTCTCCTATATAAGGGGAATGATGTTCAGGTTTTTGTTTACACTCTTGAACACATGAACCCTAGCCATCATTACCCACAATCATACCGAGAGATTGAGAGAGGAGAGATTGTTTAATACTAGCATGTTCCTGATGGAAAGGCTTCTCCTTCTCGTCTGCTCAAAGAGCATGATTTGGAGTCCCCATTCAGTTGTGAAAACGATATAGAGATGTAGACACCTTTGTGACTATGTTGGTATAATAACAATGGCATCTTCTTTGTGAAAAACATCACAGGATCTGCTCCATGCTAAGGTATATCTCACATCCCTTCCTTCTTGGTATATTCTTATTGATGAGTTGCTCATGAAAATATGAATATTTAAATTTTTTTACTTCCACTACACTCGTCGTGTCTAACAAATCATATAATGGTATCAAATCTAGGACAATCTATGATTAATCATGATGTACAACTGATATGATGAATTTGGTTATATACTCTTATTGAGATACATGTAATGTGAACAACTAAATGTTAATATGCATATCCTATAAATCTCACATGTTCACAACATGAATTTTTTGATATGCAATGATGGAGTCATCTATGCAAAAATCTAGTTTTTCTTAGTACATGAAAACAAAACTCCATATACATTTTAAGTGTGATACCCCTATGTGCTCCGCTCAATTTGTGTGGATATCAAATATTGATTCATGAGCATTGTCCACTATGGAAAATATTCAATCTTTATATATATATATATAAGTTATGGTATATAAAAATTGTACACATCGTCATTAATCTATTTTATTTTGTGGATGTAGAGCATAGTTATAGCCAAACACCTCATTTTTTCCTGCATGATGTGGGTGTGAATGCATTCTTTGGTAGAAAAGTATTTGTATTGAATGTAGAGCCTCATATATTATTCCATATGAAATGGTTTCTATTCCTTCTTACTCCCCTCACTTGTAATTTGAAGCTTCAATATGTACACTGTCTTTCTTTGGGAAATGTGAGAACAAATATGTGGGTCTTCTAAAGTAGGATGCATATTCTATTATGGTGGCCTTCGGGTTGTACTTAACTAGGTGATCTTTATAGGATGAATAAAATAAAGGTATATGGATGGTTATGACAAAGGGTTGAATATTCATCTATTTAGAGTTTGATTAGATGCAATTGAAGAACTTTGTCTACCTAAATAGTTAACTTGTGGGTGATCAGCCAGAGTTGACTCATGATTTGATAAAATGTAGATCTTCCTCAATATAAGATTGTATGATGCAATTTTATGAATTAATAATGAGGACTATTTATTTGAAATAGAAAGTGGGAGTGATATTGAAATTAAAACCAAATTAATATCAATAAAACATTTTCAAATCAAATATTATCTCTGGCAAATACTTCTTTTTAGATCAATTTTCAACCAACAACAATAACTTTTCACTGTGATCGATACTTGAGAAGTAAAAACTTGATAAAAATAACAACTATTATTTGCTAAAGACTTTGAGATTGATTCTCACACATGAACCTGAGCTCTATGTCATGGACACAACATTATAAACTGGCTCCAAATAAGCCTAGGGTGGAAAAGGAGTCTTATCATAAGAATTTCAATGAAGAGATGGACATCAAGTGCCTTTGGTAGTGCTCCATGAACCATGAGGTTCAGAAGTAACATCATAACATGGGAGTTAGTGAGTTATAAAATATATTTACACCTCCAAAAACAAACAAGGAAAGAGAGGTTTGAGATATCCAAGGAAATATTTAAGTGTAGAATAGTGAAAGGTGATCCTATTACAGCTCACGTACTCAAGCTAAGAGGGTATATGGAAAGTCTAGAGACACTAGAATTTCCTTTGGACCATGATTTGACCAAGGATGTGATCCTACCATAGTTTTGAGATCTACATATTTTTTTATGAACTACAACATGAACAATTTTGTTAAATCACTGATAGAGATACTTGGCATGTTGATAACAATTGAGGGGCAAATGAAAGAAAATCCAAAATCCATGTTAATAGTCAATAATGGAAAAGCAAAATCAAAGGGAAAGACAAAGATAAGAAAGGTTCTAAGGATAGATAAAAGTTTAAGTCTTCCACACCTAAAGCAAAAGAAGGACTGGGTAAAGAAGGAAATTCTCACCATTGTCACCAGTTTGACATGGTAAGATAAATTATCCTCTCTACTAAAAGGAAGTGAAGATAAAGAAGAAGGTGACAAAGATATCTAATTTAGGTGTATATGTTATAGAGACACACTTTTCTACTACTTTAACATGGGTATTAGATGCCATATGTGGATCTCACATATGTTCAACTATGTAGGATCTGAAAAGAGTTAGTCCCTTATAGAAAAGGGAGGAAGAGCTACACATTGCATATAAAGAAAGAGTTGTTGCCACTCATTTCGGAACCTACTATTTATTGATGCCAAGTGGTCTTGTAGCTAAAGTTAGATAACAACTTATTTGTGATTTCTGTAAGTAGAGACATCATTTATATTTCATGTTTGAACAATAACAGTTTTTAGTTTCATATCAAGAACAATTTATGTTCTACTTATAAACATGAAGTATTTTATGGAAGTTCCTCTATATCTTAAGGTGTTTATTTATTAGGCATTTGAACAAGTTTTTGTAACATAAATATTAAGAAGATTGAACTTAATGACTCAAGAAATCTCATCTATGGCATTCTCATTTAGGCCACATAAATGAGAAGACATATCTACACTTTATGAAGATGGATATCTAAACTCATTTGGGTTTAAGTAAATTGAGACATGCAAATCTTGTTTATTAGGATAGATAGAAAAACACATTTTACCAAGAAATAGTGAAAGGGAAACTTATTAGGACACATATATATTGATGCATGTAGACCTTTTAGAACAAATTCTAGAGGTTTCCATCAATAATTTAACATATTTACTGATGACCTCAGTAGATATGGATATGGATATGTGTATGTTATTAAACACAAGTTAGAGTCCATTGAAAAGTTCAATGAATCCATGAAACAAGTAAAAAATTTGCTTGATAAGAGTATAAAAGCATATCGATCAGATCGAGGCGGTGAATAATGAAGTCCATATTTTAAGATCGTTATGAGGGATTGTGGTATTGCATAACAATTGACTTAACCTAGAACAATACAACATAATTGTGTATCAGAATGAAGGAACCACACACTGTCAGACATGGCACAATCTATGATGAGTTTTGATATTCTTCCAACTTCCTTCTAGGATATATTCCAGAAAGTACAGTGTTCACACTAAATCATGTTCATTCTAAATTTGTTCAAAAGACTCCATATGGGATATGAATGGGTTAGTGTCTATATACATCTTTTATGAAGATTTAGAGAGGTGAATTTTATGTTAAGAAATAGTTTTATAAAATTCTTCGACCCAGATCTAACAAATATCATTTTGTTGGATAACCTAAGGAAACCAAGGTATAATATTTATATATTATGTCTAACAACAAAGTGTTTGTTTCTATAGATGTTATATTCCCTAAAAAAATAATTTATTTTCATAGGAACCAGTGAGAGTAAAGCAGAACTCAAAGAAGTTCAAGACCAACACAATTACATTGAACCTATCCAGGTCAGTAGGACAAGAGGGATGAAACCATTTTATGGAATGGGAAGTTCCTCCCATAACAAAAGAACCCTAAATGTCAAGTCGATCATGTATTGATCCAAAGAGATTATGATTTCTCATGACTCAACAAGATGACATGTTTGTCATTGATGATGTTTCTCATATCTGTCACTTTATTAGACTAAGAGAGTTGCCCAGTTGACTATCCATGGAGCAGATTGTTGAAAAGAAACCACTATCTTTCTGTTTCCTCATATTTATTAGCAATATTTCTTTGTTGTCTCTCTTATACAAAGGGGCATGACAACAAGGTTTTGGTTAGACCTTTTGACAAGTTAACCCTAGCCCTCGTTACCCAAGTGAGAAAAGAAAAATAGATATTTTCCAATGCTAGCATGTTACTGACCGGCCTAAATCGCGCGTCCTAAAATTGGAGGCGGATATGAGGTAGTCGAGCTTTTACATTTATAACCTGAATCCTTCTAGGCCCCCGCAACTTTGTTTACGGGGTCAAAGTAGATATACGGGGTCGAACACAAAGATGAGGGTGGTAGTGTTGAGAACTTAGAATCGACACGCTACACTCCGACAAGGGTAGAGATATGATAAAGTTCCCAAAAGGGAACATCAGAACAAGAACGATAAAACAAGAGAAAACCCTATCTCCAACTGGAGTTACAAGGAAAACTTAGATTTTTAAGCATTTAACAGTTTTTAGGGGTTTTCATGCAACAGAAACAGAGAGATAATACTAGAGCTATCACAAGGTACGAAGGAGAAAACTCTGGTAAAACAAGCGGCAGCAGGAACATCATGTACCCCTCCTCTCAGAGCGGGTACCTCTAACCAAGCATCAACACCACTCTCGAGGTTGCTGGACTTTAAATTAGAGTGAAATGTTACTGAAGCAACTCTGATTCTGGGCACTCTCGTACTCCAGAATCGGACCAAACACTAGAGCCACAACACCTCTCTCAAGGCTGTTGTGACGGGAAAACGCGATTCGGTAGCTAATCAGAACGCGATCCAACGTGCAAGCTAGAGTTCGGATATTAAACGTAGCATCCATCCAACAAGGGTGCCAAGCATACAGCAGTAGAAAATTAAACTCTTCCATTTCCATTAACAAAAAGGATCTTAATTACAGTGCATAAGTAAAGAATTAAATAACAAAAATAAAGATAGAGGTCGCCTTCTTGATGTAGAAGGACGACTGACTACAGCGGCTGTCCAGCCCGATACCGATCAGCAGCCTAGCCGGATACAACAGTGTCGGGTGGCACACCCTCTCAGGTAGCACACCGTGACGGCCAATTATATCGTTCAAGGACCCTGGCCGATACGCTCAAGTCGGGCGGCACCCTCTCAGGCGGCACGCCATGACGGGCGAAGCGTATCGGGTTCGATATCGTGTCGGGCTAGTAGTGACGCATCTATGTCGGGCACTTATGTCGCTCATCCACGTTGGCCGATATTGGCCTACAGTGTGGCCCAGGACGGTCCTAAGTGAACCATCCCCTCCCTCTCGGTACGGGGAAGATCTCACCTAGAGTTGCCCGGCACGAACACTCAGGCACGATACTTCTGCACTCACAGCTTCCTCCGAAGATTTGCTCAGGGTTCTAACCTGTCTTTTCGGCTTCCTGTAGCTTCTATTTATAGGCAGTGATTGGGGGAAGTTATGGTGCTCGAAGCGCCACGTGTCCTCCTTATTCGCGGGGTCGGTGGATGGTTGATACTGGTATCGCCCAGCACAGGGTGTCGACTGTCGGTCACGTGATGAGCGGCGTCTTTCGGTGGGTGGCCTGTGTCACGCGACAAGTTTGGGTTGTCGTGGCGAGCTCGGCTCCCTGTCGGGTAAAAGACGTGTCGTCCGTCAGTTTATTCTTGCACGACATCCCCGTGTCGTGCATCGTTGTGTCGCGCTACCCTGTTGGGCAGCGATCGTACCAGGCATCTGGAAGGCCGATGCAGGTGGAGCTTATTTGTGGGCCGGGACATCCTTATTGATGACAAAATGTACCAAAATGAGGAAAAACTCTGCAAAAGATGGAAATATTGGATTAAGAGCATCGTTTGGCCAATTATTGCGAAAGTACATATAAAAGAGAGGAAAACAGTTTAAAAGGGCAGTTTTGATAACAGAAAAATAGTCTAAAATATCACAAAATTTGGTGTTATCAACTCCCCCAAACTTAACGTTTTGATTGTCCTCAATCAATATTTAAACTTTATTTAGTGATGCTTCTTCTTACTCGGTGTAGCTTTCAGGCCAAGAGGTAAAAACAAGTATTGTAATGCCTTTAGAGATAATGCTGCCTCACTGCAAACAAAAGACCTTGCATTTCCTGCCTTATTATATCAGTAAAATTTTTCTGTACAGCTTCAGCGAGACTTTGATGCATGATTCCGAAGTAAGCTTACACACCAAACAGCTTTATTTTTGGGTCAGAAAGTTGTGTATAGGAAAGGCTAAGGCTTTTTTGGGTTTTTCTTGTCTCCCATCAGTCCATCCATGTAAGGGTCCGTTAATGGGCAAGTGGTCCCTGCAGTCCAAGTCAGTTGGCTTTAGAGCAGTGATTTCACATCCTACGTACCACAGCCCCGGATCTACCATGCCTAAAGATGGGTACTTTTGGAAGACAAGTGTGTATGTATATTTTTTTTCTTTTATTGGGCACAACTCTCATGCTTTTATTCACTCTCATAAGGCTACTTTCTCTTTTTGGGATTTTTGTTGGGTAAGGGGAAACAAAAGGGATTTCTGCTGTTTGGGCAGCTTTTTCCTTCTCCATACTCATCTCTTAGCTGTTGTGAGATTATTATTTTTTTCAAAATTGTTTGGCACGGAAAAACGTAATCTTTTGTTCGTTTGAAGCAGCATTATCAGAAAGATATAACAATATTTGCATTTCGTTGAGCACATAGAAAACAAACTTGGCAAGAAGTCGCATCAGGTTTTTAATAATATAGTGACTTTGTATATATGTATGGGAATGATATAAATAGAATTTTTTCAAAATTGGGTATGAGCATATATATGTACACAAAGAACAAAAGAATAAAGAATTTGAGACAAAGGAGACAAAAGAATGAAGAATTTAAGTCAGAATAATCAGAAAATTTTCAAAATTTTGTACCTCCCTCACTGGTACATGGTACCCCCCCCCAAACTTACATCACACTCTGTCCCAGAGTTGTGAGGTAGATAAGGTGAGGCAATGTTACTCCAGTGAGGTTAGCTGTTGAGCGCGCCTGCGTCGGATAGAAGCTCCCTCACATATTCTCCTCTTTTGCTGTGATAATCGATGTGGTGGAGTTGGTCAGGAGTTGTTTTACTTGCTATCCACTCCAGGACAAAGATGCCGCAGTCGTTGGATTGAGGAATTTGTTGCGGACTGCGGTGGCAGAACTGAAGTTCGTGCCATCTTCTTGCTTGCGTGTCGAGGAATGGTTGGATCATCTTTGACACCTCGTCGTAGTATTTTTGAACTAAGCATTCGACGGGTGACAACGGTTCTGATGTACACGACATTGGATGGTTTTTTTTGCTATCCGAGCTGTTGTAGAAAATACCTGCTCGTTGTCGAGTGTACATTGTCAGGAGTGTCCAATGGTTATAATGAAGGATTGGCAAAAAAATAGTGCGTGGGACCCCGCTCTCCAACTCTGCCAGAAAAACTTGCTTTGCTCCTGTTTCGTCAGTGAGGCAAATGTCGTTGAACAACATAGGATGAGCTATGTATGCGTGTACAAGCCTTGGCTATATAGTTTGGATGTAAGTTGCTGCCACAGATACGGCCAAGCATCCTCCTTCTTTTACCATGTCCCTCAAATCATCGACTGGGACTATGACATCGCCCGCCTCATATGCGACATCCCTCGGGGTAGAGTCTGATAACTTCAGAAGGATGACGTTGACATGCTCCTGCGTGAGTGTAGCGCACGAGAAGCGGTCAAAATTTCTGATCAGCCCTTCTGCAGTTTCAGGCGAAGTAGGATCTTCGCTTCCATGTACTTTCTGCAGGATCTCTAGCTGCTTGCCTGCCCCATAGGTGTCAGTTGCCATCTCTGCTTCTTTCTCCGGGGAGCTGCTGGATTGTGAAGAGTCTTCTTCTAGGTCACTGTCCAGCAGCTACTCTGGTACCCCTATGTCTCAAAAATAGCGCTTGTCCTTGATCAGCAACATGGTGTAAATGCCCCTGCGGTGATAGAAGGACGTGCCCTTAAGGGCTCCCAAATTTCCAAATGTATTGAGCACCTCAATGGCACCCAAGATGGCGAAAGCGTTGTTTCCACTCCCCTCTTCTGCCTGGATGGGGAGGTCTCGGAGAGTAAAGAAGTTCCAAACGCCTTTGTGATGTTGGCTTCCGCGTTTGATAGCTCGGAGGAGATGCAGCGGCAGGAGTCTCAGTTTCTTGTCCTCTGGGCGGCAGAAAACACCCCCGGAGCGCGACACCTCGTTATTGCTGCAGCACAGCAGCTGGACATCATGGTTTTTGAGATCTGTCACGTAGAGAAACCACACGTTGCGGTGCTTATATGGGGCCAACACGAAGTTTGGTCTGTGCTCTTCGATGTAGTGCAGCATGTCGGCCACCGCATTGGAGTCTGTATCTCCTTTCATCAACCTCTTTGCCAAGGTCGGGGTGGCGGTGTATATTGTCCTCTGACCTGTCCTGCTGTCGATATCCTATATTATCGCATTCTCTAGGACCCTAAACAGTCTTTTGCCGATGATAGCCGGCGTGCAGAACATACTTCAAAGAACTCCCCGTCGTACAGAGAGGTACCCATCGCTCCAGACGACGTCTTCTTCATCTTCCTGCGATCTTAAGACCTTGTTCAACAGCTTCTGGTCTCTGATCGTCAGGTATCTGATGGCTCTTCTGTCGAAGTCGGCCATCTCAAAGGAGGGTATCTCGGATGGCTCACTGAATCTATCTGCCATCGAGCGTCTTCCTCAGGGAAGGTGTCTTTCATTGACTGTGTAGACATCCCCCTTCTCTCCCTCAGATTCATCAGAAGAGTCTCCCCCGATGTTGATATCTTCGTTATCATCTTCGACTTCATCTAGGGGACGGAGGGGTTTTCTTCTTCCAAGCCTAGGGAGCTCTCCTGTCCTGCTGGAGCTCCTTCGGCTGACCTTTGTTGAGTCCTCTCCTCTAGTGTTGAGAATCGCCCGCTGGAGGAGGAGGACGCAGTTCCCGAGGGGGAAACTGACGAAGAAGAAGGAGAGCCACGGCTAGGGGGTGACGGGGACCTTCTCGGCTGCCGTCGGCATGGATGGTCGTCACTCCTGTCTAGCCTCTCTTCGATCTTGTCGAGGCATTGGAGAACTTGCTGCAGCGTCGAATTCAAGGCCTCTAGTCTGCCGGGAAGGCGAGCCAGAGTCAACAGCTCTCGTTCTTGGCTATTCAGCCTGTCTTGGAAAGAGGCAAATTTGCGGGTTAGGGAAATACAGATAGCTGAGTTGATAACTGTTACCTCCCGCAAGTAGTCAAACTCGTGCCCGAGCATCTTTCCGAGCAACGGAGGAGTTTCGGTGGGTCTCCCTTCCGTCCTCGCGACATCTTGCTCATGTGCGGGTCTACCAGGCGAGGTAGAGTCTATCTGAATAATTCGTGATGTAGATTCCGCCAGTCGAGGTGACGGAGGTCTTTCAGCTGCTACCGCGTTCCCTCTCGTCGGGGTGGAGATGACTGTGGTGTGGGCGGACGCTGCTCCACCTCTAGACTGTCGGCGAACTCCCCAGCCGCTACAAAAAGAGATTCCGGCGGCGGTGTCAGTGTCAACTGTGCACCCTCGAGCTCCATCTGAAGGATCACATTGAACACCTCATTATTGGTGTCCAGTTGCGGCTCTTCCTCTGCCTCTCCAGGCAATAATATAGGAATTTCGGGGGATGTGGCTGTCTCTCCCGTGGCAGCCCCTGTAGTTTCTGGCTCGGTGACCTCAACGATCACCGGGTCTTTTTCAGCTACCACAGCTGTTGTTGTGGTAGTGGCTGGTATAGTCGGAGCGACGACAACTCTATTAGCAGCTGTCGTTGGGAGCTCTGGAATGGTGGTGCGTTCGGCGTGGGTCGCCAAAGCTTTTCCTCACCTTGGGTCGAGAGGAATCGGTTCTCCTCTCATGGCTTCCCTTTCCTAAATTCTGGTTGTGGCAGCATAGGCTGCGTCTACCGCCAAAGCTTCAATCTCTACGATAGTGAAGACCAGCTTTTCTGCGTCGTAGGTGGCGCAGCGAGGGAGCGGGAGTAGTATGTTCGTCCTTGAAAATTTGTAGTAGTCCCTTCCCTCCTTCTTTACGATGCTAGTCCTCATCAGGTACTTGATGTCGATCAGCTCATCGCCTTGCGTCCTTGAAAGGCTATGTGGCTCCTTAGGGTACCCAAGCCATGCCGCAATCAAGTTGACGATGTCACCCATACAATATTTCTTGGTGGCGTCCTTCATCGGGTGCAGTCTGTTCAGCAAGAACCGCCCAAGGTTGATCACTCGACCCCCCATCATATGCCACATGACATGGAGTTCTTCTGTGTAGATGTTGCTGGACTCATTCTTGCTGAACAACAAGCATGCCACCAAATTGTGCACTATTCTCCAAAAACAGGAGTGCACTGCTACCACCTTTCGTCCTGACTTGAATGATGATTCACTGGTTAGCTTGTTACAAAGCTCCACGGGATTGAACCCGTCTCCCTCGGTGATTCTCTCACTGTTATCCATTAGATTCTTCTCCTCCTCGCTGGAAGAGAAGATCTTGTTCAGCAGCTTCTCAGAGATGGCGTGCTCCGAGTTGTAAAGGCGGGCCTGGAGTCTATTTGCTCCGTCGTATTCTTTCTTTTCTGTAGTAGAATTCTTCACCCGACGGAGAGAAGACATGAACTCCTTCGTGAGTCCAGTATAAGAGGAAGATCGGCTAAAGCAGATCTTTCTCAGCCCTGTCATAGCGAGGATGCCTTTCAGCCTCTCAAGGATTCCCAGCTCAGCAAACGAAGCTTCGTGGCAGAACCTGCTCGACCTGTACACCTTGGTTGCTATCTCATCATAACGGTGAGCGTGCTCATCGTCCCTAGGCACGAATCTCCCAGGCGAGTATTCCAGAGGTGTCGCTGCTGCTATTGGTGTTAGTATTGGAGTTGGAGCCGCCAATTCTCCAACCCTAGTCCTCTTTTCTGCCGTCGACGCCCCAGCTGCTTCTGTATTTGGGAATTTCTGCCTGGCAGTAGGTGCTTCAGCTGCTGTCTCGGGGTAGATCCTCCTGCCTTGATCGTCGACACGGACAACGGTTTGCTTGATGCAGGTCATTCTGTTAATTAACAAACAAAGTCCTTGGTCAATTAGATGTGTCTATGTTTTGAAGAAGTTAAACTGAATGCTCAATAAGGCATGTCCTGATACAGAAATGATCCACACCCCGTATCGGGCGATACGAGGTTTTCAGCTCGAGCCCGACATGAGATATGGGCATCGCCCGACACGTCAGAAAATAATGCACGCGGTAAGAACAAGGCGATAAGGTGATAAATACACGTCTGGGCTGTCGCCCAACAACAAAACAGTCGAGGCGGTGCAGAGATGGGCGACACAGCTATCGTGAATAAAAGGTACGTTGCGGACATTCATGTCAGGCGATACAAGGCTGCTCAGCTCAGGAACCGCAAGACCGATAAGTTACTCGTTTAAAAGGAAAAATCGTGTCGGGCGGTAAGGTCTGTCGGGATATACCTTGTTGTGTTCTCAACTTCCGCGCGATACGGGAGCAGGGAGTTCTTGCACGACACGGGAGCAAATGCACAAGGTCTTAGCATGACACGGGAGAGTAAAAACAGTAAGGCAAGTAGCCCGATACGGTAAAAACTCGACCCTTTATATAGCAATCTCAACCGGGGGAGAAACTTGGTAAATCCGGAGCGCGCGTCGGCCGTTGGGGTAACTCGTTCCAACTGCTCGATACGAGTGCACACCGCCCAGGCATGCTAATCGACACGACCCTTGCGATCCCCGAGATTCCACTGCCCGATATGGGTGCGTTTAAAGCGCCGGTTGAGCTGCTGCCCGATACAACTTGAAAACATAGCGGTTTAAAAGCGGATGATGAGTAAAACATCATTGGCCTAGGACTAAGATCCTGGCCTCAGATGGTATTACCCATCCCGGTCAATAAAACTAAGGCGGTGACCCATAAAATAGAAGAGCCAGCGCATGTGGCGCACACACTGACTCGGGCAATATTACAATCCATAATGTTTGTAGTGTTTTTCATGCAGAAAAGTAAAAGCGTCCTAATCTAGGAATTTTAAAAAGGTAGCTCGGGATGCCCCCCCGAGAAGCGCTTCGTCTTTGGCTTCTTCCTGCATCTTCATTCTCCGCCTCTGCGGTCATTGTCCTGCCTTCTTCACTGGTTCAGTATTCGACGGAATCTTTCCCGATGGGTTCTTCACAATTTCGGCCAGTTGAGCTAGCTGCTGGTCAATCTGGCGTTGATGCATCTGCATGTCCGCCAGTTGTACCTGCAATGAGTTCAAAATGCCGGAATTTGATAGCGCACTTTGCGCCAGTTGATTATTGATCGTATCTTGCTTAATAAAATCAAATAACTGGCCAATCACGTCTGCTTGGCCCGTGCCCTTGTCTTGTTCTCAGTTTGACCCTTGATACTTTCCCTGCACTTGGAAGTTTCCTTTCGATGACTGGAACTGGTTGTTCTTGGCATATTGACCAGGCCCCCCTCTCTTCTCAAAAGCTTGTGTCAGCTTGGACGAGATATGCAGCTGATGAGAGTTTTCAGCTACATCTTTGTTGCCGTAGTTAAAGCTGGGGTGGTCTGGCCTTTTGTAGTTCATGAAAGAGATATTTTTAGTCCTTTCATCTTTTGAGTCAGAATCACTGTCCGCGTCTGGTCGGGTGTAGACGCAGTTGTCTACCCCATGTCCTCCTTCGCCGCACGTAACACATTTCATCACCTTCTCAACTGGCTTCTTACCTTTCCCGCCAGTTTCTCGCAGTTGCTTAACATTAGTGGTGATTCTCTATATCTGCGAGGTGATGCACTCCATTGCCTTGGAATCAAGAGTGGACCCTTCACCGACCTTCTTGACCTGTCCTCTGTCGGATCGATCAAAATCAGCGTCGGCCATCAGCTCGGCCATATTCGTGATGATCCTTTCGGACTTGCTTGGTTTCTTTCCGAGGAAGTCACTGCCTGCTGCCGCATTTAGTGACACCCTTTCATCGGGAGTCAGACCATTATAAAAGGTGGTGACTAGGAAACCCTTCTTATAATTATGGTGAGGGAAATCCCTTTGATATTCCTGGTATCTTTCCCAAGCGTCATGGAGACTCTCATTGGGCTTCTGCATAAAAGAGGTTATCTTCTTCCTATTTCTCACAGTCCTTTCAGTGGGGTAGAATTTGTTCACGAATGCGTCAGCCAGTGCTCCCCATCCATTTAGAGATTGGTGAGGCAACCCAAGATACCATGATAGAGCTTTGTCCTCCAAGGAGAAAATGAAGCCCTTGCAGTATATGACTTCTTGGGGGACCCCCCGCATCTTTATGGTATCACATATATTTTTGAAGGCGTCCATGTGGTGGTATGGGTTGTCGTTCTTGGAACTTCCCCTAAAGCTTTTATTCTGGATCATTGAGATAACGGACGGCTTGAGCTCAAAATTTGCCGCGTTGAAACGTGGGACAACGACGGGGAATCGGGAGTTGTTGGCCTTCGTGGACGCCAACTCCCTCAGCGTTTTCTCTTCTTCCTCTGAGTCGTTGATGTCGCTAGCGTCACGTCATCATTCCTGACTACGGTGATTTCTTTTGTGCCTCCGATGGAGATGACGTCTATCACGGCGATGTCCCTCCTCGTGCTCTCCTGATTCTGGATCTTCAGCGTTACCGTCGTACCGGTCATCGCCTTCGGGTGGCGGCGAGTCAGGCCTCCTACCTTGGCGTTCGCCTCCAAAATGTTGGGGTTCGACGCGAGGAGGCATATTGGTGTTGGTGTTTGGCGGAATAGATCACCGCACTTTAGAGTTCCTGAAATGGCACGAAAAATCAAGTCAGAAAATAGAATTATTAATTTTTATGCAAAGAGTGATAAAAAAAAGAGTGCTGTCAAGCTCATTTCTAAGCTTCAGGCACGTGAGTGTAGTTAGTGGATTCGGATTCGTCAACAGTGTCGTTTTGCCTCGTCCCCGGAAACGGCGCCAAAAAGTTGACCGGCCTAAATCGCGCGTCCTAAAATTGGAGGCGGATATGAGGTAGTCGAGCTTTTACATTTATAACCCGAATCCTTCTAGGCCCCCGCAACTTTGTGTACGGGGTCTAAGTAGATATACAGGGTCAAACACAAGGACGAGGGAGGTAGTGTTGAGAACTCAGAATCGACACGCTACACTCCGGCAAGGGTAGAGATATGATAAAGTTCCCAAAAGGGTACAACAGAACAAGAATGATAAAACAAGAGAAAACCCTATCTCCAACTGGAGTTACAAGGAAAACTTAGATTTTTAAGCGTTTTGCAGTTTTTAGGGGTTTTCATGCAACAGAAACAGAGAGATAATACTAGAGCTATCACAAGGTACGAAGGAGAAAACTCCGGTAAAACAAGCGGCAGCAGGAACATCCTGTACCCCTCCTCTCAGAGCGGGTACCTCTAACCAAGCATCAACACCACTCTCGAGGTTGTTGAACTTTAAATTAGAGTGAAATGTTACTGAAGCAACTCCGATTCTGGGCACTCTCGTACTCTAGAATCGGACCAAACACTAGAGCCACAACACCTCTCACAAGGATGTTGTGACGGGAAAATGCGATTCGGTAGCTAATCGGAACGCGATCCAACGTGCAAGCTAGAGTTCGGATATTAAACGTAGCATCCATCCAACAAGGGTGCCAATCATACAACATCAGATAATTAAACTCTTCCATTTCCATAAACAAAAAGGGTCTTAATTACAGTGCATAAGTAAAGAATTAAATAATAGAAATAAAGATAGAGGTCGCCTTCTTGATGTAGAAGGACGACTGACTACAGCGGCTCTCCAGCCCGATACCAGTCAGGAGCCTAGCCCGACACAACAGTGTCGGGTGGCACACCCTCTCAGGCGGCACACCGTGATGGCCGATTGTATCGTTCAAGGACCCTGGCCGATACGCTCAAGTCGGGCGACACCCTCTCAGGCGGCACGCCATGACGGGCGAAGCGTATCGGGTTCGATATCGTGTCGGGCTAGTAGTGACGCATCTATGTCGGGCACTTGTGTCGCTCATCCACGTTGGCCGATATCGGCCTGCAGTGTCGCCCGGGACGGTCCTAAGTGAACCATCCCCTCCCTCTCGGAACGGGGAAGAGCTCACCTAGAGTTTCCCGACACGAACACTCAGGCGCGATACTTCTGCTCTCGCAGCTTCCTCCGAAGATTTGCTCAGGGTTCCGACCTGTCTTTTCGACTTCCTATAGCTGCTATTTATAGGCAGCGGTTGGGGGAAGTTATGGTGCTCGAAGCGCCACGTGTCCTCCTTATTCGCGGGGTCGGAGGACGACTGATACTGGTATCGCCCGACACAGGGTGTCGGCTGTCGGTCACGTGACGGGCGGCGCCTGCCGGTGGGTGGCCTGTGTCGCGTGACAAGTTTGGGTTGTCGTGGTGAGCTCGGCTCACTGTCGGGCAAAAGACGTGTCGTCCGTCAGTTTCTTCTTGCGCGGCATCCCCGTGTCGCACGCCGTTGTGTCGCGCTACCCTGTCGAGCAGCGATCGTACCAGGCATCTGGAAGGCTGATGCAGGTGGAGCTTATTTGGAGGCCGGGATGGCCTTATTGATGACAAAATGTACCAAAATGAGGAAAAACTCTGCAAAAGATGGAAATATTAGATTAAGAGCGTCGTTTGGCCAATTATTGCGAAAGTAAATATAAAAGAGAGGAAAACAGTTTAAAAGAGCAGTTTTGATAACAGAAAAACAGTCTAAAATATCACAAAATTTGGTGTTATCAGTTACCAATGAAAAGAGTGCTTGTTCCTTCAAGCTTTAGGAGCGAGACATGGAGTTTACATTCATATGTGTGGAGGATATAGAGATGTAGACGCTTTTGTGATTAATCTAGGAGAATGTTCGACGACCTCTTCTTCTGTTTATATTCTTTGTGAGAAACATCACCAAATCTACTGTGTGGTAAGGTAATGCCTAACATCCCTTTCTTCTTAATATATTATATATTTATGAGACTGCTCGTAGGAACATGGATATATGAATTTTGTTACTTATGAGGCGCCTGACGCCTCCACCAATTCTTGCAAACATGTAGGAGTCAACTCCCATTAGGATAGTACAAAGAACATTAATTGAATACAAGAACACCTAACAATTCAAAATATTAAAGGTAAAAGTATATATAATCCTTTCTACGACCTTTCATAAATAGTAATAAAACAACGAAATTACACTTAAAAAAAACTAAATATAAAGATTACATTCAGTCCATCATTTGACATTTCATATAGCTTTCATGGAATACATAAGGACCATCATGCAATTTTAAAAATGAATGGAAAATAGTTACATCTTATCCTTTCTATGTTCTCGCGTAAGGGCGGATCTTGGAGGCTATCGCCCCCGCCACCCAAAAAAAAATCAAATATATATATATATATATATATATATATATATTATATATATATATATATATATATATATTTATAAGTAAAAAGGAAAACTAGTAATTTTACATAAATAGTATGTTAAAGATCAATGCAAATAGAATACATACTTTGACTGGCTGGCATTGATATCGTTAGGGTTCTCGTTGCAGGTTTGAATCCTTAATACTACAATATTTACAAATCAGAGCCCAATATCATAGACCAAAGCATAAGACTCATGCATAATGCATTGATTTCAAACATACAATCAACAAGAAAATTGGTCGCGTTGGCTTGTAATTTTTTACTTCTTCCTGTTGATGCCGGATCAAGTGATCAAGTCTTTGCTGTAATTTTTTTATGTCAACCCCATTGTAGTAACTTTTTGAATCCACCACTAATCTCGCACGGATACTTTATAGATAGACTAAAAGCCGAATTTATAACTATAAATATAAAATATAATACAATAGCTCTCACACTCCTTCCTTATATAGGATATATGAGGATACAATAATTATTTTGTAATTCAGAAAATAAAAGAACAATCGAATGTAAAAATATTCGACGCACTTTCCTATTTACCACAATCTGCCCACCGCACTTCCTTCCCACCTCTTTCGACCCAACCGTATACTGCTCTAGTAGTTGCAAGGACGTTCATGCCTTCATTATAATTCACGATGGACCTTTGGGGTATTTTTAAGCTTATCCCTGTGGGGTCCGCAGTGAAACATTTATTTGAAACGCCAGTAAACAAAGACACAATTGCCTGTCCAATTTAACACTTTCACCAATCCTAAAAAGTCTCCGTTCCTGGATAAGCCCATAGTTTGACAACTTAACCGGACATCCTCAACTAGCACGCTTTATAACGGACTTTCACGAGCAGGGAATAGTGCAAACCAAGAAGATTCAAAATCTCGAGAGAGGAAAAGGAAAAGATACAAAGTCTCACACTGCGATCATGGTGGCCACCAACAAAGAGCATGTAATAGAGACCTTGAGCTCGTCCTACGTGACTCCGGCGGAGGCTACACCTTCGCAATCCATCTGGCTGTCCAACCTCGACATCCTAGGATGTATCACACATTACACGCCAACGATCTTCCTTTACAAGCCCACTGGGGACACAGAGGGCTTCTTCTCGGCCGAGGCATTGAAGATTGCTCTGGCGAAGGTCCTTGTTCCCTTCTATCCTTACGCTGGTGAGTTCAGCTACAACGACGACGACGGCCGCATTGAGCTGAAGTGCACTGGAAATGGCGCCTCCTTCATCACAGCCTCATGCGACTTAACGATGGAGGAGTTTGGCGACTTCACCCCAAGCCCCACGCAGGCCGGTCTCCTAATTCTAGATCGGACTCCCTCTGCCGTGCCACCTTGCCCCGCCTTCGTCGTTCAGCTGACGCGTTACAAGTGCGGAGGCGTGTGCTTGGGTATGGCTGTGCACCACTTCATCGGCGACTTTGTCTCTGCTTTCGACTTTGTCAACGCCTGGGCCGATGTCGCCCGGGGGATCCACCCATCCGCCATCACACCGCCGTTTCTTGACCGTTCCCTACTCAAAGCCCGCTCTCCACCCTCCGTCCAATTCGACCACCATGAATTTGACTGGTGCCTCCCGAACGCCACAACCGAATCCGTTCTGACAACTCCGGCTATGACCACCGCTACACTGAAGCTCTCCAAAAGCCAAATCTCTGATCTCAAAGAACAGAGTGGCTGGTTCAGCAACGACAAGAGGCTCAGTACCTATACGGCGGTTGTTGCCCACGCCTGGAAGTGCGCCTGTATGGCTCGCGGCCTCAACCCAAATACGCAAACTCGGGCTTACATGGCTGGGAATATCCGCTTCCGCCTGATCCCTCCCCTCCCGGAAGGGTTCCTCGGCAACGCGATCCTGTTCATGACGGCCGAAGCCTGCACATCTGAGCTGTTGACCGGATTCATGGCTGCTACTGCCGAAAAGATCGAGGCAGCGGAAGCCCGTCTCAACGACGGCAGGTACCTGAAGTCGCTCATCGACTACGTTGACACTGAGGAGAGGCTACGCCAAGGGAAGCCAAAGATTCCTAACACTGACATCGTCGCCATCGACTGGCTCAGCATCCCTATTTACCTGCTGGACTTAGGATGGGGGATGCCATTTTACGTCCACCGAGCAGCCATGCCGACTCCGGGGTACATGTACGTGCTTGATGACATCAGCGGTGAGGAGGGCGACGTGCTTGTCACTATTCCCTCAGGATTTGCTGTTCCTTGTTTAACAAGGAGCAGGCTACACCTTGTGTTAGATTGCACCATCTGTACTGTCAACAAAATCCGGACCCTATAAATCGATGGGCAGAGACACGTGTAAATTGATAGTGGAAGGAGCAGCCTACTTCTCGTAGAAAGAGGAACAGCAAATCTGAACTCTGTCTCTATTGCGCTCGAGGAGGAGTTCATGAGTTCATTCAAGCAGCTCTTTTACGACGAGTCGGAGTTCGTTCATAAAAATCCCTGGAGCTCACCGCTCTTGCTAAACCAAAAACAGCAAACGTAATAGTATGTGACTTTGGCCTTGCCGTAAGTTATGGAAAACGGTGACCATGTTACTTAGAATACCACCTTTTGATTTAAACAAATTATGTTAAAAAATATTTATGATTATTTTTTATGTGGTCCATGTGATATATTTTATTAGATACCAAAGACCAATGTGATGGTTGTTGGAATGTGGGAAGTTAGAGACTAAGGGTGCGGAGCCTTCCACTCTCTTTCTATTGTGTTTTCGTGGACGCCCACTTTCCCCACGAAAAATAGTTACTCTCTAACCCTTGAATGAAGTGACACTTAAAGTAGTTATCCTCTAATTCTTAGGCAAAGAGACATTTATAGTGGTTATTCTCTATTCTTAAGTGAATAGACAATTGAAGTGGTTATTCTATATCCTTAAAGACAATTACGATGATTATTAACTACCCATTAACCATAAAAAAAGCTAATCTTTAATTTTTAGGACAAGAGACACCCACTAACTCATTATGTGGTGGTTATTCTTTAACCATTAGATAACTAATTGGTGGTCATTCTTTGCCAACTAAGTAACTAACTCATGGTTGGTCCCTATGCCACTAACCCTACTACTGATGGTTATTCCTATATAATGGTTACAAAGAAGGCTATAAAAGGAGAAGTGTATATTAGGGAAAAGGATTGTAAAATTCTTTGTTCTCCCACCATCTAGAGATCCGGAAAGGCAGAGAAAGGAGAGAGTAAGAAAAATTAAACACAAAGTTTTGTTGATTAGAAGTGCTCAAATAAGCAGGAATTGCAACTAGAAGAAGGATTTGCTATTATAATAATAGGAATGCATATATCAAGAGAGAGAAATTCCTCTCAATCTCTACAAGATTATATTATTACAAATCTCAGACGTGGATCCAGCAATTCTAAATATCAAGAAAAGACAAAGAAATGAGAGATTAAGCAGAATTCAGAACAGAAGGTTGTATTGGTTGTAGGTGCCGGATTAACCAGGAGTTGTAACAAGAAGAAGGCTTTGTCACTATAGTTGTAGGAGTAAAAATATCAAGAGGAAATTTTTTATTCAAACTCTACAATAAGGGAACATCATGAATCTCAGTCATAGATACGGATAAGTACTCATATACTCTCTTCATAATATGGGATGGATGTTTGGATGAATTGAGTTAGACTAGAAAGTAATCATTTTATTTTTTGTAATTTTTTTTACAATTGGTATCAGAGTTAGATTTTCCAAATAGTTCATTCTCGTAAAAGTATTTCCTATGGTTTAATGTTTATATGAAGGCTCATTGTCATCAAAGTGGCCTTACCTGAACACACACACAAAATTACACACACAGACACACACAGACACACACACACACACACACACACACATACACACACACACACACACACACACACACACACACACACACACACACACACACACACACACACATATATATATATATATATATATATATATATATATATATATATATATATATATATACTAGTGAACGCACACGTGCACATGCACGTGACATATAAAATTTGTTAGAAATGTGCGGGGAGAAAACTCGTCCGTGAAAGGGACCCTACGGTAAAAGATATTTGTGTTGGTTGTTTGAAATGAGAGAATCAAGGAACCGTTTCCGTAGGATGGAGAGAGAAATACAGAATTAAAGATAATAAAAGTTAATAGTAGAGTGTGGCAATAAATATTTGTAGGAGCAAAATTCCTTAAAAAAAAGAGAGAAGAGAGTAAATCAAGGATAGCGCAGCATCAAACTCGCTCTTTTTATAATAGTATAGATATATATATATATGGTTAAATTGAATTAGATTGGAAAATATTCATTTTATTTTTTGTAATTTTTTTTACAATTGGTATCAAAGTTAGATTTTCCAAATGGTTCATTCTCGTAAACGCATTTCCTTTTGCTTAATCTTTATATGAAGGCTCATTGTCGTCAAAGTGGCCTTACTTGAACACACACACAAAATTATATATATATATATATATATATATATATATATATATATATATATATATATATATATATATATATATATATATATATATATACACACACACACACACTAGTGAATACAGATGTGCACATGCACGTGACACATTATGAAAAATAAAATTTTATGGAACATTTATAAAAGTAAAATAATATATAATAAAATTATACTTTATGTCAATTCAAATAGTTATTTTTGTAATTAAGTAATTTCATAAAATAATAATTTGATCTAAATAAGTAATATAAAACTATGACTGAAATACATGTATATACTATATGCTTGATTTGGCATCCATACAATTAGAGCATGTGTGAGATAGAAAAATCTTAACGTTCATTTTAAATAATATTTTACTTATTTTACTGAATGGCTTTCAAAAATAGTTGGATGGAAGGGAGTCATATTTTAAACATACATTAAGAAACATAAGAGACTAATGTGGAAGTTCGAAAAGAATGTTTGAAACACTTACCTATTATTTGAAATGGTAAATAATTTTTTTCAACAATCGACATGTTCTCTCCCATTATGTTAGGGATGTATTATTTTATAACTATTTCAACAATAGAGATAGAACTACTGGGAATGACAGTTCTCTCCCATTATGTTAGAGATGCATTATTTTCTAACTATTTCAGCAATGGAGACATAACTGTTGGGAAAGTAGGTGGCAGTTTAAAAGGGGGCTGTGAGATTACATAGAAGTAAGAAAAGTTTACAGGAAGTCAAGGAGAATGGACGTCAGAGAAAAGAGTGGGGGAGGTAGATGCTGAAATCGCTTTAAGGTGTGGTCAAGCAGTTAGGGAAAAATTTGTGGATCTCATAATTATAATGTCTTTATTTCTAATATAAATCTATTTTTTTGAGTATTAAGAGTGAAAGAGAGCGGAATTTAGTTTGACAGATTTTTCTTCATCAACAATGGCTATTGTGAATAATAAACGATGAGCGGCAAAGTTATTTTTCTTATATTGGTATGGATTTATTGTTTCCATTTTTAAAAATGCATACAACATAAGATATTACATCATTTCAATTTCTTTATTGAAATTCCATGGGTTAGTAAAAGTGGGTGGGGTGGGGGAAGAGCGCGGAACTAGTTTTAATAGAATGAGCAGAGATAAAGAATTAGAGATAATGATGGAGAGTGGGATAAGAGAGGGTTGGGATTGGGATCAGTTGTTTCTTATCCTTCGAGGAAAAAATAGAATGAAACCCTTCTACAAAGGAGAGAGAAGATGTGGTCAAGGATTGAAACTTACTATAAAGTTATAGAGAAATAAAACTTATTTTGTCAATTATTTTATCTGAAAGTATCTGTTTTGAATGATAAAAGATAAGCAATGAACTTAATATTTTAGTTACATGAATATTTTGTTCTTATTTTTTAATATTTTTTGGAGTACTTGATGATTATGTGTCTTCTCTTCTGTGGCACCTCCAACACGTCACCAATAAGAACTTTACATTACCATCTTCTTCTTCTTCTTATAATTTTATTATTAGATCTATAGGATTCATCATCTAAAAAGGCCTGACAGCTCAATTTGTTGTTCGTGCTCTGTGAAGACATTCTTATAAATTATTCCACTCAAGTATATAAAATTATGCAAAAAAGAAAGAAATTTGTTAATACAAGGAATATAACATTAGCTATGGTTTTAATTTTCATTTGACTTAAATTCATTGGTTGGTAATAGGAGAGATAGATAGTGAAACTGAGGGAGGTAATTGTCTAACGATCTTCTGTTGGACGAGGAGAGAAAGATATTTCAAATTTGAGAGGGATGAGGGACGGTTATTAAAGTAAAATGAGGAGAGAGAGATAGAGAATTAAAGATAATGTTAATAGGGGGAAGTGGGAGGAGATGGAGATACGTTGTTGTTTAGATATAGAGGGGGGAGTAGTAAAATCCTTGGAAAAAAGGAATGGAAGGAACAATATTTTAAAAATAATCAATTGGCTAATGTTTAGTAAGCATACACGTGAAATAATATACTTGTATGGATAAGATATGTCACGTATCTGTAAATGAAAATACAAAAAATAGTCAAAAAACATGCAACTCACTCGCAAAGATAAAATATGGCTTGACTTACTTTCATTTTCTGATAAATGATATTTGAAGTCACTATACATGGTACGACTTCTTATTTGTGAAGGAAATATTAACATTAATAGATGTATATATTTGATGAGACTATGTACATGTTCAATACTCATAACGTGCATAATAACTATTGATATTTTTTTGTAAAAAGATTAGTTATCATATAAATATTATATGTATTTAGTTGCCTGGATTAAAATATAAAATATATAAATAACTTCTTTCCTTACACAAGATACATGGCACAATAATAGTTATAAATTCGGCAGTTCTAAATTTATAATTCTAGACCTTTGATATTTATAGTAAACTCTATATTAAATCATGACAACGGAACAGAACTTAATGTTTTTTAGTGAACTTATAAAAAGAAGAACCACCAAATAACAAAATTGTTGTTCTAGCATCAACATAAAAAAACAAAATGTTAGTAAACATATTTGATAATTTAGTTATTTTTTTATGATGTGCATTCACAAACGAAGTTGTGTGTATACAATATATTTTCAATATGTAAAAATATATTGCAAGATGAGTAAAGGAAAATAAGAATACAAATATAACATCATTTGATTAGTAGATTTCGTTTGCATAGTTAGATAGTGAGATGAAAAAAGGAGATTTGTAATTGTTATCAAGTTGTTAGGGGTAGTGAGGAAGGATATTTAATAAGAACGTGTTATAATGATAAGTGAAAAAAATCAAAATAACAAAGGCGGCAAGATGGAGATAAATATGGGACGGAAATTAAACATCGTGTAAGGATTTCTAAGTTACAAAATATGATGTGTAGAATTTTGTAAGCTTAAAATTGACAAATGTTATTAAATCTATATATTTTCTTTTTCATATAACTGTCTATATAAAAAAGAACAATGCTTTCTTAAAGTTACTAATGAAAAAATATTTCAATGTCTAGAAATTCGTTTTAGTCATGAATGTTTCTAGTGGTTTTTCAGTGGAATGTGATTCGCGATGGAAGCATTCTCCCATATTCTTTTGGTTTCAATTGCCATTAATTAGGTACTCTTTTGCCTTCGATTAAACTTTGTTCTTGACTTTTTAAAGACAATCATTGTATAAATGAGTGCATCAGATTACTCATAACATTTGAAAGTATAAAAAATGGAATGAAGATTGAACTCGATAAGATTAAGTGTATGGCAAGTAACTAAATGAAGCGATGACGTACAAGTTAACAATATAACAGGAAACATAGAAGCAACCAGGTGAAACTGCACATATCTATTTTTTTATCAATGGATAACGAAAACAAGAACGTGGTGGTGAAGTTGCTATGAATAAATTTTCTCTATGAAATGACCAATAACGTGGGATGCATATTTCCTTTACAGATGTCTGCATGCAAATAAGCAAGGCAGTTCCCTAAGAGGCTGAAAAACCATTTACATTATTTTCAACTACATGAGAAAAGAAAAAAAAGACAAAGATAGTAAGGCGAACAAATGATGTGTTTGGTAAAACAGTGCGATTGTCCGAGCAGCGATGAATCAAGGTCCGGTAGGTTACAATCGCTTGTAACCGCTATTACCAAACACAAAAACACTCACTACTTTGAATTTGTATTGTATTTAGTGTTGAACATCATTCAACGGTAACTTTTTTTCAATGGGTAAAAATCTTACAGTGATTCATCTCACTGCACAAGAGTGTTGGCTCACCAATCGAGTTGTCAAACATTGTCAGTACCTTTCTTGAGCAGACCATAAGGGATGGGTGATGTGTTTGGTAGAAAAGGAATTGAAGTTTGTATGTCTTCTTCTTACCATATACTGTGAAATATCAACTTTTTGACCCCAAACAACGCCGAAGATTGAGGGCAAAGCAGAAGACATAGGATGGAATTCGAAAGCAAAATCACCCACATGCTTGGTTAACGCCTTCCCTCGGACATGAGCTAACAGTCTGTTGGTGAGGTCCCTCGATGATTGTGGATATTGGACAATGAAGGATTCCTTCTATAACATAACATGCAGAGCTGGCAAATGGGGTGAGGGACAACTGACGGGTCATCCACTCCATAACATAACCTAGCATTTCACAGATGAAAAAGGCCCACATTAAGGAGTTTGAACGCAAATAGCAATAAACAAACTAACTGAAGAAAATTAAGTTAAAAACTATCGGATAGTAGGACATATGTGTTCATTATTGAAAGTGGCCTCGAATTCCGCATGTTGTTTCACCATGTCCTGGAGCTGCTAATTCTATTTATACTGTACCTGAAAGTTATTGTAATTGTAGATCATCCATCCGCATAGGTTGTGTCGCCGTTGTTGCCATGAAATACGTTTGGTGAGACGACGGCTGCCAGGAAAAATGTGAAAATAATGGCCATAAACAAGTGAGATTGGAGGAGGGAATGACGATTCCTCTTCGGGGCCGGTGGGGCCGGTTAAAGCATGAGATGAAACGTCCAACACCACCACATATATAATTATCTTTATTTACAAATTTAAAGAAGATATTCACTCGCTGCCCGCGCGGGTAGATAAGTTAAGTTACCCAGACTCTTGATTTGACGCTGCATTGTGTTGATATGGATTTAACGGTGGCACAAATAGTAATTATGTACATCAGATGTACGTGCATGGAGTGGCGGTGGCATTGTTTGTAATAATACTATAATATTTTTTTAATCGAATTATGCTATAATAATTACATGTGCATGGAGTATGGTTCCTGATTTGGTTTATGGATCAGATGTACATTTCTCACGGCACTGCTAGGCAAGTTATAAAATGAGAACACAATGGGGGATTGTAGGATGGGATTTGGGTATTATTATAATATTTCTCACTGAATCGTATATCCATTAAATGTGATCCCTATAGAAAAAGCAAGATGAACAAAAATAAATTTTCTAGTTGATCTCATACCAACCTTGAAGCATACACGTACTCAACATAACAAGTCTAAAGTCATTGCAGTGGTGTACTTTTGTAGAGATATTAAATACATGAGAAATAAAACCATACTTCCGGATTGTATTACGCAACGTCATCTTTGGTTACAAATTTCTCATTTCTATTACAAGTTCTCTATTCTCATTACAATATATAAGTTATTCTTATAAAGTATTTAAATTCTACAAAATATATTTGCATATAAAAAATGTGGATATCACAGTTCTGGTGACGAGTAGCGAGTTATAACAACATGTAAAGAAAGATGGCATTCTGTAATAAGATCTAAAAAGAAAACAAAATGTAATCGAGGGTGACATTTTGTAGTACAATCTGGATGCATCAAATTCTACTATCCATGAGAATGAATTTCATTACATCAAAAGTTGTAATAATAAGGCACACTAAGTAATAAAAAGAGAGAATTCGTAATGAGAATGAAAAAGTTGTAACCATTGATGACATCAACAACTACATAGTTATAACTAATGTCGATAATTTGTAATAAGAAATAAAGTTTTGGAATCAGAACAGATAATTTGTAATGAAAAAGAAATAATTGTAACCAAGGATGACATTTTGTAATATAATTTGGATGTATCAAAGTTTACTTTTTAAGATAATGAACTTTGATACATCAAAAGTTGTAATAATAAGGAACACATTATAATAAATATTGAACATTTGTAATGAGAATAAATTTTGTAACCAATGATAAAATTCTATAATACAATCTGCGTGTATGAAGTTTTATTATATAAGAAAATGAACCGAAGTACATAAAAATTATAATAAGAAGGAATGTTTTGTAATGAGAACTGAGAATCCACAATGAAAATGAGAAAGTTATAATTAAGGTTGACAACCGATATTACAATCTGCAGCTATCAATTTTTTTATAAAAGAGAATGAGCTTCAGTACAAAATAAATTGTAATAAGAAGGAACATTATGTAATATAAATAAAAGAATTGTAATGAGGATGAAAAAATTGTAACTTATGATGACGTCTTGTAATACAACTTGACTATATCACATATTGTATCCAGATTATGTACGCTCAGATCCGTTCTGAGTTGTTTGATTACAACCATTATATCTGACATGTAGTTTGAACTATGTACATGGCAACTATGTAGAAAATATCCTAGTTATGAGTCCATGGTGAATATGTGTTTAGAGTGAACATTGTTTAAAGTATTTGTCCTCATTCACTTTTTTATTCATTTAACATGGATGTCTCAATGTCCACTATCTTTCCCACTAGTACATGCATTCATAATTAATTGTCGTCTAGCTACAATAGTGGCATCAGACCCATGCACTAGTAAAGAATTTGGAATTATAAAAATGATGCCACCATTGTTTCATACATACATATAAGAATTTGTATAATTACAAATAACTACCACCGCTACTCCATGCATACGTGAATGACCGCCACCATGCAAACATAATTGCTTTTGATTTAATTACAGATCATGCCACCGCTACTCTATGGCACGAATATTTAACTTAGCTACCCGCGCGGGCATTCACTACAATCCCTTTAAAGATAATCGGATGCAGTTATCGGTTTGCTTGGAAAACGTGGTGATAATGATAGTTCGCTCGTGAGATCGTGCAGAATGAGTCAAGAACGTTCTTATACTGGTCGTAGAAGGCCGTGAGAGTAAAACTAAACCTACAATAAAAAAGTGTGGATTATGAGATAGTGGGGCCGAAAGGGGTATTAGTAATCCATTGTTTTGAAGGAGGAATAAAATGCTTGAAACAAGGAGAGAAAAGAGAGAGTGAAGGAGAGTGCAGTTTTTTAAAAATATTACAATTTAATTGGTTAGTGGTATTATTATAAATAGTGAAAACTATTCACTCTCTCTCTCTCTCTCTCTCTCTCTCTCTCTCTATATATATATATATATATATATATATATATATATATATATATATATATATATATATACATATATACATACATACATACATATATATATATATATATATATATATATATATATACATACATATATACATATATATATACATACATATATACATATATACATATATATACATATATATACATATATATATATATATATTTACATATATATACATACATACATATATACATATATATATATATATATATACATACATATATATATACACATATATATCTATATATATACACACACACACACACACACACACACACACACACATATATATATATATATATATATATATATATATATATATACACATATATATCTATATACACACACACACACACACACACACACACACACACACACACACACATATATATATATATATATATATATATATATATATATATATATATATATATATAGAGAGAGAGAGAGAGAGAGAGAGAGAGAGAGAGAGAGTTAGGCTAGAATACACTTAAGTGTATTGTGCCCCCAATACAATAGACTTTTTAGCCGTTGGATCTCCATCTAGATCCCAGCTCCCAACCCTACTCACGGATGAGTAAATGACGTTTACTCCCTCTCTCTGCACTGACGGACCCACCACTGTCAACGTTCTCCTTCTCCTCTCTCTCTCTCTCACTCACTCTCTCTCCCTCCGTCTATCTCTCCCAGTAACGCGAGCGAGTCCTTCCTCCGCCACCCCCCTTCCCCCTTCCTCCGACCTGCTTCCTCCACCTTCCATCTCTGTAGCCGCAACCCACTTCTCTGCGGCAAGTCCTCTGACCTGCTTCCTCCTTCTCGTCTCTCTCTCTCTCTCACTTGCTCTCTCTCCCTCCGTCTCTCTCTCCCAGTAGAGCGAATACCGTTCCCCCTTCCTCCTTCCTCCGCCGTCTTGCTTCTCCTTCCTCCTCCACCTTCCTCCTTCCTCCGCCACTCCTTCCTCCACCACTCCTTCCTCCTTCCGCTTCTTCTCTCCCCCACTCCTCTCTCTCTCACAGGAAGTGTCAGTGGGGCTATGTGCTCCCAGTCTGTAGCGCACCTCTTCTCTCCCCCGCTCCTCTCTCTCTCATAGGAAGCGCTGACGGTCTCTGCTCTGTCCCCCTCTCACCAGCGGTTGACAACCAGCGACAGAGCAGTCTGCAGCCCCCTCCTTCCTCCTTCGTTCTCCGCCAACATTGCCCACAGCAGGGTCACCAACTCCAACCATCCGCCCGCCCCCAATGCCAGCAGCTCCAGCCATCCGCCCGCCCCCATCGCCAACGGCGTCAGTGATCTGTCCGCCCACAACGGCAGCAACGCCAGTAGTCCAGCAGTGCCAGCCATCCAGCAGCAACTCCAACAATTGCTGGTCAGTGGCCTCTTTCATTCCCTGCAGTCTCTGTAATTTCTGCAATCTCGTATCTTTGATTTCCACTGAATAAATGATTCCCACTTAATCAAAATTTTTATGTGCTTGGTTAGTCATCCCCAAAACATGTGGGTTCCCAAAGGAAATAGCGATTCATTTTCAACTTGTAATAGCTTTAGTCAAAAATCTGTAATGAGAAGGGGGGCCAAGCATTGCAAATGCGGTGAGCTAATTGAGGCTAAAATAGCTAAGACACAGAAGAACTATGGTCGAGTGTTCTTTGGGTGTCCCAACTACAACAAAGAGGTATATTTCATTGAATGCTTGTTTAAATTTTTATGAAATTAAGTACTTGTGTTATTAGTATTATTGGGTAATCTATGTCTTATTGTTTGCAGGGACGCCCATATTGCAATTTTTTTGAATAGGCAGATCCAACTCCAACAATTAAGGAAGAGTCTAAGAACTTGCATTTTTTCGAATGGACAGATCCAACTCCAACAATTAAGGAAGAGTCTAAGAACTTGCAATATGATACAGAATTTCAATTACAGACTGCCAAGACTAAGGAACAAAGAGCAACAACAAAATTTCAATGTTGTCTAGTTGTATTAGTAGCTTTATGGGTTATGTTTATACTTCTGTATCAAAGAAGGTGTACTTGTACTTTGATGGGTGTGTATCAAACAAATGTACTGAACAACTGGTTGCTAATCTTGTACTTATCAAATGACTAAATGAATGAATGGTTGGTTCTGGCTATGTTGTATTCCATCGTACCCTTGTTCAAATAATTCTTATGGTTGTGTTTTTACATCATTGTGTTCATATTCTGTTACCATGGTGTGTGGTATGATATGTGTTATTCTTATTATACAAACCCCAAGATTGTAATTCCTATCTTGCCTCTCTATTTTATCTGAAACTTCTTCTTGTGTATCTCTATCGCACAAGCATGTGCCAATAGGACAAACCTGAGTGTGCACATCAATAGATCAGTTATTAGTTATGATCACCATGGAGTGGCATTTAATGTTCTACCACTATCGAAAACTACTGTGCACATCAGCTTGTGGGAGTTAATTGCTAATGGATATTTTTTGTCTTGGGGATGGAGGCACAATAATGATAAACAGAGGCCTTGTGACTTTATTTTGACTGTGATGGAATGATTGATAAAAATTTAATCATTGGGCCCGATTATTGACCCTTAATTCTCATTATAAGATTGATGTATATAACAAAGAAGGATGATGCTGCAGCGAGGGATGAGAGCAAATGTTGCTTCCTTGCTATCTCACTGTTCTAGGCAGCTGCATGTTTGTTCATAATGGGTCTGAAGCCTAATTTGCAGGGAACTTTCTTGAAAAACTTGGCCAAAATAAAATTTGAGATTATGGTCAAAATCCTTTACTTGTTCCACACTATACTGATTACCTTATGGGAGACTTACTAATCTAGCTGCGATGCTTGCTTAAATTTTCTTTTGAGGAAGTCATATTCCTATGGGAGTCCAAAGGGATGATTCCCTCCAGATCCCATAACCCTGCAGAGCGGCGGTACACCAACACAAGGGATGCTAGTAAACTGGAAAAAATGGACATATTTCAAAAAATGTATAAACTTTCCTTCCAGTGGGGTTAGATTGTAGAACCTCCTGCATGAGTATGTACTGTGATCTCCATGGCATCATACCCTTGCAAATAGGACTCTTATGATGTATGTTACATATTTTATCTGCTCTCTGTGGAATGATGATCTATGCTCTTTGTAGTTTAATGAAGAAAGAATGAGAAATTGTTCACTGTTTAGCCCATTGCTCTTACACTTTGTTTATCTGCGTTGACATGGTCTACTGTGCCGATTCTTTTGCTTTCGAAGGTTGTTGCTACTCCATCAAACTGAATGATAGCCATCCTTGTGTTGAAGGTGCAATGCACCACGACTGTCCTGTTTGCTTTGAGATAATAACATCTTTGGCTGACTATCTGCAAGGGTCCTCTGTAACTTTTTAGTTGATAACCTTTCTGATATTGATGGTTAATTACAATTCCTAAAGTAAGCATTTTTCAAGTTTATTACAATTCCTCTTAAACTGCTCTGAAGACATTAGGTTGTGAGCATGACTTGAGCTCTCGGTCCTATGGCTGTCCCTCTTATGTCGTGTAGGGATTGTGTAATTTCTTTATAGATAAGTTGGACAGTCAAAAGTCCCTCATGCATAAGTGGGATACACACAAATTTATCATTATACTTGCCTTCATAGTTTTTAATATGGCTGTACTTTATCATGAGTGATGTAAAATATGGAATTTTCAGATATGCATGCCCTATCTGCTCCAAGTCTGTATGTGATATGTCAAAAGTATGGGAATTTCTCGATGAAACATTAGTGTATTCCCAGCTGTGATGAAACATAAATTAAGCATGAATGACTACATGCAGCACAAGATAAATTACATGCAGCACCAAGATAAATTAGCATGAATGACCAAGAACTGAATGATTAAATGAAGCACCATTTAAAGAACATGTTGATCTACAAACATGAACAATCAAGAAGTGAACACACATGAACGATCAAGAAGTGAATAACCATGCCATAAAAAATATAGACCACATGAATTACATTTCCATGAACATAGAGGAGATCCAAATAGCATCATTGCCAGGTTCATGTTTATCAAGTACATACAAGATTGAACATGGATCACTGAATTAGCATTGATACAACCCTAAATTCAGTACAACATAGTACATGTTTATCAAGCTATGACTCTGAATTACCAGCCAAATTCAGTACAACATCGTACATTCAAATTAAGATACAACCCTAAATTACAAGCCACTTCGATCTCCAGTCCTGTTGCAACTTCGTGAAGTCTCTCGTATCTATTCTTCACTATATTCATGAATGTCTCCAAGCACACCCGAAGTTGAGCAATCTTTGGTAGCCTATCAATGAGATAGATAATATTTGACTTAAATTATTAACAGATACTTTAAACTATAAACAAATAATGTACATTACAACTACCACATACCCTTGTTTTGCATGTTCGGCTATTATGCCCTTTCCCATTGCAAGTACTACAAGTTCTTTGCTTTTTGGATTTTAACTCAGCTTGTGGTTTAAATCTTTGTGGTTTCCTACTCCCTTTGCAATGAGATGTGGGCGGATCTCTCAATAGGATATCTTCTTCATTGTGGATTCTTGGAAGATATTGGCTACACTGAGTTGGAATATGCGTTTGATATGATGGTATGACTTCTTCACTAGATATGGGTCGCGTATTTTTCTGCATCAACAGTATCTCATCATAAGATTTTTGAAATAGCTCTTGCACTATAATATAAGTGTCCTTGTCGTGGGAAACTATACCAACCAAGCGCATTGCAGATGTACAAAGTGAATTATACCTACCCAAAGGGGTACTACAATCAACATCAACATGTAACTGAGATTCCTCAATACAATGACTCATATTGATGGTTTTTGCTTGCATTGTCCAACATTGTAGCACATACAAAGATGGTATCTTATGAACTTTAAGAAAAAGCAGCACTTTTAGTATATGAGCGCATAAGATGCTAGAAAATTGGAACAACTTGCATTCACAAAAGAGTTCTTCTCTATTATGGTTAACTGTTACTATGTAGCTCTTCTTTGACATAAATGCAAGTGCATCATCACTTACACTTGAAATTTGATATTCATATTCACTAACCTTCTCTATGTCATAGCATGAAGTTAGCTTCATTTGCTTCGTGAAAAGTTTAAATAGCATTCTAGTGTAGATATCCCTTGCATGTTTCTCGATGGGATACATAGACCACAATGTTGGTTGGCCATTCTTATATCTGTAGTCTTCTTCATCCTCTTTTTCATATCGATTCTCTACCACCTTCTCAAATGCTTGGACAAATTTAAACAAAGGTAGATGATTGTTAACATGATCTTTAAATATTGCATTCATGCTCTCACTACGTTGTGTTATAGACATGTTGGCAAAAAATGTGTGTCTGAAGTAAACAGGTATCTATTGCTCTCTTATATTCCACAACAAGTTTAGATGTGCATTGTCACTCAAATTATATGTGGTTATCATCTTATTCCATCTTTCCTCAAACTCATTAATAGTGATGGGTTGATTAATGCAAGATTGGAACTCTTCAGTGAACCCTGCAACAGTCCCATAGATCACCCTGAGATGTTCACGTGCTTTTCGCATTATATGCCATTGGCAACATCGGTGGATTGTATTAGGAAATATAATATGAATTGCCTTCTTCATTGCTGGATCTTGATCAGTTAAGATTGCATTTGGGTGTTTCCCATACATGGCTTCTAAGAATGTATGGAAAACCCATACAAAAGAATCAGCAGTCTCATCACGTAATAAGGCACAACCAAATAAAATAGACTGTTTGTGATGGTTCACCCCAATGAAAGGTGCAAATGGCATGTTGTACCTGTTAGTCATGTATGTCGTGTCAAAGGTCAGCACCTATCCAAAAGCTTGATATGCCATTCTTGATTTAGCATCAACCCAAAAGATAGTACGTGCACATCCATCTTCATCAAATTGCACTGAGTAGTAGAATGTGGGGTTTATTGCTTGCATTTTTTTGAAATGTCCTATTGTGGATGCTACATCAACACCTATCTATTTCCTTCGCACGAAGACAAGTGTGTTGCTTAGATCCTTTCTTGTAAATGTGACATTGCGGATGTCTCCTTGTTGGCTAGCTATAAGTGACATAATCTGAGCACTAGAAATGTTTTGATCATGCATCACATGAATTAAATCCCGAACCTATGACGACATACGGCGGTGTGAGCGGTGAAACCTCTTCTTAGATGGGCTCTTGGTTACTTCATGATTATGTTCTTTTTCAAAGCTTAGTACAACCCACTTTGAATCATCTTCTAATTTCACTCACATGTGAGCCTTGCAGCCAGTTCGACTAGAAATGATGTCCTTTTGTGGAGACCCCTTTTGAGCATCATCAACTTTGTTTTTTTCCTTTGTGAATTCCTTCCCTAGAGCATACCAATACCCTGCTAGTGACTTTCTTTGTCTTGGATGAAACATAATGGTTTCCTTTCCTTATACTGAACCCAACTCCGTATGCATATTTGTTGTAGAACTCCTCAGCTTTATCAACACTGACAAATAGTAGACCTATGTAAGGGTCTAAATCAGATTCAACTTCTATCCTATCATCCCCCATCTCAGGATCAATTTCATCTTCACGATCTTCACCCACTTCTATGCCTCCACCCACTTCAATGTCTATATCCACTTGACTACTATCATACTCCATCCAATCAATTCAGGTCATCCCATCCACGTCATGTGAAAAGTCCATAGCTTGAGTAAAGTCCATAGCTTGAGTAAACAGACCTGAAGAAAGGACCAGTAGGGATGGCTCGCTCTAGATTTCTACTACCGGCGTTTAGCTTGTTGTGCTAGTGGAGGAATGAACACGACCTTCCTCTAGCGGCCCACCTCAGAGCCTCCAATGAGACTGCTGGCGGAGGAAGTAGAAAGGGGGGCCGACGCAGGCAGGAGCAGGACGGCTCTGGTGGTGATGTCCTTTGTTGTTGCTGGCGGAGGCTGGCGGTGAGGTGATCTCGTTTAATATTGTTGGTGGAGAAAGCAGGAGAAGCCGGAGGTTTGGGCGGGCGGAGGCCTGCTGTGGGTGATGCTGGCAAGCTGCGATCTCACAGGTCGGCGACCCTCCTCTGCCGTTGTTTCCTGCTGCTGGGTTTTCGGCTGTCATTTGATGGCGGAGAAAGGAGTGGCGGAGGAAGGAGTGGCGGAGGAAGGAGGAAGGCAGAGGAGGAAGGAGAAGCAAGATGACAGAGGAAGGAGGAAGGGGGAACGGTTCTCGCTCTACTGGGAGAGAGAGTGAGTGTGAGAGAGAGAGAGGATAAGGAGGAAGCAGGTCGGAGGACTTGCCGCAGAGAAGTGGGCGGCGACTGCAGAGATGGAAGGTGGAGGAAGCAGGTCGGAGGAATGGGAAAGGGGGGCGGCGGAGGAAGGACTCGCTCGCGTTATTGGGAGAGAGAGACGGAGGGAGAGAGAGTGAGTGAGAGAGAGAGAGGAGAAGGAGAACGCTGACAGTGGTGGGTCCGTCAATGTAGAGAGAGGGAGTAAACGTCGTTTACTCATCCGTGAGTGGGGCTGGGATTTAGATAGAGATCCAACGGATAAAAAGTCTATTGTATTGGGGGCACAATACACTTAAGTTTATTCTAGCCTAACTCTCTCTCTCTCTCTCTCTATATATATATATATATATATTTATATATATATATATATATATATTTATATATATATATATATATAGACACATACATACATACACATATATGCATACATTTATATATATATATGTATATATATACATATATATATATATATATACATACATCGATACATATATACATATATACATATATACATACATACATACATACATACATATCACTACTACAGAAATGGATTATAATGTCACATTTACAGGCGTCAGTTGTATACCAGAAACTGACGCCTAAACCCTACAGCGTCGGTTGAATACAAAAACCAACATCTATCTGTGAAGAGCGGCCAGACACGAGTATCACTTTTAATTTAGTGTCGGTTCCTTAATAAACAGCCGACGTATAAAATCGACCTCCAAATCTAAATTTTCTAATGGGAAAAAATTACCTCCAAAAATTAACATACGACGTCAGTTATTAACTAATTAACCGACGACTAAAGATTTTTTGCGAGACAAAAATTTAGCCCAATTTTATCGTTGATTATCTTAAAATAACCGACGCCGATGTGTTTTCATGCGTTGTCCCCGTGAAAATTCTCACCCCCCTTTGGTGTCAGTTTTTTGGTGGGAACCGACGCCTTTTGTTTTAAGCGTCAGTTTATTTGAATAATCGACGCCTATGGTTAACTTAATAGCACCCGTGCGAGCCAGACTCTTCCCCTTTCTCTATTTCATTGCGATTGAATGTTAGGTTTGGCGATTCCACCCCCTGATCCCTCCTACTTGCACGCTGCCACCAGCCGTTCCCTGCTGCTCCCTGCTCACCGCCGCTGTGCCACTCGTTCTCCTTGCTAGCCGTCACCGCCACCCTTCTCCCTGCTCGCCGCCGCTGGCACTTTTCCTTCCCTACTCGTCGACTCCGTACTCGCCATCACCACTCTTCCTAGTTGTGACCTGCTCGCCTACTCTCTATCGCCGCACCACTCATCTTCTTGATCAAAAGGTACCTGCTCAATGATAGAACCTGATAGAGGTTGCAACATTGTGTTCATCCAGTTGGATCTAGTTTCTCTTAGTGGTCAAATGATAGAACCTGAAAACAGTCATGTACGCAGTTTTGATGACTTACTGGTATCTAAATTGACTCGTTTGATTAGAAGATAATGCTACCAGGGTCAACCAGGGTTGGTTTAACATGACTATTATAGTTAATTCAGCCAATTTGGTCAGTTAAGTTGAGCCTCTGTTTGAGTTTTCTCTTTTAAATTTATACTAGTTTTATTAGAAGATAATGCTACCAGGGTCAAGAAGGGTTTGGTTTAACACAATTATTAGAAGATGATGCTAATAGGGTCAACAAGGGTTGGTTTAACACGATTATTGTAGTTTAAGTTCAACCAATTTGGTTAATTAAGTTGAGCCTCTGTTTGGATTTTCTCTTTTAAATTCCCAACAATTTTTATGTATGATTATATTGGCATTTTATTTTGGGCTTGGGGTTGAAGAGGGAAAATGAGTCAGTTGTCCATATTGCAATCACACACAAAAAAATACCAAGGAACAAACCATTATTGTTCAAAAAGCCTGTAAAATTAATTCTTTTACAAGTACTACTACATCAAATACAATTCTTACATGCTATTGCTAATATAAACAACATTTTATTTGTAAAATTAATTCTATGTTGTTGTAACCCTAAGTTGATGTCACATGAACATCATATCTTTTAAATAATGTTGTATTAAGGACATTTTTGTTACAAATATCTGTGAATGGTCTTCCTAATGAGTTTTGTTAGAAATATTTGTATATTGGGTGACGTGTATTTTACTATGCGCTAAAAATGCAAGTGTACACGTCGAGTAGTACAGACCTTGTGAGGCCCGAGTCGAACACAGGGATACTCGGAAATGTTGGAGACTCCTACTAACTATTTGCGATCAGCTAAGCCGAAAAACAAATTGGGGTTGTTGAATAAAATTAAAATAAAACAAAAATAAAACAAAACAAACAATCGATTAAAGGTTAATTTAATCAATTCAAAAGGATATCTTTAGGATTGTGGTTTCACCGCAGGTTTTCATTGTATTAGGTTTTATATAACGCCTCAATCTTCTCTCTCTATCCGGGTAATGGCCTGAAAACAGAATTGCCCACTGTCGTAGTACAATTCACTATCTAGGTTTAGGTCGGTTCCACTGTCGTAGTAACCTATACCCTAAACTAGATGCATTATGAACGATCTCTCAATATCCACCATTAATTTTACACCACCTTGGTCAAGGGATTTGTCGATTAATGTAGATTTCGTCTCTTTTCAACCGTTAATCCTTCTTTCAAAGTAATTAAGGGCATTAGGTTATTATTATGGTGATCAAGCATAACAATATATGGAGAAAATGAAACTATACTACAGATTTAAGAGAGAAAATATGAATTACTATTAGAAAACTTTCATACAATGAATCCCTGGGCTACTCCCGGTCCTAAAGATGAAGGGGATTAGCCCCGCATGTTCATCTCACACAAGTACATGGTAGAAATAGGGGAAATCATATGAAAAATGTGGAATGAAAGGGAAAACCCCTGAACGGAGAAGAACCGATTGATCCTTTGCGTAGAACATGTGCTTTCCCGCCTCTCAGTGGTGAAATCCGTCTTCCGCAGCGTCCGGATCGACTGGTATGAACTTCTGGCCTCCGTTCTCCTTTTTCCTCCTCCTCGACACTTGTGCAATGGCTAATCCGACATCCCCTCGTCTGGGCGGCCGTCATTAGGTATAAGTCCCTAATTAGGTCATTAATTAACTCCAGCCGTCCGATTGGGATCAATCTGAAACCAACGCATTTCTGACGGCGTCGATACCATCGACGCGAGTCGATGGTATCAACCCGCTGCAGTATCGAACCCTTTCTTTGTCGCGCCCGTCATCATCTCGATACCATCGACACGGGTCGATGGTATCGACTTCCTTTAGGCGTCGGTTTTGTCGTTTTGCGACGCTGTAGCCTCCGTGCGTCGATGGTATCGACTTGGTGTCGATACTATCGACAGCTTCTTCACCAGCAACCTGAAGGTGTCTCGATACCATCGACTTGAGTGTCGATCGTATCGACTCTTTGCTGCTCCTTTCGGCTGGCAACCTACGGCCTTGTCGATGGTATCGACTTCCGTCGATGGTATCGATGAAAGAAAATACTCGTTTGTCCTGAAATTCAAAGACAAGATCACATAAATTCACACAAATAATAATAATGTGATAATTAATGCTCAAAACAATGAAATAAAGGGGATTTGACATAAAATAATGGAAAAGACCAAAATAGATGAATTATGCAATATTAACCATAAAAATGACTAATAAAAGCATAAAACACATATCAAATAGGTCTATAAATGCGACTCAAAATCATCGCATTAAACTCCCCTAAGCTTGAACATTGCTTGCCCTCGAGCAACTTATCCTTAGAATAGAATTGCAAATGTCAACTGAAAAACAACAACCCACACCCAACATCCCATATGACTCCCACTGAACATTCACAAACCGGCCTTCTCTAACCACAGAACAGTAATTACCCCAAATGCGACAGTAATCATCAATAAAAGAAATTGACCTCCAAACCGATGAACACTATCACATATGGCAGTTAACATAATAAAATTCGTCGGTTCAGCATTGGTGCATCTTGTGATCGCCTATACTACGTTGCTCGACATAACTACCATCTATATGGAAGCAGTTCTCCTGATATTCATTAGTGAGGAGAAATTCACGGTGGCCTACCAATCCGAGCAACGGGTGAATGAAAATGGGTGGCTCATGGAAGAAAATGGAAGTAGTGTACAGTTTCAAAATGCATAATACAAAAATGTCGTATATGATGCAAGTGTACATGAGAAATGCCCTAATGCCTAAAATTGGGTAGAATGATGCATGCACTAACCATCCATCTCAAAATGAGATGGATATCTAGTTAAGCTACATCATGTACTCAATTATTCTTTAAATGCAGGTGATATCACATTCCTTTCTCCTTCTTATTCTAATTGCTTCTAAATAACTCTTTTTTTTTCATTATGCAGATTTTTCAGAATTTTTTTCTTCTTTTTTTTTCAGCCCTTATATCCATAATTGCTTAAATATAATTTTATCGGGCTATTTTTTTCATACTCAGAAATTCTTGCACTATTTAGAAGGTATGGAACAATTTAATTCACCATTGAGGAAAAATTGAGATACATGATATACTTTATGCATGAAAATCATGAATGCAACTACATGGCATGCACCTAAGGGTAATGTGCATGAATCACTATCTTTTTTTTTCTTTTAATGCAAACATATGGAAAATACCAATGCAAGTCCTATCTAAATGCTATGCAAACAAAAGGAATTAAAACTGCACTTTACTTCCAATTCTTGGGTGGATTATGGAAAAATGAAGTGGAACAAGCACAAGACTAGATGACCGAACCTTAGAAAGATATTATGCGTCCCTCCTTACTGACCTATGTAGTAGTTTAGAGGGTTCTCTATCTTACATACAATTAAGGTCTCATTACCATTTGGTTAGGTTAGGCTCAAACAACCATTACTGTCCACTTTCATGAATCATTAGGAGTACAAGTATGAAATGTTGTTTTAAAGTTGACATAACCAATCATTTTCGTAGGATGTGTACCCAAGGCAAAACAAGACAAGCTTTCCAAACACACAATTTTTTTTTAAATTTTCCCTTGATTTTCCCATGCACAAAATGAGATGACAAAAACTTTATGACATCCACGATTACACTAGATAGCATGTGGATCCTACAAAAACTAAAAATGCAAGAAAACAAATAACAAGAACAAAAGCAATAATGCTAAAAACTAAAAACAATAAAAGATAAAGTTCCAACTACCCCCCTAAGCTTGAATTCGACTATGGCCTCATAGTCAAAAACAAACTTAAGATTGGAACAGTGATACCAGATCAGTCCTATGGTGGTGGAGGCGGGTACTGCCACGGTCGTGGGGTCCGGATTTGCTCTGGATGACACTTGGCGCAAGTGGAGGAAGAAATCGTTGAAGATGTGACTTCATTTGACCAATAACCCCGTCTTGAATAACTGACACCGACACTGCTGTGTGCCCGTCGATACCATCGACAGAAGTCGATGGTATCGACTCGCTGATTAGGGCAAATGCCTCGCGAGTCCGGCCGCCGCCTTTTTCACTTGAAAATGTCGATACCATCGACACACCCGTCGATAATATCGACTCCACTGAGTCGATTTCTTCTGAAAATCTCCAGAGATCTCGATGGTATCGACTGGCATGTCGATACCATCGACTTTGATATTGCGATCTGCCTGTAGGTAGGTCGATACCATCGACGAGGCCGTCGATGGTATCGACGCAGAGCAAAATGTGTAGTCGTCAACCTGTAACCCTGTCGATACCATCGACCAGTGTGTCGATGGTATCGACTCTGCCTCAGCCTGCACATCAAACAAACTGATCACGGTATCTTTTTTATACTAAAAATTGAATGAAACTAAAGCAACCTATGATTATAAATACTCTATCCTAATGTACCGATGGTTGGGTTGCCTCCCAACAAGCACCCTTATTTAACGTCTTAGGCTAGACGGTATGAAGCTCACCATCTTTTCACTTTGGGAACTGCGCTTAGAGGATCATGTGGTAACTTGAATTCAACTCGATCTCCTCCAATTCCCAAGGACAACGTACCTCTCCCTAAGGCAGTCACGACGTCCGCCGTTGCTTGAAACGGTCTTCCTAGAAGAATTTCACAGCTTTGGAGCGGTGGCATATCAATGACAACAAAATCCACCGGGAATATGAATCTATCCACTTTGACGAGAACATCTTCACATACTCCATATGGTCTCACTAAAGGCCAATCCGCCAATTCAATTGTCGCGGCCGACTTCTTGATTTCTTTTAATCCAAGTTTCTGAAATGTCGCCAGAGGCATGAGATTTATGCTGGCGCCTGAATCACATTGTGCTTTAGAAAAATGTCGATCACCTATAGAGCATGGAATGTAGAAATATCCTGGGTCTTTTCTCTTCTTTGGCGAACTCCCGTGAATCATAGAGCTCACCGTCTCATTCATCCGACAAATATCATTGTCTTTTATCCGCCGCTTCTTATTGATGATTTCTTTGATGAACCTCCCATAGGCGGGAACCTTCTCGATCATCTCCACTAGTGGAATATTGATGTGGAGTTTTCTAAACATTTCCAAGAACTTCCTAAAATGACGGTGCTCTTTCTTTGGCTTCATCTTGTCCTGACTTGACACATCTGCTGCATTGACACGCCTGTGAGGTGGCACATACGAGCTTTTCGGGGCCAACTCCCCTAAGCTTGCTTCGATTACTCTCTCCGACGTGGACTTTGTCGAGACATTATCAACAGTAATTGCTTGTTGTGGTTCCTCTCTCGCATTAGATGTTTTCACACGTGCATAAAGAACCTTCAATTGTTCTTCTTGCCTAGGAGGAGACGTGACCACCATGGTCTCTTGGCAGCGTTTCCAAAAAGAAAAAGTGCTTCCTCCTGGTAGTCCATAGTAAGTGCGAGGGTATGGTATTGCCGGTGTCGCCTCCGTATTAAAAATCAGTTTGCTTTCTTCTTTAGCTTCTTGCACCTGAGATTCCTCCTCATTGCTTACCACAGACATATACTTGACCTGATGGTGTGCTTGGGCCACGTTTGCATTCTCGGCCGGTTTCTGTTGATTGGCGTGCTTGATGGCCGCCACTTCACTAGAAATATGTGCCACGGTGGTTTCTAATGCCCGCATTTGTGCTCCATGGCTTTGCAGCGTCTGCCCAAATTTGGTTAAGATATCACCTTGAGATTGTAATTGTTTACCGAACATAGCCATCATTTCCTGATTCTGCTGAACCATTTGACTCAGTAGTTCAGTGTTCTTGTCCTCCGCTCTAGGTTGTGGCTTGGCATCTGGATCCTGCAGAAAATTATTCGGATCCTTCCATGAGAACTTTTTATCTCTCCTCCATGCATAGTCATTGTTTCTGTAGCCCTGTTGTTGCATGAATTTGACTTGGGCTTCCTCTTCCTCAGATGCATCATCCTTAGCTAGCAGCTTCTTGGCTAGAAGATCTAACTTGTCGTTCAGTTCTTTAACTACTTTGGATTCACCTGTGACTCTAACCTACTCCACAGCACCTCTGTCACCCCATGACTGTTTCCTAGCCATGTTCTTTAATATCTCCCAACACCTATCATCTGTGTTGTTCAAAAAGAATCCTGACCCGGCTGAATCCAAATTACTCCTATCGTGCTCGGAGAGAGCAAAATAGAAGATCTTCACCTGCGTCTCTTTATCAAGCCCGTGATGCGGGCACCTCCTCAGCATGACTTGGAATCTCTCCCAGGTCTCTGAATATGTCTCACCGGCCTGTTGGGTAAAATTGTGAATCATCTGGATCATGTCGTTAGTCTTCTCAGGAGGGAAGAACATCTCAAAGAAGACCTCCACCATATGGTTCCAGTTCTCCACAAAATCATCATCCAAATTATGTAACCATTCTCGTGCCACTCCTGCCAATGAACTCGGCCACAGCTTGAGATACAGTGCCTCCTGTGGAAACCTGTCGATTTTAACCATGTCACAGTTCTCAATAAACTGGCTGATGTACGCGACGGGATCCTCATTCTTAAGCCCATGAAAAGCATTCGACTTCACCAGATTTATCAATGCCGGATCAATCTTATATGTAGGTATGTTAATTGCCTGCTTCTTTATAGGCCCTTTGGAAGAAGATGAGGAAGAAGCCTTGATCTTCTCCCATATAGTCTGTGGCTCGGCCATTTCTTCCTGTTCAAGTTCGAAATCTACCTCTTCTTGTTGCTCTTGCTCGTGATTATGCTCGTCCTCAGGTCCCGGCAGCAGAACCTCAGGTGTGCGATTATCGTAGTCCGTACTACGTGTCTGCACCATGCAACGTACCTGAATTGAGAAAATTCGAGTTCAGTACTATGCTTAGACGAGTGTAAACAATTATAATAAAATTTAGAAATATTTGAAGTTGTTTCAAGATAAAAAAAAACAAAAGATGTGGCCTAGAGTGGCCGCTCGTAGCACTCGAAGTGCCAACAATTCTCCGTATCTCCGGCAACAGCGCCAAAAACTTGACGTGTATTTTACTACGCGCTAAAAACGCAAGTGTACGCGTCGAGTAGTACACACCTTGTGAGGCCCGAGTCGAACACAGGGATACTCGGAAATGTTGGAGACTCCTACTAACTATTTGCGATCAGCTAAGCCGAAAAACAAATTGGGGTTGTTGAATAAAATTAAAATAAAACAAAAATAAAACAAAGCAAACAATCGATTAAAGGTTAATTTATTCAAGTCAAAAGGATATCTTTAGGATTGCGGTTTCACCGCGGGTTTTCATTGTATTAGGTTTTATATAACGCCTCAATCTTCTCTCTCTATCCGGGTAATGGCCTGAAAACAGAATTGCCCACTGTCGTGGTACAATTCACTATCTAGGTTTAGGTCGGTTCCACTGTCGTAGTAACCTATACCCTAAACTAGATGCATTATGAATGATCTCTCAGTATCCACCATTAATTTTACACCACCTTGGTCAAGGGATTTGTCGATTAATGTAGATTTCGTCTCTTTTCAACCGTTAATCCTTCTTTCAAAGTAATTAAGGGCATTAGGTTATTATTATGGTGATCAAGCATAACAATATATGGAGAAAACGAAACTATACTACGGATTTAAGAGAGAAAATATGAATTACTATTAGAAAACTATCATACAATGAATCCCCGGGCTACTCCCGGTCCTAAAGATAAAGGGGATTAGCCCCGCATGTTCATCTCACACAAGTACATGGTATAAATAGGGGAAATCATATGAAAAACGTGGAATGAAAGGGAAAACCCCTGAACGGAGAAGAACCGATTGATCCTTTGCGTAGAACACATGCTTTCCCGCCTCTCGGTGGTGAAATCCATCTTCGGTAGCGTCCGGATCGACTGGTATGAACTTCTGGCCTCTGTTCTCCTTTTTCCTCCTCCTCGGCACTTGTGCAATGGCTAATCCGATATCCCCTCGTCTGGGCGGCCGTCATTAGGTATAAGTCCCTAATTAGGTCGTTAATTAACTCCAGCCGTCCGATTGGGATCAATCTGAATCCAACGCATATCTGACGGCGTCGATACCATCGACACGAGTCGATGGTATCGACCCGCTGCAGTAACGAACCCTTTCTTTGTCGCGCCCGTCATCATCTCGATACCATCGACACGGGTCGATGGTATCGACTTCCTTTAGGCGTCGGTTTTGTCGTTTTGCGACGTTGTAGCCTCCGTGCGTCGATGGTATCGACTTGGTGTCGATACTATCGACAGCTTCTTCGCCAGCAACCTGAAGGTGTCTCGATACCATCGACTTGAGCGTCGATGGTATCGACTCTTCGCTGCTCCTTTTGGCTGGCAACCTGCGGCCTTGTCAATGGTATCGACTTCCGTCGATGGTATCGACGGAAGCAAATACTCATTTGTCTTGAAATTCAAAGACAAGATCACATAAATTCACACAAATAATAATAATGTGATAATTAATGCTCAAAACAATGAAATAAAGGGGATTTGACATAAAATAATGGCAAAGACCAAAATGGATGAATTATGCAATATTAACCATAAAAATGACTAATAAAAGCATAAAACACATATCAAACAGGTCTATAAATGCGACTCAAAATTATCGCATCATTGGGTTAAGGACATGTTTCTGTTGTGACATGTTGAGTTTTTTGCTATGTTGTACCCACCACGATTTGTGTTATAAAATAATACATTGATTAATTTAGGAAGCATTGATATGTTATTATGGCTATCCACAAGTGTTTTTATAAGAAAATTGTTGTTATGGTGTTATATTTTGTTGGCCTAGAAACCCGTCCAAGATTTACTCATTAGGAGTAAATCTTGGATAGTCCCCGGTTTGGGACTGTTCTTGAATTTCTAATCTCACTTAGGAATTAAGTGTATAATGTGTATTTGGTTTTCAAGAAAATTTTGGTAGCATTCCCCCATTTGTTCTCTAAGTATGTACTTGGAGAACAGTGGGGAAATGCTGCCGAAATTTTCTTAAAAACCCAATACACATTGTACACTTACTAGTGAGATTAGGTATTCAAGAATGGGATAGGTGGTACACATTTATTATATATAAGACCTTAAATCCTAAAGTTTTAACCGTAAACCATAATCTTTTAACCCTAGATGCTAATCTTGGTCTAATATATACTTGTTTTCTCTTTGATCATAAAATGGATAGATCATGGATGTCCATTCCAAATCGTTGCACCCCAGAGTTTATTTCTGGTCTTGATCAGTTTATTAGATTTGCTGAGGAACATAGGAAACAACCTAGAGATAGGTTCTACTATCCATGTAGGCATTGCGGTAACAACTTGAAAGTCAGCACTGGTGACGAAATCAAAAGTCCTTTCATGTGCAATGGGATTGTACAAGGCTATACAGAATGGCACTGGCATGGAGATATTTCAAACCTGAAATCAGTGGATGTCGATAGCAGTGCTTGTGTGGAAGAAGAAATTGCATCCGATGATGTAGATGTGAATGAACCAGTTCCAGTAGACATTGTTGATGCGATGTTGGATAGTTGTGGGGTAGAGCACACCGATCCACCTCCCATGTTTAGAAACATTGTGCATGATGGTGAGATACCGTTATACACATGTTGTAAGTTTACGAAGCTTAGCGCTGTGTTGAGATTGTATAAGTTGAAAGCTAACAATAGATGGAGCGACAAAAGCTTCACATCATTTTTGTCTTTGTTGAAAGAAATTCTTTCTGAAGGAAACAAACTGCCAATCTCAACATACCGGTTAAAGAAATTTTTGTTCCCAATGAGAATGGTGGCCAAGAAGATACACGTATGCCCGAATGTTTGTGTATTATTTCAAAAGGACTGTGCAGATTTGAAAGATTGTCCCAAATGTGGTGCATCAAGGTAAAAATTAACGACTTCATGGGAGTCCAAAACTGGTTTTCCTGCCAAGGTGATGTGGTATCTACCTATAATACCACAGTTTCACTGCTTGTTTTCCAATCCGATAGATGTGAAGAATTTGAGGTGGCATGCATATGTTAAGAAAAATAATGATGAGATCCTACGACATGTGTATGATTCCCCATAGTGGAAGAAGATTGATTTATTGTACCCTGAATTCGGTGAAGAAGTCAGGAATCTAAGACTTGGGCTTTGTACAGAAGGGATGAATCCATATGGGACATTGAGCAGCCAACATAACACTTGGTCAGTTATGCTTGTTATATACAATCTTCCTCTCTAGTTGTGGATGAAAAATAGGTATGTTATGATGTCATTGTTGATATCGGGCCCTAAACAATATGGAAATGATATCGACGTTTATCTTGAACCTTTGATTGATGACTTGAAGAAACTCTGGGGTGAAGGTGTGATGACCTATGATGCTTCACGAAGAGAGACATTTTGTTTACACGCTATGTTGTTTTGCACTGTGAATGACTTTCTAGCATATGGGAATTTGTCTGGATATAGTGTCAAAGGATCTAAAGCGTGCCCTATATGTGAAGAGAACACTGATTCAATATGACTAAAACACGGCGACAAGACTGTATATCTTGGTCATCAAAGGATTCTTCCAAAATTCTATCTGTATCGTAGGTTGCGCAAAGCATTCAATGGACGGAACGAGGAACAGAGTGCACCTAAACCTATACCAGGGGAGTATGTTTATGAAAGAGTAAAAGACTTTGCCAATGAATTTGGTAAGAGATCACAATGTACGATGGCCACATAGAGTGACAAATCTTTATTCAAGAAGAACTCAATATTTTGGGATCTTCCTTATTGGAGTTCTTTGGCAGTAAGGCATTGTATCGATGTCATGCACGTTGAGAAAAATGTTTGTGACAGCGTGATCGGTACTCTGTTGAATATACCAAGAATAAAGATGGGATAAAATCCAGAATGGACCTACGTGAAATGGGAATAAGGAAAAAATTAACAGAAGTAGTTAGTAGTGATCGGAGAACATACTTACCTCCCACTTGTTACACCTTGTCAAGAAAGGAGAAGAAAGCATTTTGTGAATGCTTGGTAAATGTTAAGGTGCCACAGGTTTACTCATCCAACATCTGTATATTGGTATCAATGAAAGATCTGGAGTGGATAGGTCTTAAATATCATGATTGTAACACTCTAATGCAACAAATATTGCCCTTGGAAATTTGATCTATATTGTCAAAGCATGTAAGGTTTGCAATCACCAGACTTTGTTTCCTTTTCAATAGTCTGTGCAGCAAAGTTATTGACCCTGATACTCTCGATAAATTGCAAAGAAAAGTGGTTGTTACCCTATGTCAGCTTGAGATGTATTTTCCTCCTTCGTTCTTTGATATCATGGTACATCTTGTTGTCCACTTGACTAGGGAAGTGAAAATGTTGGGACCAATTTTCTTGCATTAGATGTATCCCTTTGAACGATACATGATCATTTTTAAAGGTGATGTTCGAAACCTTTATCGGTCTGAAGGGAGTATTATTGAGGGCGAGGGAGGTTATGGATTTTTGCAATGACTTTCTGAGTGCTAATGATGCTCCTGTTAATGACAAGAATATTGGGGAGCATTTTGACAAAGGAATTTTGGGATCACGATTGAAAGTAATCAACTGTGAGCATTTGGAACAAGGTCACTTGTATATTTTACACAACATTGGCGAAGTGAGTGTTTATATCAAGGAACATACCAATTTCATCAAGAGACAATATCCTCGATCCAATTCAATGTGGCTTGCTAGAGGGCATAACAAGACATTTATTAAGTAGTTTGAAGATAATGACTTACATCAACTATCTCAAACACAAGATAATCTTACTAAAACTATCAAATGCCTCGCCTTTAAACCAAAATTGAATATTATGTCTTATGAAAGGTTTTACATAAATGGATTCTCATATTATACAAAGCGTCAAGATGATAAGAGTGTCATCCAAAATAGTGGGGTCACCCTTCAAGCATCTTCATTGTTTTTTGCAAGTGCAAAGGATAAGAGTCTGCGTGAAGCTAAAATGTCATATTATGGTGTCATTTAAGACATATGGGAGTTTGACTATGTAGATTTTAGAATTCCATTCTTTAAATGTAATTGGGTTGATAACACCAAAGGAGTTATAGTGGATGAATTGGGTTTCACATTAGTGAACTTTGAAAAGATTGGTGAGAAGGGTGAACCATTCATATTGGTATCACAGGAGAAACAAGTATTTTAAATTGATGATCCTGCAAATGATAAATGGTCAGTTGTTCTTCATGGTAAAAGACAGTTCATTGAAGATCCTATAGATGAAGAACAATACTATGATAAGTATGATGACTCCAGTCCATTCTCAGTTGGGTTGCCAACACCACCAAATATTGAAGCTAATGATGACTTGTATGTGCGCGGAGATCACAATGAAGGATTACTAATTGATAAAATATCACAATATTAGAGGCATGCATGTTTATATTTTTTTATATGTTTTATTTTTATGAATGTGAACTTTATAATGTGAACTTTACAATGTGAATTACTTTACAATGTGAATGTGAACTTTACAATGTGAATTACTTTACAATGTGAACTTCACAATGTGAATGTGAACTTTTAGATGGTTGAGCATTCTCCTGATGACCGTGCTGATGATTACCGTGAGGGTGAGGACGTCAATGTGCCGCCTCACAATGTAAGTTTTAAAAATATATCCCTGAGGTTTCTATCTGTATGTTCATTTATAGTTATATCCTGTAAGTGTGTTTTTTTTGTCATATTTTAGGTTGGTGATGTACCCCCTGAAGAAATTGGGGCACATGATGAGAAGCAAAAAAAATTGAGAAAGTGAGGGGCATCACAATGATGAACAAGTTACTACAGCAAAGGGGCAATGGACCCAAACTGGATGTGGATTTTGATCATGCAGGAAATCCAATTAGAGTGAACCGCAACTCATTTATTTCATATCTTGGGGTTCTTACTCGCAGCCATTGTAGTCCTAATGTAGAATCCTAGCATAAAGTTCCTAAAGGGAAGAAAGACTTAGTATGGAAGGAACTATGCATGAGTTATTATTATTTGCAATTCAATTTTTGTAGATTACTAATTTTTAGGATACTAGTTAATAGCAATTCTATTTTGCATAGCATATTTGATCTGGATGAAAAGATGCATCGTAAATGCATGATGCAACACTGTGGGAGGGTCCTAATGTTACAACCCCAAATATGCACATGTTTTCATAATTGAAATGTAATGATTTAATGAATATGGACTTGTTTGAAAAGATTGTATGCTTTGTTTCAAAAGATGGATTTATTTGCAAATCTCCCTTGTGATAGGAATTTTGTGGTTCCTATTATTATATTAATCCAATAATAGATATAAAAGAGAAGAAAAGAAGAAAACTCCAAATAATGGAAAAAGATAAAAGATAATGGATATTAAGCAAAGTATTTTTGAAAAATACTTGGAAATATCTAGAATTTAGCATTAATGGCCACAATTAAGTAAATTTGGTTTATATGTGATTTCTAATAAAAAGAAATAGGAAAAAGAGGAAAGGAAATGAAAGATAATGAGAAATCCTTGCAAAAGAATGTTTTAATAAAGAAATAAGAAAGATAATGAGAAATGATGGATGTAGATGCATCTAGAAGGATAATAAGTATCCTTAAAAAGGAATTTCAAAATATTAGAGTTTCTTGGGGTCCAAGGAGCCCCAATGGAGAACAAGAAAGAGAAAATACAAAATACGAGAATAATGTGCTACATAATTAATAACCTTTTGATATTATTAAAAGAAATGTTATTTGCTTTAGGAGAATAAGATTTCGTGGACAAAGGATATCAGTGGTTAACAATGCCCATGTTTTCTCTATCTAACCACTAGGGTTCCACATAGTTACTGATATAAAAGGACCCCAATGATCCCCCTCCATAGGGAGACATGAAAGCAAACCATGGTTGTATATAGAAGCCGATCCCTGGCCACAGTCCTCGTATCCTTGCCAACCCTGGATACATCTCGTGACGATGCCAAGGACGCATCGAGTAACAAGGCCGACGACAACTCTACTAGAAGGAAGAAAGAGCTACATCACTGGACCACCGCAGCCCAGCCCTTGCATGGGGAGGTGTCCGCGGGAGGTTTGTAGTTCTTAGAGAAGCTTCGGGGGTGACAAAACCTCCTCCTCCCTTCTTCCTTTGTAGGCTGCAACCTCTGCCAAAGAGGTTTTCTCTGCAAAACGGGACCTATGCTCGGAATTGGTCTTCATCGACCAGGCTGTCTTGGCCCCGACCTACAGCATGGTCAGGTGCGATAGGGGGCTATGGAGGGGTGGGGACCCTCGTGTGGTCCACCCCCACCCTAGAAAGTCACCTGGTCATGTTGGAAACCATCATTGCGATGGCAGAACCGCGTCGTCGAGACGAAGAAGATGACGCAGACGTTCTGGACCAAAATGCCCCTCCTGAGCATGAAGAAGCATTCCACGACCTAGGGGTAAAAGAGAGAATTTGTTATAACGCAATCCGACAGTAAGGTACGTGCGTGAGAATGAGTTGCCTACGTGGAACCTCCCTATTGGTCCATATGTGTTTATCTTACAAAATTCATAACTAATCACTGACAGCTTGGATTTAGATAAATTATATATGAATTTTGATCAGAAGAACTCAAAGAATGCAATAAAAATATGATTCAAGCCTAATTATAATTGCAATTCAAAAAATGTGTAAAAATTCTATCTTTAGTCGTTTAATTAATGCAAAACCCAAATCTTTGGTGATTAATGATTTGAGAAGGGTTAAATGGATGATTAGAGTTGATATTAACATGTTAATTATAAAAAGATACTATAAGATTGAAAAGGATGAACTTTGCATGTAATTAGTTTAATTTAGAATTCCATGTACATGAATGAGCTTTAATGGGCCTTGAAACCCTAAAGTTAGTAATTGTGACTCTTAATGGCTTTAATTGTTCAATTCATGAATAAAGCTAAGATATGATGGTTCTAAGCTATTTCGAGTATAAAAGTTCCTAATTGTGGATAAATACCCTTAATATGGTAATTAGGGTTTTCTAATGGATAAAGGTGGAATTAGTGATAAATAGAGTTCATGAAAAATAAGTTGTTAATTTGAAAGGAACCAAAGATGATAATTGGGCCTAATGATATTGTCATGAATTAAAAGGATAAAATTGGTAGTTTTAATGAAAAGAGGCATACTGGGCTTAAATGATGTTTAATTGTGCCTTTCATCTGAAATTAGGGTTATATGTTGTTAAAAGGTAATTAACCTTAATATTTTTCATGATAAGTGGATGAGATAATTAGGGTTTAAAATAGTATAAATGAAGTGAAACCCTAATTGCAATGAAAACTCAAAAAGTGTACTAGAAACCCTAGGAAGCGAGCTAGGTTTGATAGGTCTTGATGGCATAATTAATGATAAGAAATTATATGCATAGTTCAGGATCTCTTTGTATGCTTCCTTTCCTATTGGATTTCTTGTAGTGGTTGGATCAATTATGTATCAAATCGGCCTGATAGGTATGTAGTTACACTTATGGTTAATCACTTTGGTTTCACGGTGATTCCCGGAGGTTTTATCAGTTTCCTGAAAATAATTGCTTGGATGACTTTTATTTCATCCAACTATAAAGTGACTATTATTATCACCATAAATATGTATACATGATTGGATCAGATCCTGGTCCTCCTTTGTGGCTTTGCTAATGATGAAAAGCGTAACCTAGTATAGGGCCTACTTGTTAAGTAGGACATCAAGTTATCAATAATTAGAAATTGGGCTACCCAAGTGTAGTGGCATTAGACTCTTTTAGCACACCATGAGATAAGGACAGGGCTACCTATGGGCAATGCCATGGGACTCAACCCTAGAAATTGATTACCTGTTAGGTAGGATCATGAGGGGTTTAATGGGGATCTACCATAAGGAAGGTAGCATCCAGGTCCAATGCAGGGACATCACAGAGGCTAGAGTATGTATGGATTGAGCAGTTGTGCTGAAAATGTAAAGTTCTTTATTAAATCATAATTGACTGCAATATGTTGTTACAGTTAATTGCACGATTATTGTTCCCCCCACATATCGACATATTCATTTATGCTGACCGATGTTTTGTTTGTCGGCATTTTAGGTACAAGTGAAAAGGACAAATAGTAAAGTGGCATATGTGGAATCAAATAAGAATTAAAGTACAAAGGAGGATTTGTTAGAATAGACTCTAGATGTGGATAGAAGTAGATATCCAAGTTTTTGAAAAAGGTATGCAAAGTTTAATTTAATTACCGCCTTTTAGTTTAGTTAGTAGAATTTGATAATTATTTTTTATTATTTGTTGAACCTTTGATCGAGAAATTGGGATAACAGCTCTGACCTCTTGGTAACCCTTAATTGGGGGTTACTAGGAGGTGGGGTCATTACTGTTGATACGTATGCCCTGAGAGCCAATCATGGGATGATTGGTGGGATACATTAAGATTGATTTGATAAGCATCAAAGGAAAGATTCCAATTCTTTCTGGTTCAGTCATATGAGATAATGATAGAACAGATTAAATGTCTAGAGAGTGACAGTACTCAATGATGTATGCTTTCAGGTTGAGGACATGAACGATGAGATCATACATATGCTAAGAGTTTGTACATTTGTATAATGTCCCTAGTCAGATGTCATTGTGGAAGGTAGATAGACAACAATGACACACAAAACTAGATTGTGGTGTTGGTTGATGACAGAATCTCATTAGTCATGATATGGAGATATCAAACCAAACACATAGGTACTTGTTAGAGAAAAAGTGTACTGGACAAACACATCCTGAGTTTGACACTTGGAACCATGACCTGGTAGTCACATTCAGTTCTCATAGTGATGGTGGTGAGTGTGATTCTTTGACCTGAAATCACTACACTCAACACATGTAGTTGGGCACACTTTGACATCATCAAACGCAGTCCTGAAACATGGGTTGTTATAAAGGTGATGATTGGGTGGCTTTGACACATGGGGCTTTTTAGGGGTGAGTGATAGATATGAGATTTGTCCCTCCTGAGGGAGTTTGATATCCATGGCCACTTGATGAGTAGGATTGAGATAGGCGTGTGCACACATGGGTGAATCAGTATGTGATATTGTTGTCATACATATCTCCTCCAATCTACTCTGAGATCAAGAAATTGAATGAACGTTGACAAGATGACTGTTCCATGCTTTGAGTTCATTCGGGATATCAGTGACAAAGGAATTATACATTCACTATAACACCATTCACAGATTGTAGGATTGAAAGTTGTTCTCCAACTTTCCTTTTCACTTGGGTAGCACTGATGTGCGACTAGGCACTGCTCTTTGCTTGTGAAGTCATAAGTGTTATGGACTTTAACTGCCAACGTGAAATGGGCCTGCAGGGTCACATGCATAGGATTTAACCTGGAAGAGGAGTTTTTCGACAAATGATGTTTAGATTGATTACTAAAGGAGTTTAGTAGTTCAATTAAACACTTAATCAATTGATAGCTCAGTATCATAGTGTTCAAGGTGTTGGACCGATTGATTAGAGTATCAGATTGATTGAAACTACAATTGACTGATTCTGCACAGTCTGCACTCCCAACCGATCGACTCATGTGAGGAACTGATCCGCTCAGCTTGGTGAACCAATCGGCTCATGTGACGAACTAATCGGCTCAGGACAAGCTGAGACGAGTGGTTCAAGGGTTGAACCGATCGGCTCAACTGGTCCAACTGAGCAAATTGGGAAAGTCAGGTTGGCAAGAAATTTCTCTTCATTTCACTTGTCCAATTTGATTGGAACAAGGATTGGTATTTGGATCAATTCGAAACTGAAGAGGAAAAGTCAATTGAGAACTGACCAAAGTAGTGAACCGATCATTTCAGAAGTGAACTGATCGGCTCAGGTGCCCCAACTGATCGGTTCAAGTGAGAATCGATCAGCTCAGGTCCCCAACTAATCGGTTCATGCTTGAAATGATCGGTTCAGCTGACGCAGTTGGTTGTTTTGTAGAAAATATCAAACCCTTCTACTCCTACTTTAATCCCTCATTGCCTGGGGTAGGGAACCATGTCCCATGACCCTCCTATATATAGGGGTATTGGGGGCTTCTCAAAGTACAACTCAGAACACTAGTTGCTCTGCAAAGTTGTCGTTCTCTCTAGTTGTGGTAACCAGGAGAGCCTGAGCAAGTGCTACCCGATAAGGGAGGCACAACAAGGGAAAGACAACTATAGAAAGGCAACTGGTTGTAGGAGAGTGTGTCGGTGACTAGTATGTCGACAGAAGGGTGTGACTCATTCCGATTCCTTGTGGGACAAGGAGATCGGAGTTCCAGGTGGTCCATGTGGACGACTATAGAGTCGAGAGACTTATGTCGCTCGGAGGATAGTTGTCAATCCCGATAGTCCCGTTGAGACCAGGAGCTGCACAGACACCGTCCAAGACTGGAGGTGAAGACCGCACAAGCTGCGATGTAACGCCATCGAGCAATCCTTGGGACAAGGTATGTCTCTAACAAACCATCCTTCCTATTGTATAGATGTTGACACGATTCCTTTATTTTGGGTTCGGGGAAAAGAAAAATTTTGTTTCTGTTGCCTTCTCTGTCTCCCCTAAAACCCAACAGTTACACCTAAGGAACTATAGGACCAATCTCACTCGAGATTACATACGCGATACTGAGAATATGTTTTTGATTGATTTCCAATTCTAGACATTGATCAATGTTTGACTAACTCTACACGAATAATTTTTGTTTGTATTCTCTTTGAAAAATAAATTTAGGAAGAAGACAACAACAAAACAATGGAACTACCTGGACCCTAGAGACTGGGAGGAGTTTGTTACCCAAAGAAAAACGGATGATATCAAGGTAGTAAGTGCCACTCACAATTTAATTAATATACGTTCTTATGTATTCACCTATTCAAGATTAACCTTTAGTGTTACTAACCAAATCAATATGTTTACTAACTAGGCTATCAGGGATGCTCAATGAGAAAGGCGTGCACTGAATGTGCATGACTACACAATGTGTCCAAGAGGATATGTAGGCATTCACCAAAGAGTACAGGCTGAGTTTATTGCTCAGCCTGCTGCTATTCAAGAGACTACAGAGTCCTCTACTACTGCTCAACCTCTGCCTTGCCATGCTATGTGGATAGCTGGGAGGCAAAATAAGAAGGGAGATATAATGAAGCCCACAACTACTGATGCGGCTGCAAAAATGGTAAAAGTCAACTCTTACAACAATCGATCGATATTGATTATTGTTATGTTTACTTACCAATTTCTATTGATGGCGATTAGCGGGAGCTGCACGAGTAGAGGAAGGAAGGAAAGTTCATCCCTCAGGGCACAAGTGATGAACTAACAGTTGCTCTGGGTAACCCAAAGCATCCTGGACGTATTAGGGGTGCAGGCGCTGGTGTGGGCATCAAAGCGTTCTTTGGGCCATCCCAGCACAAACTTGTCCCAAAAGTGGGACTTTCACAAGTTGAGGTAACCTATTCTTTTTTTTAGAATGTTATTACGAAAGGGAATTCAATAATCGATAGCTAGCGTTTCTTTTATCCATGTATAGGTAGATGAATTAATTGAGAGGAAAGTCCAAGAAGCAATGGTGAAGTAGCAGGCGTCTCATACGGCCACTCAGACAGTACTCGTGACATGCCACACTTCTATTACTCCTACTATAGAGGTTGGGAGTAATCATGTTGACCCACCACCTAGCACATCCTCTGTAAGTATTTTTAAGACATAGTAGCTTGTCTTTTCAAGATGATATGTTTGTGTATATATGCATATAACATTCTTTACATAAATTTCTAGGGGTTGAAGCCATGCCGACTAAAAAGTTAAGAATATGTCATTGCAGAGGCACAAGCTTACCCAGCCCTTCTAGGGGACATATGTCACGGGACTCCAGTACCAGCTGATGTGGTTTGTGTGACCTTGATACGTGTACTTCCCAATTGGAGGGATCTTCCACTTCCATATGTCCACCCGGATATTGAAACGCTTGGTGAGATAGAAGGCAGAGTGATAATGTGGCCCAAAGCGGATGTCATCTATACTAATATTGTATGGTAAATTTACATTACGTTAATTTTTTAGTGTGTATATATGAGTCAATTGATCTAAAATTATATATACATGTCAAAAAGATGACACCCGCTACATCTCGGCCTCCACCTCCACCTCCTCAACTACCAAGCTGGCTTCCAAGGGACCTACACGCCTCGTTAGGTCCTAATTGTAGGGGTATGCAAGTATGGATCAACGAACATGATCAAAATTTCCCTATAAATGTTACAATTCTGGAGGATGCTACAGGTCAATCATACAATAACAATCTATTTATACAAGTTTTGCATATGTATTAATGCATAGGTATTAATGCAGGTCAATCATACGAAAACAAGTTATTTATACAAGATATTTTGGAGTTGTTTCGTTATGATTGACTGAACACATCTATGATAGAGCTATGGATATGATGAGATCTTATTTATACATCCGTATATCTTATTTTATATACGATGATTTGGTTTCTTATATATTAATGCATATGTAATACATGTTTTACATCCACTTACACATGACATGTACATATTTTGTATTTTACCATGTGGGATTTTTGGTTCCATCTTTGATTAGTCTTGTAGATACATACCCTTCTTTAGTTCCTTCATACTATTGTGCTATTTTTGAATATTTTGGTAAAAATAAGAAGACGGCGATAATAGCTCCATTCAATGTTGAGTAAGTTTACTTTGCTTATAATTTGGACTTAAGAAAATTAAATTTTTATTGTGGATTTTGAGTTATTAATTTTTAAATTTCTTACTTGTAGTGGTAGGCATTGGGAGTTACTAGTTATTGTCCCCAAGATATTCACTATCTATTATCTAGATCCTGCGGGGAATGAATTGAATACATTATATGGACACATAATGAAAAGGCCATTATTCTTGTGAGAGATATTTCATATTTTTATATCGATTAACATCTGTTATTACATTACTATTTAATTATGCAATTTAATGTGTTACATTAACATGTAGGGCTTTACAAGAGTTCAAAAAAGCTGGAGGAAAGGTTCCCAGGGAAAAGAATCAACCACTAAATTGGGAGAATGTGAAAGTAATTTCTCAACTCCAATGTATACATTATTTATGTGAACTGCGCTTATTTGTATTTTTGAATATTTTGTTTGTTTCAATTTATAATGTGCTACACAAGACAACGGTTGGACATGTGCCTACTATGTGATGCGATTTATGGACCTAATAATCAAATATGCTACAATGGAAATTGATATTATACATAAGGTATCATATATAGTCTCATTAGATAATATGAAATATATCAATCTTATTATATATTATTAATTATATATATATACGTCATTCTCTTTGCAGGTGTTTAAAATTGACTTCAGTGTAGGTGGAAAGTTATTAGATGTACATAACCCTATACGAGAGAGGAATTAGATGTTGTAAGAGAAGAATGGGCAAAAGCCCTACAAGTAGTGGGAATTTTTAAATATAATTGGGTATCTGATGACAATGATGAATAAAGAATGATATTTCTAAACTTTGTTCTCATAATTATTTTTGTGTGAATGTGAATGACTTTTTCGAAATTGTCATGTGTGAATGTGAATGACTTTTTGTGATCAATACATGAATGTCTGAATGTGAAAAGAGATGAAATGAATGGAACTAAATGTGAATGTAAATGACTTTGTAGGTTTCTACATGTATTTGATCAATACATGTATCTAAATGTAAATGACTTTGTAGGTTTCTACATGTATCTGATCAATACATGTGTTTGAATGTGAATGACTTTGTAGGCTTGTGGCATATTGTTGGCTGATATCAATGGATGATGTAAACCTATAGTTCAGAACTAAACTGTAGGTTCTACATCCTGCTGAGCAGCCATACAGCAGGTCTGCAAACTGATAAGAAAGAAAAACTCAGAACATAGGTGTCGGTTATTTGTATAAAACCATCACCAAAGACATACGGTGTCAGTTATTTGTATAAAATCGACACCAAAGACATACGACATCGATTATTAGCACAAAACTGATATCTTTTTTCCCTCGTTGGCTTGGTGGCGGGAAGGGTTATGGCATCCGTTTTTGTTTAATAACTGACATCTTTAACCATGATATAGTGTCGGTTTTCTTTACTAACCGACGCTTATAGTTCCCTTGCTGGTGCATTTTCGGTGACAGGAAGGGTAATGGCGTCAGTTTTTGTTTATAACCGACGTTTTTAACCATGATATAGTGTCGATTTTCTTTCCTAACCGACGATTATAGTTCCCTTGCTGGTGCATTTTTGGTGGCGGGAATGGTAATGACGTCGGTTTTTGTTAAATAACCGACATCTTTAACCATGATATAGTATCCATTTTCTTTCCTAACCGACGCCTATAATTCCCTTGTTGGTGCGTTTTCGGTGGTGGGAATGGTTAGGTCGCTGGTTAGAAATCGACGCTGAAGGTGTCCACTTTTAGCGGCGCCCACTGGGGAGTCTCTTGGAAACTGACGCTAAAGGCTCTAAATAACCAACGCCAAAGGTCTTTTCTATATTAGCAATATATACATACATACATATATACATACATACATACATACATACACACACACACACACATATATATATATATATATATATATATATATATATATATATACATACATACATATATATATATACATACATACATACATACATACATACATACATACATACATACATACATACATACATATCTACATACATACATCTCCGTCTCCTAGGGTTTCTTGGCGATCAGCCATGCGACCAGAGAGGACCGGCGGCCACCTCAACCCCGACCACCCCCACCGACCCCACTACCACATCCCCCAACCCTACCCCACCCACCACCAACCCTAGCAATGGAGAGGGTTCAAGCTCTTCGTCGACACCATTGAAAAGTAAGAACCCTTGGACGCAGGTTGTCAAGAGGACCCCTGCGCAAGAGAAGGAGTGTGCGGCCTTTGCTTTTCCTAAACCGACTAAGTGGGATGGCAAGGTCGTCGTCAATCTGGAAGTTGAAGAGTACGGTCGCCTGAAGGATGTCTGGGAGTACTCTGTCTCCATCTACATGATGGGTAAACGTCCCTTTTACCCACACCTAATGGCATGGATCGTGAGGGTCTGGAAGCCGGGGGGGACTTCGACGTCGTCTCCAAGGAACAAGGATTCTTCATCATCCGTTTCTCTAACGAGATGGATAAAAAAGCCTGCTTGAACAGCGGACCAAGATGGTTCGATGGGCATCTGGTGATTGCTAAACATTATCAATATGGTGACATGTTGGTGAAGGATGATTTTTCATCTCTTCCAATCTGGATCCGCATCCCCTCGAAGGGCAAAACCTGGACAACCAAAGCTGCAGGGACAATCACCTCCGGTGTTGGGAAGGTGCTCCACGTGGAAACAAGATCTATCGAAACCGCTGGCACTGACGAGGCCAGGGTTTTGGTGGATGTCGATGCTTCTAAAGACCTACCTGATAAAATATGGGTGGACGTTCCAGGGAAGAAGGATGATATCTCTTTTGATATCAAATATGAATACCTGCCAAAGAAGTGCCCTACTTGCTGCATTTTTGGACACGACAAAGACGAGTGTCCCATTGACAAACCTCCCACCAAGTCTGTTGATGAAGATGGTTTTGTGAAACCAAAGAAAACATGGAAACCGAAGCAGGTTTCCAAACCTACTGCATCTGTGATGGTCTCAAAAGATAACGAAGGGGGAGCCAAACCGAATCCCACAAACTCAGAACACCCAAAAGACAGGGAGGAAGGTGAAATACCGGACTCCAATCCTTTTGGTGTCCTGAGCGAATCTGATAAAGAGGTTGAGGAGATTATAGAAGGAGAGAAAACAAAAAACCCTGATAAGAGCCGTAAAGGCAAGGAGAAGGAGAAGGCTCCCCTGCGGAGCACAAGATCAAAGAAATAAGTATCTATGTCCATCTTGGTATGGAATGTGAAAGGTGTTTGCAATCCTGCCAAGAGAAGAGAGGTGAGGGACTGGATCAAATCAAGCAAGGTCTCTCTCACTGCCATCATTGAAACTAAAATTTGAAGATGCAACAAAACCTGTATCAGTTCTATCTTTCCTAATGGTTGGTCGTCCACTTCCAATCATGAGGAGGTTGAACTAGGAAGAATTTGTCTGGGATGGAACCTGAATGTCTGGGACATTCATGTTGATAGCAAATCAGAACAAATGATAAACTCCATTTGTACAAATAAAGGTGGATTGTCCATCTGGTTCTCTGCCATTTACGCCTTCAATCTGCATTCGCAACGACATGAACTTTGGAGGGATTTGTTGGCACTCAATAAAAGAATTGATCTCCCATGGATGTTGATGGGTGACTTCAACAATGTTAGATTACAAGAAGAGAAACGAGGTGGTCGAATCGTTCTGGAAGCTGTGATTAAGTCCTTTAATCATATGATCAATTCTGCTGACCTTTGTGAGCTTCCCATGAATGGAGCTGAGCTTTTCACTTGGAATAATGAAGGCAAGAATGTGGATAAAAGGATTGCGAGCAAACTGGATCGTGCTCTTGTCAACAGCCTCTGGCTGCAGACCCTTCCCCAAGCCCGCATCAGAGCAGGAGGTGCAGACATTAGTGATCACGCCCCTCTCGTCATGCAGATCCTGGATAAAAAACACAAACCCAGACCCTTCCGGTTTGTCAATTTCTGGACAGGCTGGAAAGGGTTTGAGGACCTCCTCAACACTTCCTGGAATAGCCCGATAGAAGGCAATCCTATGTTTGTTTTTGCTAGGAAGCTCATGCGACTGAAGCGCATGATTAAATTTTGGTCGAGGGAACAGGTTAATATTCCAAAGCTTCTAAAGGAAACGAAGAACGAACTCATCTTTGTCAAGGACAACCTAATGACTGACCCGCTCAACGTTTCTCTGATAGCCAAGGAGGAAGAACTAAACAAGATGCTCAAAGACCTCAAAGTAGCTGAAGAAAGCTTCGCGTGGCAGTGTAGCAGGCAAAAGTGGATTGCTGATGGTGATAAGAACACCAAATTATACCACAATGCCATCTGTAAACGAGAAGCCCTGAACTGCATTTCTGAGCTCATTAGCAAGGAGGGTACTGTCATCAACGATCAAGAAATGCTTGCTGCTCAAGCTAATGACTTCTACAAAAAACTATACAACAATTCTAGTACTGAAGATCACAATCCTGATGACGAGCACCTAACCTGGAGGTACAAACTCACTTCTACTCACAATAATATCCTATGTAGACAGGTTACTGAAGACGAAATTAAAAGCGCCCTATGGAGCATAGGAGTGCACAAGTCCCCCGGCCCCGACGGCTTCAACTCTCATTTCTATCGTTATGCTTGGGACACCATCAAGCAGGACCTGTGTCGAAGTATCACATGGTTCATGGAAGGTGGTTGTATGCTGCGTCAAATCAACCATTCCTTCCTGGTGCTCATTCTGAAGAAGAAGACGACGGCCTCTCTATTTGACTTCAGACCGATCGCCTGTTGTAATGTCCAATACAAGATCATAGATAAAATCCTAGCTGAAAGACTGAAGCTTGTTCTACCCCACATCATCTCTGACAACCAAGGAGCTTTCATCGAGGGGAGAAGCATCTCCGATTGTGCTTTGCTTGCTAGCGAATTCCTTCTTGAGTTCAATGTGAACAGAGGTTATAAAAAACTCTGTATGAAGCTCGACGTCTCAAAGGCCTTTGACAGTGTACATTGGCCAAAGTTATGGTGGATCATGGAAAACATGGGCTTCTCTCTTAAATGGATCTCTTTTATGAAGTAGTGTGTCTGTACTTCCAGCTTTTATGTCCTGGTAAATGGCACACCGGATGGGATTTTTCAAGGCTCAAACGGATTGAGGCAAGGGGACCCTCTTTCCCCCTTGCTTTTCACGATTATTATGGAATATTTCTCCAGACTCATGCACAAAGCTGAAGAGCTGAAGAACATAGCCAGCTTCTCCATTCATGGCACTAAAGCTTTCAGCCACCTCATCTTCGCTGACGATGTCCTGGTCTTCTTGGAAGCTAAGCCTAAATACATCAGCAACCTTAGACTTCTGCTGAAACATTTCGGTAATCAAACTGGTCTTCATATCAACGAGGATAAAACACAACAATTCACTTCTTCAAACTACACTCAACTCAATGGCTCTATTACGGAGATCTCAGGTATTACAATCAGTCCCCTTCCAACCAAGTATCTCGGCTTCCCATTAGCTGGTGGCAAGCTGCAAGTTAAAGATTTCACTGGTTGTACTGATAGACTGGAGGAAATGATAGCCAAACGGCCTATCACAAAAACCTCTATGGCTGGCTGAGCTACCTTGATCTCTTATGCAGTTGAAGGTCTTCTACAATTATGGGCGATGCAAGGGGAGCTGCCTACAGCTGTGTTAGACCGGATTGAGATGACACTGTCAAATTTTCTTTGGGCAGGAAAGACTCATCCAATGAAATACTCGAGACTCACCTTTCCCAAAGAAGAAGGGGGACTCGGCCTCAAGCTTCCCAACACCATTGCAGATTGGGGCACTACCAGAAGGATCATCAATTTCCTTGCCAAGAAGTCGGTTTGGAGTAAATGGATGTGGAAACGTTATCCAAATGGTCTTGATTATGAGCCCAACACTAGAGAAGGCTACTCTAGAATCATAAACAGAATGACAACTATCTGGAATAACATCAAGCATGCTTTCTCGCCACACAGGGATGGCCACTACACTCTCAAGGACTCTATCAACATATGGGACTTGGTTAGACCTCATTCCATGGATTAAAATGGTACTAGATTCCTTTGGACGAGGTATGAAGTTCCAAAATGGTCCTTCTGCCTTTATAGAGCTACTAATAACTCTCTACCCACGTTAGACAAAGTCCATGAATGGTATCCAGACTCACCAACTATTTGTTATCTTTGTGAGGAACAAGATGAAACTAAGTGTCACCTCTTTCAAAAATGTACCTTCACTTTAAGCATCTGGAGGAAGGTGTGCGAGGAACTTCACTTCAAACCCTGCAATCTGGCTGATACAAAAGATATGATCTCGAGATTAGGGAGGAACTCTGGAACCCAAAAGAAGAAAATGCTCCTTCTTCTTGCTGCCACATACTACCATACTTGGAAGGAAAGAAATCAAAGAAGACATAGTGATAGAAAAAGACATATACAAAGCATTGTAAAGAAAATTTGTAAAGCTATCTTAGGTAGACTACATTGTTAGGTAGTCTCTTCCCTTGTTGAGGGAGTAATGTAGTGTGTGGACTGCATTGTATTTTGACTCTCTTTTCATTTTGACAAGAGAGAAATTTTGGAATAAATTTACCAAATTCTGATATCTACATACATACATACATACATACATACATACATACATACATATATATACATACATACATATATATATATATACATATATATATATATATATATATATATATATATATATATATATATATATATATATATCATATGTGAGCTGATTGACAAAGACGGACAGGTGGTTAACAAGCAAGAGGACATTGAGGACCAAGCTGTGCAGTTCTATAATGAGCTTAACAATAAAATTTTTGAAGACACAATCGACGAGGAGGACATTGAATGGAATTTCAAACTTTCTAGCACTCATAATAACATTCTCACTAGGGAGGTCACTGAGCAAGAAGTCAAGGATGCATTATGGAGCATAGGCTGCAATAAATCACCTGGGTCGGATGGTTTCAACACTTTCTTCTATAGGACGACTTGGGATACTATTAAAGAAGATCTTCTGAGGAATGTGAAATGGTTTCTTAATGGGGGCAACATGGTTAGACAAGTCAATCATGCTTTCCTGGTTCTCATTCCAAAGAAGAAGATTACAACCTCTCTTGCTTATTTCAGACCTATTGCATGTTGTTCTATTCAATACAAAATCATAGAAAAGATATTAGCTACTAGACTGAAGATGGTCTTACCTTTCCTTATTTCTGAAAACCAAGGAGACTTTATTACTGGCAGAAGTATCAGTGACTGTGCTCTTCTTGCTGATGAATTCTTAGCTGATTTCAATGTGATGTGAGGGAGTAGAAAAGCATGTCTAAAGCTTGATATCTCAAAGGCATATCACAGTGTTAGATGGGACAGATTATGGTGGATTATGCAAAAGATGGGTTTTTCTGATACGTGGATTCACTGGATGCAGCAATGTGTTGGCACAACACGTTTCTCGGTACTGGTGAATGGCACTTCTACAGGTTTATTCAAGGGCAGCAATGGACTACAACAAGGCAACCCCCTTTCTCCACTCCTCTTCACCATTGTCATGGAATACTTTACAAGGAAGCTGAAGGAAGCAGAAGACACAAAGATGATCAAAGCATATACTGTCCATGGTATGAAGGTTATGAGCCATCTTATCTTTGCAGACGATGTCTTATTATTTCTGGAGGCCAAAGTTGAAATGTTTAAGGAGCTGAAAATTTTTCTGGGAAAGTTTGGTTAGTGGACGGGGCTGCAGATTAATGCGAATAAGACCCATCTCTATCTCTCAAAAAATTTTCACCATATGGAAGCTAGACTGCAAGAAGCCATTGATGTGGAGTTGGGTAAGTTCCCGACTAAATACTTGGGTTTCCCACTTGCCGGGGGTAATCTACAAGTCAGAGATTTTGCTGAATGTATTGATAGATTGGATGAGATGATAGCGAGATGGCCTACACAAAAGACATCCATGGCAGGTCGAGCTACTTTTATCAGTTCAGCCATTGAAGACCTTCTTATCTTCTGGGTGCAACAGGGTGAAATTCCAGGTACCGTGCTTGATAGGATAGAGATGAAAATCTCAAACTTCATTTGGGTGGGCGAGTTCCACCCCATGCGCTATGCTAGGCTGCCCTTGCCTAAAGATGAAGGAGGTTTGCAACTGAAACCTCCAAGGGACATTGCCAGATGGGGGATGCTTAAGAGAATTATCTTGTACTAGACTGGTGGCTCTATATGGGGCAGATGGATGAGAGATAGATACCCACAAGGACTGGATTTCCAGCCACGCACCAGAGAAGGTATTTCATGCACTATTCACATGATGAAGAATCTATGGCCACAAGTCAAGCATCATTTTTGCCTGAGATATAATGGAGAATGGCACATGCTAAATCCAATGGCTGATCTATGGGAAATCATGAGGACAAGGAAGGAAAAAGATAGGACAATGGCTCAAATCTGGGAAGGTAAGCAAGTTCCTAAATGGACCACTTGTGTCTTCAAAATTATGCATGGGGCTTTAGCAACGTTACATAAAATACATGAGTGGAACAACAATAGCCCGGTCACATGCTACTTGTTCAAAGAAAAGGAGGAAACACACAACCACTTGTTTGGTAACTGTAGTTTCACGAAGACTTTGTGGGAGAATATCTGCATGAAATTCCTCCTAAAGATAGAGCTGAATGAAGACTTAAAAAAGATGGTCAAATGTTGCGCCAACAAGGAGAAGAAACTTCTTTTGTTTGCTGCCCTATGCTTCCATTTTTGGAAAGAAAGGAATGCACGTAAGCATGGAGGAGTAGAAAGTAGTGTGAGTACTATCGCTGCAAAAATTTGTAAAAATGTAAAAAAGAGATTATGTCTTAGCTAGTTGGGTGAGTTTCTCACGTTTCATGTTGTATAGCGAGCATAGGGATATATGTATCTCTTGACTCCTCTATATTTGTAGGGGGGAAGTCGGAATATATTTACCTGATTCCGATATATATACACATATATATATATATTTATATATTTATATATATATATAGGTTAGGAAGTGTGTACTGGATACATATATATATATATATATATATATATATATATATATATATATAGATACATACATACATACATACATACATAAATACATACATACATACATACATAAATACATACATACATACATATATATACATAGATATATATATATATATATACATACATACATACATACACATATATACATATATATATATATATATATATATATATATATATATATATATATATATATATATAGGTTAGGAAGTGTGTATCGGATATTGAATAGCACATGTGGAGTATATTGATAATGATAGTTCGCTCGTGAGATCGTGGAGAATGAGTCAAGAAAGTTCTTATACTCAGTCGTAGAAGGCCGTGAGAGTAAAACTAAACCTACAATAAAAAAGTGTAGATTATGGGAGAGTGGGTCCGAAAGGGGTATTAGTAATCCATTGTTTTGAAGGAGGAATAAAATGCTTGAAAAAAAGAGAGAAAAGATCGAGTGAAGGAGAGTGCAATTTTTTGAAAATACTGCAATCTAATTGGTTAGTGATATTATTATAAATAGTGAAAACTATTCACTCTTTATATATATATATATATATATATATATATATATATACCTACATATATATATACATACATATATATACATACATATATACATACATACATATATACATATATACATATTTATCACTCTCCCGGATGTTCGGCCTCCGTCATGGGTGTGGGAGAGGGGGAGAGAATGCCTCTCTTTATCCCATACATACATATAGACAAGGAATCTAACAAAGGGAACGACGACGTGTCTCCTAGGGCAAGGTCTGGGCGATCATTCTGCGATTGGCATCGGAACCCCGGGGCCATGGCACCCACGCCACCAGCCACTTCGGCTGATGGTGTCCATCCCCAGGATAACCCACCCCATCCAATCTGTAACCCACCACATCCACCACCGACAGATAACAGGAAGGTCTCCGAGTCTACGGGAGACAGGAGGCACTAGTACAGGAATGGTCTATAGCGTCGGTTTTTTTAATCCTACAACGTCACTTTTTAACCGACGCCTAAGTGGCCGTCGCTATAGAATTTGCTCTATAGCGTCGGTTTATTTAACCAAATAAAACCGACCTTACATAGTAAATACCGACGCAACAGGTTGTAAAATTCTGACCTAGGCGAGAAAAAAGGAGCCTGTAAGGTCGGTTATTCGAAAAAAATCGACCCTGTAAACGGTCTCGATCGAGAAAATTATCGACAGAAAGTTTTTCAGTCGACAATTTTCTCGACCGAGAGAGTTTACAGGGTCGGTTTTTTTGAAATAACTGACCCTAAAGATTGAATAAACATTTCAGTGTAACACTCGGTCGAGAAAATTATCGACCGAAAATAATTCGGTCAAAAAACTTGTCGACCGAAAGTTACACTGAAAATGTTTATTCAATCTTTAAGGTCGGTTTTTGTAAATAACCGACCTTATAGAGGACATTTAGAGTTAGTTTTGTACAAAAACCGACGCTAAATATTGAATAAACATTTCATTGCAACACTCGGTCGAGAAAATTATCGACCGAAAATATTTCGGTCGACAAACTTGTCGACCGAGGGGTACACTGAAAATGTTTATTCAATCTTTAAGGTCGGTTTTTGTAAATAACCGACCTTGTAGAGGACATTTAGAGTTGATTTTGTACAAAAACCGACGCTAGAAGTTATATTTCGGTCAAAAATTTGCTCGACCGAAGAGGGTACACTGAATTCAATCTTTAGGGTCGGTTATTTAAAAAACCGACGCTAGAAGTTATGATTTTTTTTTTAAAATTTATGCAGAAATTTAAATAGAACAGAAGAACAAGAAGATTCATATATTCTGGGAGAGGGGAGCATTGATGCTCAACCGTCACCATTCAAAACCACACATTCATAAAAAAATGATTCATAATCACATCATAATTTACAAAATGATAGAGTGCAAGTCTGAGATGATAGATACACAAGTAAATATGAAAGAGTACTCAAATCACATACATAAATGGAGCCGACATATTTAATCCAATGCTATATCGACTTCGTTTATAAAAGACTCTGACCACTCTTCTCAGAATTCATCCAAGTCCACATGTGTGTAAGGTTGGGTTGTAAAGATCTGTAACAAAAAATGCACATGCTAATATTTTATAAAATGACTACAATCACTTGTAAATTTATGATGTTATTCTTTATTACTTGACTTATAGTCTGAATGTCATGTGATGCTTGTTTGACAATAGCTTGCATATATTTCATTACATAGTAGCCACAAGCCCAGTCATTATTTTGCATAGGACACTACAATTAACAAATTATACTTAATGTTAGTAAACTACTATAAACATCAATTTAGATAAGAGTATAAGAGTTGACATATTACAGTTGAAAATTAATACATATAAGAGTAAGCAGTTGTCAAAGTAGCTACCTTGATATTTTTCAAAGTCAATGTCTTTAATTTTGTGGGTATTTGTCCTCCAGCTTCACGAAAAGCCTTTATACCCCTATCAAATTAAACGATAGTTGGTAAAATAGAAATTCTAAATAGAAATATCATGTTGAAGCATTGATTAAATTTATGCTTACTCCATAGCTGGAAATTTCAGTTTGTGACTCCTTGTTGTTTTACCCATTGGGTCAAGATAATAAAGAGTCATCAATTTTGGGGCAATCACCACTAATTCCCAATGTCTAGCTCTGAGTAAGAATAAAACAAACATTAAAATAAATAATTTTATTCATTATTAAAATTATATTGAATAATAATACTTACTGGACGTTAAAAGGAATTAGGATAATTTTCTTCCCCTCACTAGAAAAATATTTGAATGCATCAGAGAAGTACTCATTCACATCCTCAATATGTGTCTCCACCTGACTACTGACCGAAGGAACTAAGAATCCAACATTCTTTATATCAAAGTTTGTGGCCTCGGTATATAAATGGCTGTTAAACATTTGTAATTATTTTCATATGTAGAAATAAGCTAAAAATGTGTATTGGAATTTTCTATATATATTGATAGATCCTTACCTTATCCATACTTATATTATCGAAGTGTTCAACCAATCATACCAGAACAACTCTATAATATCATCAAGAAAAATAAAATTCTGAAAGTCCCTCCCAGCTGCATCTTGTGTTAAATTGACCAACATATGTGATCCCGATCTTTGGTTGGCTAACTATCGACACAAACATTTAGATTTGCTTCCCAATTCATCGAATGTAGTTTTGGGAATGAAAGATGTCTTGGGCATAGGAGGACGACTAGTAGAAGTTTTACTTTTTGGTTTACAAACTTGTTAATTAAATTACATACTTATATTACATGAGTTCATATATGCAGTCAAATATGAAAAATATGGTAAAAAATAAGGTATACCTTGTCATTGATAACCAAGTGTCTAGGCCAACCCACCATAGCACCCTCTTCTTCTTCAACTGTACTATATTCAGGATTAGGTATGGGTAGTGGTTTGTCCCCCATTTCGTCATACACAAGATGGATGGACACACGGCAAATGTCATCAGTAATTTGTTGGCAATGCAATGTACCACCAAGGTTGTACACCTTGCCCGCTGCCACAACATTATATTATGGAACCTCCACTGCAAGTTTACAGTTCATACCAACCTAGATTGAAATAATATAAGTTATATAAGAAACAATAGAATAGATACATGTTACAACTATATATATTATCTTATATTTATCATACTAATAACACAAGATATAGAACAAAAACTTACTGCAGATTGTTGTGGTGGATCATCGGGAGTGCTCCCATGACCTTCTACAACTGGAGAATGGGCTTGTACCTCATCACTTGAGATATGCGTAGTATGAATAGGTTGAGAAGGTTGAGTAGGATGAAATGAAGACATTATTTCTTTTACTTTCTACACTACTAATGCTTCAACATCCTCTTGTGTAAGACCTCCTACACGACCTCTTTTAGATTGCGAAGGACCAAAATAAGACTTGAATTCTATGCCAGCTCCTAATCCCCTAACACGGCCAGGATGCTCCTTTGTACCAAGAGCAACTGCTAGTTCATCCATGTAGCCAGTTGGGATGAACTTTCCTTCCTTCCTTTGCTCGTGGAGATCAATCTATTCATAGTTAATAAAAATATTAAATCACAATATCAATTAGATATAAATAAATCTAAGTTTGTGGGAGTTACTCTTTACTTAGTTGGGATAAACCTACCATCTTTTGTTCCACCTCCTTAGTTGCAGGGTTGACAATTTCACCGGCTCGATTCTTTCTAGCATCAATCCATGTCAAGTGTCAGGGTGGTCGCTCAACTTGAGTTGTACTAGATTCTTCTCCAGAAGATGATTGCTTCTCTTGTAGTTGGCGGTGGAAGGCATAACCACCGGGCCCCAAGCGATGGCCATGCACATTTTTAGCGCGTCTTTCCTTTTGAGCCTGGTGAATAGCCTGATCATTTAAAATGAGGTATTGCAATTTAGACTTGGAAACATGTATAAAAAGATTCACCTCCTTAATTGTATAAAATTAAATATTCATACAATACATCACAATCTTTATTACTTGAAACTCTTCCGATCTCCTAGCTGCAACAAATCTTTCCCACACCTCAGGATCTATAAAAATATATACATCTATAGCTTTCTTATTTTGTTTAGGATTATTTATAAATTCCCTTACAAGATATGTCTTAAAACCCCTCCATCGTACACCACAACGTTGTAGCACTCTTTTCTTGTGATCTTTTTCATTTAGATGAAAAACACCCTATACATACAAAAGAAGCAATTAATAATGTTGTTTTGAAAAGGAATTAATTCCAAGCAAACTAAATTAGAATCAATAGATAAAAAACATATTAAAATAATATCACTTCCACTCACAGATATATCTTTCCATATGAGGTCTTTTTTGGCATTAGGAACATCATGCCAATTTTCTATATCTATTGGCACCTTACTGCGCGCGGTCGCCCCTACGTAATGCTTGAAAGCACTAGCATGTTCCCCAACAGGTGCTCCTGTCATATCAAACTGGGTTGGCAATTTATCCCCTTTAGCCCTGAGCTCCTGCAGCCTACGCATCAATGTAGGACCTCTAAGTTTCTTAGCATCACCACTACCATCCTCATGGTTCTCATGCTCAGAATGTTCATCTTCACTCGCCATTTTAGAACCTGCAAGTATACATGATAAAAAAATAAGTGATAATAAAAGCACAAGTGATAAGGTATACATGATAATAAAATAAATAATTCAAAGAATACATGCCTTTAGTATTGGTTGAGTTGTTAGTCAAGGAAAATTCCTTCAGCATGGTCTTGACGTTTATAATATTCATCGGTGTTATCTTCAACATTTACACTTGGCAAACCAACTGAGAATGGACTGGAATCATCATACTTTTTGTAGTATTCTTCTTCATTTATAGGATCTACAGTAAACTATCTTTTTCCATTAAGAACGACAGACCAATTTTTATTTGCCGGGTCATCAATATAGAATACTTGTTTTGCTTGGTCTGCCATGATGAATGGCTCATCTTTGAAACCAATCTTTTCAAAATTCACCAATTTGAAACCCAACTCATCCACTAAAACTCTTTTGTTGTTGTCAACCCAATTACACCTAAATATAGGAACTCAAAAACTTGTATAGTCCATTTCCCGTATGTCTTCAATGACACCGTAATATGACATCTCAGCTTCACGTGGTCTTTTATCTTTGGCACTAGAAAAATACAATGAACAAGCTTTAATAGGCCACGTGCTACGTTGGCTGCTTAATGTACCATAGGGATTCATTCCATCTGTACAGAGTCCAAGTCTTAGGTTTCTTGGTTCTTTACCAAATTGAGGGTATAATAAATCAATTTTCTTCCATTGTGGTGAATCAGATGCAAGTCGTAGGATGCCATCATCATTGAACTTTAACTCCCCATGCCAAGACAAATTTTGCGCATCTTCTGTATTAGGAAATAAGCGTTGAAATCGTGGTATTATTGGTAGATACCACATCACCTTAGCAGGAGAGCCATTTTTAGCCTTAGCTAAATTTGTAGTCTTATACCTTGACGCACCACATTTTGGACAATTTATCAAATTACTATAGTCCTTCTGAAATAACACACAATCATTTGGACATGCATGAATCTTCTTAGCCTCCATTCCCATTGGGCACATTATTTTCTTTGCTTGATATGTTGAAATTGGAAGCTCGTTGCCTTCAGGAAGAATTTCCTTTAACAAAGAAAATAGTGAAGTGAAATTCTTATCGCTCCACCGGTTTTGAGCTTTAAGAGTATATAATCGCATCACAGCACTCAACCTCGTGAACTTAGTACAACCCTTATATAATGGTTTTTCAGCATCATGGACAATGTTTGCAAATAAAGAAGGTGGATCAATGACATTGTCCTGACAACTACGTAGCATCTCATCAACCATATCATCCTGAATCTGGTCATCTTGAATCGGTTCATCATTAACATTATCATCATTATCTATATCTTCTATGCCACAACTATTAGTATTGACATTTTCTGATCCATAATTCAATTTCTCTCCATGCCGATACCATTCATTATAACCTTGTATGATCCCATTGCATATGACATGATTCTTAACTTCCTCACCAGTATCAACTTTCAAATTGTTACAACAATTTATACATGGACAATATAGCCTATCTGTAGGTAGTTTCCTATGTTCCTCAGCAAATCTGATAAATTCATCAAGACCTTTGGCAAACTCTGGACTGCAACGGTTCTTGATAGACATCCAACTTTGATCCATTTTCTATATCACATTAAAATTAATTATAAAACTAACAGTTTAATATTGATACTATAATAATCCGTAAGTTTTTATTGATAGGAAGTTAATTACTTATATACTAAAGTGTACCACCTATCCCATTTTTGAATATTTAATCTCACACGTAACTGTATAATGTATGTTTAGTTTTGAAGAAAATCTCAGCAGCATTTCCCCTAAGTTCTCCAAGTACACCGATGTAAATGGCAAATAACCACTCACATATGTACCCAGAGAACAAATGAAGAAATCCTACTGAAATAATCTACAAAACTAAACATACGTTATACAGGTACATCCTAAGTGAGATTAAAATATCCAAAAACAGTCCCAAACCGGGGACTATCCAAAGTTTACTCCTAATGAGTAAATATTGAATGGGTTTCTAAGTTAATATATAAATGCATTATTTTCATATTTATATATTAAGTTAAACATCATGCATCAACCCTAAAGTGTCAATCTAGGAGTACACATGTCTAATCTAGTATTAATTTCTAAAATTTATATAATGAATACATATGAAAAAAGACATGTTTTTATTATTGGGTTATCAAATCATATAAAATGGAAAATACTTGTACAACTTAGAAAAGTAAGCCCGTTTCCAACAGTCCAAAGATTGAAATCATTATAATATTCAGAACTATTTGTGAACATTACAGCAAATATGATTAAAACATTTATAGCTCCCACATAAATAAGGAGCAGGACCACTCTCAGTCGATAATTAGTCGATCGAGAGCCCACCTGCGCGCAGCGTCTAGGTCCACTCTCGGTCGACGAATTCGTCGACCGAGAGTGGACCTGGACGCTGCGTGCAGGTGGGCTCTCGGTCGACTAATTGTCGACTAAGATTGACCTGGACGCAACAATGGCGGCGGGCGGGAATGAAGGAAGGCGGGAACGAAGGAACGAAGGAAGCGGAGAACTTACTTGGAAATGGTAGCGACCTTCATGGAGGATCAGACGACCTTCACGGAGAGGTGGCGACCTTCGTGGAAGAGTGGAGAGGCGGCGACGACGAGCTCTTTTTGTAGAGAGGTGTCAAAACTTTGGCGGCGCGGAGAGGTGGCAACGTCTTCACGTACAGACACCACGATCCTCTTGGCGGCATGGAGAGGTGGCATGGGCTTCACGGCAACAGCTTCACGGAGAGAAGGCAAGGCATTCGCGGCGGAATGACACAGGAAAAAGAAAGGGTTCGCGGCGCCCCGGGAGAGAGAATAGAACAGAGAAAAGGGTTTCGCGGGAGGAAGAAAGACTAAAGTTTCGATTTTTTCACGGAGAGAAAGACCTGTAGCGTCGGTTAACAACAAAAACTGACGCTAAAGATAAACTGTGCCTGTGTCGGGTTGTTTAAAAACACTCGAACGCATTTTCGGCCGACAAATTTGTCGACCGAAAATACCTCTAGGGTCGGTTATAAGGACAAAACTGATGCTACAAGTGCTTATACGAAGGAAATCTGGCCCCTTTCGGTCGACAAATTCGTTGACCGAGAAGGAGTAAGATTTCCTTCATATAAGCACCTCTAGGGTCGGTTTTTTCCTTATAACCGACCCTAAGTTTATCTCGGTCGACAATATTGTCGACCGAAGAGGACTTTAGGGTTAGTTATAAAGAAAACACTGACCCTAGAGGTGCTTCTAAGAAGGAAATCTGGCTCCTTTCGGTCGACGAATTTGTCGACCGATATCTATCAATCGACAAATTCGTCGACTGAAAGGGGCCAGATTTCCTTTGTATAAGCACTTGTAGTGTCAGTTTTTTCCTTATAACCGACCCTAGAGGTCTTTTCGGTGACAAATTCATCGACCGAGAATGCGTGAACTAAACCAGATCGAAAATTCATGTCGGTCGACAATAATTGTCGACCGAGGAGTGTTTTAGGGTCGGTTATAAAGAAAAAACCGACCCTAGAGATGCTTATACATGTGAAATTTGACTCTTTTTTGGTCGACAAATTTGTCGACCGAGGGAGCTCTAAGGTGCTTACACAACCCTAATAATGATGTTGTGTGAAACCCTAATATATGGTGATGTCGTATGAAACCCTAATATGGGATAATGTTATGTGAAACCCTAATATGGGATGATGTTATTTGAAACCCTAATATGGGAATGTTATGTGAAACCCTAATATAGGGTGATGTTGTGTAAAAACTCTAATATGGGATAATGTTATGTGAAATTTCAATATGGGATGATGATGTGAAACCCTAATTGATAAAGATGGGAAACTCTAACCCTAATGAGGGAATAGTGATGTTATTTTTGTATTGGATGATGTTGATATGAAATTGATATGGTTGATATGAAATTGAGATACTTGTGTAACAAATATCCTGAATACCTTGGTCAGATGACCTGAAGGTAATAGTTACCTGATAACTGATAACCATGTTTAGTGATGAACTAAGGGTTTGAATACCCAGATCCAGCAAATGTGATGATGGTGGTATTGAGGGATGTGAATTCCCAACAATGAGATAAAAGATTGAGATCCCAATGCTTTATAATGTTTTGAAAAGTACTAAACTTGATCCAAAATTTCTGTCGGTCTACAATATTGTCGACCGAGGAGCCCTTTAGGGTCGGTTATAAGGAAAAAACCTACCCTAGAGGTGCTTATACACGTGAAATCTAGCTCTTATTCGGTCGACGAAGTTGTCGACCGAGAAGCCCTTAAGGGTCGATTATAAGAGAAAAACCGACCCTAGGGGTGCTTATACATGTTAAATTTGGCTCTTATTTGGTCGACGAATTTGTCGACCGAGGTGCCTTAGAGGTGATTATAACCGACCCTAGAGGTGATCCTAAGTCCTCCTCGGTCAACAATATTGTCGACCGAGAGTGTCTCGGTTGACAATATTTTCGACTGAGATTAACCATGTTTCAATGTTTTAAATTAAGTACCAAGTGTGTGTATGAGTGTGCGGTTGTGACACTATTGCAGGGGATGACCTATCTAAGTGTTGTAAATGGCTAGGTAAGATCTAACGCTTGATTTACATGATATCTAAGTAATTGTACAAGATTTTACATGATATCCAATATAATCATTTTGTATGGCTCTTTAGTTCTCCCCCTTAATTTTATGCTATGCTTAAAGAGATATTTAATTTTAAAACCAAGTGATGCTTTGTCAAATTTAGCCATAATTTATTTTTCAATCATTTGAAATAACAATATTCTTATATAACATGTATATGTCCAAATGAAGCCATGGAAAACACTTTTATTCATAACAATTTAATTCCCATACACTTTATAAGATGAAGCATGACATACTTTCTTTATAAAAAGATATCCATTACAATAATTACAAAGATATCTCATAATCTCACTGAAAAGACCGAAGGATTACATCAATGTCTGGGTATTTTCCAAGAAAGAGCTCAACTCCATAATATTGACCAGTGTCTGCCACTCCAAGGCACCTATCTTGGTTAAGGCATAAGCCTCCAAGAAGGTGGGAACACGATGAAAGAGAAAGTGGGCAGCAATGTCTTGAAGTTGAATTGGGGAAAAATGAGTATGTGTGAGATTAGGAGATGGTGGAGGTGGAATTTGATAGTAGTTGTAGGAAGGATTGTATGGATTTATCATGCCAGGATTAAGGGAATAGGGATATTCATCAGGTTAGTTAGGAGAGAGAGTTTGCATCCTTTGGTTTAAATAAGTCATGGCATGGTGATTATAATCCAATTGCCTACTTAGGTGATATTGGGATCCAGCAATGTATGTCAAGGTGTTTGTATTAGGATCATGGGGTAGGTTGGTAGGAGGAGGTGGTGGAGGTATGTCTTGGGTGGATGTCTCTCCTTCAGTCCTAGCCCTTTTGTGGCCAAAGTCGATTCCCATCTTTTCCACCGTATTTTTACTATCTTTTGGGGTTTTCTATCCCATGTGTAACCTAAGTCGTCCTCAATATTCTTCTTAAGAAAATGTTGAGTGATTTGGCATACAAAGTCAGCATAAGGTGGATTTCCAGAAAACTCAAGCATATTCTTAAGGATGATACAAATAAAGTTTATGGGAATACCTTTGAGAATGGCATAGATAAGGTACATACGAAAGGTGGGTACTTCAGATTTGTTTGCTCTAGGATGGATATTGGTGGCAACAATGAGATTTATGATCCTAGCTTCAGGTTTTAAATTTATGGCATAATAGGTACCCCTATCTTCATGACAAGTCATATTTGATTGAAAGATGGCTCTTTTGACATCACTAAGGCTAGTTGTAGTGTCATCTTGGGAGAGTTTGTTGAGTGGATTTCGTGTGGTGAGATCAAGAAAATCTTTGTATTCTTCTATGTCTATGTCAATCATATCAAGAATACCCTCCTCAGTAAAATGGAATCCATACCCACCAACCATAGAGGAGAAGGAATCATGGTCAGGATGTGGGGTTAAATTGGCATAGAATTCATTAACTACTTTGGAGGAGTAGGAATGGAAGGAGGGATTTAGAAAATCAGTCAAATGTTGCACCTCAAAGAGTTCCTCCAAATCAAAAATGTTGTGGAAGTCCATGACGTCGACTGGCCGTCGTGGAAGAGGAGTTCTTGAGGAGAGCCTGAGGTAGCGGTTTCCTGAATCTGCGTCATTGAAGGGGACGTCGTTGATGAACGGTAGCGTTGGAGAGACGGTCCTTCCTTTCCTACCTGCAACTTGCTTCTTTCCACGCGTAGATGATGAAGCCATTTCGTTGCTTTGAAGTGGAGAAGTATCAAGCAAGACTTGGATGTAGAGAAGCTAAAGATTTTCACAAGAATACACTAGAGAGGAGCTAGAGAAGTGAGAATGTGAAGGTGTGAAGAAATGGATCGTTTTGGGTGCTATTTATAGCAAAACAGAGCCCATTTCAGTCGACAATTTGTCGACCGACGCCCGCAACGGTCGTCTCCCGGTCGGCCAACGGTTGATCGAACTAGCCGTTACGACGGTCGATTTTCTAGCCATTACGACGGTCGATTTTCTATCTGTTACGATTTTTTTTTTGAATTTATATTTTAATCAGAATATTGCCTTTTTAATTCAAGCAAATGGAGGTTCACAGGGTTGGCCTCAGTCGAACAATTCGTCGACCGATGTTGTCTCGGTCGAACAATTCGTCGACCGAAAAAGAACCAAATTTCCTTCGTATAAGTACCTCTAGGGTCAGTTTTTTTCCTTAAAACCGACCCTAGAGGTACTTATTCATGTGTGAAATACTAAACTGGATCCTAAGTTTATCTCGGTCGACAATATTGTTGACCGAAAATCCCTCTAGGGTCGGTTATAAAGAAAAACCGACGCTACAGGAGCTTATACGAATGAATCTGGCTCTATCTCGGTCGACAAATTCGTCGACTGAGAAACAGCCAGATTTCATTCGTATAAGTACCTTTAGGGTCGGTTTTTTGCTTATAACCGACCCTAAAGTCCAATTCGGTCGACAATATTGTCGATCGAGATAAACTTAGGATCCAATTTAGTTTTTCACAAGCGTCAACTAAATTGGAACCAAAATTCATCTCGGTCGACAATATTGTCGACCAAATAGACTTCTAAGGTCGGTTATAAGCAAAAAACCGACCCTAAAAGTTGCTTATACACTTGAAATATGACTCCTTATCGATCTTCAAATTTGTCGACCGAGATTATCGGTCAAAGTATTCGTCGACTGAGGAAAGCTCTAAGGTCAGTTATAAGTACAAATCCGACGCTAGAGGTGCTTATACATGCGTGAACTAAACTAGATCCAGAATTGGATCGGTCGACGAATTTGTCGACCGAGGAGCCTTTAGGGTTGGTTTTAAAGGAAAAACCGACCTTAGAGGTGTTGAACCGAAGAGGACTTTAGGGTCGGTTATAAGGAAAAAACCGACCCTAAAGGTGCTCGTATACGTGAAACCTAGCTCTTATTCGGTCGAAAAATTTGTCGACCGAGGAGCCCTTTAGGGTCGGTTATAAGGAAAAACCGACCCCATAGATCGAGGCGCGAAGCCAAAATCAAGCAAATTTTTGTCACGGGAAACTTGTAATTGACTTTCTAAACCAATTGTCTATAAGGTCACTTATTTTATAAAAATCGACCCTATAGAGATGTACTACAAGGTCGGTTATTTTAAGAAAAAGCGACCCAAGAGGTCTTAAGTGGTGCCCACATTTTTTATAGACATATAAGGTCGGTTATTTGGAAAACCAACCCTATAGAGATACACTACAAGGTCGGTTATGTTAAGAAAATCGACCCAAGATGTCTTAAGTGGTGCCCATGTTTTTTATAAACATATAATGTCGGTTATTTTGAAAACTGACCCTATAGAGTTACACTAAAAAACCGACCCAAGAGGTCTTAAGTGTTGCCTGCATTTTTTTAGACATATAAGGTCGGTTATTTGGAAAAACCGACCCTACACGTAGGGATGTTATAACCCATTTCTATACTAGTGAGGACACCGCCCGACCCTAGCGTGCGGGCATTTGGAAAGGCAGAAGGAGGACGGTCGTTGCATGAATCCAGGAATGGAGGATCACTGAAATATATGGCGGTTGCGTGGAACTAGGTGCTGAAGCAGCCGACGCCGTCGATGAAAGATGCAATGGAGTTTCCGCCGCCAAGGGAAGAAGAGGGGGAGGTCCATGTCGACCTCGACGTTGATGAGTTTGACCGGCTCCACAACATATGGGAGTTTACGATCATGATATACATACTTTGCAAGAGGCCATTTTACCCCCACTTACTCGCGTGGATCAAGCGCACCTAGAAGCCGAAAGGGTCGTTTGAGTTGCTGTCCAGAGACAATTGCGTCTTCTTGGTCAGATTCTCGACGGCGGCTGATAAGGAAGCGGTTCTCGCCATGGGAACGCGGTGGTTCGATCATTAGTTGGTGGTGGCGAAGCATTCCTCCCACGGTGATGAACTGAGGAAAGATGTCTTCAGCACGATCCCGACATGGATGACGATCAGGTCCTTTGGTCGGGCGTGGACGAGGAAAGCTGTAGGGACTATTGCTACTGGAGTCGGGCGAGTGCTACACATAGATGACAGATCCTTAGAAGGAGAGGAGGCGAGAGTGCTTTTGGAACAGAAGGTTGATGGCCCCAAGCCCAAAAAGGTTTGGCTTAATGTCAAAGGCCGAGAACCCATACCCGTGACAGTAGAATATGATCATGTTCTAGTGAGATACGACCATTATTATGCCTTTGTCCATGACACGACGGAATGCAGTTAGGTAGAGAAGAAGAAGGACGAGCCGAAAGGAAAGATAATTTGGAAAGTGTAGGAGCCAGACAGGTATATGACTGATAAAGTGAGACAAAGTGGATTTTGGCTTAATTTCGAGGACAAAATTTGTTTTAAGGTGTGTAGGATGTGATGGAGTGGACTCTTGGAATCCTTAAATGTCTAATGACATAAGTGATTTCATGCATGTTGAGTTATCTTAAGAGTTGTATGTGCTTTGGTGAATTTTGGATGGTGATCGATATTTATATTATGATAAATATCCCGAAGTTAACATTGTTTTGAGGAATTTAGTTGACAAGTCGAACAATTGAGTTTTGGCACCAAATTTGAGTAGAATGTATTTTGAGAGATAGGAAAGCTATGGTTTAAATTTGGTGGCAATTGGAGGCTCCTAGAAGACATTATGTAAAGTTGAGTTTGATGAGATAATGCATATATTGATGTCCCAAAGATCAGATTATATATCCTAAGTTTTGATATAAGGTAGTACCACACAGCTTTAGTCCAAGTTTCACTATGGATAAACAACGTGGAGTCATTTTGGTGCTAGGATGGTCCGATCTAATGGTTGGTGTTTATCCCCAAACACCACACTGAGAGTCATGGATCAGATGAAAGATGATCCACCACACAACCACGACTAGGTGTGGGTTGAGTACATGCATGAGGAGGGAAACTGGAAGAGCAGTTACCATTGCGTAGATGAAAACCACTACCCGACCCTTACTATAGGTTTTTATCTTAGAAACAACAGAGACTTGAGAGCCAGTTACCATCCTCGCTGCTCTCCCCATCCTCATCCTTTTCACAGGAGAAACGAGAAGAAGGAAGGGAGATGAGGAGGGGCAAGGTCCTCCCAAGTCCTCACTATGGTAGATCCTTGCATAGGAGGGCCTTGTGGAGGACAAGAAACCAGTGATCGCAGACAATAGTAGACAGCTCGCAGAGCAGACCCAACGATGGTGGAGTTGCCATCCTCACGAGAATAGACTTCCAGTTTCTCCCCTTCTCCTTTACGGCAGACAGAACAGAGGGAGAGAAATGGTGAGGACCATAAGAGCGAGCTACAACGAGAAGGAGTTTCGACGGCATCCATAAAACAAAAGTAGACAAAGTGGATCGGAGCCACCTTAGATCTGCTGGACTTGAATAGAATCCAAAGGAGGTGAAGATGAACCAGCGGAGGTAGTTTCCTCACGGTGTTTCAGCCACACGATGGCGGCAGTTGGTGGCGGCACTCTTAGTAGGTGAACTTCACGACGACTCTAACCAACAACGGGGTTATCACAACCATGATGATGACTGTTCAATTACGATCCACCTGAAAGGCTGGCGGCATGGAGCAGAGTCAGTGGCGGTGTCTTTGTAGACCTCACGTGGATGTCATGCAGGATGGGGATCAGCCGTGTGGAGGCGGCGGCTGGTGCCAGGAGGCGCTTGCAAAACGTATGCGCACTGGAGATCTGTGGCATCGAGACTAGGCTTCGTGGCACCATGAATCTCTAGAGGGAACAAGAGGTCAGCAAGATGGCTTGTCGGGGATGGACTGCAACAATGGCACCGTCTGGTCCTGACGAGTACATCAAGGGGGAAATCCAGAGCCCTGCCAGGAGAAAGGAGAAGCACAGGAGCAGCAAGAAGGGGGAGATACATAGACAAGTTGGATGGAGATCACTCTACCTCACACAGATCATGGAGGACCCAGTGCGGCGGCACGATCCCAAGGAAAAACACAGGCGGGCATTGTACGCCCTGGTTTTTACGTGAGCGAGAAAGAAAGAAGGAAACAGGTCCATCAGAACTGATGAAATGCCAAACCAGACCACTCGGCTCAAGTGTGACCCAGCCGGCTCAAGCTTGGACAGGTCCCTTCCCAGCTGAGCAAGTCATGGCCACGTGGCGACACACCATTCATCCAAAAAGGTATTTAATCAGAAATGCTCAATTCTTGAATAATCTATAGAAATTAGCACGAATGTCAGAAAAATACAAGCAAGGTACCAAAATGCTCATAAAAATGAGTACAACACAGTAGAATGATAATATCAGGATTTTGATGCACGAATAATAATGATATTATGTAAGATGTGAAATTCTCATTTGATGGATAATAAATATCAAACAATGGCCTAAAATCATGATAAAATGTTAGTAATCCATAATCATTCTTATAATCGATCTGATGTCAGTAGTTATGATGTTGATGCACGAAATCATGTAATTTGCTTCATATGGCTATCTAGGGCTAATAACCCTAAATAAAATGCAATTAATACATAGATGCTCAATAAATGATGAGATTTACATAATACCCTCATATCAGTATATGGAACTCCATGTTTAATTATGAGATCATGATGATGCATAGAATTCATGTTATATGAAGAGCACCCTTAATACATGTGATATAACCCTAATATGGTTAATGAAAGTGACATAATGTTAAATATGTTCACATAATAATGTGACACTTGAGTATATCCAGTTGATGAACTATAATCTGGAATATGACATCAGTAAGATAATTATAAGACAAGAATGCAAGTGATATGGAAATATACTAAAGAGATAAGGTAAACCCTAAAATGGATATAACTAGGGATATGATGATAAAAACCTGATGATGATACATCTTAATTAGGTTTAGCAAAGATATAGATGACGTGAGGAATATGTGATTAGGATGTCTCTTTGGAAGGTACGCCATTACCTCTTACTTGGCTTATTATACATTATGCTTGTGTTATATGGTAGTAGAGACTTGGCATATGGTATTGATTGAAATGATTGTCTTGTATGATATGTTGTTGGAATTTCCATATTTATGGCTATGAACACCTACAAACATAATATAGATGTTCCATCATAATATATCTCATAAACCACTTGGTGGTAGAGCGCATGCATAATGATCACAAACCACTTGGTGGTAGATCATATGATGTTTGTCTAATGATCACAACCACTTGGTGGTAGATCATAAGGCCTGAAGACGTCAAAGCCACTTGGTGGCAGACACACGAGATATATGATGGAAATGTGCTTAAAATATATGTGTTCTCTTTTGCTAATGAATATCTTTGTGCAAGTATACACTTTTCTTATATTCTTCTGTTGTTGCCAAGTTTAGTTTTATCTTATTGCCAAGATATGATGAGAGGTATATAAAAGACACGTAGGTGTACTCATTACAATATTCTTGAATATTGTGTTGACGTGTACCGCATGTAATCTTTTGTTTAGGTTGTGGTCTTGTTCTCTTGAAGATCCAGGATAGTGAGAGTTGTGTGGCGAGCTGATGTACAGGCGGACATGTTGTCTTAAGATCCTACTGTTTAGATGTAGCACATGTATATGTATAAGTTTGCTATTCAATATGTAATATCAAATGATGTAACAATTCATGTTGTAATTATATGTTTAATGGTGAACATGTGTGTATGGTTTTATTATTGTTCATGTGCATGTGCTACTGATTGTTTCCTTCTGACTCCCTTGATTTTCTTCTTCTTAGCCTAGTGTGGGATGTTTAAATTGGGATTCTCACTGAGGTGAGGGTTTCAATTTAGATGTCACACATCGGTTTAATTTTTCGAAAATCCGGGGACGTCACAGGTGGTATCAGAGCATGAACAATAGCAAAGCCTAACATTTTCTCATTAGACAACACAAAACTAAAGAACCTTGAACTTAATAATATTTAGGGTTGGATTAGTCATCTTTAGAGACTAGATCTGACTTAGCCTCTAGGTTAGCACCTAGATGTCCGAGAACTAGGTCTAGACTGGTGCTTGTTGTATAGCAAGTCCTAAGATGTTGTACTTTTCTTATAGTGCAGCGGTATGGGACGTTGCATTATTTGGAAATGGCGTGCATCAAGGGAAGAGAAACCCTAGACATATTGCGCATGTTGTCTAGATTAGCTACACTAGTATACATCATGTTCTCACCCTTTTCACTAGTTTTCATGACACTGGACTCTCTACTATGTGTGGGACATTCATTTCTAGATTTGGTTTTTGATTCCAGATGAATCAAACCTCGATAGTTTTCTCTAACGCTTGTTTTATCAGAGAAAAACTATATAATATTTTATTATATATATGTATTATAAAAATGTGTCCCCACACATGTACGAGTAGGAGGTGACCATGCAACCTAAGTGAAAGTGTATGACATCAGTCTAGAAGAGCGAGTAGTTCTAGATTAGATGTCTAGAGCCTTCTTGATATATATGATAGATGGAATAGTTGAGATAAGTTTTGATGATATGATGTAAGTCTTATATAGATGATATAAGATAGTTTATGATGATACATGTTTGCCTCGAGGACTTAAGGTTCAGTTTTGAGGTTTTGATATAAGCTTGATGATGCAAGTACATAGGCTTTTATGAGATAAGATAAGCTAAGTTAAGACAAGTTGTGGATCATCCTGAGCCTCAAGCTCTTTTACAAAGGAGCACCTCTAGTGTTGGGACCAGTTTTAGGGTTAACTCCAGAGAGAGTGAGACCCATTGGGAGAAGGTCAGAGAACCTAAACTCCAAAATATGAGAATTATGAGATATGTGATGTGATATGTCCTAAACTAGACTGCTCCTGAGTGATTGAGTTGAGTCGCTCTATGTATGATTCCTATAGTTTTCTTGAACCCTAGCTGTCCTTGGGAGAACCAAACCCTAGAGACAGAGAGAGGTTGGTTATAGATGTGTATGTGAGCATGATAATGAGTACCTGTCATCTAGGTGAAGGAGAGAGCCCAAGACCCTGGAGGAGGTAGCTATGTTAGTTTTTGTACAGCCTCATGCTCGGGTTTGTGGTTACCATATAGGAATCTAGTAGTGTGTATATAAGAGAAAGAGAGTTGAGAAATAGTTTTCATGGGTATAGAGATGAGAAGAGAATGTCATAGCATGTTTAGGTTTGTGCTTTGTGGCTAGATCTTGTGAAGCTATCTTCCAGTTCCAATGAGGTAGAGCCAGAAACCCTAAACCAAGGAGGGAGGATAAAGTATATGCATATGAGATTCTCATAGAGTTGAGTTAGCTTAGAGAGACTGAGCATGGCACTACCCTCAAGTATGGGTTAGGGAACCTCAATTGGAATTGTTGATGTATGTTGATACGCCACTTGCATAAGTTTGTTTAGCACAACCATGATATTATATATGTAAAAATGTGATCTAATCTTGATATGTTATACATGAAGGTAATATGATGGAAACCTAGAGATGGTTTAATAGATATCTATGTATAGATGGTTAACCATAACATGAATAATGATGATAATGTGATAGTGTTGGCTAATTTTGTTATGAAATCACTAGTAAATGTTACAATTTATCATAAACAATGAAATAAAATCATATGAATGAAATATGTTACATGAGGTGTTAACCTTAGTGCTTAATAAAGATGGAAAGTATAGTTTGACAATTCGCACACATACTGATTATGACACCTTGATATGATCTATATGGATAAAGTGGGTTAACTTAAGTTAACTCCTTTGGAACATGGTAATATGACGTGGTAACCCTAATGCATGGGTAAAGATAAGGATGCAACCCTAACATGTGATATATGCCATGACATAACTAAAGTTTCTAAACCCTTGTTTCAATCTTTTATGAAGGGGTGTTTCACTCTAGATGTGTTCAAACCTCCTAATAGTGGTTTGGAAATGTTGCACCTAAAGTGGTGCCCTGCATGGATGATGTTTTCCCTTGGAGTTTAAGAACAACTTAATTTCGAGGATGAAATTTGTTTTAAGATGAATATGATGTGACAAAGTGGATTTTGGCTTAATTTCGAGGATGAAATTTGTTTTAAGGTGTGTAGGATGTGATGGAGTGGACTCTTAGAATCCTTAAATGTCTAATGACATAAGTGATTTCGTGCATGTTGAGTTATCTTAAGAGTTGCATGTGCTTTGGTGAATTTTGGATGGTGATCGATATTTATATTATGATAAATATCCCGACGTTAACATTGTTTTGAGGAATTTAGTTGACAAGTCGAACAATTGAGTTTCGGCACCAAATTTGAGTAGAATGTATTTTGAGAGATAGGAAAGCTATGGTTTAAATTTGGTGGCAATTAGAGGCTCCTAGAAGAGGTTATGTAAAGTTGAGTTTGATGAGATAATGCATATATTGATGTCCCAAAGTTCATATTATATATCCTAAGTTTTAATATAAGGTAGTACCACGCAACTTTAGAATAGACTTCCAGTTTCTCCCCTTCTCCTTTATGGTGGACAGAACAGAGGGAGAGAAATGGTGAGGACCATAGCAGCGAGCTATAGTGAGAAGGAGTGTCGACGGCATCCATAAAACAACAGTAGACAAAGTGGATCGGAGCCACCTCAAATCTGCTGGACTTGAATAGAGTCCAAAAGAGGTGAAGATGAACCGGCGGAGGTAGTTGCCTCACCGTGTTTCAGCCACACAATGGAAGCAGTTGGTGGCGGCACTCTTAGTAGGTGAACCTCACAACAACGCTAACCAACAATGGGGTTATCACAACCACGATGACAACCGTTCAATTGCGATCCACCTGAAAGGCTGGCGGCATGGAGCAGAGCCAGTGGCGGTGGCTTTGTAGACCTCACACGGATGTCGTGCAGGCTGGGGATCAGTCGTGCGGAGGCGGCGGCTGGTGCCGTGAGGCGCTTGCAAAACGTCTGCATGCTAGAGATCTGTGGCATCGAGACTAGGATTCGTGGCACCATGAATCTCTGGAGGGAACAAGAGGTCGGCGAGATGGCTTGCTGGGGCTGGACTGCAACAATGGTGTCGTATGGTCCTGACGAGTTCATCAAGGAGGAAATCTGGAGCCCTGCCAGGAGAAAGGAGAAGCACAGGAGCACCAAGAAGGGGGTGCTACATAGACAAGCTAGCTGGAGATCCCTCTACCTCACACAGATCATGGAGGACCCAGTGTGGCGGCGCGATCCCAAGGACAAACGCGGGCGGGCATTGTATGCCCTGGTTTTTACGTGAGCGAGAAAGAAAGAAGGAAACAGGTCCATCAGAACTGATGAAATGCCAAACCGGACCACTCGGCCCAAGTGTGACCCAGTCGGCTCAAGCTTGGGTAGGTCCCTGTCCAACTGAGCAAGTCATGGCCACGTGGCGACACGCCATTCGTCCAAAAAGGTATTTAATCAAAAATGCTCAATTCTTGAATAATCTGTAGAAATTAGTACGAATGTTAGAAAAATACAAACAAGGTACCAAAATGCTCATAAAAATGAGTAGAACACAGTAGAATGATAATATTAGGATTTTGATGCACGAATAATAGTGATATTATGTAAGATGTGAAATTCTCATTTGATGGATAATAAATATCAAACAATGGCCTAAAATCATGATAAAATGTTAGTAATCCATAATCATGCTTATAATCGATCTGATGTCAGTAGTTATGATGTTGATGCATGAAATCATGTAATTTGCTTCATATGGCTATCTAGGGCTAATAACCCTAAATAAAATGCAATTAATACATAGATGCTCAATAAATGATGAGATTTACAGAATACCCTCATATCAGTATATGGAACTCCATGTTTAATTATGAGATCATGATGATGCATAGAATTCATGTTATATGAAGAGCACCCTTAATACATGTGATATAACCCTAATATGGTTAATGAAAGTGACATAATGTTAAATATGTTCACATAATAATGTGACACATGAGTATATCCAGTTGATGAACTATAATCTAGAATATGACATCAGTAAGATAATTATAAGACAAGAATGCAAGTGATATGGAAATATACTAAAGAGATAAGGTAAACCCTAAAATGGATATAACTAGGGCTATGATGATGAGAACTTGATGATGATACATGATCTTGTCTTAATCAGGTTTAGCAAAGATATAGATGATGTGAGGAATATGTGATTAGGATGTCTCTTTGAAAGGTACACCATTACCTCTTACTTGGCTTATTATACACTATGCTTGTGTTATATGGTAGTAAACACTTGGCGTATGGTATTGATTCAAATGATTGTCTTGTATGATATGTTGCTAGAATTTCCATATTTATGGCTATGAACACCTGCAAACATAATATAGATGTTCCATCATAATATAGCTCATAAACCACTTGGTGGTAGAGAGCATGCATAATGATCACAAACCACTTGGTGGTATATCATATGATGTTTGTATAATGATCACAAACCACTTGGTGGTATATCATAAGGCCTGAAGACGTCAAAGCCACTTGGTGGAAGATCCACGAGATATATGATGGAAATGTGCTTAAAATATATGTGTTCTCTTTTGCTAATGAATATCTTTGTGCAAGTATACACTTTTCTTATATTTTTCTATTACTGCCAAGTTTTGTTTTATCTTATTGCCAAGATATGATGAGAGGTATATAAAAGACACGTAGGTGTACTCATTACAATATTCTTGAATATTGTGCTGATGTGTACCGCATGTAATATTTTATTTAGGTTGTAGTCTTGTGCTCTTGAAGATCCAGAATAGTGAGAGTTTTGTGGCGAGCTGATGTATAGGTGGACCTGTTGTCTTAAGATCCTGCTGTTTAGATGTAGCACATGTATATGTATAAGTTTTCTATTCAATATGTAATATCAAATGATGTAACAATTCATGTTGTAATTATATGTTGAATGGTGAACATGTGTGTATGGTTTTATTATTGTTCATGTGCTTGTGCTACTGATTGCTTCCTTCTAACTCCCTTGATTTTCTTCTTCTTAGCCTAGTGTGGGATGTTTAAATTGGGATTCTCACTGAGGTGAGGGTTTCAATTTAAACGTCACACATCGGATTAAGTTTTAGAAAATCTGGGGACGTCACATAAAGGGGGACCGAGAAATGACTTGAGACAGCAAGAACCCAATACTTCAGTACGGGGATCGATGGTCAAAACTACGCAACAACAGCAGATCTCCTCTAGTGAAGAACAACAAGAAGCTTGTGCTCCCAAGGATGCAGTAATGAACAGTAGTTGTGAGACTGGAGAGGAGCATAATGATCCCTTGGCCCAAGGTGATAGGGAAGAGGGGGAGTTCATGTCTAGTGCTCGAAGGAAAGGGGTTAAGAAGATAGGAATTCTGAGAACCCCAATGGTGAGTGCCATTCTTGATACTACAAATAGCTTTGAGGCTTTATCCAAATCATATCCTAAGGAGGAGAACACCACTAAGCAACAAGAGCAGACTGGGAAAGGCAAGAATGTGGGGAAGGGGCCTTCTAGGCGTAGTAGGTCAAACAAAAATCTTTGATATGTCCATACTTTTATGGAATATCAAGGGAGGGTGCGACAGGAACAAGAAGAAAGAAATCAAAGAATGGATCACTTCTAGTGGTCATTCAATGGTTGCTCTAGTGGAAATAAAGATAAAAGTACAAAATAAAAATAGTATTAAATATCATTTTCCTCAAGGTTGGGAGCATGTGTCCAATGTTGATTGTGCTGAAGTTGCTCGAGTTTGGGTGGCTTGGAAGCCCAATGCTTGGCAGGTTTCTATGGTATAGATGTCGGATCAACAGGTGACACTAGACTGTGTTAATATGGGAGGTATGCATATTTGGTTGATAGTTGTGTATGGTTATAATGATGGGAAGGCAAGACTGAAATTATGGGATGAAATTATTTATCTCTCAAAGCAGTTTCAGCTACCGTGGATGGTAATAGGTGACTTCAATACTGTACGGTTACAGATACAGAAAAGAGGTAGAAGATTAGCTATTAGTGCAGAGGTTGATGATGTTAATCGAGCCATTGATAGAGCATGTTTATTTGAGCTACCTATGATAGGAGGTGATATCTTTACTTGGAACAATGAAAGAGGACCGCAAGACATGATAGCTAGCAAACTTGACAGGGCGTTAGTGAATGACGAATGGCTAAACATTCTCCCAAATGTGCATGTTAAAGCTGAAGGATCCGACATTAGTGATCATGCACCTATTTCAGTCCAGATAGCAAAAAAGAAACAAAAAGAAGGCCTTTCTTATTCCTAAACTACTGGGCAGACTGGAATGGGTTTGCGGATGTAGTCAAGCATAGATGGAATATTCAGGTGATGGGAAATCCTATGTACCTATTTGCTATGAAACTGAAGAATACTAAAATGGCTTTAAATAAATGGGCTAAAGAAGAGGTAAACATTCCAAATATGTTGAAGGACATGGAAAGGGAGTGTAAGGAGCTCAGAGAAAGATTGATGGCTGACCCTTTAAACCCAAATCTGATTGATAAGGAAAAGAAGGTGAGGAGGTGCTAGAGGACCTGAAAAAGGCTGAGGAGAAATTTTACTGGAAAAGAAGTAAAAAGAAATGGTTGGAGGATGGTGATAGAAATACAAAGCTCTATCATGCTGCAGTCCAAAGGAGAGAGGTAGGTAATATTATTTCTGAACTTATAAATGCAGATGGACAAGTGGTCAACAAGTAGGAGGACCTTGAGGAACAGGCTATTAAATTCTACTTGGATCTTTATAATAAAAACTTTTCTGAGGTGATTGATGCCAATGAGGAGGTGGAGTGGAAGTTCAAACTTACTAGTACCCACAACAATATTCTTATAATCAAGGCCAATGAACAAGAGGTCAAGGATGCGCTTTAGATTATTGGAAGCAACAAGTCTCCCGGGTCAGATGGCTTCAATGCTTTCTTCTATAAAAGGAACTGGGATACCATAAAAGATGACTTGCTAGCCTATGTTGACTGGTTTCTGGAGGGTGGGAATATGGTGAGACATGTAAATCATTCCTTTCTCGTTTTGGTTCCAAAAAAGAAAGTTACTTCTTCTCTAGCGGATTTCCATCCCATTACATGTCGCTCGGTCTAATATAAAAGTATTGCAAAGATTATGGCTGCCCAGCTGAAAATGGTCCTCCCCTATCTTATTTCTGTAAATCAATGTGCTTGTCACTGGTAGAAGCATCAATGATTGTGCTCTATTGGCTGGAGAATTTCTGCTGGATTTCAATGTCATGAGAGGTAGTAGGAAAGCCTGCCTAAAACTTGATATTTCCAAATCCTATGATAGTGTGCGATGGGAAAAATTATGGTGGATCATGAAGCAAATGGGGTTTAATGAACAATGGATCAGCTGGATGAAAAAGTGTGTTGGGTCTCCTAGCTACTCTATCTTGGTCAATGGCACATCTGCAGGTCTCTTCCGGGGGGTGACGGGCTACACCAATGTGAACCTTTATCTCCTCTTCTTTTTGTGATTGTCATGGAGTACTTCTCTAGAAAGATGAAAGAAGCTGAAGAACAGAAAGAAATCAAGCCTTACACTGTCCATGGCACAAAGGTAATGACACACTTGATTTTTGCAGATGATGTTCTGGTTTTTATTGAAGCCAAACAGCAATGCATGGAGAATCTCAAAATCCTTCTGGGAAGATTCGGGCAGCAAATGGGTTTGTGTGTTAATGCGAATAAGACACATGTTTTCTTGTCAAAAAACTGCCACCAAATGGAGGACAGACTCATACATGTTATGGGAGTTGAGAGAGGTGAATTCCCAACAAAATACTTGGGATTTCCCCTTGCAGGAGGTAATTTGTAGGTCAAGGACTTTACTGAATGCATAGATAAAGTGGAGGAAATGATAAATAGATGGTCCACGCAAAAACCTCCATGGCGGGATGCAGAACTTTGATTAAAGCTTCCATTGAGGGACTTCTTATCTTCTAGGTGCAACAAGGTAAAATCCCTGTTTTAGTTCTTGACAGAATAGAATTGAAGATGTCGAACTTCTTATGGGAAAATGAGCATCATCCGATGAAATATTCTAGGCTGGCCTTTCCTAAGATGAAGGTGGACTTGATCTAAAGACCCCCAGAGACATTTCTAGATGGGGATCCATGCGGAGGATAGTTGCTTATCATGAAGGCACGTCCACTTGGGGGAAGTGGATGAGAGACAGATATCCTAGGGGGCTGGACTTCATCCCAAATACTAGGGAAGGATATTCTAGATCTATCAATGTTATGCGAGAAGTCTAGCCACAAATCAAGCATTGGTTTGTGGCTAACGTATCTGGTGGTTGGAAGCTTAAAGACAAAAAGATTAGCATGTGGGAGCTATCCCAATTAAGAGGTGCAAAGGACCCGGTGGGGGAACAGATTTGGAGTGAGAGGCATGTACTTAAATGGAGCATATGTGTTTATAAATTTCTGCATAACATCCTTACTACCTTGGACAGAATTAAGAGTTGGAACTATGATATATCTACCATATGCTTGCTTTGTGAGTATGGGGAGGAAAATCACAGCCATCTTGCAGGTGAGTGTAAATTCACAAAGGAGATATGGGAGCATCTATGCAGCAATTTCAATATACATATCCAACTAAATGCGGTTCCACGGGGGATGCTTGCAAGATATGGAATGGATGCAAAGAAAAATCTGTTGTTGGAGGGCCTTAACTACCATGTTTCGGAAGAAAGGAATGCGAGGAAGCACCACAGAAAGTCCACTAATGCTATTAGTATTGTTGTAAAAATTTGTAAATGCATTAGACGTAGATTACGTTCTGAATAGAAGTGTGGGTTGTATTGATTCTTTGGGTGTATGGCGTTGGGCCTACATGTACTCTTGACCCCCTAATAATTTTTAGGGGGAATGTCGGAATATATTTACCTGATTCCGATATATACATACATACATACCTATATATATATATATATATATATATATATATATATATATATATATATATATATATATATATATATATATATACATACATACATACATACATACATACATACATATATCTATATATCTACATACATACATACATACATATATCTATATATCTACATACATATATATATATATATATATATATATATATATATATATATATATATATATATAGGTTAGGAAGTGTGTACCGGCCGGTACATGTAACTTATGTGTGCCGAACATTGAAATAGCACTTGTGGAGTATATTGATAAGGACCAACCATATGGATTGATTCAACAATATATAGATTAGATGTGTTTAAAAGATCATAGCAATATCTCATATAGAACATGAGATATAGCAATATATCATTCAATGGTTTCTGCAATTTCTTTTGTCGTATGATGTATCAACCAATGGTTTCTTTTGTAGTATGATCTATCAATAACAGATTGTGGTTATTTTTTGTACACATCTTATCTAAGGAATATACTTTACATGCATAAGGTTGGATTATTCATTAGAATTTTACAATCATCATAAATTAAGATAGGTACATGTAAGCTACATGTCCTCGGGTACACAATTCTTTTATCCATCTATATATATATATATATATATATATATATATATATATATATATATATATATATATATATATATATATATATATATATATAGAGAGAGAGAGAGAGAGAGAGAGAGAGAGTCAGGCTAGAATACACTCGAGTGTATTTGGAGCAGAATACACTCAAGTAGTTTTTCATGATGCAATATTTTTTTCAAAAATCTAATCCGTTGATCTTCTTAAACATCCTGTGAATAGCTCATATGAAAAATTTGAGCACATTTGGACATTTATAGGTCATGTTATAAAGACCGCAAAAATTATGCTTTTCAAATTAGTTTCGCGCATCGATTTTGTTGCCCTTGGATCCAAATGTGCTCAAAATTTGTATGTAGCCTAGTTATAGTATGATGGTGAAGTCCAATGGTTTACATTTTGCAAAAAATAGTCTGGCTATGCAAACACACTTGAGTGTATTCATGCAATCTGTAAACTCGAGTGTATTCTAGCCTGAATCTCTCTCTCTGTATATATATATATATATATATATATATATATATATATATATATATATATATATATATATATATATATATATATATATATATATATATATATATATATATATATATATATATATATATATATATATATATATATATATATATATATATATATATATATTATGTGTCTGTGTAAGCGCGCGCGCGTGTGTGTGTGTATAGATACTATAAAAAAGTGAGTTTGTTCAACTTCCATTTTTGAATTGTTCTAAAACGCATTGACCAATAAGAATCTACAATTTCAAAATAGAGTCTGCTCCTTAGCTCTCTCTCTTCTCAGAACCTTTTGACAATTCTTTTATCATTTTTTGAATTTCTCTCTCATTCCGTTTCATCACTCACATAACCAAATTTGGCCTCAATGAGAGGTGGTTACAGTCAAATGGTTTCTAGTTGTCTCATGTATCTTCAAAAATGCACGACTCAAAATGGAGTCTTCTCCTTAATTCTCTCTCTTCTCATATGTTTTTGACATTTTTTTCTTTTTTTCTGAATTTATCTTTCATTCTATTTCAACACTCACGTAACCATGTGTTGCATCACTACGAGGTGGTAACAGTCAAATGGTTTCCAACTGTCTCATGTATCTTTAAAATGTAAATTGCACCCCAAGCGAGAACCTTTCAATTCAGTATAATCAAAATGCCCACCACTCCCACGCCTTCCACATGATAGTTGAGCCCTTCGATGTGGGTGAAGATGTAGTTGGCAATTGCTGTCGAAACAAGCAGAAAAGAATCGACAATTTCAAGAGAGCTATTATGAGAAATTCTTAACGTTACATGCATCTAGAAACCTCCACGACGCCAACATTCTCACTACTGATCTTGCTATCTTTTATAACAATGAAATGACAGTGGCAACACTGAAGGAAAAAATGGACTTTATTGGATAATATATGCTTTCAACATCTTTATAGAAAGAATGCTCAGAAGGGTAATTCCTCATACCATTAATCATTACATTTAAATTCTTTCCATGTGTATTAATGAAAAGTAGAGGTGCATGGTAAGTGCATAGTTCTTTATCATTAAACATTTCATGATGCAAGTACATAGCATCGTCAATCTGATATATATTTTCTTACTGGTTGTTGCAGCTGATGGTTCATCATGCTAACACAATGGAGTGTTGACTGTGTTGGGGGATTCATCTAAAATCAAAATGCATATCCTTGTATATGCAGAAATCTGGACGTGTAAGATATGTTGAATAAACAATCTCTATATTAAATATTAATCTATTATCATAAGAAATTGTTTGATGAAGAACATGAACTATAAGAACATATAATATAATGATTTACTGGAATAATTATGTACATGTAATTGATACGTGTAAAAGCAATCACAATCTCAGTTGAAGAATTATGCACTTACATTTAAATTCTTCCTATGTGTATTAATGAAAAGAAGAAATTTGCTCCCCAAAATTAATACAAGTCATCAATCGAGATTGAGTTTTCCCATTCTTGATCAAGATTTTCCTAGTGTTCTCATAAGGTGTCATCACCAGTTACAATACCCATTTCATTTTGAAATTGAGCAATCAAGTATTATGGTCAAGGTCAACTAGCATTGATCATTAAATTGGAAAGATCATCACATAAATCACAAATTGAGAGGGATTATCCTATCGATCACAAATTTGGAGACATATCATTTTAGGGCAATAAAATAGAGTGCAAGAGTAAGGCATGATTTCCTTCCCAAAATTTAGGGCTCTAGCTTCTACATTGGCCTAAGTGGGATCCATGATTGAGATTTTTACATTTCAATAATTTGAGACAATCATCATATTCAAACACCATGATTTCATGCTCAAAATCAATGGAAGGTCCCACCCTAGTCCACATGGAGATCACCCCTAAGTCGTAAATTGATCAAATCATCATAGTCATCATTTGAATTTTGAGACTTGGGAGCATGAAAACCATTAGGCATATATCGAGGGTAATCCTAAGATCCAAATAGAGTGATCATAGGAGTCAAGTCAAAGTCAACATCAGTTATCGAGAGTCAAGTCTGAATATCAAAGTCATAAGTGCAAATAGTTCAAAGCTAGGGTTTAGGTTCCCTAATTAGACCCTAGGGGTGATCATTCATCCATATACAACAATCGAGCAACAACTCGACAATAATTCGAGTGTTACTAAATAATGTCATAGTATCAACATCAAGTTCATTTTCATGGTATTCATGGTCAATGAATGATCTAGGCCTAATTCTTTTTAGGAACCTAACCAGTAATTATAGTCAACATCGTCATGTTTCAAGATCATCACTAAATTGAGATTCAAGATCGAGTATCAATATCGCACTACATTTGATCTATAAGAGTCTTAGGTCAAGAAATCAAAATAGTATGATAGGGGTAACATTTTTAAACTCCAAATAATCCATAAGATGAGAATTTAGAGGTAGTCAAAATAGATATCTAACCTAGGTTAGGGGAGTCACAAGTCAAATACCACCCTAATCTAGCACACTAGTCCATATTCTTCATGAGTCATCAAATATATATATGAAAAGGGAGAGTATCGACTATCTAAATCATATTTCACAAGGTTATAAGTCAGACATCAAGATCATTAGTAGGGTGACCATATTTCAAGATTTTGTGAGTTCAAGGTCATAATTACATTCCCTCCCTTTCAAGGTCAAGCTAAGGATAGACTTTGCTGAAAGGGGAAACTTGCATAACTCCAATTATATATTCATACTTTTTTTATTTGAATGATTGTACATATTCAAGTAGTGGAGGTGAAACCCAGTTCCACCCTAGTGTTTATATCAATTTATAACTAGAAATTTAATGTAGCTCTTTTTATTCTTGATGATTTAGTTAAATAAACCAATCTCAACTTTTGTGATAAATACTAGTTCATGCAAAGCTACTTCAGTTAGATAAATTTTAAACAAGTTGTCCTTTGGGGTTCGATCCTCAACTATACTGCAATAAGATTTGTCCACTTGCGGGTGGCATTATTGCATGTAAGTTTTGCTAAATTGTAGGAATTTCATTCCTAGTAAATTTGTAGTGTGATAATATCCACATCATTAGAAATACACAACAAGGATGAGAGATATTAAATAAGATCTGGAACACAATCTATGTATAGTTGTTTGAAACTCCAATGTAGGAGATGTACATCCACTCCATAGAGGGGTCAATGTATAGGATTTGCAACCATTGCACACATTTTATATTTTATTATAAGATATTCTATATGACCTTCCTTTTCTAGGGCAAGGATACCTAGCCTTCCCTTAATGGACCAAAGGATCCAATAACCTTATAAGGACTTATCTATCCTAGAGAAAATGTCATTTACCTTGACAAGGACATACTCACTTGTGCAACAAGCTAGAAACCTTCATCAAGGAGATCTACTCTTGCACCAAGTCTTTGGCCTTGAAGGAATTATTGACTCTTCTCTTGGATCTTCAACCATCAACTCCATCTTCACTACGGATAATATTCACCATCTTTGCTTGAGAGAAAGGGATTGGGAAAGGAAAGATTGAGAACTTCACAGTGAGTACAATGAAGCACCTCTGCCACAAATAACCTATCTCACTCATATTGATGTTGATGTATAGCAAAAAAGAGAGAGAAAGGGGATATTAGTAGATGAATCCACTTAATTATAGCTAGGAGCATTAGAAGCAAATTTGGAATGAAGTCCAAGGTCCCTATTTATAGTCGGGGATGTCTACTAGCCAGTAGATGCACTTAAGAATGAATTCTAGTAATTTGGGGTGTTGTAATGAATATTCTTTTAAGTTTTTCAACACTCCAACAGTTAGAAACACTTTTTCTTCACATTCCATATAGTGTCTCCAGTCGAGTTTTAATAAAGGTAACTCGACATATAGCACTATGCGACAAAGCAAAATTTGATTTATCAGTCGAGTTTATCCTTGATGAAACTCGACCATTGGCTTAAATTTGTTTTTCTTGTATAGGGTGTCGGTCAAGTCCATCGCGGGGTTAACTCGGCCGAACTTGGCAGCTCCCACGATCCATCCAGGGTGTTGGTTGAGTTTTGTGTGAGTAAAACTCAGACGATAGAAGTCCTTGTTATAAATTTTGGAAATTATTATAAAAGTGCTTAAATATTCATTTGAAGTGCATTTTAGATTTTTCTCTTCTTAGTTACAAGTCATAGCATCAATATAAATGATTTACATAATTATCCTAGGTGATTTAGGGCATTTTCCATAAAATTTCATTTGTATTGATTTTGTCTTGTATTTGGTCAAGCTAGGGTTTGATTGAATCAATCCTTTTCATGAACCTATTTCCTGAAATCAATCTTAAATAGACATATTAGATACATATGAATGGAATGGTTAAGTCAACATAGAAGTCTGGACAATGTATAATTGTTAGGTCAACAAACTCCACAAAGGGTGGAGAAGAACACAAGATAAATTGTATCAACAACTATCAACAATCATATAGAGTCAAATCCCTAAATAAGAGGCAGGAATACTCCGATAGATTCAAATAGAATCTATAAGACTACCTAAATTCCTAAAGGTATCAAGTGTTACAATTTTCTTAGGCGTTTCTTCTCATTCATCAAATTTTAATCCCTGTTGAGTTTAAAATTCTCCATGAAATCTAGTTCAGATTCAAACATTAATAGGTCTTCACCATCTAAGTCATCATAGACCTTCTTCCTCTGTTTGTAATCTAGTGGCATTTCATAGGTTTGAATTAACTTACTAGAATAACATGGATCAACTACTTGAGTAAGACATACATCCTATTACTGTCGATGTGCATGCCTCCTAAAATCATCATTGGAGACTCACAAATAACGTTTGGTTCATCCATGGGAGGTAATACAACATCTGTTGAAGCTTGGAAACTCGATGCATCCTTAATATGTTTTTATACTAGCTTGACCATTGTCCTCAGGAGAAGTGACAACCTCATTTCAAATGACTCAGTCAATTACTTGCTTATAATTGGGAACCACCCGTGTTTTCATATTTTCTAGGTTCTTGTCTACAAAGACCATCCTACATTAGCATTCACAATGACACTCCATCTAGCACTTGTACCATGCTTTCCATGACAAATATGAAGTTTGTTGGTAGGAGGCTGTTTCTGAATCATAAGGAATAGGGAACAAGCCAGTACCCAAATTTCTTATTCTTGAACAAAGCACGGGCTTACCAACAACCTTGAGCTTCACAAGCCTAGGCTCTCCATCCAGCTCTACAATAGCTTATTTAAGAAAAGTCTATTATTTTTTGGAGTTCCACACACACCTTCTCATCACCAAGACAACCATCAGTGGGACAGACATCATCCAAAGTCAAGGGGATCTCATGATTTTCAACCTTTGTACATATTTGAGCTTGTAGTAAAGAAAGATGAAAGAGAGAATAGTATGTAGTCTAGAATTGCAAAACAATCAAGGCACCGTCTATCTCCCATGGTGTCTCATCATGCACATTTTCCCTTTCCTTTTTTGTATGCATCTTGATGATGAATCATTCTTTCTCCTCGAAAAAAGTATCAAATTAACCACTTAGCCTTCATTTCCATCATATCCATCCTAAAATATAGCCTTAGAATGGCTTTCATCTAGTGAATCAAACCAATATGTGATCCTTCCTATCTAGTATAGATCCCTATTGACTAAAAATCCAAGTGAATTTAACTCCATTTCATAGTATGAGTTCTACAAATCGGATCGCATCATCATTCATACTGTTGTGGCCCTAACAACTTTCCCCAAGCCATTCATCTAATAGAAGGAGACCAGATGCAGTTATGTTGAATTTAGGAGTAGGTGGCTGGGGAGAATGGGAAAGATTCATTATCAAACTAGTTCCCAAACACAAATCTATCCCTGATATGGAGTTGTGGATTATGCCTCTAGCACGAAGCAAGTGTTGGAGCAGATCAAAGGCTCTCCCCTCTATAGGCTACACCTGAGCATCGAACAATAGATACTTCCCTCCTATTCCCACCATGTTCCCTATGGTTCGGTGCTCAAATTTCCCCCTTTCACGACTCCTTGCCATTATCTCAAATTCATTATGTTGATGTGTCTTTAATATGAACATTTATTAAAATGTATGGAAATTCTTTTGTTCCATTTAGTTTTAAATTTATTAGTTGAACTCCTCACTTGATAATATGTTATGTTACCTATTTATAGAGAAAACAAATCACTTCATTAACCTTTTTCTAGTTTGAAGTTTCTATAACTTGTAAGACCTTCGACTATCCAGTTTTCTTTATGTATGTAGTAATTTAGTATAATAAGTTATCATAAATTTTATTTTTTGAACTACTTACTTCTTATCTGAATGTCATATTCTTAAATATATGTCAAATTTTATGTATTAGCAATAGATATTTTCTTCTATAATTAAATCTAACAATAACAACTACTACTACACACATAATAATATAATGTAATTTAGATATTTATCCCAAATGAATTTGATTCAAAATTATATACACAAACCTATTCTTGCGTCCCACATCCCTCACACCTTCTTACTTCAACTTCAACATTAAAACAAACTCAAATTTATACAATTTCGATATTTGAAACTGTAATAGTCAACGGCATACATAAAGAAAATCAAATACTTTAGAAAATAATGCAAACTAAAGCACTGCAAAATACTTTTTATAGTATTGTCACTTATTTTACTCTTCAACTTTATATCTATTCATTGAACATTTAAAATATTAAATTGTCATATTTCTTTACCCAACTTTAGATATTCCATCATAGGTTTGATTTAAAAATAGAATTGTTTGAGCTATACATTAAAATTGAATGCCTTCTAATATAAGTGAATAATGATTAGTCAATGACCAGCCTAAATCGCGCGTCCTAAAATTGGAGGCGGATTTGAGGTAGTCGAGCTTTTACATTTATAAACCCGAATCCTTCTAGGCCCCCGCAACTTTGTTTATGGGGTCGAAGTAGATATACGGGTTCGAACATAGGGACAAGGGGGTAGTGCTGAGAACCCAGAATCGATACGCTACACTCTGGCAGGTATAAAGAGATAATAAATTCCCAAGAAGGGAAACAACAAGATGTCATAAACAAAGCAAGAAAACTATCTCCAAGTGGAGCTACTAGAAAGATTTCAGGTTTTAGTCATTTAGCAATTTTTAGGGGTTTTCATGCAATAGAAACAGAAAGATAAAACTAGAGCTAGAGAAAGGTACGAAGGATAAGACTATAGCAAAACAAGCGGCACCAGTAACATCCTGCACCCCTCCTCTCAGAGCGGGTACCTCTAACCGAGCATCAACACCCCTCTCGAGGTTGCTGGGCTTTAAGTTAGAGTGGAGTGTTACTGGAACAACTCCATTCCAGGAACTCTCGTACTCTAGAATCGGACCAAACACTAGAGCCACAACACAACTCTCGAAGTTGTTGCGATGGGAAAACACGATTCGGTAGCTAAGCGAAACGCGATCCAAACATGCAAGCTAGAGTTCAGATATCAAACATAGCAGTCATCCAACATATTGCAACGAGCATAGAGCAGTAAGTAATGAAGCTTTTCTATTTCCATAAACATTTAAAGGTCTTAATACATTGTGTAAGAAAGGAATTAAATAACAGAATTAAAGATAGAGGTCGCCTTCTTGATGTAGAAGGGTGACAGACTACAACGACTCTCCCGCCCGATACCGGACATGGCCTATCCCGATACAGCCATGTCGGGCGGCATGCTCTCTCGAGCGGCACACCGTGACGGCCGACTGTATCGCTCAAGGACCTGGCCGATACGCTCAAGTCGGGCAACACACCCTCTCGGGCGGCACGCATGACGGGTGAAGCGTATCGGTTTCGATATCGTGTCGGGCACGGAGCGACGCGTTCATCATGTCGGGCACTTGTGTCGCGCGTCATCTTTGGCCAGTATCGGCCCGCAGTGTCGCCTGGGACGGTTCTAAGTGAACCATCCCCTCCCTCTCGGGACGAGGAAGGGCTCACCTAGTGTTGCCCGGCACGAGCACTGGGGCGCGATACTCCTGCTCTCACAGTTTCCTCCGAAGATCACTCAAGGCTCCCAACTGTCCGAATTCCGAAGTATCTGAACTGTCTTTTCGGCTCCCTGTAGCTGCTATTTATAGGCAGCGGTTGGGGGAAGTTATGGTGCTCGAAGCGCCACGTATCCACTTTATGCGTGGGTCGGTGGACAGTCGATACCGGTATCACCCGGCGTGGGGGTGTCGGCCATCGGTCACGTGACGGGCGGAGCGCCTGCCGGTGGGTGGTTGTGTCGCCCGACAAGCTGGGTTGTCGGCGAGCTTGGCTCCCTGTCGGGTAGAAGGCGTGCCGTCCGTCAGCTTCTTCTTGTACGGCATCCCATTGTCGTGCGTCGTTGGGTTCCTCCACCCTGTAAGGCAGAGGTCGTATCGGGCGTCAGGAAGTCTGAAACAGACTTGGGCTTATTTGTGGGCCGGGACGGCCTTCTTGTACCAAAATGAGGAAAAACTCTGCAAAAGATGGAAATATTGGATTAAGAGCAGTGCTTGGCCAATTATTGCAAAAATGCATATAAAAGAGAGGAAAATAGCTAAAAAGGGCAGTTTTGATAACAGAAAAACAGTCTGAAACATCACAAAAATAGGTGTTATCAACTCCCCCAAACTTAGCGTTTTGATTGTCCTCAATCAATATTTAAACTTTATTTTATGATGCTTCTTCTTGCTTGGTACAACTTTCAGGCCAAGAGGTATAACAAGTATAACAATGCCTTTAGAGATAATGCTGCCTCACTGCAACCAAAAGACCCTACGTTTCCTTGCCTTATTATTTTTTTATTTTTTTTTTCAGTAAAAATTTTTCTCTACAGCTTCAGTGAGACTTTAGTGTATGATTCCGAAGTTAGCTTCCATACCAAACAGCTTTATTTTTGGGGCAGAAAGTTGTGTAAGGGGTAGGCTAAGGCTTTTTGGGTTTTTCTTCTTGTTTCCCATCAGTCCATCCAGGTAAGGGTCCGTTAACGGGCAAGTGGTCCCTGCAGTCCAAGCCAGATGGCTTTAGAGCAGTGATTTCACATCCTACGTACCACTGCCCCAGATCTACCATGCCTAAAGATGGGTACTTTTGGAAAACAAGTGTGTATATATATATATATATATATATTTCTTTAATTGAGCACAACTCTCATGCTTTTTTATTCACTCTCATAAGGCCACTTTCTCTTTTTGGGATTTTTGTTGGGTAAAGGGAAACAAAAGATTCTTGCTGTTTGGGCAGCTTTTTCCTTCTCCATACTTGTCTCTTAGCTACTTGAGAGATTATTATATTTTTTGAAATTTTTGGCACAGAAAAACGTAATCTTCTGTTTGTTTGAAGCAACATTATCAGACAGATATAACAAAACTTGCATCACATTAAGCACATAGAAAACAAACTTTGCAAGCAGTTGCATCAGGTTTTTACTAGTATAGCGACTTTGTACATATGCATGGGAACAAAATAAGCAAAACTTTTTAATTTTTATATGAGCAAGGGTACAAATACATGATATAGGGGAAAAGCAAAATGGAACAAGATAATTTTTATACCTCCTTCACTGGTACATGGGTACCCCCCCAAACTTATTCCACACTCTGTCCCAGAGTAGTGAAGAAGAGGGTGAGTTCATGTTAGTCCAGTGAAGGTTATTTAGTGGGTTCGCTTGTGCCTCGAAGAAGCTGCAATATGCTTCTTTGCTGCAGCCTCAATTTTATTTCCCAGCTCAGCCGAAACATGCGCAAAAGCTCATGGTAGACAGAGAGCTCTTGTGCTGTCCTGGCAGCCACCAGGGCTGTACTCGTGTTGTCTCTATAGATGGTCCCAAAGACAGACTATGATAAGGAAGCGAGCCTCTTTTGAGGCTACCTAATCAAGAAAATTTCCCCTTGCTCTCTTTTTGGTGGTTGGTGGCCCCTTGCGACGTTTCTGTCCGGCAGTTGTTGCTTCAGCTGCGGCCGCAATTCTACATGTTATCAAGTTCATTACCCATTTAAAACACTAGATAGGAAAAGCTAAAGAAATTCGATGAAACTTGACTTATTTCAAAAATCCGGGTATCGTCCATCAAAAGAAAACTCGAGTCGATTCAATAATGGGCGATACGAGGAGATCTGCACGGCACAACATATCTCCCGATATGGATATCCCGATATGGATATATATCGGGCGATAAGGTCACAAAAGAGCAACTGCCCGACAGGACGTCACAAAAGAAAAACGTGCTGCCCGATATGGGGTATCGGGCAACGCGATCGGCCATCGTGTCGTGCATCAAATGTGTCGAGCGATAAAAGAAAAAGTGACTAAGTTCGTCGACCTGACACGCATCGCACGATAAGAAGCCCCGTACCGGGCGACAGACTATCGAGCTATACCTTTGCTCATAGGAGCCATCACCCGATACAAGAGTGAAGGCAAGTTGGCCGACACGCGAGCAAAGGTTGATCACTGCATGTGCTACAGGTGGCTAAAAGAGAAGTGAGTCAGCCCGACATGCTGAGCCCACCTTGCTATATATAGCAAGCTAGGTTGGGGGTAAAATAGGCATTTCTGGGGCTCGAGTCGGCCGACGAGTCAAGCAATTCCCGAGACGATGGTCACATCAGTTTAAAATAGGGCATTCATTCCCATCCGATACGATAGTTGCTCGGGAATATCATCCGCCACGGCTCTTACAGTGCCCCAGAAACTGCAGCCTGACACAAGCATTAGCCAGTTGATCTGCTGCCCGACACGGCTTAAAATAGGCGGCCGAAAACTAAAACTTAAGAGAAGAAAAAGCGATCAAAGGGTAAAACATCATCGGTACAGGACAAGGTCCCCGTCCTCAGAGGTCATTACTCCTCAAAGCTCGAAAGAATACAGTGGTGGCCCATAAAATAGAAGAGTCAGTATGCTCGGCGCGTGCACCGACTCGGGCCTTATTACAATTCATAAAGTTTGTTTTTACAAGTAATAGGAAAAATGCATCCTACTCTATGAAAGAAAGAAAAACTCGGGCTGCCTCCCGAGGAGCGCTGAAGTTGGCGTCGCCAGCTCGACCAGTGTGGGACCATCTTGTTCAACCCTTGGCTGTGCCCATATCTTACAGGTCGGTCTCTGCTCTCCTTACAAAGGCTTCATCCTCATAGAACCTTTTTACCCTGTGCCCATTTACTTGAAAGACTTTGGTCAGATCGTCCTTGTTGTAGAGCTCCATCATTCCTGATGGGTATATCTTTGACACAGTGAACGGTCCTGACCATCTCATTTGTAACTTCCCAGGGAAAAGACGAATGGAGGACTTTAATAACAAGACCTTATCCCCTTTGCTTACATATTTTCTCCTGAGGTGGGCATCATGCCACAACTTTGTCCTCAGTTTGTAGATTTTTGCATTTTTGTAGGCGTTCAGTCTCAGCTCTTCGAGCTCTTGAAGCTGCAAAAACCTCTTCTCTCCTGCCTTGTCGAGGTCCATATTTAGGAACTTTATTGCCCAAAGGGCCTTGTGTTCCAATTCTAAAGGCAGATGGCAGGACTTTCTATAGATAATCCGGTAGGGGGTGGTTCCAATGGGCATTTTGTAAGCAGTATGATAGGCCCAAAGTGTGTCGTCAAGCTTTATGGACCAGTCTTTCCTCGTTCGGTTGACAGTTTTCTCCAGGATCTGCTTGATTTGCCTGTTGGAAACCTCTACCTGCCCTGACGTCTGTGGGTGGTAGGGTGTAGTGATCTTGTGTTTAACTCCGTACTTGCGCAGGAGTGCTTCAAACTGCCTCTCTCCGAAGTGCGACCCTCCGTCGCTTATAACAGTGCGCGTCACACCGAAATGGGGAAAGATGGTCTTCTCGAATAGCTTGATAACCGACTTGACGTCGCATGTTTGGGTGGCTATCGCTTCTACCTGCTTCGATACATAGTCCACTGCTATGAGTATGTATTGATACCCCCAGGATGGGGGAAACGGTCCCATGTAGTCGATCCCCCATACGTCAAAAATCTCTACTTTGATCCAGCTTGCCATTGGCATTTCATTCCTCCGCCCTATGTTCCCTGTGAACTGGCACTCTTTGCAGAATTTTACAAATTGTGCAACATCTTTAAACAAGGAGGGCCAGTAAAAACCTAACTGTAGCACTTTTGCCGTTGTTCTTTCGCTACCCAGGTGTCCACCATAGGGGGATGCGTGGCATTCTTTCAGGATGTCTGTGGTTTCTTCCTCTGGGATGCACCTCATGTATAAGCTGTCAGCACATCTTATGAACAGGAGAGGATCATCCCAGTAATAGTTCTTGGCATCCACAAAAAGCTTCTTTTTCTGATTGTACGTGATGTCAGGAGGCAGTTCTCCGCAAGCAAGATAATTGCAGATGTCTGCAAACCAGGATAGACTTTCTTCTTGGGCTTCGGCCAACATAAGAGCCTCGTCGGCGTTGATAGGTGGCCCTCTCTCTCTCTCAGCCACGATCCTTGATAGGTGGTCGGCGACCACATTTTCTGCGCCCTTCTTGTCGATAATTTCATGGTCGAATTCTTGGAGCAATAAGGCCCATCTCAACAGTATGGGCTTTGCGTCTTTCTTTTGCATTAAGTATTTTATTGCCCCATGATCTGTGTATGCCTTGACCTTTGCTCTGATGAGATACGATCTGAACTTATCAAACATGAAGACGATCGTGAGCATCTCCTTTTCAGTTTTTGTGTAGTTTACTTGAGCTTCGTCCAATGTGCGACTAGCGTAGCAAATCACATAGTGCTTTTTGTCTTTCTTTTGCCCCAAGACTGCTCCAACCGCGTAGTCTCTAGCGTCGCACATCAGCTCAAAAGGTAAACCCCATTCTGGCGCTTGAAGGATAGGTGGTGATATTAAAGCATTTTTCAGAGCCTGAAAAGCACTGAGACAATCGTTAGAGAAAACAAATTCAGCATCTTTTACCAGAAGATTGGACAGCGGTTTGGAAATTTTCGAGAAGTCCTTGATAAATCTTCGGTAATATCTGGCGTGTCTGAGGAAGCTCCTCACTCCCGTCATGTATTTCGGGGGAGGAAGCTTGGATATGGTTTCGACCTTGCTGGTGTCTACCTCGATCCCACACTTTGAGATCTTATGCCCAAGAACAATGCCCTCTCGTACCATGAAATGGCACGTTTCCCAGTTCAGGACCAGGCTGTTCTCCTCGCACCTCTGTAGAACCATGGACAGATTCTTCAAGTAGCTCTCGAAGTCCTTCCCATAGACTAAAAATTTGTCCATGAAAACTTCCACGATATCTTCAAGAAAATCTAAAAACATGGATATCATGCATCGTTGAAAGGTGGAAAGGGCGTTGCAGAGTCTGAAGGGCATCCTTCTGAAGGCATAAGTGTCGTACAGGTAGGTGAATGTTGTTTTTTCTTGATCGTTGGGCAGGATAGGTACCTGGTAAAATCCTGAAAAGCCATCAAGAAAACAAAAAAAATCATGATGCGCTAATCTTTCAAGAACTTGGTCAATAAAAGGTAGCGGAAAATGATCCTTTTTTGTAGCCTGATTTAGCTTTCGGTAGTCTATGCACATCCGCCATCCGGTGACGGTCCTTACCGCCACCTCATCGCCTTTCTCACCCTTAACCACTGTCACCCCGACCTTTTTGGGTACTACGTGGATCGGACTTACCCAATTGCTATCGCTGATTGGGTAAATGATCCCCGCATCCCTAAGCTTTATTACCTCTTTCTTGATGACCTCCTTGAGCATCTGGTTCAGCTTCCTCTGGGGTTGAGCCAGAGGCTTCGAAGCTTCATCTAAGTTGATGTGATGCATGCACTGGGTGGGGCTAAGGCCTTTGATATCATCTACTGAATATCCTATAGCCCCCCTGTGGAGCCTTAACTCCTCAAGTAGTCGGTCTAGCTGGTTGCTTGAAAGATTGGCATTTACGATGACAGGGTTCCTCTGCTCTTCATCTAAGAACTCGTAATTCAGGCCTTCAGGCAACGCTTTTAACTCTGGCCTTGGTCTGGGTGCCTTCTCTTGAGGCTCCCACTCGAGAGAGGCATACTTCACAGACTCCACCACCTTATCCTCTTCTTGCATGTCTTTGTCATAAAGGTTGAAAAGGTCGAGATACCTCGCGACTTCAGGATCATCGAGGTCGGGGTCCTGACAGCTTATGGCCCTCACAAGGGGGTCTATTGTCCGGATATACTCCTCTATTTCCTCATAGAATTTATTGTAGCTATCTGCGAAACATGTTGATTCAGACAGGGACGGACTTCTCATGATCTCCTTCAATTTGAAGTCCATATGGTCGTTTCTGACTCTTAAAGTAATGATCCCCTCGGAGACATCAATCAACGCTCTTCATGTTGCCAAGAAAGGGCGTCCAAAGATGATCGGGCAACGGGGGTCTTCAGTCGTGTCGATGTCGACTATGTCACAGGGGATAAAGAAATCGCCAACCCTAATCGGCACATCTTCGACAATGCCAACGGGTTTCTTAAAGGTGTGGTCTGCCAGTTAAATCCGCATGTTGGTTCGAACCATGTCAGTCAAACTCACCCTTTGCGCGAAACTTAGGGGCATGAGGCTGATGCTTGCCCCCAAGTCTGCTAGACCCTTCCGCTCGACATTGTCCCCGATGGCGAACGTGATTGTGAAAGCTCCGGGGTCCCTCCTCTTATTTGGCAAGTCGGGCTTCACGAAGGCAGAGGAAGCAGAAGTTAGGTGCACTATATCTATCCTTCCTCCCCTTCTTTTCTTTCTGATAAGGTCCTTGAGGAACTTGGCGTATGTAGGCATCTCCTCCAAAGCGTCGAGGAAGGGTACTTCGAGATGCAGTTTCCTGATCGACTCCATGAACTTCTCATGACATTTCTTCAGATTCGCCTTTATCAGCTTATACGGGAACGGAATCCTAGGAGCGTAGGCATTCCTTCCGCCTGGTAGCTCTTCAGGGGACCCTTGCGCAGACTCTCGAACGTATGCCGGTCTTTCTTCCTCCGCTGCTAGAGTTGCACCCTCAGGCCTTGGCTCGGGCTCAAGCCTGACTTCATCAGGGCACTCCAGCGTTCTTCCAGACCTTAGTACTGCCATTCTGGTAGTTTCAGGGTATGGAAGTGTTTTTAATGCAGGATTCTTCATCAGAGCAGACATTTGGGTCAGCCGCTTATCGACCTCACGCTGGCGCATCTGCAAGCTTGCCATCTGGCGTTGCATGGAGTTCAGAGCTCCAAGGCTAGGAAGTGTGCCCTGCACGAGCTGGCTGATGATGGTGTCCTGTCTTTTTATGTAGGCGGAAAGCTGACCAACCAAATTAGGCTGGCTCGTCCTCTCGCCTTGGCTTTGACATTCTCCCTCGGAAAGGAACTGCTCACAACGAGACATGGTGTCAAAGCTCAGTGGAATAGGTCACAGCTTTCAGGGTTCCTGAAAGAGCACCAAGAATCAAGTTTAGAAAATTGGATTATTAATTTTTAGACAAAGAATAGTAATAAGGTGAAGGAAAAGAAAAAAAAGAGTGTTGTCAAACTCATTTCTAAGCTTGAGGCACGGGAGTGTAGTTAGTGGATTCGGATTCGTCTACAGTACCACTTTTTGCCTTGTCCCCGGCAACGGCGCCAAAAAGTTGACCGGCCTAAATCGCGCATCCTAAAATTGGAGGCGGATTTGAGGTAGTCGAGCTTTTACATTTATAAACCCGAATCCTTCTAGGCCCACGCAACTTTGTTTACGGGGTTGAAGTAGATATACGGGGTCGAACACAGGGACAAGAGGGTAGTGTTGAGAACCCAGAATCGACACGCTACACTCCGGCAGGTATACAGAGATAATAAATTCCCCAGAAGGGAAACAACAAGATGTCATAAACAAAGCAAGAAAACTATCTCCAAGTGGAGCTACTAGACAGATTTAAGGTTTTAGTCATTTAGCAGTTTTTAGGGGTTTTCATGCAATAGAAACAGAAAGATAAAACTAGTGCTAGAGCAAGGTATGAAGGATAAGACTATAGCAAAACAAGAGGCACCAGTAACATCCTGCACCCCTCCTCTCAGAGAGGGTACCTCTAACCGAGCATCAACACCCCTCTCGAGGTTGCTGGGCTTTAAGTTAGAGTGGAGTGTTACTGGAACAACTTCATTCCAGGCACTCTCGTACTCTAGAATCGGACCAAACACTAGAGCCACAACACAACTCTCAAAGTTGTTGCGACGGGAAAACACGACTCGGTAGCTAAGCGAAACACGATCCAAACATGCAAGCTAGAGTTCAGATATCAAACATAGCAGTCATCCAACATATTGCACCGAGCATAGAGTAGCAAGTAATGAAGCTTTTCTATTTCCATAAACATTTAAAGGTCTTAATACATTGCGTAAGAAAGGAATTAAATAACAGACTACAACGACTCTCCCGCCCGATACCGGACAGGGCCTAGCCCGATACAGCCATGTCGGGCGGCACACTCTCTCGGGCAGCACACCGTGACGGCCGACTGTATCGCTCAAGGACCTAGCCGATACGCTCAAGTCGGGCGACACACCCTCTCGGGCGGCACGCATGACGGGCGAAGCATATCAGTTTCGATATCATGTCGGGCACAGAGCGACGCGTTCATCGTGTCGGGCACTTGTGTCGCACGTCATCGTTGGCCGGTATCGGCCCGCAGTGTCGCCCGGGACGGTTCTAAGTGAACCATCCCCTCCCTCTCGGGACGAGGAAGGGCTCACCTAGTGTCACCCGGCACGAGCACTGGGGCGCGATACTCCTGCTCTCGCAGTTTCCTCCGAAGATCACTCAAGGCTCCCAACTGTCTGAATTCTGAAGTATCCGAACTGTCTTTTCGGCTCCCTGTAGCTGCTATTTATAGGCAGCGGTTGGGGGAAGTTATGGTGCTCGAAGCACCACATATCCACTTTATGCGTGGGTCGGTGGACAGCCGATACCGGTATCGCCCGACGCGGGGGTGTCGGCCATCGGTCACGTGACGGGCGGCGGACCTGCCGATGGGTGGCTGTGTCGCCCGACAAGCTGGGTTGTCGGCGAGCTTGGCTCCCTGTCGGGTAGAAGGCGTGCCGTCTGTCAGCTTCTTCTTGCGCGGCATCCCATTGTCGTGCGTCGTTGGGTTCCTCCACCCTGTCGGGCAGAGGTCGTATCGGGCGTCAGGAAGTCCGAAAAAGACTTGGGCTTATTTGTGGGCTGGGACGGCCTTATTTTACCAAAATGAGGAAAAACTCCGCAAAAGATGGAAATATTGGATTAAGAGCAGTGCTTGGCCAATTATTGCGAAAATGCATATAAAAGAGAGGAAAATAGCTAAAAAGGGCAGTTTGGATAACAGAAAAACAGTCTAAAACATCACAAAAGTAGGTGTTATCAGTCAACCCCTTTGAAACAAATCTATCTTTTAGTATTCATAATTTTGTTGATTGATTGCTTTATTAAGTAGCTAATTTAATTATTTATATAGTTTTACAAATATTTATGTTTCCAAGATGAGACATCGTTCGACAAGGGCATGAATAAAGTCACCAATTTTTTTTTGAAAAAAAAAACTTGTTTCTTATTTTCATTTCATATTCCAATATCCGAATCTGCAATTCATATTTAATGCTCATAAATTTCTATTCATGTAGTTTTTGCTAATAATGTTGTTGTTGTATAGTATGTCTACCCTGGGTAGATCATCATTGAGGATATCTTCCAGAATATGGACATCTCTATAGGAGATGCGTGACATGGCTGTCATGTCCATGTCCATGTCCTTCATCTTGCATGGAAGTGGAGGAACTGTTGCAGGTATCTCTTTCCTATCCTCAGCTTGTCTCTCCTTGGCGGGCTCACTCGTGAAGAAGGTTGGTAGCCCGCCATCCTCATCCTCAGACGTTGTCTCTGGTGCAATAAGTGCCAATGCTTCTTGGATAGTCAACATATCATTTACCACTTGCTCAGTAGTTTTATGTGTAGATTGCAAAGTGGCTATTGGTCTAGCTTCCTCTAAGGAGGTTTCTGTAGCGGCGTTGTCTTTGGAGTTACTCTCCTCAGAGGCTTGTCCCAACTTGGCTTCTTTCATCATCTTTAGATTGGACTCCATCTTCCCATCATAGATGTAGTCGTAGTGCTCTTCATGAGGTGGGAAGAGGAGTAAGTCATTAGATTCATTGAGCCGAGCTCCCAACTCCGCTATCAGCCTGTCTATTTCTGCTACTCCGGTCGAGCTGAGCTCTGCGACCACTTCCTCCCAATGAGCAACTGCTATCCGCTCTTCTATAGTCAGAGTGTGTGCTGGAGGAGAGAGGTGATGTGTCGCCCGATGCTTATTTTTATCGGTAGTTTCATCCATCACCTACTCAGGATCGCAATTGAGGTCGAACCCCTTCATTTGTATTGCTTGCTTTTCAGTCTGGAGGCTCGAACTTTTTGATGATTGGGTTCCTTCTTATTCAACAATGGGAGATGGCTTCTTGCTTGTGCTCCCATTCTTTGTTGCACCGACTCCTGTTGTGCCGGCTCCTGCCCCCATCCCCCCCCCACATTATCGTCGTGGCTGGAGGGGCTGGTAGGGTGCTTTTTCCTCTTCTTCTCCCACCAGGCCTCGAGTTCTGTGTGCTCCTGGTCAAGCTTCTGGTGGTCTTCTTGTACGCCTTGGTGCTCTTCTTCAAGGGTGGCCATTGCTTCTTCATATTCTTGGCACATTTGCTCATTGTCTGCACGTATGTCCTGCCCTTCTTTTCGTAGGAGGGCCATCTCCTCCTGCATCTTCTTTAAAATCCCCATCATCTTCCACTGGTTACTTAAAACCTCTTGGATGAAGTCCAAAAATATTGTCATCCTTTCATCCAATGCATGTACCTGCGTTGTTGTGGATGACAAAGATGTAGAAATTTTTTCATTTATAGCATTGGTTTGATGCATGTGTTCCCACATTACATCAAACCTTGTACCTAAAGCACCCCCAAAAGAGGGTGCTTGTCGTTGTTGCTAATGCAGTTGTTGCTTCATGCGTGCCATCGATGAACTCGGCACGACCGAATGCTTCGGTGATGGCAGTGGGGGCATCTCCCCTGATTTCTCTGTTGTCGCCTCCGGTATGACCTGTGAGCCTTGTCTTTCTTCCTCCGCCTCTGGTATGTTGGTGGGCTGTGGGGCTCCTTTTTCAGGTTGGCCCCTCTCTGGATCTGCATCTAGTATGGCTTGGGAGCCTTGTCCTTCTAGCTCCGCCTCCGGCATGCTCGTGGGATATAGGACCTCTTCAGTAGCTTTGTTTTTCTCCACCTCTCCCTCCACTACAATTGTTTCCTCTTGTGGCCTTGGAGAGGTGGGGTACACATCTCTTGCATCCATCTATTGTTCTGTGGCCTTCTCTTTCTCAGTTAGTTTGATGGTGGTGTCTAGTTTCTTCTTCTCCACTACCAGTTTTTTCCTCGGCTCCTTTTTCTTCTTTATTTTTAGTGTTGGGACACTACTTTCCCCTATTGCGGGTGCTGGTTCTATCGGTATGTTGGCATGTAGTGTCCCGAATCTCATTTTCTCAACATCGTTGAGAGTCAGCTGCAGCTTATGGGCATCGTAAAATGCCATCTCAGGGAGGGGGAGTGGCTTCTTTAATCCTTTATGCTTGAAGAATCCATGCTAGCGAGGGACTTTATGTCTATGCTTTGTTGTCCCTCCATTTCTTTTAATCTTTGAACTTCTCCTTCTTCCATCAGGTAATCGGAAATCATTATTATTTGACCACCCATATAGAAAGCAGATTTTTGCTTTACTTCACCACCTACTATCGTCAATAGCCTTCTGATTAGGATTTGTCCTATATTAACTGGTCATTTGGTTATCATGACCATATAAGGAAGAGATCCCCTTTGCTGACTGTTCTGATCTCTGATCTGGCATCTATAGTGAAGGAGGTGATCTTCTATATTATTTTAACGAAGCAGGAGGTGATTCAGGAGGATTTGGAGCTCTTAGGGTTATGCTTTTCCTCCCCAGTTAACTCTTCCCACATCTTTTTGTTGTCGTATGCAGCAATCTCTCTTTCTCCTGGAGCTGCTAAACAAGCCTTAACTTCTTCTTCTATTGCAGTGAATATCCTGTTCAGGTCTGCCTCCGTCACCGTGTGGGTTTCACCCCCTAGTCGTACTTGGAGCATGAAGTCTGCACCTCCCGCTGCTCGTGCCTCACTATCGGAGGCTATCTTCCTCAGGGAAGATAAGAATTCTCGGGTCAACCTCCAGTAGGACCTTAATTCGAGCATGCAGATAGTACGTAAATTAGCGCCCTCTGAGAATTTCACCATCCTGTCGTAAATCCCCAGCTTCTTGAAGTCCTCCACGTTGAAGTAACATGTCGGACTGCATTCTTTGTTTGCAGACATCCAGTCGTAAGCAGACTGATGCACTTTGTCCCAGGGAATGAATAGTGGCTCCCCTTTCTGTGCAGAGGTTTCTTCCACAACCTCTCCTGCCATTGCCTTCTTGCTGGACATGGGTTCCTTTGATGCAGCTTTTCACTTCCTCCCGTGCCCCAGGCTCCCCAACTCTTCTGGTCAGTATTCAGAGGTCTCTATCTCCTGCATTTGTTTGGTTTCTTCTGGGGACTCCTCCTGTGGTACCCCTGCCAGAATCCTCTGATATGCTCCAATCTTAGATGTATCTCTAGGTGTTTGGGCACTGGTATAGAGGTGTTCTTCTTCAGCTGTTCTGTCAAACCCTTCACTATCATCTCTACCTCCTTTAGGGAAGTAACTTTCTTGAAAAGGGGGTCACTGGTTGCTGGAGAAGACATTCTTTGAAATTTAAAACACTAAAGGAGTTTAGGTCTTAGTAAGGTTTACTGAAGATCACCTCTATTGTTCTGGGCACGATTATCATCAGATTAAAGGTTATCATCCTTAACTGAAAACTTAAGGTTCAAATTTTATTAAGTGGATAATAAGAACCACAGTCGCGGTTTTTAATCATGGTTGCGGTTATCGTCACCTCAGAGCAAGACGCGGTCGCAACCTTTTTGAATAGATCACGGTCATGATTTCCTGAAGAAAGACCGCAGTCATGATTATTACCGTGGTTCTGATAGTAATTGCGATCACGATTATAATCGTGGTCGCAGTGTCTCTTCAGGAGAGCCTAAACTATCAAGTTTTTAGGGGTTGGGCAACCAACGCTGTCGCGGTTCTAGGGTTTTCCATCTTGCATCGGTTAAGATGACTGTGATCGCGGTTCATCTTCCCCATTTGTTCAATTTTTTAGACCGTTTGCTCTTCATCCTTTCAAGAATCCATTATTCCATTTTTAGGGTTTTTAGGTTTTCATTTTCTTTTTAGGGATGAAAAGATACATAACTGTGTGTTCAGAAACAAAGCATTGATGGGGTGATCACCGGCTGAACTGTGAGAGCGGATCGTCGTAGCGACGATGGAAAAGTTCAAGATTAAGGAAAAAGTTCGTCAATGTGAAGCATAGAGAAAATGAGCAGTTACCTTATCAATGGGTGTGTCTGTGACGGCAGCGACGATCACGGTCAGCAAATGGTGGACTCACGGTAGCAGGCTACGGGTCTCGAATCGCCATGGAGATCTTAGGGTTTAGACGATAGCAATGAGAGCATAAAGAATCTAAAGTCCGGTTTCTTAAAGGTATTTATAGGCATCCGGATCGTTACCCAACTAACCAAGTGAAAAGATCGCGGTCGTGGCTTTTACTACAGTCGCGGTTTTGCTTGAAGGAGTCGCGGTCACAGTTTTTGCCGCGGTCTTGATTTTTCCTCAAAGAAACCACAGTCATGGCTCTTTCGGTCAAAGAGGGTGATCACGGTTGCGATTATTCAAATCGAAAGGGAAGACCGCGATTGGGATTATAGTCGCAATCGCAATTGAACAAGAGTTAGTTTTATTTGGAGATTAAACTTAAACTAATTAAATTCAAAATGAAAATGAAATTGCTTGGAAAAGGAAGAAAAACTTAAACTAAAGGAGAGAAGGTAAGAGAAAACAAAGATAAAGAGAAGAAAGAGATGAAAACATGGGTTGCCTCCCAAGAAGCGCTTGCTTTAAAGTCTCTTAGCTAGACTGCATAAATTTTTCACTCCTTGGGTCCTTCAGTTGGATGAGGCAACTCTTGATTCTTCTCCTCGTTGGGCTGGGTTGGTTCATCAAGGATGATCTCTGATCTTCTTACAAAGGCTTCATCCTTATAGAATCTTTTCACCCTGTGGCCATTGACCTTGAAGATCTAAGTCTTCTCTCCTTAAATCTCCATCATTCATGATGGATAAAGTTTTGCCACAGAGAATGGGCCTGACCATCTCGTTCTGAGCTTCCCAGGGAAAGGACGATTGCTGGAGTTGAAGAGAATTACCTTGTCTCCTTCATGGACATCCTTGTTTTTCAGGTGGGTATTGTGCCATACCTTTATCCTTTGTTTGTAGATTCTTGCTTTTTCGTATGCATGTAGTCTTAATTCTTCCAATTCTTGCAGTTGTAAGTAGCGTCCTTGACCATCTTTCTCCATATCCATATTCAGAAATTTTATGGCCCAGAGGGCCTTGTGCTCGAGTTCCAAATGTAGATGGCAGGAGACGATAGGGTGTAGTTCCAATGGTGGTTTTGAAGGCGGTTCTATATTCCCAAAGGGCATCATCCAACTTCATTGCCCAATCTTTTCACATTCTGCTAATAGTCTTTTCTAGAATTTGCTTCAGTTGTCTATTTGACACTTCCACCTACCCTGAAGTTTGCGGGTGGTAGGGTGTAGCAACCTTGTGCCTAACTCTATACTTTTTCAACATCTTTTTGAACTATTTTTTACCAAAGTGGGATTCTCCATCACTTATAATGATGTGTGGTACACCAAATCTTGGTAAAATTGTCTTCTCATACAGCCTTATAACAGCCTTGGAGTCACATCTTTGGGTGGCAACATCCTCCACCCATTTTGAAACATAATCTATAGCAACAAGAATGTATTTGTACCCTTTGGATGGTGGGAAAGGTCCCATGTAGTCGATCCCCCATACATAAAAATTTTCAACTTCTACCCACTCTGCCATAGACATTTCATTTCTTTTTCCGATATTCCCTGTCATCCGACATTCCTTGTAGGTTTTTACATATGTTGTGACATCCTTGAATGGTGAAGGCCAGTAGAAACCTGATTGTAGGACCTCGGTTGTTGTCTTTTCATTCCCTAGATGTCCTCCGTAGGGTGAGGAATGACATTCCCTCAAAATACCAGACACTTCTTCTTCAGCAACACATCTTCTGTATAGATTATCTGAGCATCTTTTGAAGAGCATGGGATCATCCCAGTAGTAATTCTTTATATCGGAGAAGAGTTTCTTTTTCTGGTGGTAGGTTATTTCTAGTGGTAACTCCCCACAAGAAAGGTAATTGCAAATGTCCATGAACCATGTCAAGTATTGTTCTTCAACTTCTATCATGAGAAAAGCCTCATCTGTGTAGTTATCATTAACAAGTGGCTCATTCTTATCTTTGACGATAATCCTTGACAAATGGTCGACAACTACGTTTTCCAACCCCTTTCTAATCAATGATCTCATGATCAAACTCCTGGAGTAACAAAGCCCATCTTAGCAGCCTAGGCTTAGTGTCCTTTTTTTGTATTAGGTATCTTATAGCTCTGTGGTTAGTGAAAACCTTTACTTTGGTCCAATCAGATAAGACCTAAATTTGAAAAAAGAAAAAACAATAGCTAGCATTTCTTTCTCCGTGGTAGTGTAATTTGCTTTTGCCTCATCCAGAATGTGGCTGGCGTAGCAGATGACATGATGTTTCTTATCCTTCATATACCCTAGAACTACCCCCATGACATAGTCACTAGCATTGCACATTAGCTCAAAGGGTAGCTCCCAATCCGGAGCTTGGAGAATAGGTGGAGTTACGAGGGCTTCCTTCAAGGTCTGAAAAGCTTTCAAACAATCGTCTGTAAAATCAAATTCTGCATCCTTAATTAGCAGATTTGAGAGGGGTTTTGATATCCTTGAAAAGTCCTTGATGAATCTTCTATAATAACTGGTGTGACTAATAAAACTTCACACTCCTATCACGGATTTAGGCGGAGGTAGTCTAGAGATAGCCTCGACCTTGCTGACATCTACTTCAATTCCTCTCTTTGAGACTTTGTGGCCCAGGACTATGCCTTCTTGCACCATAAAATGGCCTTTCTCCCAGTTGAGGACTAAGTTATTCTCTTCACAGTGTTGTAGGACTAACGATAGGTTTTGCAAACAACCATCGAAATTTTTTCCATAGATAGAAAAATCATCCATAAAGACCTCCACAATGTCCTCTAGAAAGTCTGAGAACATCGAGATCATGCAACGTTGGAATGTTGCAAGAGCATTTCATAATCCGAACGACATTTGTCGGAAGGTATAGGTACCACATAGATAGGTGAAGGTAGTTTTCTCCTGATCATCAGGTAGGATGGGAACTTGGTAAAATCCGGAATAACCATCCAAGAAGAAAAATATTCATGATGCACAAGTCTTTCTAGCACTTGGTCGATAAAGGGAAGAGGGTAGTGATCTTTCTTCATTGCTTGATTAATATTTTGATAATCAATACACATTCTCCACTCGATGATAGTCTGGACGGCTACTTCATCTCCTTTATCACCTTTCACAACTGTCATCCCCCCTTTCTTTGGTACAACATGAATTGGGCTCACCCAATTGCTGTCGTTGATTGGGTATATAATGCATGCATCTCTTAGCTTGATGACTTCCTTCTTTACCACTTCTTTTAACATTTGATTGAGCTTCCTTTGGGGTTGAACCAGGGGTTTTTCTGACTCTTCCAGATTTATGAGGTGCATACATAGAGTAGGGTTAAGTCCCTTGATATCATCTACTGAATAGCCTATAGCTTGCCTATGGAGCCTTAGCTCCTTAAGAAGTCTTTCCATTTGCTCTTCGGTCAGACTAGCATTGACTATAACATGATTCCTTTCTTCAGGATCAAGAAACTCATACTTTAGACCTTTCAATTGTTTAAGTTCTGGTTTGGGTTTTGGTACTTTCTCTTCTTCCTTTGTCAGTTCTAGAGAATCATACTTGACTATCTTGACAACTTCCTCTTCATCGCTCAAATCCCCTTTATCTTGATTCATGTATTCGAGGATCTTAGCAACCTCGGGGTCATCGATTTCTAAATCTTCTTTGTTTAACTCCCTCATAAGAGGGTCTACCACTATTGTGTCTTCTTCTACTTCTTCGCAATATTAGTTTTAGCTATCCACGGAGTAAGCAGATTTGAGCAGGGATTGCCCTTTCATTGCGTCTTTTACCTTGAAATCTATGTGATCATTTCCGACCCTCAGAGTTATGATGCCTTCAGTGACATCAATTAGTGCCCTCCCGGTCTCCAAGAAAGGACGTCTGAAGATAATAGGGCATTTCGAGTCTTCAATAGTGTCAATGATAACAATATCACATGGGATGAAGAATCTCCCAATGCAAATCAGAACATCTTCGACTACTCCCACTGGCCTCTTGAAGGTGTGGTCTGCCAACTCGATTCTGATATTAGTCATGACCATATCAGTCAGTCCTAATCATTGTGCAAGGCTTAAAGGCATTAGACTGATGCTAGCCCCCAAGTCGGAGAGACCTTTCCTTTCGATGTTATCCCCTATATATAGCAAAAGGTATAGTAAAGGCTCCAGGGTCCTTCTTGTTGGTAGGTCGTTCCTCTTTTACGAAAGTTTTTGACATACTGGCAAGGTGCACAGTTTCAATCCTTCCTCCTCTTATTTTCTTCGTGACTAGATCTTTGAAGAACTTGGCATATGTTGGCATTTCTTCTAAGGCATCCAGAAATGGCACCTCCAGGTGGAGCTTTTTCACCGACTCCATAAACTTCTCGTACCTCTTTCTGAGGTGTGCCTTTATAAGTTTGTATGGAAAAGGTAATCTCGGTGAGTATTGACTTTGTTTGGCGAATATTTCCTCCTCGGGTTTTGGTTCTCTAACTTGAAAGTGTTGGTTCTCTCCCTTGGCTGGGTTCTCTATAACATTCTCTGGCTCTGGTTCTTTAGGTCTTGTCTCCTCAAGGAACTCTATTGTCTTTCCCGATCTAAGGATTGCCATCTTGGCAGATTCTGTGTTAGAAGGAATCTTCCCCGAAGGGTTCTTCATGAGCTCGGCCAACTGAGCGAGCTGCTAGTCTATCTAGTGTTGATATGTTTGCATATCCGCCATTTGTACCTGCATAGTGTTCAGAACGCCAGAGTTGGATAGTATACTTTGTGCAAGTTGATTGTTTATCATGTCCTGTCTCTTGACGAAATCGAATAGTTGGCCCACTAAGTCAGGTTGACTAGTACTCCTTGTCTGACTCTATCCTTGAGCTTGTCCTTGTCCTTGACTTGTGTTAGCAACTTGGCAGTTTTGATACTTACCTTGACTTTAATAATTGTTTTTGTTTGTCTGCAAAGTGCTTGTCTTGGTGTACTGTCCTTGTCCGCTCTTCTTCTCAAAACATGGTGGTTGCTTGGGTGGATTATTCAATTGATGCAAATTTTCTATAGCATCTTTGTTGCCATAACTAAATCCTGGGTGATCCGGTCTCTTAAAGTTTGCATAAGAGACATTTTCAGCTTCCTCCTCCTCAGACTCTCTTTCACTTGATTCTTCAGGTCGGGTGTATATGCAGTTATCTATCCCGTGCCCACCTTCACCACAGGTGACACATTTCATCACCTTCTCAATTTGCTTCTTTTCTTTCCCTCCTGATTCCTTCAGTTGTTTGACATCCGTAGCTATCTTTTGTATTTGAGATGTGATTGCTTTGAGAGCCCTTGATTCAATCGATGGCCCTTAATTAGTGGCTTTCTTAGCACACCCTCTGTCAGTCTGATCATAATCAGTCCCAGCTTGTAACTCAGCCATGTTTTCTATGATATTTTTAGATCTACTAGGCTTTTTACCAAGAAAGTCGCTTCCAGCCGCAGCATCTAGAGAAACTCTCTCTTCAGGTGTTAGACCATTGTAGAATATTGTAATTAAGAATCCCTTCTTGTAATTGTAGTGAGGACAGACTCTCTGGTACTCCTGATACCTTTCCCAGGCTTCATGCAGATTCTCACTTGATTTCTGCATGAAAGATGTGATCTTCTGCCTATTACAAACAGTCTTCTCTGTGGGGTAGAACTTGTTCACAAAAGCGTCTTCCAATGCATTCCATCCATTCAAAGCTTGATGTGGTAGTCCAAGGTACCATGATAGTCCCTTGTCCTCTAAAGAGAAGATGAAACCCTTGCAGTAAATGACTATTTGTGGAACTCCCTCCATCTTGATGGTGTCACCGATATTCTTAAAAGCATCGAGGTGATGATAAGGGTTATCATTCTTTGAATTACCTCGAAAGCTTTTGTTCTGGATCATAGATATTGCAGCTGGCTTCAACCTTGGGATGACCATAGGACATCTTGAGTTGCTGGCTTTTGTAGCTGCCAACTCCCGAAGAGTCTTTTCTTCCTCTTTGTCATCTTCGCTGGCGTTGTCCCTGCGATTTCACTCTTGGTGGTTTCTTCTGTGCCTACGCGATGATGATGCTCCTCATGGTGATGATCATCTTCAGGTTGTTCTTGTTCTTCATAGAGATGATTGTCATTATAACGACCATCTTCATCAGTTCCTGGAAGAGGTGGGTGTTGTACAATCCTCGCGTTCCGCTCGTCTGCTGAAAGGGGACCTTCCACGTGAGGTGGCATGATGAACGGGAGTTAAGTCGAACAAATCACTTCTTCCTGGGTACCTGAATAGGTCGTATAGTCGAGTTAGGAAACCAGACTGGTAGAACGAACTATTCTGCACGAATTCAGGTTAGAAAGCTAAAAATCACTGTGCTGTCAAGCTTATTGCTAAGCTTGAGGCACATGAGTATAGTAAGTGGACTTAGATTCTTAACAATATCATTTTGTCTTGTCCCCATCAATGGTGCCAAAAAGTTGACCGGCCTAAATCACACGTCCAAAGGGCGTGGATTACAATAGTCATACTTTTAAGGAGATAACCTAACTCTCAGGCCCCCGCAACGATAAACGGGGTCCGATGTAGTGATCGGGGTCGAACACAGGGACAAGGTTGGTCATGTTAAGAACACGGAATCAACACTCCTATACCCCAGCCGAAAAGGGTGTAAAGAGATGTTCCCTAAGGAATGTTATCACAAGAATGGGAACAAAAAACAAATAAGAAAAGGAAATGAAATGTAAACAAGTATATGGGGAAAACTTGGGTTGGGGTTCACCAACTAAGGCACCTCACCAACATGTAATACTATCTCTCTCTATTGCACACTCATATCAAGATTACAAGAAACCATTCAAACATCCATTTCACTCTCGAGAGAGATGAGGATGGATCTAAGTCTAAAAGAAGACTCTCTCTTGAGATGACAACTCAAAAACCTTGCAGCAAAACAACTGGTTAAAGCCTTAGTATTCCAACACTCTCGTGCATTCATACCACTCCATGACACGGTATAAAAGTGATATTACTCTCTCGAGATATCAACAATCAAACATCACAAGATGGTAGCTAAGCATACAAGTGAAGCATTAAAAATAGGTGCATGGAGATAATCTTGACAAGAATATGTATATTCAAAAGAAAGAGACAGTATACATGTTGGGAGAGCCTTAGTGGCTACTTCCAACCCAAGTTAAGGTGTTAGCCGCTCATGCTTGCGAACAACATGACGGTGCTACATACAGAGATATCCATAAGGTTCACAAAGAGGGGAAGAGGTATAGCAGGATGAACTGGTAGATCTGGAAGAGAAGAATGTGATACTACACACTACTTCTTCAGATATGGATCTACCGCATGGATAGCCTTCTCCTATCAAAGAAGGGGTAGATGGTAGTCTTCTCTCTCCTTGACTTTCGCTCCTAGAGGTCTAAGACTGACAAATGGATGGTTGGAGACGAGTCTGAAACACAGTAGCACTTCGTGGCTTCGAGATCTGATCTGTATGATCTGCCCCCCCTTGACAAGACAGGTGGGGGTGCTATTTATAGGCGCCTTCCACCGACTTAGAACCGCGGTCGCAGTTTTTCTATTAAGTGAGGGAAAAACCGCAGAGGTGGTCTCTACCTTATTCTTCTCTGGTCGCGGTGCTCATATAATCGCGGTCGTGATTCTTTGGATTACCTCAGCCACGATCCTTGAATTTTCGCAGTCGCAGTTTTCAAATCACCGCGGTTGCGGTGTCTGGAATAACTGTAGTCGCAGTCTTTAGATCACTACGGTCATGGCGTTGAGGCGATGCAAACCGCAGGTGTTGTGAGAGGAGTGAATGAGGTGAAGAATAGCTGTTATGACCCCACCTCCCGATAACCCCCAATTAAGGGAGACCGAGAGGTCAAAGCCGCACCCATAACTTCCTAATCAAAGATTCGACAATTAACCAAGAATAATTATCAAATTTTAACAGACTAAATGGGAAAACTGTAAGAAAATAAACTTTTGCATACCTTTTTGAAAATTTGGATCTCTAAACTTCTATCCACTTATGGATTCTATTCTAACTAATCCTCCTTGTATTTTACTTCATGTATTTCACAATATGATGATTTACTGTTTGTCCTTTTGGGTTGTACCTAAAATACCGACAAAAAAACGTCGTTTAGCCGAAGCTGGTATGTGGGGGAAACAATAAACGTGAAACTATGATAACAATGTAATCATTCAATTAATCATTTAACAACCAAGATTAAGCTTTAAATATAACTTCGTGATCCATGAGTACCCTATCCTCTGTGTTGTCCCTCCAGTGAACTTGGATACTACCTTCCTTATGGTAGATCCCCATTAAACCCCTCATGGTCCCACCTATAGGTGAACCAATTTCTAGGGTTGAGTCGCATGGCACTACCCATAGGTAGACCTCTCCTTAACTCATTGTATGCTAAAGAGTCTCATGGCACTACACGTAGGTAGCCCATTTTCTAATTCACGATAACCTAGACCTTGCTCTAGGATTACCCCTTTTTTTAGCCTTTTCAAAGCAATAGAGGTGGACCCGGATCTAGCCAGTTATATGTATATTTACAGTTATAATCATAGTCACTTTATAGTTGCATGAAATAAATAGACATCCAACAGTTATTTCCAAGCAACCGATATAATGTTCGGGAATTGCCGTGAAACTAAAGCGATTATTCATAAGCATAACCACATACCTTTGATTGCAGATTTGAGACAGAATTAACCATAATAGAGAAATCCCAATCAAGCAACCAATTATGCACAGAATCCTAAAATAAATATACCAATTTCCTTTTATTAATATTTATCCAATATCATCATATTCCTTAGGATTTCTATTCCAATTTTAGGGTTTCCTTGGAAATTAGGGTTTCACTTCACCTTTTATTATTCTAAACCCTAGTTTTATACCATTACTCATAAACCCTAAACATCTCATCTATTCTTCAACATTAAGGTTATCGTAACAACATATAATCCTATTTTCATATTAAAGGCACATTAATCATCAATTAATTTCATAAGCTTCTTTTTCATTAAAGCTACTATTTTTATCCTTTTAATCCATGACAAGATCATTATACACATTCATCAAAAATTCAAAGTTCATTATGGTCTAATTAACTTATGAACTCGATTTGCCATAATTCTACCTTTTATTCAAGAGAAAACCCTAATTACTACATTTAGGGTTTCTATCCATAATTAGGAACTTTAATGCTCGAAATAGATTAGAACCATCATTTAACAACATATTTTAACATTTTTCAAATTATACATGATCTTATCCTCTTTTACCCTAAATTAGGGTTTTAAATACTTCATCCTTCTCATATGGGGTAAAAACCCTAAATCATGCAATTTTATATCTAGATCAGGTTAGAATCTAACATTATCATTCAACATGTTATTGATACTTTAATTAACCCATTAATCATAATAGATTCAACCTTAATCACTTATAGGGTTTTTAACTTAACTTTAATGCACTTTTCATCAACTTATAGTACTTTTGCAATTAGGAACGGAATAAATCTTTAATATCATTTTTATTGGATTCCTCGCATTCTCCTGATCAAAATACATATATTACTTGTCCTAATCGGAGTTACCAATCTTTAATTACGAATTTAGTAAGATTTTACTTACTTGGCCAATCGGATTGCTCCACGTAGCCTCTCCCATGCAACACATGCTTTGGGAAACATTTCAAAAAGACGCTCCTACCCCCACATAAGTTGATCATCTCTTTAGCCCACGAAGGGCAATTCCATCCTACAGCTCTAAGGCTTCTTCCTCCTCGCGAGCGCTTGCTGCTTCCGTAGCAGGAACCCTACTCGGGGCTTGCGCAACCCGTTCTCCCCCCCCCCTTGGACCCCAAAAGTCATCGGCATAGGTCCCATTAGCTCTGCCACCTCCTTCCGAGCTTGCAGCTCCTCTAGAATATAGCCAGCTAGGCTAGGTCGGGCTGGGTATCTCTGCGACCTGCGGCTTCTGTTGCACCCTTGCGGCTGCTATAGCACTCTGTTTGGGGCAGGGATACGATGTAAGGTCGCCTACCAGTGTTATGGGACATCACTCTTCCCTCGGAACTCCTTCTTGCAGCATTGTGGCTTCGTGATCCCATAGCTTTTCCTTAGTTAGGGTTTTGAACGTAAGGAAGCAAGAAGAAGGTGAGGAAGAGGGTGGGAGACGTGGGATCTCTATGGAACATGACCCTGGGCTCTACCCCTACATATAGGGGTGAGTAAAGAAGCCCTAGGTCGGCTATCAACGAATCCAAGAGTCCCTTTCCAAGTAGAAAGTCAATTCCTTCAAAGAGAAGTAATATTCTCTCTCTTCTTTATCCTTGGTTATTTTCTATTATATGGATATTAGGAATTCGAAATTCCTCTTCTCTTATTCTCTTTACGATTTCTTTTTAATCCATAAGCATGAATTCCTATGTTCTTTTAGTGGAAACTATTTTCCTTTTTAACAATATCACAAAATTCATTAATAATGTATCACATTATCCTTTTATTTTGCAAATTTGGTATTTTCTCTTTCTTTCCTCTTTATTGGGGCTCCTTGGACCCCAAGAAACTCTATTATTTTGAAATCCTTTTTATTGGATACTCATTATCCTTCTAGATGCATCTAAATGCATTATTTCTCATTATCATGGTTATTTCTTATTAAAATATTTCCTTTTTGAGGATTTCCCTTTACTTCTCTTTTATTTTTCTCATTGGTATTCCTTTTTAACATTAGGAATCCTTGGGATACGAAATTACACAAAGGATAACTCAATTATACCTCTTTTCACTTGTTTTCCACATTTTATCATTATTTTCAATTTCTTTCTTAATAAAGAAATACTTAATTGATCTTTTCTTTTCTTATTGCACTCTTTATGCAACTTTGGACACCTTGGAACCCAAGGAACCCAAGAGGCACGAAATCCCTCTTTGGATTTGCCTTCTAGAGGTTTCCAAATTATTCTTTTCTCAAATATTCAATTATTCATTCACTAATTGAATTTTCTTGTTATTTGGGCCCAATAGCCAATAAAGCCCACAACACAAACATCAAGGCTATTGTAAAAAAAATCCATTTATTCCAAATACATTATATCATTATTTGTTTAAATATCCTTAATATGAGAAATTAAATTTCTCGGAAACTGAACCCAAAATCAGGGTTGTAACATCTTTCCCCTCTTATAGGAATTTTGTCCTCAAAATTATATCAAGCAAACAAATAGTTCAGGATAAGACTTTTCCATGTCCATCATTGGCCCCTATGTGCCTTTACCGTACTCATGGTCCTTCCAAGGAACCTACATATTCTTTCCTCTGAGTTCTTTCATCCTGGCATCTATGAACTGCACAGGTGACTCAGGCCATTTCAGCCTCCCTTGGGGCTCACTAGGTTCATTGCTCAGCACATGGTCTGGGTACCTCACATAGTGCTCTAAATTGGACATCTGGAACTTATCACACATTACTTTATCCTGAGGGGTAAGATCAAATTTAACCTCCTCCACCCAAACCATATCAAAAGAACCCATGCATCGAGGACTCAGCTCTCTTAGCTATAACTTAGAGGGGTCGGATTTTCATGTCACATATTCTCCCATAGCGATCTGCATGTCAGTCTACTCTACATCTGCTCGTGACTCACGTCGTATCTAGGCTCCTTTCAGTCATTGCACGATCAAAGCGACTTCATCTACACACACTGTGGTCCTTTTGTAACCATCACATGGTCCTTTCACCAACATCACCTTACTAAAGTGGTGACTGACACAACCTCCCTTATAGAGCTTCTTTGAATCCCGATATTGGCTATGGTGGTTATCATCACATCTTGCATATGATAAGAACTATCTCTAGATATCACCCTGAATGAGCACTCATGATCTCATCAGACCCTTTAGTCTGGATCATACTAACCATTAGTTATGGGTGATGAACTATACTAACATCGAATCCTTCATGTACCTACTTCCCCCTTACGGAAGTGAACCTTTAGGATATACTCAAGGACTTTTGAACTTGCATCATGGTGTAGTTGAACCATTTCTCTCATGGGTAGTTCAACCAGATCTTTCCTTGACAGAACTCTTCCTTTCTCATGTCATGTAGGTAAGGCGATCTACCATAACCCATATTACATCTCGACCTTCCTTGGTTTAGGGAAGACTTACAACCTCCATAGTGATGAACTCCCTTTCTCTTTCGAGGACTCTTTGTCCCTTATATCAATGCATTGGGTTACTAATGTTCATCCTTCACCTTCTGTCACGCATGGCAACGTACCACATGCAGCCTCATCTCCAGCATCCATAGTACTGCTACCACTCATTATCTCAGTAGTACCATGGTGTATGGTGATCTTAAAAACATGATTTCCTATATTTCAGGATTCCTCAAGATTGATTCCTTGGAAACCCTAAACCACTCTCATCAGGGTTTCATCACCTTCCTATCCAAAGAGTGCATTTGAGGTTCTACAACCATCCCTTCATTGCATCAAGAACTATACTGGCTAACCAAACAACCACTAACTTGTTCAACAAGTCTTGTTACATCTGAGTGTTAGCCCAACATATCTTCTTTTCCAAACTTAGGGTTAGTCTAACAACTTCTTCTAGCCAAACTAGGTAGATATATCTCAACCAGGGCATCCATTACCAGTTCACCTTCTTATGTATTAGGTAATGTTGATGACATACACCTTCATGTATTCCACTTATCATCTCATCTCGACTCTAAGTTTGTATTCATCAAGTACACTCTCTGATCTCATCATCATGGTGATCAAACTCAACCTTGTAAGACTCACCTCTTGGTTTTTGAATTCAACCTTGTACCACTTGCAAATTCCACATAGCTCGTGTTAAAACATCCTCACAAGATGATTACCTTAATACTCTTATTGTTTGTAAACCATCCATGTATCATTCACTTTACCAGGGTATGTTATCTTCGCTGTCCCCATATCTCATGGCAACGTTCCAACCTACATCATCTCTTATCCTTGGTGTATGGCATGCATAATGTCCTATCTCTCACCCCCATAACAAGAGGAAATAAGCATTTGGCTGCAGTCCAAATAAAAAGTTCTTCCTGTTCTAAGAGTAGAGATGGTACATCCCACTTTGCCAGTACACCGTCAAATCTAAGTTGAAACATGCAATCTATGTCTCTACATCACCATCATCTTGATATCAAAGTTACTCCCCTGGAAAACTAGTCTCGAACCTACTTGGGTCACCACACAATCCTTGGTCATTTCCTCTAGGTCTGTAGGGTGCCGACACTTTTGGGGTCATCCCTCTTCCCTTATGCATGCAGAGAGTGCCCTACTCATATGCCCTTTGGATCCCATGAGCTCATGAAGGTGATCAATCTCCTAACCCATGGCCCTCCGACAATGATAGTTGTTACCTCCCGACCCTATGGTCATGTGCAACCAGGGAATTAGCCAACTTCCACTTTCATCGGTCTTATCCCCACCTGACCCTAGGATAGACTTAAGATTCCATTTATAATACATGTCCATCCTAGAACCTTACCCAAGCCTTCATCATCTCTCCTTCCATGGACTGACATTCATCCTACCATAGGGGTCATGGTGACCCACCTATCTTGGTCAGGCCCCATACCGGTTACCTCCATGGTAACACATCCCCATGCACTCAGAGATGGATATCTATGGGTCTACAGGTTCATTCTCATACCATGTACTTTTCACTTAGCTTCTCACGATACTATGAGACCTCTTTAGATTAACTTAAACCAACAAAAGTGATATATACCCTACCAAAGGGTCCCTCTCCCAGGATGGGAGGAAAACTATCTCTTGACAACAACATTACAACCGCCCTTAGGTCTAGGGTTTACATACATATGCTTAACCCTGGTAAGCTATTAAGGCACAAGAATACCACTAAACTAAACATGTAACAGGTATGATATACACTTCTTGTCATCCTTTTTCCTTGATCAACACTTTAAAGTTGGGTCCTTCTCAAACAACAAGGTATAAGGCCTCATAACCTGTTACTAAACCTCTCCAGGGTATACAGAACTTCTTCTTCCTTTCTCAGAAGGTAAACACTTATACCATAGCCACATAGGTGCCAGAAGCCTCATCCTCTCTCTAGGGTTTGGTTTATCCCATGGCGACCAAGACATCATCAACCTCTAGGGATCAAGCATGTGGCGACCACTATCATCTACCTAGGTCACATCATCCTCAACTCCTGACTTCTCCTCATATCTCAGAGTCTAGGATTCCAACCTCCTTGCTTGGTTCCTTCTCTCTCTTTCTAGATCTAACCCTACAACCAACCCCACCATTAGAGGTCCTCTCTTCGTGAAGGGTCAACCTCACAAGCATGCCCCTACCTAGATGAAGCCTATGTTCAACTCATGTTCTCTCAAGGTTATCCAAAGCCCCTTACGCTTATCACATAAGCTATCCATCAAACTCTCCCGGTCAGGGTTTCAACCTATTGTTCACACTAATGACGTACTCTGGGTGCGTGCTATGCCCTACTCGCATAAGCCCATAGGGTTTCTACAAGTCGTTCACTAACCTCCTCATCGAAGGAGCTATCCTTTACTCTAACATGCACGACCCTTTCTAGGGTTGGGTCACCAGAGGTACTATGTCATCCAACCTCTCATGGCTCAAACGTCATCCCAGGCATGTCCATACAAACACCTGGTCTAACTCATCATGCCATCTTTCTCTCTAACCTTTACTTAGGGTTAGGGTTAACATCATCCTCTGAGGATGATGTGCCAGGTCTCTACTTGCAATGGAGATTTCTATCTCCAAGTCTAACTCTCTTTGTCTATCCTCCTGATATGAAGGTCTAGCCTCAGGTCTCTTCTGAGGGCATGACAACTTATGTCATACGACCTAAGCATGTACTTATTCTTTAGTTTATGCTTACTCTATTAAGCTTATGTCCATGCCATCTTATTTACATGCTTTTCATTAATTTGATGGAGGATTCCTTAGACCTTATTAATCTTGCCCATACCTTAAGAGGGTGAGGAGAAGAGGGAAAACCCTAATCCTTAAGGTCCTTAACAGAATTTGTGATGAGAAGGGATGAATAAGATGAGAAAGTCCTAAAGGTATCTTATTTCGATTCATACCCTAAGACTTTGGCCATGCAGTCACACGGATCCGGGAGTCCTCGTATTCTGACTAGCGGTGCAGAGGAAAATATTGCCAGCCCCCAGTCATGATCCTTTTCTAGACACCTCCGTCTTTCGGATAATCCTCAAATAACTCCCTTGGGTTCTATGGAGTTTGTAAAATTTAATAATTATTAATGGTTAACTGATGAACCTATGCTCTGATACCAAATGTTATGACCCCACCTCCTGATAACCCCCAATTAAGGGAGATTGAGAGGTCGAAGCCGCACCCATAACTTTTGGATCAAAGGTTCGACAATTAACCAAGAATAATTATCAAATTTTAACAGACGAAACGATAAAACTGTAAGAAAATAAAATTTTGCATACCTTTCTGAAAACTTGGATCTCTAAACTTCTATCCACTTATGGATTCTATTCTAACTAATCCTCCTTGTATTTTACTTCATGTATTTCACAATATGATGATTTACTATTTGTCCTTTTGGCTTGTACCTAAAACACCGACAAACAAAAAGTCGGTCAGCCGAAGCTGGTATGTGGGGGAAACAATAAACGTGCAACTATGATAACAACGTAATCATTCAATTAATCATTTAACAACCAATATTACACTTTAAATATAACTCTGCAATCCATGAGTACCCTATCCTCTGTGTTGTCCCTACAGTGGACCTGGATACTACCTTCCTTATGGTAGATCCCCATTAAACCCCTCATGGTCCCACCTATAGGTGAACCAGTTTCTAAGGTTGAGTCACATGGCACTACCCATAGGTAGACCACTCCTTTACTCATTGTATGCTGAAGCGTCTCATGGAACTACATGTAGGTAGCCTAGTTTCTAACTCATGATAACCTAGACCTTGCTCTAGGATTACCCCTTTTTTTAGCCTTTTCAAAGCAACAGAGGTGGACCCGGATCTAGCCAGTTATATGTATATTTATAGTATTAATCATAGTCACTTTATAGTTGCATGAAATAAATAAGACATCCAACAGTTATTTCCAAGGAACTGATAAAATGTTCGGGAATCACAGTGAAACTAAAGCGATTATTCATAAGCATAAGCACATACCTTTGATTGCAAATTTGAGACAGAATTAACCATAATAGAGAAATCCCAATCAAGAAACCAATTACGCACAGAATCCTGAAATAAATATACCAATTTTCTTTTATTAATATCTATCCAATATCATCATATTCCTTAGGATTTCTATTCCAATTTTAGGGTTTCCTTGGAAATTAGGGTTTCACTTCACCTTTTATTATTCTAAACCCTAGTTTTATACCATTACCCATAAACCCTAAACATCTCATCTATTCTTCAACATTAAGGTTATTGTAACAACATATAACCCTATTTTCATATTAAAGGCACATTAATTATCAATTAATTTCATAAGCTTCTTTTTCATTAAAGCTACTATTTTTATCCTTTTAATCCATGACAAGATCATTATACGCATTCATCAACAATTCAAAGTTCATTATGGTCTAATTAACTTATGAACTTGATTTGCCATAATTCTACCTTTTATTCATGAGGAAACCCTAATTACTACATTTAGGGTTTTCATCCATAATTAGGAACTTTAATGCTCGAAATAGATTAGAACCATCATTTAACAATGTATTTTCACATTTTTCAAATTATACATGATCTTATCCTCTTTTACCCTAAATTAGGGTTTCTAAATACTTAATCCTTCTCATATGGGGTAAAAACCCTAAATCATGCAATTTTACATCTAGATCAGGTTCGAATCTAACATTATCATTCAATATGTTATTGATACTTTAATTAACCCATTAATCATAATAGATTCAACCTTAATCACTTATAGGGTTTTTAACTTAACTTTAATGCACTTTTCGTCAACTTATAGTACTTTTGCAATTAGGAGCGGAATCAATCTTTAATATCATTTTTATTGGATTTCTCTCGTTCTCTTGATCAAAATACGTATATTACTTGTCCTAATCAGAGTTACCAATCTTTAATTACGAATTTAGTAAGATTTTACTTACTTGGCAAATCGGATTGCGCCATGTAGCCTCTCCCATGCAACGCATGCTTTGGGAAACATTTGAAAAGACGCTCCTACCCCTACATATAGGGTTTTGAACGTAAGGAAGCAAGAAGAAGGTGAGGAAGTGGGTGGGAGATGTGGGATCTCTCTGGAACACGACCCTGGGCTCTACCCCTACATATAGGGGTGAGTAAAGAAGCCCTAGGTCAGCTATCCACGAATCCAAGAGTCCCTTTCCAAGTAGGAAGTCAATTCCTTGAAATATAAGTAATATTCTCTCTCTTCTTTATCCTTGGTTATTTTCTATTATATGAATATTAGGAATTCAAAATCCTCTTCTCTTATTCTCTTTACGTTTGCTTTTTAATCCATAAGCAGGAATTCCTATGTTCTTTTAGTGGAAACTATTTTCCTTTTTAATAATATCACAAAATTCATTAATAATGTATCACATTATCCTTTTATTTTGCAAATTTGGTATTTTCTCTTTGTTTCCTCTTTATTGGGGCTCCTTGGACCCCAAGAAACTCTATTATTTCGAAATCCTTTTATTGGATACTCATTATCCTTCTAGATGCATCTAAATGGATTATTTCTCATTATCATGGTTATTTCTTATTAAAATATTTCCTTTTTGAGGATTTCCCTTTACTTCTCTTTTATTTTCCTCATTGGTATTCCTTTTTAGCATTAGGAACCCTTGGGATACGAAATTACACAAAGGATAACTCAATTATACCTCTTTTCACTTGTTTTCCACATTTTATCATTATTTTCAATTTCTTTCTTAAAAAAGAAATACTTAATTGATCTTTTCTTTTCTTATTGCACTCTTTATGCAACTTTGGACTCTTTGGAACCCAAGAGGCACGAAATCCCTCTTTGGATTTTCCTTCTAGAGGTTTCCACATTATTCTTTTCTCAAATATTCAATTATTCATTCACTAATTGAATTTTCTTGTTATTTGGGCCCAATAGCCAATAAAGCCCACAACACAAACATCAAGGCTATTGTGCACAAAATCCATTTATTCCAAATACATTATATCATTATTTGTTTAAATATCCTTAATATGAGAAATTACATTTCTCGGCAACTGAACCCAAAATCAGGGTTTTAACAACCGCGGTCTCTGGATGATCACGATCGCGGTCTTCAAGTGATCGTGATTGCGGTCTTTGGGTGATCACGGTCGCAGTCTCCAAGTTTGCGAGCTAAGTTGTGTTGATTCCTGAAATCATTAAACAAGGATTTAGTCAAAAAGATAGAGAAATTATGTGAAAAGTTAACTAAATTTATACTAAAAGTGATGTAAAATATATACAGAAAGTACATAAAATAAGGTGTTATCATATTGGCTGGGCTCTAAGTCCAGGATGACAGTTTCGTTTGCTCTAGAATGGAGTTCAGACTGAATGCACACCAACAGAAGGTGTGATGGCCAAAGGATGTTGTCAGTGGAGTTGTACAACCCCTTTATCATGCCCTAGATGTGTGAGAAGGGAGAAGAGAGGCTAGCTAGTTGCTTCAGGTAGACCAAACCAAGTCAACTAGACATAGACAAACTATAAGACATGTTGAACCAAGCCATTGTGGGCCCATACAAGTAGACCTGCCTAGGCACTTGGGACTGGCCCAGCTTGGTTGACTAATCTATAGACCAAGGGCCCAAATTGGACCTAATATGTAAGAAATCAAGGTAATATTACAAACCATGTACCTTTTTACTCGTATCTTGGACATCATCTTGTGACCTATCATTTGAAAGAACTTCAGATATAGGATCGCAATGTTATGCTTTTTAGGGTTTTAGTGATTTATTTCTTGATATCATTAGTTGAATATAATTAGTTATGTTGGGGATAATGGATGGGTTAGGATGACTCACATATGAATACAAATAGTAACTATGACATAATAATATTAATGTGAATCTAATATACTTATGTTTTTTTATAGGTCCTCACTTATTTCTATGGCCCTAAAATTATATAGGATCTAAATCAGCTACATTTGATTGTATCTTTTATGTTAGTATAGTCCATTGGGACTAGAAGAATAATACTTTTGTATATGTGTATACCTCCCTTTACATGTATAATATTATATTGTTACTTGGCATTATTCTATTGTTTGTGATAGATTTTCACTATTATTATTATCTTCATCTTTGATATACATATTTTTCAAATGCACCCAAATGTAATTAATATTGTTAGTGTACTACTCATGTATCTTGTTATCGATCATTTTGAGCCTTTCCCTTATCTTTGGATATGGGTCAATGGGTTATTTTGTGTACGGCCTTCATCTTATGGGTCAAGTGGTATTTGTCTTTTCCTTGGGGTCAAGTGGCACCTTTTTTCCCCATCATCTACACCTCATAAATGTGAGGTTAATTAGTGGCCCTCATCAGGAGTACACTTCAAACTTGTAATCAAGTACATCTCATAGAATAATGAACTTATTTGAACCATATATTATTGTTGTTTACCCTATAGATTATACCATATTCTATTTTGTTAATAATACATGTTATGATTCCCATTTCATTAGTTACATTCTTAATGGGAACCACATACATGACGCCTTTGTGCTGACTTCTCTCATTATTTTAATATTTATAGGTTTAGATCTACAAAGAATACAAGATTGTGAGGTGTGATGTGTTGTGAGTGTATGTATGCCCAGAGAGCCAATCATATGATGATTTCAATGGCATAACTTGTAAATGATTTGATTAATAATAAAGGCCATCTCCCAATTTATTCTGTTTTATTCAGTTGTGAGATAATGAAGTAACATAATAAATGTCTAGATAACGATATTACTCAATGACGTATGTCTTCAATTACATGTCTTCAACAATGAGATTATATGAATGTTAAGAGTACATTCTCATTATGTCCCTATTTGGATATTATTATGGAAGGTTGATAGACAACAATAACACATAAGACTAGAGTGTGTGTTGGTTCATGACAAAATCTCATCATTCATGATATGTGATATCAAACCAAGCACATGAATACTTGTTAGGGAACAGTGTATCAAACAAACCCACCATAAGAGTGATACATAGAAACCATAATTAGTAGTCAGAATCATCTCTTATGGTGTTGGTGGTGATTGTGGTTCTTAGACCCGAAGTCACTACACTCATCACATGTCCTTTGGCTTACTTTGACAGCATCCAATGTTATCCTAAATAAGGGTTGCCATAAAGGTGATGATTGGGTGCACTTTGACACATGGGGATGATCATGAGCGATGTCGATGGAATTTATCCCTTCTAGAGGAGTATGATACCTTGTCCACTTGATTAGCAAGACTGAGAAATGTCTGGCCACACACACGTGAGTCAATATGCAATATTAAGCTTACATATATCTCAGACAGTCAGCTCTATTTCAAGGAACATAGATTGAATGCTGAAGAGGATGACTACTCCATGCCTCGAGTTCAATCTTGATATGGTCACAAAGGAACTATACAACACTATAATACCAATAACATGTTGTAGGTTGAAGTTGTTCTCCAAATTTCTTTATATTTGGGTAGCAATGATGTGTTAATAGGCACCACTCTTTGCTTGTGATGTCATAGTTGGTATGGACATTCACGACCAACATAATGTGGGACCTATAGGGTCACACACATAGGAACTGACCTAGAGGAGGATTTTTTTATCATGAATGATAATTGAATTGATTATAAAAATGTTTAGGTATTCAATTCAAGCAACAAATCAACTAAATGGACTCCAACTGACTAGTTCAAGTGATTGAACTGACCAGTTGGAGTGTCAAGTTGATTGGATATTGCATTGGCTAGATTCTGGATGAGCTGGGGAGAAAAATCACTAGTTCACTTAGTGAACTGAGAAGTTCGTTGTTTCAAGATGACCATTTCGTAGAGCGAGACACCTGGTTCATGGTGCAATTCGATTGCATCAAGGATTAGTGTAGACATCATGTCATGCATTTATTGGGTTACAACTGGGAAACATGACAAAATGACAAGTTCATCGAGTGAACCGATCGGGTAGCATGCCAAATGAACCGAACGTTTTGATGATCGTAGGTTGGGAAATTTTGTGAGATTCCGGTCCCTTCCACTCCCGTTCAAACTAGGAACTCTGACCCTAACCCTTCTATAAATAGAAGGGTATAGGCACCTTACTAGAGACATAACTCAATTGCTTATGACAATTGTTTTTTCTAAATGTGGTAACCGAGAGAACCTGAGCAAGTCCTACCCAATAAAGTGAGAGATGGCAATGGAGAACAATTGTGGGAGATCAGGTTGGTGACTAGTACACTAACGGGAGGGACAACTCGTTCCTATCAGTTCTAGCATAATGATGGGACTTCTAGGCAGTCAGTGTGGACTTCCATAGAGGCATGGAGTCTGTTTCCTACCACTTGGAAGACAATGTCAACCTACTATCCGTGGTGCAGATCAGGAGCTGCCGCAGACACCCTATGAGTGCAACTAGAAGATAGTTATACGACTTCAACAACAAGTATTTCCTCTGTAGATATTATTACACACGTTATTTTAATATTTTGGGTTTGTACGCACTTTCTCTCTCCTGACATCACTAGAACATTAAAGATTATCTAAATTAGATGAAAATTCACGCATAGGATAATTTTAGTATGTCGATTTCAAATCTTAGTCTCTTTTCCACTTTTGAAGTCATTTAATAATTAAATTTATATTTTTGGTTTCCACTCCTATGTTCTTTTCCAAATAGAATTAAATTAATTCTTATTATGTAAATAATGTGAAAATTGACTCCCAAGGTAATTGGGATCCAAGGAACATAAATTTCAAATTGGATTTTACTTTTGATATCTACTTGTATGAGTTGTAATCAAATAACATTCTTAGCTTATTATAATTATATATATTGTAGTATTATTTCATCATTATCATCCTTCTTTAAATTGAGACTCATTGTCCTAACTTTGTTACAAAAAGGATTATATTTTATTTTAAAACATGAAATTCGACATTTTACTAATATCACACATTATGTACATGAATTATTTATTTATTTAAATTAAGAAGCATTATTAATATTTATGAACATTAATTCACCCTTTGTTACTCCAAAGCATATTATTTATTTTTATTTAGCCATTATGTTAGTAGAGAAAATATATGTAATATATTTGCATGATTTCATTTACATGTTGCCACAAAATTAAATTATTATGGAAAGGTTTTCTAAATTTTAGTCCTTGTTTGATCACAAACCTAACTAGATTTATAATCAGGCCATAGGGTAGCATCTAAGTTCTAGTTTGTTACATAGTCTCAAATTCGAGTTACATCAAAAAAATTGATGATTAAAAGTGGGGTTATACATATAGTCATAACTTTTGGTCCAAACTCCGACTGAGGTGATTCTTGTGTCATTGGACTTGTTATTTAAATCTCTACATAATGATACATATTGGAAAGAAAAAAGATCACAAGAATGTTGTTCAACGTATATTACAAGAAGGTGACATATTAAAGTGTAGAACTTAGCTCAAATAGCCAATTTAATGTTACATATTGCAAAATTGGAGGTTGATGTAACTAAATTGGAGTACCATCAAACTCACACTAAGGTTTTGACATTTAATTGACTAACAGGCCACTTGGGAAGAGAGAAAGATTAGAATAGAGGAGTGAGAAAAGTTAGGTTGTCACAAAGTCGGTGCTAGAACACAGACTAGAAGGGACAACTCCTTCTTGTCCGTTCATCTAAAATGACTAGAGTTCTCAATGGTTTGTGTGTACTATAGAGGCGAAGAGGCTGTGTTCTTCTACTAGGAGGACAAAGTCAAATTCTATATATGGTGATCAACTAGGAGGCCAATGCTGACATTGTCTAGGTGCAACTTGAAGAAAGGTGCACGCTACAATAAGGGGAATTGTCGATGGACTTGCTCGATGACCAAGTATAACATTGTAACCATCCTTCCCATTATACAGTTTTCGACACCATTTACTATTTAAAGGGGAATATATTAGTTACATTTTTGTTTCCACTGCCTTATCAGATACCATATTGCCTAACAGTGGTATCAGAACCCACGTCAATTTACTAGGCTTTGGGATTTAATCGATATGATCAAATTTTGATTTTCATCATTTATTAATTGTATATGATATGAATACATAAAATAATAAATGTGCATATCTTATTAAATACCACATATGATCCCAACATATATATAGGGAAGCGATCCAGTGAGAAACATCCTATGGTGAGAGAATGAGAGGCAATTAAATAATTAAACATTTATAACTATTTTTTAATATCCAACAATATAGATAGAAAAAGCATCAATTCATTTACCTTATCACAAAAAATCATTGCAATCAGACATTGTTCACATGTCCATATGTACAATATACACTTTTTTCATCCAAGGGTCAGCCTGAAATTCATTATAGAGCGTCGAAAAGTATTTTATTGTTGTGAATGATATACAAATTGGATGGTGATGAAATTTTATAGGAAGGTAAATATTAAGGTATATTTGTAATCTATATGGTTAGATTATGAAAAATTGATCCATGTGAAGAGTTATTCAAATGTCTCTCATGCTCTCACTAAGATATGTTTCCCACTAGATTAGTGTCCTATTTATATATATATATATATATATATATATATATATATATATATATATATATATATATATATATATATATATATATATATATATATATATATATATATATATACATTTATGTATGTATATATATGATATAAATGCAATTTATATGTGTCTCCCTAAAATTTGGTTTTGATGGTGGATGTGTAGCATGTTTATGGCCAATAATCCTAGATCTGTGTGCATGGTTGTGGTTGTTTATTCATGTTTTATCTTAGTTTTCATACCGAGCCTCTATCTTCTCTTTCGTGTGTAAAAGTATCATTATCTCCTTCCTATGCTCCCCTTGAATGTAACTCGAGGTTTTCCTATTATCATGTAATATGATAAATATCAATAGGATAGTTTTAATTATGTCCATGATGAACAAGACGCTCGCGATTAGATGAACCACCTATTCCAGAAGATGAGTCAGTCGGATGGAAGACTGAGGAGGCCCGACGATAGGAGGTGTTGAATTGTTGGTTGGTGGCCCAATAGAGTGACTAGAGGTGTTCATACGTCTTTTGGATCAAGGCTAGATGATCAGTCTAAACGAACAACCAATCAACCAGGAGGCAAGCCGACCAGTTCAAGTGTTGGACTGATCAACCTAGATTGGTTCTGGCACAAATATTCATCAACAACAGGTTATTGCATGTGATGTAGACCCTAGGTGGTAGTAATTCCTTGTGGCTATAAGGAATTAGAATAGTATGTCCATAACTATCACATATGTTTTAATTGCATGTTTTCATTTTGGGGATATAACATGTATAATGATACATACTATAAGTATTTAGTGATTGCATATATATGTGTGTATATATATACAAAATCCATCAATCAAACATATTAAGTCTTGGATGACTTGCATAAGAGAACTTGAGGGTTTGAGCATAATTTTGTAAGATTCAAATTCAGGTCCACCATATCTTTCAAATTGAGTATACGAAGAGGAGTAATAGACAATAGGAGATTTTCCTTTTGTAGAAAGATATTACATCAAGATCTAGGGTCCCAAAGACAAGGTTATTTGTGGTGTGATCAAGGCGCACATCAATTAGGGGAAAAAGTTTTCTTAACTATGTTTGAGGTTTAATCATCAAGAGGGAAACATGGGTTTAATCAAAAGGGACATCATCAAACATGAGGCGTAAAACTTGAGTTCCACCTTATTTCACTATATCCATAATTTACCAAAAACATAGAAAGCATTTATATCTGATCAGGTAACATTGAATTTAATAAACTTCAAATATGAGTACATCACTTTCAAGAGTAATTTCTTACATCAAATAGGGCTTGTCAATTTAAGATCAGGTCATGGAATTATCATCTTAATCAACTTCCATAATTTCAAATAAATTTTAGTTTCCCCATACATAAGCTACCCATAATCAAGAATTCATGTGAGTAATAGTCGTGCGATAAGAATCACATGAAGAGATGAGAAGACTACCTAATCATCATCTACTTGGGTGGCTTAGGTGGTCCTTAAAGAAGAGAAGAGGTGCTAGAAGACTCTTTAAACTTGAGGAATGGATTTTAGTCCTTCTTGGGTTTCTAGGATGTGTTATACCTTAAACATTTATAGAGGCCTATGTGTATAGCTTAGATATCATTTGTCACAGAACTGTTTGTTATCCTAGCCCACACTACTAATAAATACAAAGCCAAGGTGAGTGGGCTTGAGTTCCCTTCCGTTGAATGGCACAAACATGTCACACATGGAGTATATATGTAAAAGCAGTAACAACAAGATATAACAAGATACTAAAACTAGAGATACATATATATACCCATTTCTAGATTCAAGTATATCCCATTGGTATTTTATTTTAGAGATTAGGGTCTTGAGTGCAGTGAATATTCATTTGGTAACTACAAATTCAATAAAAAAAATATTAATCCTAAAGCATTAAGTACGCTATGAAAAAGGATGTAAACAGTTTAAGAGTATAATAAAAGTTGCTTGGCTAGAAACATCATATAAGAAAGAAGTAGAAACAAGGAGAGAACATGTAATGACATTATTTTATAGCAAGTGTGTTTTAAGTGCATTTCCATTATACTTAACAACATATTATGGCCAATGACCAGCTTCCCATTGGAAGGGTCCATAAGGGTGGTCAAGATTAGCCAACCCATTTATCGACATTGTTCTCCTTATCTTTACATCTCATGTAAGGAACCCAACATTGTTCTCTTACCCCGAGAACACAGGAAGGTACACCAGGTATGTGAAATGGGCAAGTTGAATTATGTTTGAGGATTGTTCAACATATCTCAAGCAAAATAATTGTAGTAATTATATGGAAAAAATAGCTCAAACAAGTAATTACCTAGTCAAACATTCATACGAGCATACATACTTACAAGTCAATAACATAGTAGGGTTAAGAGATTAAGCATACCTTATGAGCAGTGAGCAAGATATGATAATACCTCTAAAGGTGGTCCAAGTCAAGTGGACCTAAGATGCAAAAGATACATATTGAGTCTTATATTTCTATAGTATGATATGATTAGCATCATATGAGTCATTTGGATGTTTCCCTAGAACTAGGTTTCAAATAGATCAACTTAGGTCCAAAGTTTAATACGTGCATGCAATCAATCAAGTATAGTTCAAAGGTTAGCTCAACAACTTAGTTCTAGGTGATACATCCACATCATGAGTAATACTAGATAAGGATGAGGTATGATTTAGGAGAAGGGGAAGCATTACATTTATACTACATCATTATCTATTCATGCAAGATCATAATTAGCTATATCAGATTCATTCAATGCAATAGTGCCACATATCCAAGTCATAGAAGCATTAAGTAGTACAAGTTAAGAGGTAGACATAAAATATGATGATTCTACTGACTTAGAGTCTAAGATAGCATGGTAATCACTAGAGGGTCATTCATGCAAGATTTGAATCAAACAATCAATGTATGTATTCACATCACATTAGTTGTCATATATAAGTCATGATTGAATATGAGTATGATACAATGCATTTTTAAGGACTGATTAGAGGATCACAATATATGTTTGAGCAATTAGGATCCACTTTTCATGAGTGTTTCAAGGCTATAAGTGTCCAACATCACATAGAAGAGTATAAAGTGTACCAAAGTGAGTCTTTGAACGATTCATGGCAAGAAGACAAAGTATCCATAAAAAATAGCATAACATATAACAAATTTTATTGATTTCAAGATTTCATGATTATATGATGACTATAAAAGCTAAAGGCCAACAAATGGCCAATTTATAGCATATATGCACATAAAGGAGTCACTCTCAAGTCCTGGGTGAACATAGAGGGTCTAAATGATACTTTGGGGTGCATTTAGATGTTCCTTGACAATATCATAGTGAAAGGGAGTTAACACTTACTATTTCAGGGGATATGAAAGACTAAGGATCATTAATGATGCATATAGTGCGTGATTGATATGGATTAGTAAACAAGGATCATAAAGTGACTTAATTTAGGAAACTGTAGAGTGTAAGAGATATATTAGGTCTTGAAAGTATTTTTATTGAGTAGAACACGATTTTCTTATTAAAAATCATATATGAAGTGTTACATTCGGTCAAGTGAGGCAAGAGTTATCATTTTTCAATGATTACCTTACGGAGGGTGATTTTGGAGCCTCTGATCCAGATTTGACATTCAAGGGATGTCCAGGTAGCCCCCCTCAAAGGGGCATCCTCTATGCTAGTCCTACGGCTAGTGGCCCATGCAAGCCGGCCCAAAGAAAATTGGTTTTGTCCTCCAGCGGTGCTTGACCGGATTTGGTTACTTTGGGTAGCTAGTGGCGATAGGCTTTGGTCCCCCACTGTCACCCTGTTCTGTACTATGTGTAGATATACCATCCATGAGCTCGTCAGAGCTCCAGACTGGAGGTCCTACTAGACAAACAACATGCAAAACTCCACTGAACAGGACCGCCAAGGACCAGCGACTTCCGATCCAACTTTAGGTGTGGCTGAGGGACCTCAAGGTAAGAAGCCCCATCTCTCCTCATGGCAGTGGCACCAAGAAGGAAAGTGGAGAAAGGGAAAGCTGGGGTAATTTAGGGCTCACAAAATCACAAAAGAAGAGGGGGAAATAAAGGGAGTGCATAAATAGGAAGGTTTTTGGGTTGAAATTGTTGCAAAAAAGAGGTGTAAAAAGAGTGTGCCAACCTTGGGTAGGTGGTGTCCAGCACCATTGGTGTTGGTCCATGAATGGAGGTACAAGATGACCTCGTAGCGGTTAGATGGGGGTGTAGATCTGAGGGCATGAGGTCAAAGGATCCAAAATTAGTTGTAAAATAAAGGAGGCTCATGATTGGTCTGCAAGGAGAGCTCAGATCACTGGGAGAAGAAGGAAAAGTGCAAATGGGTAGCACACCCTCTAAAACAACCCATTTAGATGTAAATTATTTTTAAAGATCCAAAACGAAAGTTCAAACTACAAGATAATCAAATGGGCATAACTCTCACATACAAGCTCAAAATTGAGTGAAACTTAGTGCGTTGGAAACATAGGAGTGAGATCTACATTTCTTAAATATTTCATGGATAAAAAAAGATACAAGGATAATCTAAAAAGTGGATGAGAGAGGATGGTGTATAAATTGGGTGAAACCTTGGTTTTCAATCAAATTGAAAGTCACCACTTGTCATGCAAACATAGAACAAGCTCAGAAGGAATTAACAAGACTCAAAATCATGAAATTATAGTCAAGAGTGAGGAATTCATGAAAAATATGAATTTCATAGTATGTACATGAGAAGATAGCAAAGTCCACGCTATCAAAAGTTTTATGATAACTTGTAGGAATTTGATACTTTTCTTGACTCCCTTTGTAGGTTTTGAAATCTATCCCCCTTTAATGGGTGGGAGTATAGAGATGAACACCTCTCATAGGGTGTAGGGCAATGCCCCAAATCAGAATGGATTTTTGAGAAATTTTAGAAGGCTGATCAATGAACAAATTTTGTGTTCAAAAGACAAATCAACCTATCGTTCAATATGATAACCAACCTTCAAATTTTGGCAAATATAAAGCATCGACAATAGATCTCATGGCCATCAACATTGATTCTCACGAGCCTCATCGACCTTATTGGTCGACATCCAAGAACTAGACATTCAATCCACTGATGACCAGGATGGACATGTCTATCAATCTCTCTTTCTCTCGACATTATAATTAGTCTTCTATCGACAAGGAATCGGGTCATCAACATATTATTATCGGCACCTTTGTCGATAACCACAATTTCAACCGACACTCCAGTCGACCACCCAACCTGACGAAAGGAAGCTCAAGAGTAAGCACTTGGAGTTGCAGTGACAACATGAGAAGATGGATGTTATTGAGATGGTGACCCATCTTAAGAAAATTTACCATGATCAGGCAAGACTAGAGAGATATAATGTCTTTGAGAGTTTGTTCAAGCGTAACATAGTAGAAGGAAATTTAGTCGGTCCCCATGTGCTCAAGATTATTGGGTATGTGGAGAACCTTAATATATTGGGATTTCCCATATATCAAGAGTTGGATATCAATGTGATTATGTTGTCACTGCCAGAGTCATACAATCAGTTTGTCATGAAGCACAACATGAATGACCTCAAGACATGGGTTTTTGGCCAACTTTAAAATTGTTATTAGCTTTGTGCTTGCCCTTGGACTTCCCTTTTGGTCTGTTGATCATCATCACAAACATGGGCTTGTCTTTCTTTGTTTGTACCTCATCTATTATCAAAATTCCTAGTAACTCTGTCAGACAGAGTTACTAGGCATTTTGATAATAGATGAGGTACAAACAAAGAAAGACAAGCCCAAGTTTGTGATGATGATCAACAGGCCAAAAGGGAAGTCCAAGGGCAAGCACAAAGCTAATAACAATTTTAAAGTTGGCCAAAAACCCATGTCTTGAGAGCTCAAAGAAAAGGAAGTAGTGATAAGGGAGGAAATTGTCACCAATATGACCATCTTGGATAGTAGAAGAAGCATTTCCCTCTCTAGCTGGAGTAAGTAAAGAAGATGAAGGAGGAGGGGATAGAGATCTCCACTTTAGGTGTATATGTTATCGAGATATATTTGACTACTTCTTCATCATGGGTACTAGATAATGGATGTAGTTATCATAATGTTTGAATATATAGGATCTTAAAAGAAGTAAGCCTTTATTAAAGGGCAAGGTTGTATTGTTCTAAAAAATGGAGCAAGAGTTGCTTCCACTACATTCAGAACCTATAATTCATCTATGCCCACATGGCTTGTAATAGAGTTAATGAACTGCTATTTTATATCCATCGATTAATACAACATTTTATGTTCTTCATCTTGTGTGGACAATGATGAATATGGATTTTATATAAAGAATAGTCAATGTTCAATTTCAAAATATGAGATTTTTATGGAAATACCACAATGTCTTAAGATCTTTATTTGTTGGATCTGAAGACAAATGTTTTTAACGTAAATACTTAAAGATTAAAACTTGATAACTCAAATAATGAATTCCTATTGCATTGTCATAAAAAGAACATAGATAAGATTGTCTAGACTCATTTCTTAATTGAATAATTATATACATGCAAGATTTGTTTATTGTGACGATATGATAAAAGTAAGCTTTCACTAGATGTAGTGGGAGAGAGAGTATTTTATTATGGTGCGTACATATTGATGTATATAGACACTTTTAGAATAAATGCTAGATGTAGTTTGTATTTATTGAAATAGAAGTATGAATATCATGAAGTGTTCAAGGAGATCATCAATGAAGTGCATAACTAGCTTAGTAAAAGTATTAAGACACTTTGATATGATCAATGTTGAAATATTATAAACCAAGAGTTTGAAAACCTTCTAGAGAGACTGTGATAGTGTCTCACTGTGAGCTTCAACTGAAACATAATGATGTATCAGAAAGAAGGAATCAAACCAAGTTAAGTCATGGTGTAATTATCAATAAATCTATATAATATTCAAATTTTGTTTTTGGGCACATCCTTTACACTAAAACAACATATCATCTAAAATAGATTAAAAGACATCATATGATATATGTCATGGGAGGTGTCTCAATATGTCTTTTAATAAGGATTAGGATAGCTATATAAGAAAATAGTTTCTTAAAGGTCTTTGTCCACAAATCACATAAATGTTTTTTTGTTGAATACTACTTTGATATTCCAGTCCAAAAACTAAATTATTTATTGTTAGGAAGTCTAAATTCCTAAAAGAGAATTTACTTTCAAAGGAATCAATGGGAGAAAAGTATAACACAAAATGTTTGAGACAAACAAGAAAAAAATTTAACCTAGAAGGTACAATAGGAAAAAGGAGAGTCACTAGTTGTTGTGGAATCTCAAGTTCTTTATGTAACACAAAACTTGTAGATCTAGTAGAACATTCCTTGAGCTTGAAAGATTATCATATATAATAACTCAACAAGGTGGGGAGTTGATCATAGACAATGATTCAACAGTCTACCTAGAATATACTTAGGAACCAAAGTTTGAGAAATGGCTTGAGGCCATGATATCCAAGATGGAGTACATGCACACCAATAAGGTATGACCTTGGTGGAATCACCTATAGGGGTAAAACCCATTGGGAGCAATTAGGTCTTCAAGGTTAAGACTGACACGGATGGTAATGTATGAACCTATAAGAGTGTATTGGTTGCAAAATGTTTCAAACAAGTTCAAAGTGTTAAACATGATGAAATTGTTTCACTAATTGTCTTGGTTAAGTCCATTAGGATCATGCTTGCTATTGCAGCTTAGTATGCCTACAATATTTGGAAAAATGGAAGTTAAAAAGACATCCCTAATAGGAATCTTCTAGAAGATGTGTATGTGACACATCCTGAAGGTTTTATAAATCCAGTTATTGTAAATTATGTCTATAAGCTACAAGGGTCAATCTATAGACTAAAGCAAGCATCTCAAGAGATGGAATCGTCTACTTGACAAGCAAGTCAAAGAGTTTGACTTGATTCAGAATGAAGATGAAATATGTTATTATAAAAGTTAAGTAGGAGCATATTTGTAATGTCCCCGAATTTCCACCGTCTCTAGACTTAGAAGGCCCGAGAGGACGAATCCGAAAATCTTAAGCAATCATTTTAGAGAGCGATGCGGAAGCGACATATGCATACATGAACATACACATATAACATACGCCATGCAACAATCTCAACATTCAACATGTATATTACAAAATGAATTAAATTTACAACTTACATTTATATAATTTGAAGAAAATTTTACAAGTCTACAAACATGTATGCTAACAAGATCATAACATAATAGGTACAACCTGGACAACTGTTCACTTCCCTTCGTTTATCCCACGCTAGCTCTGAACCTAAAACATACGTGACCCATAAATCAACACACAAGGTGTTGTGTATGTATGTAGAAAGATACATACTAATATGCTTGCATAATTGAAATAACTTGGGAAAGACAAAGTAAAAGAAAATATTGTTTAAAGTGATAATAAGGTAAACACATATTTTTATATGTCTTTTGATGCGTTTGTACTACTAAGTAGTGTTTCACTTCATTTTTCCCTACCCCTTGGGCTATGGGAACCGAGTGCCGACCTTATATTTAGAGGAGAGAGAGAGATGTCACACTTCATTTTTCCCCGCCCCTTGGGCTATGGGGACCGAGTGCCCACCTTATATTTAGAGGAAGAGAGAGAGGATTGAGAGAAAGAGAGAGAGCATATATCCACTTAGTAGCTACAAACCATCTATATTCTTTGTTGTTCTTATTAACATGGTGAAGATACTATAATCGCAGTACATCCAAGCAATATTCTTAAATAAAGAATAACAATACATCATAGCTATTGCACACAAGAAAACTAGTCATATACTTAGATAAATCCCATGTACCTGAGTTCAGAGATTCATATAGATTTTCTAGATCATCTACATATCTGGTCATCACCTGATTAATAACAATTAATCATTATTAAAACATGGAACATCATATTCTAGGTATTTTAGGTCCAAATTAGGGTTTAACCAAACCTAGGTTCCACCTGATCTCAGGATGGTATCTCATATTTTTGTACTGATAATGAGTTCATTTTTAGAGGTCTCATCCAAAATTTCATATTTTCCTGATGATTGGTCTATTATCTAAAATTAAAAATTAGGTCACACACATAGAATAAGGTTTTAATGAGATATGACATATTATTTCGACATAATAGTCAATTCATAGTTCATATTTGGTTTCCACATGATAATAGAGTTCAACAATATTTTTCTCAGATTTAATTTCCATGATATACTAATTATACCAATTATATGATCTAAAAAAGAAGCATTATCATATATACTAGAAACATACATTTCAATTTCTTCAAAAGACTGATCTAATGGTCTATTAATATAGGGGATGTTTTTCTGAGTTTGGGGGTATTTTTAGGGCATTTATTGGCCAAGAGAGCAATTGTAAAGACCCGATCTTTATGATCAAATATTTACAAAATAATATCAGAATTATAAACACTCTTTATTACAATCATGCTTTTACATCAGAGTCGTGGAAGCTTTAAACATAACATTACAAGATTGAGAATAAGAATTGGTTCCTATCTAATCTTCAACAGAGGACAACTCCTACAGGTCTCGTCTATTTCTTCTTTGTATCACCTGCCCATCAGTTCTAAGAGGAACAAAACCACACATGGACCCCATTGAAGGGAAAAATAAGGTCAGCTAGGCTGGTACTAAATCCATCATTGAGCTATTTTTTTAAAATAAAGAGTTATGATATTAACTTTAGGTAAGATTGCTTGGTGGACTATGGAGATAACACAAGAACATTCTAGTTAGGATTCTAACTACAGAAAAATACAATAATTCAAAGAGACAACTAGAAAGCAATAAAGAGATACCAGAATCAAGATTCCAAAATGGAACAATTTTTCATTAGACTAGTATCAGGGTATCCAATTATTCAAAATGCAGAGATTTATCTATTGGCACAATCAATCTAATATTTTGTCTTTGCCAATGGCTAGGTGCCTATTGTTCTCCCCTCTATGAGAGAACGACACTTCGCCTGTGGGGGTAACCAGTACTGGGGGACTTCTAATTGTCCATTATCCACTGCGCAAGGTTGGGGGCCGTGACCCGCCAAAACTAGTGAGCCAAAGCTCTTATCCAATATTTCAAATTTTTGTGCCAATATCAAAATCTAACAATATTTTAGTTTCTCAATAATATTCAATATTCAAAATCTAGTCGTGGTGAACTTCAACAAAAAGGGAAAGACTAACAATAATATGTGTTCACCAGTTTGTAAATATTTTATATATGAAACTCAAGAGGGAGGCAAATAGTTCAAAAAAAGAATATAGAATTTAGTACCTCAAATTATTCAACGCTCCATAAATTGATCAATCATAAAAAGGCTCCAAGGAAAAGAATCTACAAATTTATGTAACGATGTTATCACTTGGCTTGGAATTAATTGTTCAATTTCTACTATTCATGATTAGGGTTCATCTTGAATTATTACCTGATATTACAAATTGTTATCTCCCATTTAGGTTTTCAAATCCTTCTATTTATAAGATCCATCGTTAGTCAAATAGTTCTAGATATGTCCAAGTTACCCATGTATCTAAATGTATATAAAAGCTTTCCAACTTAGGTATATTAGTGTGAAAATAGTATTCCATTCCATCCTGTAATATTAAGATAACTAGTGATATTATTTCCTTTATCATTAAGTCCTAAATTATTATTCTTTTTAATAGATATATAGAAATATATTTAGTCACCAAAATGTTTGTTTACCCACACAATACTTACTAAGGGTATCTAGGGTTCAATTTCAACATATCTTGATATACACTAATCATATACTTAGATATTGATTATGTTCTCAAATATAAGTAGAATCTAGATGAACTATAATAGGGTAAATTCATGCTTTGTTCCATCAATATGCCATCTAAACTAATTTTGTGTTAACATGAGTCCATCCATGTGTATGTTTTATCTTATTTAGTTATTTAGCTTAGTAGCTAAGCTACTACATGATATAACAATATTAAATGCATAAATATATTGAACATATAGTCATTAAGCTAGTTACTACACATGCTTTTGATGCATTCATAAGTATATATACAGTATTACCACCTAGTCTTCTCGTGAACTAGTTTATTTCTACACTTAGGGAATTTAGGTAAAGGCCTATTGTTTAGTGTTATATATGCATTCATCCATGTGTATGTAAATTATGTAGATATGTTGGTTTGGTACTCAAGACACCTTAGTAAATAAGGTTATTTCTATACTATTATCTCAAGTACTGAACTAATAAATGCAAAAGTCAAAGATACCTTACCGTTCGTGTGAGGCACTATTGGTTACTGAGTTAAAATCAATAACTTGTTCCTCATTCCCGTTCCTTGTCCATGATTCTACTAGGGTGGGCATTGAGTCTAGGATTCAAGTAGCTTGGGATTCCTAGACAGGTTCCTTCAATTTGTTGCGATTAGTTCTTCCTTATACATGTCGCAAACTGAAGATGGCATCTTGTGCTGAAGGCAAGGGACTCTAGTGCGGTCTTGAGAAAGGAGGGAGGGTTGTCGTTCTCCTGCTTTCAGTGTTCAAGCTATTGGTTGTGGTTGTCGAGGAGGTTGAACACCCATGTTTGTAGATCTACCGAGGTAGATTGGGTTATGAAATCACTGGGAAGGTGATTAGTCAAGTAGGGGAAGTGATACCAGAGGCTTGCAGACGGTGAATATGAGTGATCACGTGGTTGAAGACAGGAAAAAAAGGGCGCCGAAGGGGTTCGACATTGGCTGGCGATGTTCAGGCATGAAGTGAATACTTGGTGGTTCATGGGCGATGAAGTTGCAAGGCATCAGGTACATGCGCTGGTTTCTGGTCTGAGTTGAGCTGGCTGCTGACCTACAGATGTGAAGTATGTAGGCGGCCGGAATTGATGGTGCAAGCCATACCAGTTTGGCCGAGAAACCATTCACCATAGTTAGGTGTTTTAGATGTTCTCCCGCGGTGGGAAACAGGGTTCCACGAGTATAGAATCACATAGGATGGAAGTAGATGGCCTGGAAATTGGGTAGTTGTCGGAGGGAGTTGTAGGTGTGCATGACTTCTGGTGATGCCTAGTGGTTTCCTTGCTGGCGAGGCAGCAGCGTCGGGTATGACAGACTGGAGGTTGTTGGAGCATCGTGGAGATTCTGAGGGCGGTGCCATTGTAGGTCTATGTTGGCATCAGGACAATGGACTGCCGAGTTCTCTATGTTGTAGATTGGTGACGACATCTGTTGGTCGGGGTAATTGTAGGTGGCGCCGAGAAAGAGAGGGAGACCTCATAGGTTTCTCAGTGCGGTTGGTATTACACAGCGGCTAGGTTGGAAGGTTGGCGCTGGAGGTGGTGTCGTTAAAAGCTCGCAGGCAGTTGCCGGTCAGGGCGCGCGTTGTCCTCAGGTGTTGCCATAGTGGTGAACAATGGCGGCAGGTTCCTGGTGCTAATGAAGGTCAGACTTGTCGCTACCTTCTTCTACACCGTTGTCCCAAGGATCTGAGCTCAACAATCGTTAGCGTTGCAGGTGGGAAATCAGGTGGCTTGCTCATCACTGGTCGCGGCACCATTGTCTGATCTAGCTTTGCTGGAAGTTCAGCAGGTCAGGGAGACTTGGTGGCGGGAGGTTCAGGTTTTTGCCAGGCTTGGTGTCTTAGTATCATGCCCATGGTCATATAGTTGCCTATATAGGCTAGGGCGGGGTGCTAGGGTTCATGGGAGTCGAAGGGGAGGATTCTACAAAACCGTCGACTACGACATTAGGTTGGGGAAAGACGTGAAGGCACGTGAGACTTGCGGGAGGAGCGTTACGTCTCTTATTAAGATATCAACTTATGACAATAGTGAATATCCTAATCAATTTGTCATTAACCCTCATATAACAATTAACTCAAAATTTGATAACTCCCGGAATATAATGCTGATTGCATTGAGAATTTGACCAGTCATTCCATACTTATGGAGCTATATTCTAGAATATTAATGTCTATCGTTCTATTTCTAAAATTGACTATTTAGGTTATCATCATAATAGAATTAATAATGTTTATTTTAATACAATTGATATTTTCCATTAATTCCAAGCTGCTAGTATAAAAATCGAGAGTGCTCCATGCATGTGAGGTAAAATCAAGATATCTAGGAATTAATGATTCCATTTGACATTGGAATGATTTATGAAGAAAGTTGAGGGAGCATTTTGTAAATATATCTCTATCGAAGATAATGAATGCAAGAAGCTCTAATGGAAGCTAATTTGTATTGAGGACTGTGAAAATAATAAAAAAAAGGATCATAGTAGTTGGGAGGAAGGACTTGATTGTAGTTGATAAAAAGTATTGAAAATTTTATGAATTATTAATCAAAATAAATCTGGTACCCAAATTTCAGTATGTTACAACTCTCCACCCCTTAAATTAGATTCCGTCCCCGAAATCAATATATCTTTGACCTATTTTGGTACTATACTCCACCCCTTAAAGGATTCAACCATACATCTAAATAGGCAAGCTAACTAACTTAGTATCCTTCACTCTCTTAAACTGTAACTGTAGGTCTCAAAGATTTCATGTGACTCTCCTCTAAGGTTTTGCTCATACTTTATTGATTGTGACTTAGCTCGAGAAATCATTGACAAAATTCCATGAAATAAACTTTTCCTTGTACATATAAATTTATAAAGAAAATAACTTTTTCGATGAAGAAACGTTTTGTTGCAAAACTAAAAATGGCCAAAATCAATGCGATGACTAAGTCACAATCACCTTTGACCAACATTCACCATACTACCTATTTGACATAATTGATCATTTATGGTGTAAGTAATAAGAATGTCATTTCAAAAATTCAAACTTGGGATCTAGTTTCACTATTCACCTTCAATTACTAGATTGTTCACATTTTCTGACACCTCTACTCATGTATACTAATATGGTGATGTCTCATCTTCACTAACTACTGAGTCATACAACTTTGTGAGAATTAACTCCACCTAAGTTACTATTCCATTTAATTAGCTAAAGCTAGTAAGACTAAGATTGGTACTAAACTAGTTGACTAAGTTCTAAATATACTAGTTTTTAACTCTAACTTTCCCGAGACATGCATGAGTGTCGACTATTTATGGCTCTGATACCAAGTTGTAAAGACTCGATCTTTACGATCAAATATTTACAAAATAATATCAAAATTATAATCACTCTTTATTACAATCATGCTTTTACATCAGAGTTGTGGAATATTTAAACATAATATTACAAGATTGAGAATAAGAATTTGTTCCTATCTAATCTTCAACAGAGGACAACTCCTGCAGGTCTCGTCTATTTCTTCTTTGTATCACTTGCCCATGAGTTCCAAGAGGAACAAAACCACACATGGACCCCATTGAAGGGAAAAATAAGGTCAGCTAGGCTGGTACTAAATCCATCATTGAGCTATTTTTTAAAATAAAGAGTTATGATATTAACTTTAGGTAAGATTGCTTGGTGGACTATGGAGATAACACAAGAATAGTCTAGTTAGCATTCTAACTACAGAAAGATACAATAATTCAAAGAGACGACTAGAAAGCAATAAAGAGATACCAGAATCAAGATTCCAAAATGGAACAATTTTTCATTAGACTAGTATCAGGGTATCCAATTATTCAAAATGCAAAGATTTATCTATTGGCACAATCAATCTAATATTTTGTCTTTGCCAGTGGCTAGGTGCCTATTGTTCTCCCCTCTATAAGAGAACGACACTTCGCCTGTGGGGGTAACCAGTACTGGGGGACCTCTAATTGTCCATTATCCACTACGCAGGGTTAGGGGTCGTGACCCACCAAAACTAGTGAGCCAAAGCTCTTATCCAATATTTTGAAATTTTTGTGCCAATATCAAAATATAACAATATTTTAGTTTCTCAATAATATTCAATATTCAAAATCTAGTCGTGGTGAACTTCAACAAAAAGGGAAAGACTAACAATAATATGTGTTCACCAGTTTGTAAATATTTTATATATGAAACTCAAGAGGGAGGCAAATAGTTGAATAAAAGAATAGAGAATTTAGTACCTCAAATTATTCAATGCTCCATAAATTGATCAATCATAACAAGGCTCCAAGGAAAAGAATCTACAAATTTATGTAACGATGTTATCACTTGGCTTGGAATTAATTGTTCAATTTCTACTATTCATGATTAGGGTTCATCTTGAATTATTACCTGATATTACAAATTGTTATCTCCCATTTATGGTTTCAAATCCTTCTATTTATAAGATCCATCGTTAGTCAAATAGTTCTAGATATGTCCAAGTTACCCATGTATCAAATGTATATATGAGTTTCCAACTTAGGTATATTAGTGTGAAAATATTATTCCATTCCATCCTGTAATATTAAGATAACTAGTGATATTATTTCCTCTATCATTAAGTCCTAAATTATTATTCTTTCTAATATATATATAGAAATATATTTAGTCACCAAAATGGTTGTTTACCCACACAATACTTACTAAGGGTATCTAGGGTTCAATTTCAACATATCTTGATATACACTAATCATATACTTAGATATTGATTATGTTCTCAAATATAGGTAGAATCTAGATGAACTATAGTAGGGTAAATTCATACTTTGTTCCATCAATATGCCATATAAACTAATTTTGTGTTAACATGAATCCATCCATGTGTATGTTTTATCTTATTTGGTTATTTAGCTTAGTTGCTAAGCTACTACATGATATAACAATATTAAATGCATAAATATATTGAAGATATAGTCATTAAGCTAGTTACTACACATGCTTTTGATGCATTCATATGTATATATATAGTATTACCACCTAGTCTTCTCGTGAACTAGTTTATTTCTACACTTAGGGAATTTAGTTAAAGGCCTATTGTTTAGTGTTATATATGCATTCATCCATGTGTATGTAAATTATGTAGATATGTTGGTTTGGTACTCAAGACACCTTAGTAAATAAGGTTATTTCTATACTATTATCTCAAGTACTGAACTAATAAATGCAAAAGTCAAAGATACCTTACCGTTCGTGTGAGGCACTATTGGTTACTGAGTTAAAATCAATAACTCATTCGTTGTTCCCCTTCCTTGTCCATGATTCTACTTAGGTGGGCATTGAGTCTAGGATTCAAGTAGCTTGGGATTCCTAGACAGGTTCCTTCAATCTGTTGCGATTAGTTCTTCCTTATACAGGTCGCAAACTGAAGATGGCATCTTGTGCTGAAGGCAAGGGACTCTAGTGCGTTCTTGAGAAAGGAGGGAGGGTTGTCATTCTGCTACTTTCAGTGTTCAAGCTATTGGTTGTGGATGTCGAGGAGGTTGAACACTTGTGTTTGTAGATCTACCGAGCTAGATTGGGTTATGAAATCACTGGGAAGGCGATTAGTCAAGTAGGGGCAGTGATACCAGAGGCCTGCAGACGGTGAATATGAGTGATCACGTGGTTGAAGACAGGAAAAAAAGGGCACCGAAGGGGTTCGACATTGGCTGGAAATGTTTAGGCATGAAGTGAATACTCAGTGGTTCATGGGTGATGAAGTTGCAAGGCATCAGGTACATACGCTGGTTTCTGGTCTGAGTTGAGCTGGCTGGTGACCTACAGATGTGCAGTATGTAGGCGGCCGAAATTGATGGTGCAAGCCATACCAGTTTGGCTGAGAATCCATTCGCCATAGTTAGGTGTTTCAGAGGTTCTCCCACGGTGGGAAACAGGGTTCCACGAGTATAGAATCACGTAGGATGGAAGTAGATGGCCTGGAAATTGGGTAGTTGTCGGAGGGAGTTGCAGGTGTGCATGACTTCCGGTGATGCCTAGTGGTTTCCTTGCTGGAGAGGCAGCGGCGTCGGGTATGACAGACTGGCGGTTGTTGGAGCATCGTGGAGATTCTGAGGGCGGTGCCATTGTAGGTCTGTGTTGGCATAAAGACAATGGACTACTAAGTTCTCTGTGTTGTAGATTGGTGATGACATCTGTTGGTCAGGGTAATTGTAGGTGGCACCGAGAAAGAGAGGGAGGCCTCGTAGGTTTCTCAGTGCGGTTAATATTGCCTAGCGGCTAGGTTGAAAGGTTGGCGCTGGAGGTGGTTTCGTTAAAAGCCCACAGGCGGTTGTCAGTCAGGGCACTGTCCTCAGGTGTTGTCGTACTGGTGAACAATGGTGGTAGGTTCCAAGTGCTAATGAAGGTCAGACTTGTCGCTACCTTCTTCTACATTGTTATCCCAAGGATCTGAGCTCAACAATCGTTGATGTTGCAGGTGGGAAATCAGGTGGCTTGCTCATCACTGGTCACGACACCATGGTCTGATCTAGCTTTGCTAGAAGTTTAGCAGGTTGGGGAGACTTGGTGGCGGCAGGTTCAGGTTGTTTCCAGGCTTGGTGTCTTAGTATCGTGCCCATGGTCATATAGCTGCCTATATAGGCTAGGGCGGGGTGCTAGGGTTCATGGGAGTCGAAGGGGAGGATACTACAAAACCGTCGACTATGACATTAGGTTGGGGAAAGACGTGAAGGCCCACGAGACTTGCGGGAGGGGCGTTACATCTCTTATTAAGATATCAACTTATGACAATAGTGAATATCCTAATTAATTTGTCATTAACCCTCATATAACAATTAACTCCAAATTTGATAACTCCCAGAATATAATGCTAATTGCATTGAGAATTTGACCAGTCATTCCATACTTATGGAGCTATATTCTAGAATATTAATGTCTATCGTTCTATTTCTAACATTGACTATTTAGGTTATCATCATAATAGAATTAATAATGTGTATTTTAATACAATTGATATTTTCCATTAATTCCAAGCCGCTAGTATAAAAATCGAGAGTGCTCCATGCATGTGAGGCAAAATCAAGATATCTAGGAATTAATGATTCCATTTGACATTGGAATGATTCATGAAGAAAGTTGGGGGAGCATTTTGTAAATATATCTCTATCAAAGATAATGAATGCAAGAAGCTCTAAAGAAAGCTAATTTGTATTGAGGACTGTGAAAATAATAAAAAAAAAGGATCATAGTAGTTGGGAGGAAGGACTTGATTGTAGTTGATAAAAAGTATTGAAAAATTTATGAATTATTACTCAAAATAAATTTGGTACCCAAATTTCAGTATGTTACAGCAATTTATTATGTATTTTCTAAGGTAGTGTTATCTTTTGGCAATTTGAAGATAATTTACCTAATTGGGAATTTCTAGGGTTGTTGGATCTTGATCCCAAGGCTTGGACGCGTCCAGGGTGCGCCAAGCTGGTCAGGCTATCAAAGTACGTGACCCTCCCAAAAACTCAATTGAACCAGTCTGGTTCATGGAGTAAACGGACTGGATCTGCGGGTTGGTTGGGTTTCGTCTCGCTGAACCGACCTAAACCCTCCTCTCCTTCATGTTATCCAAGAATGCCTAAGTTAGCCAAGGGAGCGCTGCCGCACACGCCAAAGAAGATTTTTTCCAGGACCTCCTCACCGATGGAGAAAGCATCCATCTTCGGTTGACCTCTAGTGTCAAGGTAGAAAGGGGGCAGCATCCTACAACCCCCCTCATGAGGTCTCACGATCGATGTTCCGTGTCAGCCACACAGTCTCTAGCACCACCATCGGCATGGATCCTCACAGAGGAACCTTGCAATCTTATAAAATGGAACTCAAAGATGGTGGGCAGATCAAGAAGTCCATCGGCGCCTTTGCTACTCAGATATGGATGAGAGATGACTGGATCCCCCCACCTAATTGTGGAGTGCTCTGTTTGCTCTGCAAAATAGAGCTGCGCTCACCCTCTATTTCGGCGGGATTCATGGTGGCTCTCCGGCCACCCAAGGCTCGTGAAACAAGCATATATAGATGTAGGCACCTTCCTCATCACTTTGTTCGAGCTCCCGAGACCTAAGCAGATCTGCAGACTCCTTCCAGATCAGGTAAAGGTTGTTTTACATAGTGGGGTGTTCATTGCTCCTATCCCAGATCCATCTTCATCCCCGAAAACCATCCTTCCTCGATGGCCACAGTGGGGCTTGTAGACGAGCACACCAGATCAAAAACAATATAAGGGATTTGTGTTCTGTGGTAAGGACTTGCCAAGTGAGTCGCCTCTCTCATGTTCCTCCCTGAACTCAGAGGATGGAGATGTGCGAGAGAAGAGGGAGTGGATCTGTTAGACTTGGCCGCCAATACCATCCTCATTAGGCGCCACATCATGTCGATCCCATAACAAAGATCTAGAAATTCTGTAGCAAACATAGAAACCTTACAATGACTTATTCCTTGAGAGTCCAGGTCATTGTCACCTGCTTGTCCACTTGTTCCTTAGATCTCAGAGCCAGGAAACTATGTTTCCTCGTAGCATTGGGCCACACATGACAAAACCCAAAGATAGGCTCAATGAACAATATCTGGATGACTATAGTCCTCAATATATTAGTTGTCATTTACTTGCAACATAAATACCTAATAACTTCCTATATGAATACTAGATAATTATGAAATTTGAAACATGGATCCGCTATCTCATAAATCTCAATCAATAAAGCTTAATACCAACTCCAAAATGTTCATGTAAAAACATTCCTCAATAACCTTAGAAATATGTGCCTAAACCTTGAATCAAAGTCTATGTATCATTGAATCTTGGTCAAAAGTCCAAGAATACCTTTTATGATCCTAACATACCTTACATTTCATCAATTTGGCACTCAATTTCAATAAAACTAATAAATGGGCCCCTTGGATTCAAAAGTACCCAAATCAATTAAGATTCAAATATATTCATCATAATTTGTCTCAATTTGGTCTAATAATTCTCAGTTACATCTCTAAAAACACTTTTAAGTGAAAAGTTCCAAGATTGAATAAAATTTACTAACAAACCTCATGTTTTATATTGGTTATCAAAACCATAAATTTTGGGTCATCACATTCACCCCTCCTTATATGGAATTTTGTCCTCGGAATTCACTAGTATCATACAAGTTGATAGCAAGGAGTTCAACTTCATATAAGTTACCACATCGAGGTGAAAAAGAAAACTTTTCACAATTCTAGATATACCCGATGTCATCATCTTACAATTCACGGTATCTAGGGTGTACCCACCCCACCTTGAATAGGTTGAAGTGCCATTTTTTTACAAGAATTGAAACATAACTTAATGTCTTAGTGATAATATGGCATTCTTATACTTTTGGATTTAAATCCTCATAGTCCCTTAAGGATCAGGGTTTTGTTTGCTCGTATGAAGTTAAGGAGGTATTACTTAAGGGTTCATCTTTCACCCTACTAAACCATGCAAGGTGATACATTATTTTCATGTCATCATTTATCTAAATTATCACACTTATTAACATCATTAGTGGGGCATATGATTAACATTAAATTGGATTTCATCACATGATAAGGGCTTACTTAACATGCTTTAAAATTAGGATTTCAACCATTACGAGGTTTTTCGTCAAACTAGAATCTGTGCCAGAAGATTTGTGGTTAAGCACTATGTTTTGTTATCATCAAAATTTATGATCCTAATATATCTTTATTTTGATTTCATGATTTCAAACTTACATCTTTCCTATATGATATGAAGGGAAAGAGAATATACTAAGCCAAGATTATCATGATTTCAAACTTATATCCTTCATGTATGGTAGGGGGAAGATAATATATTTGAATCAATCTTACCATGATTGTAAACTTGGATATTACATGTATGATGTAGGAAGGAAATATAGAATAGGTCAAGCTTATACAAGTGACTCCTCATATATAAATAATCTACGTAGATCAAGTGAGGTTCCTAGTATCATATTTCCATGAAAGAAAAGTGGAAGGAACAACATTTATGAGTATCTTATGCACAAGGCATTTCACTCTCGAAACCAGAGTTCATGTATCACCTCACTTGCAGCCAATGATGAGATTCATAAACATATGTCACTCAAGCTAGGACCTAACTCAATCAAAAGGATTGACTTTCTCATTATGAGTCACCTACCCGTCAATTATTTTTTTCCCAACTCTCACATATAGGATTGAATCATACAAAAGGACTCAACTTATCTACTCAGGAGTAACCCAGTTTAGGACACATCATTTCACATATATCTCATATTTTTCATATATTGTAGGATTCATCATGTAACCCTCTCCTTGTGGGTCTCACTCTCTCTAGAGTTTACCATGTATCTTGTCCTAACACTGGAGGTCCTCATTTGTAAAAGAGCTTGAGGCTCATGCATATTCAACTTTATCTTAACTTAGTTTATCTGAACTGGGAAAACCTACATACTTTCACTATCAAGACTTAGCTCATATTTCTTTGAAATGGATCATAACTCATCTACAACTTGAACCAATATAACACAACATATATCATCAGTATCAAACTTATATTAAATCATCCTTTCTTATATCATCGATCAATATATCATCTACTCTAACTGTCAAAAATCTGATAAGGCTCTAGACATCTAATCTAGACTACTCTCTCTTCTAGACTGATGTCACTCCCTTTCACTTAGGTCGCATGAGCACTACTACTCTCCAGTGTGAGGGACACATTTTTATATTTACATATATGTAATAAAATATTATATAGTTTTTCTCTGAGAAAGAAGACGTCAGAGAAAACTATCGAGGCTTGAACCGGTTGGAAAACAAAACCAGATCAGAAAAATGAGTGTCCCACACACAGTAGATAGTCCAGTGCCACGTCACCTAGTGAAATGGTGAGAACAGGGTGTAGACTAGTGTAGCTACCCAATACATATGATCTCTATATGGAAAGGGTTTCACACACTTGTCTAAACCTAGTTCTCAAACATCTAGGTTCTAACTTAGAGGCTAAGTCAAACCTTATTACTATTGAACAACTTACTAAGTTTCTTGGGTTTAAGTGAAAGGTGAAATTCAATTTATGTTTTATGGTGAGGAATTGCCAGGTGTACCTATTGTTCATGCCCTTATACCAAGTGTAATGTCCCTGGCTTTCCGCCATCTCGAGACTTAGAAGGCCCGAGAGGATGAATCCAAAAATGCTAAGAAAATATTTCAGAGAGTAATGCGGAAGCTACATATGCATACATGAACATACACATATAACATAAACCATGCAACAATCTCAACATTCAACATGTGTATTACAAGATGAATTAAATTTACAACATACATTTATATAATTTGAAGAAAATTTTACAAGTCTACGAACATGTATGCTAACATGATCTTAACACAATAGGTACAACCTAAACAATTTCTCACTTCCCATCTTTTATCCCACGCTAGCTCTGAACCTAAAACATATGTGAAACAGTGAATCAACACATAAGGTATTGTGTACGTGGGTAGAAAGATACATACAAATATGCTTTCCTAATTGAAATAACTTGAGAAAAAAAGAGTAAAAGAAAACATTGTTTAAAGCGTAATCAGGCAAACACATATTTTTAGATGTCTTTTGAAGCATTTGTACTACTAAGCAGTGTTGGACTTCATTTTTCCCTACCCCTTGGGTTATGGGGACGGCGTTTCAACCTTATATTTAGAGGAGAGAGAGATGTCGCACTTCATTTTTCCCCGCCCCTTAGGCTATGGGGACCGAGTGCCGACCTTATATTTAGAGGAAGAGAGAGAGGATTGAGAGAGAGAGAGCATATATCCAAGACAATTTACCTGAGGTAGTGCTATCTTTTAAAAATTTGAAGACAATTTACCTGATTGGGAATTTCCAGAGTTGTTGGATCTTAATACCAAGTCTAGGATACATCCAGGGTGTGCCAAGATGGTCAGGATATCAAAGTAAGCGACACTCCCAAAAAACTTGATTGAACAAATCTAGTTCAGTGAGTAAATGGACTGGATTTGTAGGTTGGCTGGGTTTCTTCTTGCTAAACCGACCTGAACCCTCCTCTCCTTTACATTATCCAAGAATGCCTCAGTTCACCATGGGAGTGCCTCTACACACGCCAAAGAAGATTGTGGCCTGGACCTCCTTACCGATGGAGAAAGCCTCCATCGTTCGTTGACCTATAGTGTCAAGGAAGAAAGGGTGCAGTATCCTGCAAACCCATGAAGACATTTCATGAATGAAATGGATGTTTCGTGTCAGCCACATGGTCTCTAGCACCGCCATCAGCACGGATCCTCTGAGACAAATCTTGCAATCTTCTAGAATTGAGCTCAAAGATGGTGGGCAGATCAATAAGTCCATTGGCACCTTTGCTACTCAGATATGGCTGAGAGGCGACTGGATCCCCCCACCTGATTGTGGGGTGCTCTGTTTGCTCTCTAAAATAGAGTTGCGCTCACCCTCTATTTCGGCGGGATTCGAGGAGGCTCTCCGGCCACCCAAGGCTCATTAAAGAAGCATATATAGATGTAGGCACCTTCCTCATCACTTTGTTTGAGCTCCTGAGACCTAAGTAGATTTGTAGACTCCTTTGAGATTAGGTAAAGTTTGTTGTACGTAGTGGGGTGTTTGTTTCTCCTAACCCAGATCCAACTTCATCCCCGACAACCATCCTTCCTTGATGGCCAGAGTGGGGCTTGTAGACAAGCACACCAGATCAAAAACAAGATAAGGGGTTTGTGTTCTGCGGCAAGGACTTTCCAAGTGAGTCGCCTCTCTGCTGCTCCTCTCTGAATTTGTTCTATGGGGAGGATGGAGATGTGCGAGAGAAGAGGGAGTGGATCTATTAGACTTGGCTGCCAATACCCTCCTCATCTGGCACCACATCATGCCGATCCCATAACAGAGATCCAAAAATTTTGTAGCAAACACAGAATCCTTGCAATGACTTATTCCTTGAGAGTCCAGGTCGTTGTCACCTGCTTGGCCACTTGTTCCTTAGATCTAGGAGCCAGGAAACTATGCTTCGTCATAGCATTGGGCCACACACGACAAAACCCAAAGACAGGCTCAATGAACAATATCTTGATGATTGTAGTCCTCAATGTATAAGTTGTCATTTACTTGCAACATAAATACCTAATAACTTCCTATATGAACATTAGAGAATTATGAAATTTGAAACATGGATCCGCTATCGCATAAATATCATCCACCAAATCTTAATACCAACTCCAAAATGTTCATGTAAAAACATTCCTCAATAACCTTAGAAATATGTGTCTAAACCTTGAATCAAAGTCTATGTATCGTCGAATCTTGGTCAAATGTCCAAGAATACCTTTTATGATCCTAGCATACCTTACATTTCATCAATTTGGCACTCGATTTCAATAAAACTAATAAATGGGCCCCTTGGACTCATAAGTACCCAAATCAATTAAAATTCAAATATATTCATGATAAATTGTTTCAATTTGGTCTAATAATTCTCATTTGCATCTCTAAACACACTTTTAAGTGAAAAGATCCAAGATTGAATAAAATTTACTAACAAACCTCATGTTTTATATTGGTTATCAAAACCATAAATTCTGGGTCATCACAATATTCCACATAATGGTGAGGATAAAGTCATTATCTTCTTAATGGAGAGTTTAGGCAAATCATCTTATGTGATAGGAATTGAGATCTATAGAGATAGATATGGAAAGTAGACCTATAAATGGATATTCAAAATCTGCACATTCTTACCTGATTTGAATCCGAAATTTAGAAAAAAAAATTGACATGCACAATTCGGATAAGATTTCAGATATCAAATTTCAGATTTGAAAATTTTAGATCACATTTCAGATATTGATATACCCGCTCCAAAAAATCCAAATCTGAAAATATATTAAAATTAAATATATTTTATTATATATAGAAATACAAAATACATACACTTTATCATTTATGTTTAATGTTATATCAATATTTTCTATATGTAATATATTTATTACCATTAAATGTGTGATTGTAAGTTCAGATTGGATATTTATCCGAATTAAGATATTATCCACTCGAATTTGGATGTTAATATATGATATCCATCAGATATCAGATCAAACTTTTCTTTTCTGATTTGAATATCAAATATAGTGGTATCCACTCTGTAATCAATATGTTTACATTTCTACTGGTAAGCTTCTTGACCTAAGAAAGAACACATACATTGGAAAGATGTTGAAGGGGTTCAACATGCATGACTCAATGAGAGAAAATATGTCCATGTTCCATGGAATTGGTCTTTCCAGAGCCCAGTGTTCCAATTTTTTGTGAACAATAGGAAAACATGAATAAGATGCCATATGCTTTCCCAATTCGATCTATCACGTATTCAATGTTATGTACTCATCTCTTTGTCTCGTTATTGGACATAAAGAGAATATATCTATCAGATCCTAGTGAAGGTCACAAAAAAACATAAAGAACATCCTTAAGTACTTGAGAAGCACAATAGGATCAGTTCCTTGCTATGGTATTAAGGAAGAGTTGAGTATAAAAGGGTTAAATGACGCAAGCTTCCTAAATGACAAATAAATTAATTATTGCAATCTCAATTTACGTTTGACCTTAAAACAAGAATTGTAAGTTGGAAAAGTTTCAAGCCAAAGACCGTTATTTAATTATACAATAGAAGTTGAGTATTCTAGTATTATGAACACAGCAAAGGATATTTTATGGATCAAAAGGTTCATTTAAATGAACTTACATGATGTTCTAATCATTGATGACACAGTCAAAATATAATGACAAAAATGGAGCTATTGGATAGGCAAGGAATCTCACATAGCATATTATGACAATTCCATCTCATACGATAGGTTGTACAATGAAGAGATATGAAAAATATGCAAAGTACTGACTTGAACCATATGTTTCTAACCCGCTACATAAGAACTTTCACATCAAAAGAATTAGAGTCATGTTAGATCATTTGGGATAAGATTTGTAGATTATTGGCTTTGAGTTCAAGTGGGAGTTTGTTGGTATGTATGCCCAAAGGGCCAATCATATGATGATTGTAATTACATATATTGTGACTATTTGATTGATAATAAATACATCTTCTAGTTTATTCTATTTCATATAGTTATGAGACAATGATGTAACATAATAAATGTCTAAAGAATGATATCACTCAATCATGTATGTCTTTGGTTTGAGGACCTGCATAATGAGATCGTGCAGATGTCAAGAGAGACACATTCTTGTTATGTCCCTAGTTAGATATTATTTTGGAATCTTGATACATAGCAATATCACATAAGACTAGAGTGTGTGTTGGTTGATGGTAGAATCTCAATATTCATGATATATGATATCAAGCCTAACACATAGATACTTGTTGGAGAACACTATATCAGATAGAGCCCCCTTTAGAGTGACACATAGTAACAATGATTGGTAGTCATAATCATCTCTCATAATTATGTTGGTGATTGTGGTTCTTAAACTTGTCACTATACTCATCACATGTTGCTTGAAGTAATTTGTGATCATCAAATGTGAACTTGAATAAGGGTTTCCATAAAGGTAATGCTCAAATATATCATAACACATGGGGAATGATTGTGAATGATGTACATGGGATTTGTCCCTCCTATAGGAGTTTGATATCCAGGCCAGTTGATAAGGGAGGCTGACAAAAGCATGTGTATTCACATGTGAATCGATATATAGTATTGAGTTCACATATATCTCAAAGAGTTTTCTTTAGTTCAAGGAACATGGAATGAATGTTGAAGAGGATGATGTTCCATTCCATAAGTTTGATCTAGATATCAGTGACAAAGGAACTATGCTAACACTGCAACACTAATCACAAATTCCAGGTTGAAGTTTTTCTCCAACTTTCTGATTACTTGGGTAGAAATGATGTCTTGCTAGATATGGATATTTGTTTATCATGTCATAAATCAGTTATGGACATCCATTTACAATGTAACTTTGAACCTATAGAGTCACTCACATAGGATACAATTTGAATAGGATTCTATTAATGAATGGAGTTTAAACTTCATTACTGAAGTGTTTGGTATTCAATTTTAAACAACATTGGTTGAGAGTTGACTGATTGGATGCTGAACCGATCGATTCAAGTGTTGATATGATCAATTCAAGGTTGGGTCAATAGAACAAATATTGGTAATCAAAACCATGTACATGACCAGTTAAACAAGTGAATCAATCGACTCAGGTTTGTGAACTGACCGATTCAGGTTGTGAACCAACTATTTGGTTGATCAATTCATTTGGATAAAGGATTAGTGTTGATGTGAAGTTGTGCATTAATTAGATATTAATTGCCAGTACAATTGTGATTGGTAAACATAGTGAAATGACCAATTCATGGGTTGAACCGAATGGCTCCCATGATAATGAATTGGTTCACTATTGAAACTGATCATTTCATCATTTCTAGGTTACAAAAATTCATCAAATTCCATCCCCTTCGACTCCCACTCAGACCAAAATTCCTAAAACTAACTCTTCTATAAATAGAGGGGTAGTCAAGGCTTTATAAAGACATAACAATAAGGTCTGAAAATTATTGTCTTCTTGGGTTGTGGTAACCAAAAGAACTCGAACAAGTCCTAATTGTCAAAGGGAAGGATAGCAAGGGAAATGCATTGGGAGTGAAATTCAATGCTAGCACACTGACTACAAGGGACAACTCCTTCTTGTTTGTTCATCTAGAATGACAGGAGTTCCCGATGGTACATGTGGACTACAATAGAGGTGAGGAGGTTGTTGCCTACCGCTAGGAGGATGAAGTCAACTGCTATCTATGGTGATCAACCAAGATGCCACTGTTGACATTGTCTAGGTGCAACTTGACAAAAGGCGCACACTACAACAAGGGAATTGTCACTAGAATTGCTCCAAGACCAATTATAACCTTGAAACCATCCTTCTCATTGAATATTTGTTGACATAATCTACTATTTAAAGGGTAATGTGGAAGTTAAATTTATGTTTTTTCTAACTTATTTGATGTCATATTTCCCAACACCTCATACATGCATGTTGATGAGGTGTATGTAATGTATAATGTTCATTTTGACCATAAACCTTAAGTTGTGATCATCTAAACCTAGCATATGATACAATGGTTACTTTAGGTGCTTAATCACATAACATATCTTAATACACGTGCAAATGATCCAATAATATATATGACATGGCTTGAAAGGTGAGTTGATCTCAATACATGTCAAATTTTACATTAATATGCAACTAAGTACTTACATGTGCATAATTAGTCACCATAGGTGAATAAATATAAATTTATGATGAATGGGGACATTAATGTGACTAAAAGGTATAATGTAACCAAAAGTAGTAATTTAATACAAAGGGAGATACCTAATGTGCCACCATTTAAGTTAATGTGATATTAATGGGCTCAATGAGAAATTGAACAAAGTAACTTATTTCGTACAAGATAATGTAATATAAATACATATGGTGATAATATGATGATAATGAAGTCTAATCTAGAATATGGAGGATAATGGTATCGTCTATTAATAGATAATGAGATAAGTGACTTAAACCCTAGTTGTACTAAAACTCATACTAGATAATCTCAAAACCTAAATTTTATTCCAAATTCATAATCTTTAGGTTCTAAGTAGTCTAGATGCAAAATTTCAATTTATGTGTATAGTGATTGCTATTTCAGTTAATTAGAGAATAAAAAAAATTAGTGTGTGTGTCTGTGTGTATATATTCTCAATGATAATTGGACTTTGGATGATATGATTTAAATTGTGCATTGTATTTTACCAACTTATCTTCCTCATCATTGTGGATCTTCTAGCTCTTATATAATTGTTCTTCAACCATGATAAAGATGCCAAAGTGGATAAACAAAGAAAAGGATGAGTTGAGTAGATCAATGTTGAAGGAGGGTGTGTAGGGCAATATTTTATCAGATAAGGCAGTGAAAACTAAAATTTAACTACCATATTCCCCTTTAGACAGTAGATTGTGTGAAAAATTATGTAATGGAGATGATGGTTGCAAGGTTATACCTAGTCCTAGATCAAGACCATCGACTATCCCTTGCAGTAGCGTGCACTTTCTTCAAGTTACACCTGGACAACATTAGCAGCAACCTCCTGGTTGATCACCACGAATGGTAGTTGGCCTTGTCCTCCAAGCAGAAGGCGACAACCTCCTCATCTCTATAGTAATCCACACGGACCACCGAGAACTCTTGTCATTCCATATGAACGGACAAAAAGGAGTTGTCCCTTCTAGTCAGTGAGCTAGCACCAACTTGCTCTCCCAATTATCTTTCCCTTGATATTTCTCCCGTTGACGTGTAGCACATGCTTAGGTTCTCATGTTACCACGACCATGAGAAGACAACAATTTTTAGAGCTTATTGTTGTATCTCTAGAGAGCCTCTACTACCTCTCTATTTATAGGAGGGTCATGGTCAAGAGTTCTAGTCTGAGTGAGAGTCGAAGGGGATGGAATTTTATGAATTTTCATAACTAGAAAATGACAAAACGATCAATTCACAAGTGAACTAATCAGTTGGCATGTGAGTCGATTAGTTAAACCCTTGACCCAGTCATTTCACAATGTTTTCCAGTCGCAATTGTATTGGCAATTAATATTTGATAAATGCATAACATGACGTCAGCATCAATCATTGATCCAATCAAACTGATCAGTCAAATGGTCCGTTCACAACCTGAACTGGTTAGTTCACAACCTGAACTAGTCAGTTCATAGACCTAAGCGGATCGGTTCACCTGCTGAACTGGTCATCTCATGGACCTTATTGCCAATGCTGGTTCAATTGACCTGACATGTAAATCGATCATTTCAACACTTGAACTGGTCAGTTCATAGTCCAGTCAGTAAAGTTTAAACCACTATTGTTTAAATTGAATACCTAACTCTTTACATATTCCATGTGTATCCTATTTTGATGACCCTATAGGTTCCAAGTTATGTTGGAAGTAAATTTCAATTACCATTTGAGACATCACAAGAAATGATTGGTATCTAGAAAGACATCAATTCTACCCAAGTATTCATAATGTTGGAGAACAACTTTAACCTACAGTCTGTAATTGGTGTTATGGTAATTGTATAGTTCCTTTATCACTAATATCTAGATTGAACTCGAGGCATGGAATCGTCATCCTCTTCAATGCTCAATCCATTTTCCTTTGAACTAGAGAAGACTGTATGAGATATATGTAAGCTCAATATCACATATTGACTCACACGAGCTTGGCCAAGAATTTCTCAGTCTTTCTTATCAAGTAGCTAGGATATCATACTCCCATAGGAGGGACAATTCTAATCTACACCACTCACATTCATCCCCATGTGTCACAATGCACCCAAGCACCACCTTTTTGGTAACCCTTATTCAAGGTCATAGTGAATGATGTCAAAGAACATCGAACAACATGTGAGGAGTGTAGTGATTTCATGTCTAAGAACCAAAATCACCACCATCACTATGAGATATGATTCTGACAACCAATCCTGGTTTCCATGTACAATCATGGTTTCCATGTATGACTCTCGAGGTGGGTCTGTCTGATACACTGTTCTCTACCAAGTATTTATGTGTTTGGTTTAATATCACATATCATGACCGAATGAGATTCTGTCATCAACCAACACACACTCTAGTCTCATGTGTTATTGTAGTCTATCAGCTTTCACAATAACAACTGACTAGGGACATAACAAGAATGCATCTGCTCTTGACATCTATATGATCTCATTGTTTAGGTCTTCAACCTGAAGACATCCATTGTTGAGTAATATTATTCTTTAGAAATTTATTAAGTTACATTGTTATCTCATAACTGAATAAATCATAATAAATTGTTAGATTGCCTTTATTTTTAATCAAATCATTTACAAGATATGCCATTGCAATCATCATATGATTGGCTCTCCAAAAATACATACCGAAAGACTCCCGCTTACACTTAGAACCAATCACCCATGAAATTAATATCGAGTGATCTAACATGACCTTCATGCTTCTACTGCACAAGAACTTTTATAGTGGGTTAGTAACATTTGCTTCTAGTTGGCATTTTGCAAGTTTCACATCTCCTTGATGTATGACTTCTTGTATGAGATGGAAGTGTTGTAGTATGCTATCTGAGACTCCTTTCTGATCTAGTAGCTCATTATTGTCACCATATTTCTACTGTATTGTCAAGAGTTGTAACCTCCCACAAGTTCATCTACATGAACTTCTAGATCAATATAGTTTCCTCTACTATTATCAGAACAAAAAGGTATTCAGTTTCAACTATAGAATTAAACAACTGCCTCTTTCTCGGAACTCTTCTAGATTACAATTCTCTTTTTCATGGTCAAACACAATTTTTTAGATTGTGATCATCAACTTTATTTGTAACTTTGGAAGCTTTTACATCAGTGTAACCCTTTACACCCAACACTTCTTTATTACCATAACCAAGGAATTTATCCTTTTTGTGCTTCTCAAGTTCTTAAGGGTGTTCTTTATGGTAACCTAGTGACCTTCACTACAATCTAACAGATATCCTCTCATGATGTCCAATACGTATGAGATAATGGGATGTGTACATAACATTGCATATATTACATATCCTATTGTGAATGCATATGGCATCTACTCGTGTTTTTCCATCTTCACAAAAATTGGAACACAGGGCTCTTGAGAGACTGATACCAAGAAACATGGACATATTTTCTCTCATTGAGTCTTGCATGCTGAAACCTTAAACATCTTTCCAATGTATGTGCTCTTACTTAGGTCAGGAAGCCTTCTAGATTTATCTCTATAGATCTCACTTCCTATCATATAGTATGATTTTCCGAAATCCTTCACGGAGAAGGAACTTTCATGCCAGGATGTTATTCTCCAGTAATCTGTGGAATTTAAATATGCTCTCACTTAACTTTTGTAATCACAAATTTCATCTTCATTTTGAATAAGTCAAACTCTTTAACTATCTCATCAATATGAAGAATCCAGTTATGAGGTGCTTGCTTCAATCACATTGGTTGTCCTTTGTAGTTACAAACTTTATTTGCATTATATGGATTTATAAGACCTTTAGGCTGTGTCACACTCACATCCCCATTATTATTCCAATTAAGGAATGTGGTTATAACATCCATATTCCAAATCTCATATTCGTAATACGATACAATAATAGGCATGACCCTAATGAATTAAACCATGGCAACTGTTGAAAAGATTTTATCACGATCAACGCTTTGAACTAATTTGAAACCCTTTGCAACCAATATACTGTTATAGATTTGTATAATACCATCCATGTTGGTCTTTATTTTGAAAACCCAATTACACTGTATGGGTTTTACCCATTCAGGGTATCCACCAAGGTCATACCTTGTTGGTGTATAGTACATGGAGTCCATCTTTGATCCCATGGCCTCAAGTCATTTCTCAGATTATGGTCCCTTAATAGCTTTTAAATAGGTCGTTTCCTCATCATCTTATGACCAACTCACCACCTTTTGGATTTATAAAATATCATAATTTTTCAAGCTCAATGCGTGTTCTACTAGATCTATGAGTTTTGTGTTACATGAGGAACTTAAGATTCTACAACAGTTTGTAATTCTCATAATTCCCATGGTACCCTCTTTGGTTCATTGTTTTCTTATTTGTCTCAAACATTTAAAGTTCTACTTTTCTCCCATCGATTCCTTTGAAATTTAAATTCCTCATTAGGACTTCATACATCCTGGTAGCAGACACTTTTTCTATCAAATTGGAATATAAAAGAGGTATATATTCATCAAAATAACATTTAAGTGATTTTTGGATGAAGCTTTTCCAAGAAACAATTTATTCTTATATAAGATTTTAATCCTAATATTTATAGAAGACATATTATTAAAATTCACATTCCATATCTCATATGGTGTCTTATAAACCATTATATATGGTACATTATTTTAGCATAAAGCATGTGCCCAAATAGGAAATTGGAAGATTAGTTAGATTGAGTGATAATTACACCATGATTCAAGAGGGAGTGATTCCTTCTTTCTGATACATCATGATGTTTTAGATGAAGTTCATTGTGATACACTATCACAAACTCTCCAAATGGTCCTCAAACTCTTGTTTTAAAATATTTCAACATCTATCATCGAAGTATCTTAATACTTTTACCAAGGTGATTATGTACTTCATTCATTATCTCCTTGGACACTTGAAGAGATTCATGTTTGTATTTTACTAAATACAAATCACCATAACTACTGAGATCATTAGTATATATAATGAGGTACTAGCAACTACCTCAATCATTTATTCTAAAAGGTCTACATACATTAATATGTACAAGCCGTAAAAGAATACTCTCTCTCCCACTACATCTTAGTGAGATGTGATTTTACAATATGTGGTTGTCAAAGTCATTCATGTTTTAGTTCATGAGAAATTGACTGTCCGACTCTGGCATTGACTCTAGAATCAAATCAGTGGACAACTCTTGACACAAGAGAAATCCCAATCTAGCAAGGTTCTCCACATACCCAATTAGCTTGAGAACATGAGGACCTACTAGATCTCCTTATGTCATGTTACATTTGAACAATACCTTGGATAAATCATATCTCTGTTATCTTTCCTGCTCTTGGTACATGTTCTTAAGATGTTTTACCATCTCAATAACATCTACATTCTTATGTTGTCTCTGCAACTCATAGTTAATGGATCACAAGTGTTACAACCCCAATTCTTATGTTCATTGGGTGAGAAATGTAATTTCTCCCATTAAAGATATTTGGACAAATAATGATATAATTTGTTGTGAATAAATGGATTTCGTTAAAAATAGCCTTGTTGTTTGATTTGTGAGCTTTATTGGCTATTGGGCCCAATAACAAGGAAATTCAATTAATTAATGAATAATTGAGAATTTGAGATAAGAAAGGTGTGGAAACCTCTAGAAGGCAAAATAGTAATCCAAAGGTGGATTTCGTGCCTCTTGGGTTCCTTGGGTTACAAGGAATCCAAAGTTGCATAGAGAATGCAATAAGAAAAGAAAAGATCAAATAAATATTTCCTTATCAAGAAAGAAATTGAAAATAATGAGAAAATATGGGAAATATGTGGAAATGAGTTTAATTGAGTTAACCTTGTTGGAATTTCGTATCCCAAGGATTCCTAATGTTAAAAGGAACTCCCATAAGGAAAATAGAAGAGAGATAAAGAGAAATCATTAAAAAGAATAAGGAAATAAGTAAGATAATAAGAATATGGATAAAAGATAAATAAAAGGCTAAGGGATATTCCCAAGATGGGATTTCGAGACATTAAGGTTCCTTGAGGTACAAGGAGCTCAGAATAATAATGTAAAGACAAAGGAAAGAGAAAATAGATGACAAATATACATAACTGAGTAATAACTTGCAACTAAAGAAAGGGATCCAATTTCTTTAGATAATGGGTATAATTTTGGCATAATGAAATATTACGTTATTACTAAGCTTCCCTCAAAATTTGGGATCAAACGTGTAAGCAGTTTGAGAGATACGATTTTTAGAAGTTTTCCTAATGTGTAGAGGAAAAAATTAATGTCACGATTTTTTCAATATTAGATTATTTTCCTTGTTCTTGACGCATCGCTGATAGCCATGGATCAAGGATCTGATGGCAAGTGCACTCCAATGGAGAACAAGAAATGCAGACATGGACATGGGAATTCGGGGCCAAATTCCTTATTAATCAAGGATCGAGCACCTATGGGAAACTTTCCCATTGCATTTAGAAACTCAATCCGGGTAGGACAAGCCCCAGTTTGACCTGGTTCGTGAAAGATAGTGGGTTTCCCTAATTCTTAGGACACCCATTAGATCCTTTCGGGATCGATCGATATATAAAGGGGGTTTGAGTACCCTCTAAGAACTCCAAAATGCTCGCACGATGGTTCTGAAACACCCGACCCTTATTTCTTCTTCTAGTTCGGCACGAAGACTAGCCACTGGAGCAGGTTCCGTAGAGGAAGTAGCTCCTTGATGTCTGCTAATTTTGGACCATCTCCGACCGAGATTGCATCCCCAATGAGTTCGGGGGGTAGAGGCGGAGATACTAGTGTCGTTGCCCTCTTCTCGGAGGCATGGGAGCCTGGAGTCAACCCTCGTGTTGACTCTGTAGAGCACCAGGCGACGGGAGGTTGAAGGAGAAGTATGTGGCTTTTTACAAGTCTACCCCCAACGCGTGTGAAGGAAACCAGGGTCAAAAGAATAAAATTGTGGGTATAAAGGCCTTTGCTCAGGTGAGAGCGTGCGGCTGAGGAGGAAAGGTCTGGTTCGCTGGACCCTGACCCAACGAGGAAAAAGAATAAAACAAAGTTGCCAGGATGACGTGGCAACGTCCCATTGGCCGAGAGGTAAATACTTTACAAAAATCATAGTAAAAGATTGGTAACTCTGATTAAGATAAGTAAAATATGAAAATTGATCAGGAGAATTCTAAGAATCTAATAAAAATATTTCTAAAGCCGGATTTCGTTCCTTTTTGCAAAAGTGTTCTAATCTAATGAAAAGTGCTGATAGATTAGATTAGAAACCCTAATTGAACATAATGGTTAAGTTCATATTGTTTAGTTGATGAAATCGAGTAATTACAACCTTTTAAATAGGTAAAGATGAACTTAAACCGGATCTAGATGTTTCTTGTATGTTTTAGGGTTTTCTACGCATAAAGTTGCATAATAGATTAGAAACCCTAACTTAAGGTTAACGGTTGCTCACGAGATATAATTTGAAGTCCTTTGTATAAAACTGATGTTTGGTTAACCTCAGTCTAGTAGATGATAAAAAGGCTTTAATGTGAATATGGGAGTAATTAGGGTTTTGCACCTAGAACTGCTATTTTAGGGTTTTGTGGATACAAATGAGGAAAGCTGTAAAAAGATCTAAAAAGAGCTATAATGAAACCTTAATGCGGATGAGAAGCCTTAGAAAGTGAATCCAAGTCAATTAAATAGAAATATTCTTGGTAAAGTGTAGTAAATAGGTTATGTATGCTTTTTAGGAATTCTGTGATTGTTGAACTACTTCTTGGATTACTTACTTGCTTGGAATTATGAATAGCTTGTTGAATCTGCAAAACAGGTATGTGGTTAATTATGACTAATCACATTAGTTTCCCGAGGGTTTTCCGGATGTTTCCTCACATTGAATGCAATCTAAATAGTTTGGATGTTCATACTGCAATTATAAAGTCACTATGGCTATCACAGTTATATATACATGTGAATTCTCGCACCTACATGCCACCCTGATGGAAGATGCCATAAAGGTCAGGCCCAGTAGGGTAGACCCATGGGCACCATGAGAGGTGACCCTAGACACCAAGCTCGGGAATGAGAAGGTGGTCTATGATGCATGACTATGGAGCACCATGAGAGGTGACTCCCAGGCACCAAGCTCGAGATTGAGAAGGTGGTCGTAAGTCAATGGCAAAAGAGAAACCCTAGAGGGGTATGCCAGGGTTAGGGCAAAAGTGGTGGAGAATGACACATTGAAAATGTAAACTATCTTGATATATAATTTGATTGTGATTATTAAATTGTTAGCCATATCTGTGAAGTTTTGGATGTCCCCACATACCAGCTTTGGCTGATCGATGTTTTGTTTGTTGGCGTTTTAGGTACAACCCTGAAATGAACAAACAGTAAGGTGACACATTGTGAAATTAAGAAATAAAGTGCAAGGAGGATTAGATAGTTTAATTCAAGCTCTGGATAGGTACATTTCCAAACTTTTTCAAAGGTAAGTAAAGTTTTAATTTTATACCAAATTCTAGTTTAGTTAGTAGAATTTCATAATTATTATTGATTATTTGTTGAACATTTGATCCTATTAATTGAATAACGGCTCTGACCTTCGGGTCTCCCTTAATTGGGGGTTACCGAGAGGCGGGGTCGTTACAATTGGTATTAGATCATAGGTTCCTCACTTAATCTTTGATAATTATTAAATTTTACAAATTCTATAGAATCCAAGGGATTTATTAGAGGATTATCCGAAAGATAGAGGTGTCTAGAAAAGGATCACGACCGGGGGCTGGCAATATTTTCCTACGCACTGCTAGTTGGAATACGAGGACTCCCAAATCCATGTGACTGCCTGGCCAAAGTCTTAGGGTATGATTTGAAATAAGATACCTTTAGGACTCTCTCATCTTGATTCATCCCTTCTCAAATCAAATTCTATTAAGGACCTTAAGGATTAGGGTTTCCTCTCTTCTCCTCACCCTCTTGAGGTATGGGTAAGGTTGATAAGGATTAAGGAATCCTCCACCAAATTAATAAAAAGCATGTAAATAAGATTTCATGGACATAAGCTTAATAGAGTAAGCGTAAAGGAATAGATACATGCTTAGGTCATATGACACGAGTTGTCATTGCCCTTAGGAGAGACCTGAGGATAGACCTCCTTGGCAGGAGGATGAGTAGAGAGAGTTGGTCTTGGAGGTAGAGACCTCCATTAAAAGTAGAGACCTAGCACATCCTTGGAGGATGATGTTAACCCTAACCCTAAGTGAAGGTTAGAGAGAGAGATGACATGATGAGTTAGATGTCATGGTTGACTGGGTGTTTGGTCAAACATGCCTTGGGATCACCATACGAGCCATGAGAGGTTGGATAACCTGGTACCTTTGGCGACCCAACCCTAGAGAGGGTCGTGCATGTTAGAGAAAAGGATAGCTCCTTCATGGATGAGGTTAGAGGAGAACCTATAGAAACCCTATGGGCTTAGGCAAGTAGGGTATAGCTTACACCCATAGTGCGTTAGTAGTGTTGATAGTAGGTTGAAACCTTGGTCAAGGGAGTATGCTTATGTGATAAACATAAAGAGCTAAGGATGAGTTGAGAAAAGGCTTCACCCAGGTAGGGATATGCTTGTGAGCTTGATCCAACTTCATGTAGTGAGGTTGGATGTGGAGTTAGATCTAGAGAGAGAAAGCAAGACCCAAGAAAGAAGGTTTGAAGCTTAGATTCTGAGATATGAGGAATAGTGGGGAGTCGAGGATGATGCGACCTAAGTGGATGATAGTGGTTTCCCTATGCTTGACCCCTAGAGGTTGATGATGTCTTAGTTATCTTGAGAGGAACCAAACCCTAGAGAGAGGATGATGCTTCTGGTACCTATGGTATAAGTGATTACCTACTGGATGAGATAAATAATGCTTTAGACCCTGAGGAGGTTTAAGTCACCAGTTGTGGGGATTTATACCTAGTTGGTTTTCCTGGGAGAGGAATCAACTCCGAAGTGTTACTCGAGTAGAAAGATCATGGAAGTACATGACATATCTTGGACATGCTTGATTCGTGGTTAAGAGATTGAGCATGCAGTTGGACACCCGAAGGTGAACCTAGGGTTCCTAGGCCTAAGAAGGGAAGTAGTGTATCTGATGATCACGATGAGATTTGAGCCTCTATAGTTTCGAGCATGATACTCCTCATGTGTAGAGGTAACGAAAACCCCTTAAGTTAAGGGTATCTTTGATGAACCCCTCACAACTAAGTTGATCCAGTGTTGCGGAAAGAGAACAAGTATGACCTAGCATGGTTTAATAGGTGGTCAGCTTGTGCTTTAGTAGTTGTTGGGTTAGACATGCTCATGTGAGGGTAAACCCTAAGGACGGTTGTGACCTTGTCGTCAAGAGTGGTAGTTTCCTCCCATCCTGGGAGAGGGACCCTTTGGTTGGGTGTATACTAGTTTTGTTGGAGTTAAGGTAACCTAAAGAGGTTTTATAGGATCTTGAGAAAGCTAAGTGAAAAGTACATGGCATGAGATTGAACCTGTAGACCCATAGTTAACCATCTCTAAGTGCATATGGATGTGTTACCATGGAGGTAACCGGTATGGGGCCTGACCAAGGTAGGCGGGTTTCCATGATCCCTGAGAAAGGATGAAAGACAGCCCAAGAATGCAGAGAGAGATGATGAAGGATTGGGTAAGGTTCTAAGTTGGACATGTACTATAATAGAATCCTAAGTCTATCCTATGGTCAAGTGGGTGATAAGACCGATGTAAGAAGGAGTTGCCTAATTCCCTAGTTGTACATGAACATAGGGTCGGGAGGTAACAACTATCATTGTCTGAGGGCCATGGGTTAGGAGATTGATCACCTTCATGGACTCATGGGACCCAAAGGGAAGATGAGTAGGGCACTCTCTGGATGCATAAGGGAAAAGGGATGACCCCAAAAGTTCCAGCACCCTATAGACCTAGAGGAGATGACTAAGGATTGTGTGGTGACCCAAGTAGGTTCGAGGCCAGTTTTCCATGTAACTAATTTTGATATCATGATGTTTGTGATGTAGAGACATAAGTTGCACGTTTCAACTTAGAATTGAAGGTGTACTGGCGATGTGGGATGTATCATCTCTACTCTTGGAACAGGAAGAACTTTGTGTTTGGACGGCCGTGAAATGCTTATTTCCTCTTGTTATGAGAGGGAGAGATGAAACAGTACGCATGCCATACACCAGGGATAAAAGATGATGCGAGTTGGAACATTGCTACGAGGTATGAGGACAGAGATGGTAACATACCTTGGTGGAGTGAATGATACTTGGATGGTTTACAAACACTAAGAGAAGTAATGTAGTCAGCTTATGAGGATGTTTTATCAGGAGCTATGTGGAATTTGCAAGTTAACCAAGGTTGAGTTTGATCACCATGAGGGTGAGCTCAGAGATTCTTGATGAAGACCAACTCAGAGTTTGAGATGAGATGATAAGTATAATACATGGAGGTGTATGTTACCTAACACCTAAGGATAAGAAGTGGTAATGAATGCTCTGGTTGAGATATAGTGCCTAGTTTAGATGGAAGCTAGAAGAAGTGGAGGTTGTTAGGCTAACCTTAAGTTGAGAAAAAGAGATAAGTTTGGCTAACCCTCAGACATACGAGATCTGTTGAACAAGATTAGTGGTTGTTTGGATAGCCAGCCTAGTCCTTGATGTGGTAGAAGGATGGTTGTAGAACCCTGGATACACTTCTTTGGATAGGAAGATGATAAAACCCTGATGAGAGTGGTTTAGGGCTTCCGAGGAATCAATCTTGAGGAAATCATGATCACCATACACCATGAAACTACAAAGATAGTAAGTGATGGTAGAGCTTTGGATGCTTGATACATGTAGCATGTGGCCATGCAAGCCAGGAGGTGAAGGACGAACAGCAGTAACCCAGTGCATGGATATAAAGTATAAAGAGTTCCCAAGAGGGAATGGGAGTTCATCACTATGGATGTTGTGAGTCTCCCATAGACCAAGGAAGGCCAAGATGCAATATGGGTTATGGTAGATCGCCTTACCTAGATAACACGAGAAAGGAAGAGTACTGTCACGAGATAGATTCGGTTGAACTACTTAAGAGAGAAAGATGGTTCGACCACACCATGATGCGAGTTCAAAAGTTCTTGGGTATGACCAAGGTTCACTTCCATAAGGTGGAAGTAGATACATGAAGAACTCAATAATAGTACTGTTTATCACCCCGTACTAATGGACAGTATGATCCAGACTCGAGGGTCTGATGAGAGCATGTGTGCTCATTTAGGGTGATACATAGAGACAGTTCCTAAGATATGATGTTAACCACCATAGCCTTTATCGGGATGCAAGAAGTTCTAGAAGGAGGTTGTGTCGATCGCCATTTCATTAAGATGATGTTGATGAAGGAGGCCTCGCGAAGGTCAGAAAAGAACCACAGTGGGTGCAGATGAAGTTGCTTTGATCAAGCAATGGCAGAGAGAAAGAGCCCAGAGGCGACATGAGTCATGAGCTGATGCAAAGTAGACTGACATGCAACTCATTGTGGGAGAGTATGTGATGTGAAAATCCGACCCCTCTAAGCTACAGTTGAGAAAGCTGAGTCCCTGATATATGGGTCCATTTGACATGGATTGGTGGAGATGGTTGTGTTTAGCCTTACCCCTCAGGATAACATGATGTATAATGTGTTACATGAGTCCTATCTAGAGCACTATGTGAGGTACCCAAGCCATGTGCTAATCCCTGAACATATTCAGCTTTTTGAGAGGCTGAAAAGTCCTGAGTCACCTATGAGGATACGATATACCAAGGTAAGAAAGAACTCACACGGAAGAATATGACATGATGAAGGTTCTTGGGAAAGCACCATGGAAAGGGTGAAGCCACATGAGAGCCCTGATGGACATAAGAAAGGCTTATCCTATTGTTTGTTTGCTTGAGGGAATTTTGAGGGCAAAATTCCTATAAGAGGGGAAGGATGTTACAACCCCAATTCTTAGGTTCATTGGGTGAGAAATGTAATTTCTCACATTAAAGATATTTGGACAAATAATGATATAATTTGTTGTGAATAAATGGATTTTTTTTAAAATAGCCTTGTTGTTTGATTTGTGGGCTTTATTGGCTATTGGGCCCAATAACAAGGAAATTCAATTAATTAATGAATAATTGAGAATTTGAGATAAGAAAGGTGTGGAAACCTCTAGAAGGCAAAATAGTAATCCAAAGGTGGATTTCGTGCCTCTTGGGTTCCTTGGGTTCCAAGGAATCCAAAGTTGCATAGAGAATGCAATAAGAAAAGAAAAGATCAAATAAATATTTCCTTATCAAGAAAGAAATTGAAAATAATGAGAAAATGTGGGAAATATGTGGAAATGAGTTTAATTGAGTTAACCTTGGTGGAATTTCGTATCCCAAGGATTCCTAATGTTAAAATGAACTCCCATAAGGAAAATAGAAGAGAGATAAAGAGAAATCATTAAAAATAATAAGGAAATAAGTAAGATAATAAGAATATGGATAAAAGATAAATAAAAGGTTAAGGGATATTCCCAAGATGGGATTTTGAGCCATTAAGGTTCCTTGAGGTACAAGGAGCTTAGAATAATAATGTAAAGACAAAGGAAAGAGAAAATAGATGAGAAATATACATAACTGAGTAATAACTTGCAACTAAAGAAAGGGATCTGATTTCTTTAGATAATGGGTACAAATTTGGCATAATGAAAGATTAAGTTATTACTAAGCTTCCCTCAAAATTTCGGATCAAATGTGTAAGCGGTTTGATAGATACGATTTTTGAAAGTTTTCCTAATGTGTAGAGGAAAATATTAATGTCACGATTTTTTCAATATTAGATTATTTTCCTTGTTCTTGATGCATCACTGATAGCCATGGATCAAGGATCTGACGGCGACTGCACTCCAATGGAGAATGGGAAATGTAGACATGGACATGGGATTTTGGGGCCAGATTCCTTGTTAATCAAGGATCGAGCAACTATAGGAAACTTTCCCATTGCATTTAGAAACTCAATTCGGGTAGGACAAGCCCCAGTTTGACCTGGTTCGTGAAAGATAGTGGGTTTCCCTAATTCTTAGGATACCCATTAGATCCTTTCGGGATCAATCAGTATATAAAGGGGGTTTGAGTACCCTATGAGAACTCCAAAATGCTCGCACGATGGTTCTGAAACACCCGACCCTTATTTCTTCTTCCAGTTCGACACGAAGACTAGCCGCCGGAGCAAGTTCTGTCGAGGAAGCAGCTCCTTGATGTCGGCTAATTTTGGGCCATCTCCAACCGAGCTTGCATCCCCAATGAGTTCAGGGGGTGGAGGCGGAGCTACCAGTGTCGTTGCCCTCTACTCGGAGGCATGGGAACCTGGAGTCAACCCTCGCATTGACTCCGTAGAGCACCAGGCTCACAAACCAGGCTACGGGAGGTTGAAGGAGAAGTCTGTGGCTTTTTACAAGTCTACCCCCAACACGTGTGAAGGAAACCAGGGGCAAAAGAATAAAATCGTGGGTCCAAAGGCCTTTGCTCGCGTGAGAGAGCATGGCTGAGGAGGCAAGGTCCAGTTCGTTGGACCCTGACCCAACGAGGAAAAAGAATAAAACAAAGTCGCCAGGATGACGTGGCAACGTCCCATTGGCCGAGAGGTAAATACTTTACAAAAATCATAGTAAAAGATTGGTAACTCTGATTAAGATAAGTAAAATATGAAAATTGATCAGGAGAATTTGAAGAATCTAATAAAAATATTTCTAAAGCCTAATTTCGTTCCTTTTTGCAAAAGTGTTCTAATCTGATGAAAAGTACTAATAGATTAGATTAGAAACCCTAATTGAACATAATGGTTAAGTTCATATTTTTTAGTTGATGAAATCGAGTAATTACAACCTATCAAATAGGTAATGATGAACTTAAACCGGATCTAGATGTTTCTTGCATGGTTTAGGGTTTTGTATGCATAAAGTTGCATAATAGCTTAGAAACCCTAACTTAAGGTTAATGGTTGCTCACGAGATATAATTTGAAGTCCTTTTTATAAAATTGATGTTAGGTTAACCTCAGTCTAGTAGATGATAAAAAGGCTTTAATGTGAATATGGGAGTAATTAGGGTTTTGCACCTAGAACTGATGTTTTAGGGTTTTGTGGATACAAATGAGGAAAGCTGTAAAAATATCTAAAAAGAGCTCTAATGAAACCTTAATGCAGATGAGAAGCCCTAGAAAGTGAATCCAAGTCAATTAAATAGAAATATTCTTGGTAAAGTGTATAAAATAGGTTACGTATGCTTTTCAAGAATTATGTGATTGTTGAACTGCTTCTTGGATTACTTGCTTGCTTGGAATTATGAATAGCTTGTTGAATCTGCAAAATAGGTATGTGGTTAATTATGATTAATCACATTAGTTTCCCAAGGGTTTTCCGGATGTTTCCTCACATTGAATGCAATCTAAACAGTTTGGATGTTCATACTGCAATTATAAAGTCACTATGGCTATCACAGTTATATATACATGAGAATTCTCGCACCTACATGCCACCCTGATGGAAGATGCCATAAAGGTCAGGCCCAGGAGGGTAGACCCGTGGGCACCATGAGAGGTGACCCCAGACACCAAGATCGGGAATGAGAAGGTGGTCTATGATGCATGACTATGGAGCACCATGAGAGGTGACTCCCAGGCACCAAGCTCGGGATTGAGAAGGTGGTCATAAGTCAATTGCAAAAGAGAAACTCTAGAGGGGTATGCCAGGGTTAGGGTAAAAGCGGTGGAGAATGACACATTGAAAATGTAAACTGTCTTGATAAATAATTTGATTGTGATTATTAAATTGTTAGCCATATATGTGAAGTTGTGGATGTCCCCACATACTAGCTTTGGTTGATCGATGTTTTGTTTGTCGATGTTTTAGGTACAACCCTGAAATGAACAAACAGTAAGGTGACACATTGTGAAATAAAGAAATAAAGTGAAAGGAGGAATTAGATAGTTTAATTCAAGCTTTGGATAGGTAGATTTCCAAAGTTTTTCAAAGGTAAGTAAAGTTTTAATTTTATACCCAATTCTAGTTTAGTTAGTATAATTTCATAATTATTATTGATTATTTGTCAAACCTTTGATCCTGTTAATTGAATAACGGCTCTGACCTTCGGGTCTCCCTTAATTGGGGGTTACCGGGAGGCGGGGTCGTTACAACAACATTAGACATTTAACATCAATAACATCTTTAGAGTGCTTCTTGTAAGCATCCCTTTCATCTTTGGGTGCAGTGAGAGCACGTTCATCTGGTTCTAGTGTATCTAGGACATAGAGCTTTCTCTCTTATACGAGAACAATTCTCAACGTCTAGGACCTGATGTGGAAATTATTTCCACTTAACTTGTCCTTCTCAAGGACTTATCACAAGGAAGATATTTTATTGGTTGCTATTTGATTCTACAAGAGAGATTTGCAATTTTTCAATACACTTTTAATTTGATTAGATCAATAAAATTTGACAATGTTCAATTATGCCTTTAATTAATTATTGCTCCCACTATTTTGTTAAAATTGATAGCTCTCTTGTAGCAATTTGGAAAATTGGAAAGAACAACCGTCTAGTGATCTATGACCTAAAACAATTGAGCTATTATCGGCCAACACCATCATCAATATCCAATCACTAAGGTAGGAAAATGTTTCAAATTGCATCTTATGTAACTCTTAGATATATGTTATGTGAAACTCTTTGCCTAGGTACTTAATCTCCTTAAGATCACCTAGTTAAGTCTGACCCAAAAACCCACACAATAATGATGCATCCTGCTTGGCAGGCCCACATGACTACCATAACACTTCCACAAGATGGACAATGCACCACACTTGGCGTACCCAAACTTAGTCGATCAAGCTTTTCATGCATGTTTCCTATGGAAACTATAAGACCCTTGACCTATGTATTGGGATAACCCTATTTTTTCTATTAAGTTCTTAGAACCTTTCTCTAATCCATTGAGATGCTTTTAAAGCTTGTGGAGAGCTTAAGTCTCTAGTTTGAGCTTAGTTGGATGGTGTTTGTGCTTTTTGTGTTGGTTTTGAGTCAAATTACAATTTACCCAGTAGAGAGGGTTATCTTGAAACTTTCCATGCCTAGTGTGTACCCTTCCCTCCTTGACATCATGAGAGAGATTTTGATGCTTAGGGATGCCTTTGTTGAGCCTTAGATGAGTGATGACACCCCTAGGGGTGATTAGGGTTTCTAGGGTCTTGCTTTGTGTCGACCATGTGTGCATGGTTGAGTGTAGTGACCCTTGTCTCGACCTTGAGATGTGTTTTGGGGTGTGTCTCGATCGAGACACCTTCCTTAGGTTGTTTTGTCTCAACCATGATGGTCTTGGAGTGGTTGCACTACAAGATATCTTATCAATACCGACATTTTATGCAAACACCACATGTTTTGAGCTGGTATAAATTGTGTATACCCACACAATAGATGATGCTAGTATTAAACACTTGTTTTATTAAAATTATATTAATGTTTTTACTCTCTGAATACGTGCCTCATTCCAACTCCCCATGACCCATTCCAATATTTGAACAAAACCCTACTCTCCCTTGTAAAGCATACCATGTATTAACCTACCGCCATGTTCTCCAAAACACTACAGTTCTAATATATTTGTGTGTCACCTCCCCAGTAACCCCTTACATCCTCCCTTCATGTTACTCATATCTATTACCATAGATCCTACCACATTACAACATGAACTAGTTGATTTGTGCTCTTTGACTCCATGATTATCGCTATGAGCAAAACAACAATGTTGTTTGTATATTGTTCCATTAGATTTTAGTCAAAATCATGCTTGGCTGGTATCTTCTAGTTTTAAACTTCTAAAGAAGTCAAACAAATCCAAAAGTCAAAGCAGAGTTTGAATATCTATTCATTACCTTTGTGATTATCATTTTTGTACTTTTTATTTGTACCTTGGTATAATTTTTGTTAGTGTTTTGCTCATTCCATCTTCAATGTTTCCCCATAAACCTGTAGACTTTGAATTCTTTATAATTAAAAATATTTCTCAAAATCTATTTGTATATGCAATTAATGCTTTCCTTAACTATCTTAGTTTTTTTCTATGTATATATTCATCATATCAATCAACATTATAATTTGATCCCTCTTAACAAGTAGTATCTTAGTGATTTCTCATCTCCATGTCCCCAGTCATATGTCTAACCCGACCCATCAGCTGTACAGAATACTAGGATCTGGAAAATTATGTGCCCAGGAAGCATGACAACAATGGTGGTGGAACAGTTGTGGCAACATGAATTCCTTCTAACCAGAGTATGGGGAAGCAATTTCATCCAGCAAATGTGTGCAGTCTAGTCACTACAATATTGCTACCAGGTCAACACATATAAAGAAAAATATCCTCAACACATGTAAGGAAGAATACCCTCAACCACACTACCTCATTATTAATATTGGTTCTATTTTTTCTTCTAATAGATTGCATAATGTTCCTTACTCTTTGCTACTATATGTACTGAGCTTTATCAGTCACTTAATGTCAAGATATTTCTTAAATTTATAGTGGACTAAAAATTCATCCTACTGACTTTGAAAAGATGTAATTGAGAATGTACTACTATCTCTTTATTTAAAGGTGTATCTTTATCATACTTCTTAGGAATCACATAGTATTAACATGCTAGATTTAGAGGGAGGATCCAACATCTCAAGAATTAGAGCTTGAAGCAAAATTTTAAGAGGCCCTTTCATGTGAAGAGCATTTACATGTTGATAATCAAGAGAAGATTCAAATCATAATAGCATACATTTTAGACTTGAAGAAGAGCATATTGGCAATGCCAAAAACACATAGGTAGTTTATTATCAATACTTTCTCTTAATAAGCTAAATGTGGTCAGTGATTTTCATATTTGATCCATATACATTCAAATATAATATCATATTAAACACATTAGTATCATATTCTTACGTAATAATACACCATTCAAATACATACACCATAGTTCATAGAATGAGGTTGAACAATTTCTAAATATGACATGATTATTCACCCATTTTAGAATATGTGCATATTTTCTCACTTCCATCCAATTTCACTAGTATTAATATTTGTTGGATATAAATTTTTATAATTCTAGGTTCTTATGATGTAGGAGAATGCTACCCGTGATGAAGAAAGTTGAATCAAGAAAAACCACTCAATATCAAAAGCAATCAAGTTCCTTTGTTTGTCTGGATGAAACTAATGAAGAAAATGCAGGATTTTGTATAGAGTTGTGTTTTTGTGACATAAAACAACACAGTGGATTCCCTTGTTGAAACCTTTTCAAATATTAAATATATGATTTCTTTCTTCATCTCAAGAATCAGAGTCATGGTTCTGTTTGTATAATTTGTATGTTATGAACGCTAAAAGGATATATAGTTGCAATATGGATGCCAAAATGATATGACTTGGATGTGAATTTTATTTTCTCCTTGTGTCATGTTTCCAACATCTACATAATATATTGATAGTTGTATACCCTTAGTATACTAGCAATCTATAAAAGCTAGGATGCAATTTCCCACATGTTGAAAAATTATATAACAACAATCTTAATCTAATATTTTGTATTAGATTTTGTGTCTCCAAACAACAATTTTTTTATGCTTATAGTATCTATATTAGCACCATATAGGTGCAGCATATAGGAAACAAGTTGGTTATTTTGGTTCCATAGTACATACCCCGAAGACCTTAAACTTTGTGCCAACACACTAGAAGTGATGGCATAGAAGACATAATGACTGATAGGAGCTAACCTGACACACCTATACCAGCAACCACAAGTGCTGGTATAAACTCAAAAAAATCTAGTAAAGGGATATGCCGACATCAGTATAGACAACATTTGTTGGTCACTGGAATAGCTTATACCAGCATTTCTAAACCAATACCAGCATTTTGGTGGTTGATGGTACAAGACCATATTGTTGTAGTGTTGGGTCGAGATAGTTTGTCCTTTTGTGATATGTATCAATTTTGAGTGTCTTAGTGACCTTTTTGTCTCAACCAGGATGTATATGATGCTCTTGTTTCAACCTCCTTGAGGTGTTGTGATCGAAATCAAGTATTGGGGATCTAAGTGGTCAAGGCCCAACATTGATTGTATCAACATCTCGTGCATGCATGAATATAGTGGTTGCATGTTATTTTCTTCTGTGGACAAGTGTTCCTTTGGTGCCTTTAGGTGTTGACACCTTATCTCCACCCTCCTTCTCTCCTCCTCAAGTATATAAATCCTCTTGTCTACATGCAAGTGACCCTTTTCGATTCTCTGCCTACTCCTTCCTTGCTTTCCCATCCTTGGATCCTTGAGAAGATAGAAGGGCTGATCTTTGGACCTTTAGAGACTGAGATCCCTTACATGTGTTGAATTTTGGTCATCTTCAATCTTTGTAAGTGTATGCCTTTCTTTGGTGACGTTTTCCTTTGATCTTATACCCCATCTTCTTCTCTTTTCTCGGTCATAGACTATGGACTATCCATGGTGGCCATTTTGGAGAGAACTTCTCATCACAAGGGCCATAGGCCATGTTTTGACAAGGTGGTACCCAAGTGATAGGAAGTTTTTTCTCTCTTTTCTCCTTTCTTCCTTCAGTTCATCCTAGGGCTTCTTATCCCCATTTATTGATCAATCTTTGACCTTGGTGTCTTGTTCTTCTTAAGGTGATCCTATGGCTGGATGTGGAGCTTTTGGTGGAGCTTCATCATCCTTGGTGATTGAGTGCTTGGAGTTTGTGATCCTTGAGTTTGATCTTACTTAAGGGGGGTTATATAACACTCCACCCTCTCTATTATTATACATTCTATTTACATGCATTTTGATGTTTCTCTCTCTAAAAAGTCCCCTTAGCATTCTAATAGATAATATCATGCTCTAGAACTTGAATGATGGTGATTATCTTGGTTGTTTGCTTAGAATATGAAACCCTAAAGTAAGGTACCCAGTTTTGGAGATGATTGTGAAATGGTGGTTTTCTTCCTATCTTTTGACCTTAGTTTTGATCACATGCATGAGGTGCTTGTAGCTTGATGTATCGTGGAATTTAGGTTCTATTTTGGAGGCATTGAATATGGGTTTTTCTCACTTGCATGAGGTTCTTCCTTGGTGATTTCATGACACACACTTTTAGGGTTTATGGTGGTTTTTTATGCTATGAAGTTTCTCTCCTTTAGGATGGTGATTTTCCTTGTTGTAATCTTTTATTTTATATGAGGAATACTTCTATTTTGATGATAGTTCTTTGCCTTGGTGGTAGCTTGATCTTAGTGGTTTCTATACCTTGATTTCTTCTTGGGTCGAGACACTTTTCTATGGTGTTTGGTCGTGATGTTGTTCCTATTTTGGGTCGAGGTAAGTGCCTTGTATCGTTCAAGACATGCTTGTATTTTAAGGTTGGGACAACTTTTGTTTTAGGGGTTTAAACCCTAATTCATGACGTGATCGAAACATAAGTTTGTGTGGTGGTTGAGACACCTAGATCTGTTGCGGTCGAGACACCTAGTTGGTTGTGGTCGAGACACCTAGTCCTATTTTGGTCGAGACACTTAGGTTTGTTGCGATTGAGACAGCTTACATGAAGGTGGTCGAGACACTTGTTCCATGGGTGGTCAAGACACATATTTAATCATATAATCAACACACGTATATGAGTAAGCAAGTAATGATTCATGTATAGTGTTATTTAAGTGATTGTTTGGTTAACCCTAATATGCTCCAAGAAAGTGAGAGGTGGTGTACCTAGGGTTTGGTGATTGAATGTAACTATAAAACCCTAATTGGTTATGTATGGAACCCTAATCTTAATTTTGGGCCATGTGATATGTTTGCTTCTCTCTCATGGATTGGTTATTTTATTATGATTTTTTCTCTCTCTTTCTTATGAATCCCTAATCTTGCAGGTGAAATGAATGCCATGCATTGTGTATGTTATGGTGATGATTATATGATAAAGGGTGATGGCTATAAGCCTTGATGAGACATGATGAGGTCATATTGATGTGATGGGTCCTATGACCTAGTGATGGCTTGATGCCTATTGTGAGGTGATATCCTCTAGTAATATGATTGAGGGATTGATATTCCCCCAGTGATGTGCATTGGTGATGGCCTTGTAAATGGAAGTGTTACAAGTATCATGTGGTGATGATGTGACTAGTTCACACCTTATACATTTTATATATTGTGGAGTTGCACCATTCCCTTATCTTTGTAGAGTTTGTTTTGGATTTTTACATTGTAACTTGATTGATGCTAAAAGACACTCAATTGGCATATCTAATAAAGTGAAACTCTAATCATATATGTTCCATGTTCCATAGATCCATTCCAGTTCCAGTCTTAGTGTTGGATGGTGAAATGAGTCGGTCCTACGGGAAACTCAGAGTGCATATTTTTTAATATGTGGGGGTGCAAGTTGCGTATCTCCTTGCATCCACAATTACAGGTTGTGTGAGATAGCCATGCATGAGCTACTCTCCTTGTAATATGGATGGCCATCATGCATGAGCCAATCCTTTCTTTTTAGAATGGCCATGCGTGAGCCTGTTCTTTTAGCATTGTTACCTGTACCAAGGTGGGCTAGGTGTTATTAGATATGGATGGCTATGCGTGAGCCAATCCTTCAGCTTGACTATATGTCATTGTTGCAGTTGACTAATATGTCTCTATGACATTTTCTCTTATGATGACCAAGAGGTGTTGGGGAGTTCGTGGATTCTATCTCTTCCATTGACCTTGTATGACATTGATTTTGACTTAGTAGTGGTCGGTTGAATTTGGGTGGTACGACTCAAATCTTCAGGGCATAAAAGATGTAATACAACCGTGTAGTATTTTTCTTAGGGTCAAATGTAAATAACATTGGTTGAAACCTTTGCCTTATCTTCATACTGATTTCTTGAATTATAATGTGGTAAGAGAAATCAACTGTTATACATGTTCTTCATATTCCTTTTTAGAATATTGATTATTCTGCAACTCAGTGATATCTGCCTAGTTTTGTTTAATCTGCTTTATTTGTTAGGTACATATAAGTTATCTAAATTAGTTCAACCTGCTAATTATTTTATGTACTTTCTTAGTTATATGTACTTTCATAGAGTTGGTAGAGAGTTATATCTCTCGATGGGACATTTGGTCTCACCTCGTGGGTTTCTACATCTTTTAGGTGGTCCTACATGAAGCGATAGAGGTCGGGCATGTGAGGAATATTAGCAACAAGAGTAGTAGTTGATAAGGTTGGATATGCTTCTAGTTTTTTGGTGATAAAGTCTTAGATGTCATCTATGTACACTCAGATCCTTGGGGGTTGTTCTCGATGTGTTTTGTGGTTATCTTATTGATATGAGATTTTTGGCATGTGTTCCGTTGTTGTATAGATATGGTATGTGTATATGTATATATTTGGAACATGTACCTCATGTAACAGATGGACCACATGAATGATAGTGTATGATGATTTAAGCACCTTATAGTATGATATGTAATGCATGTGGCAGGCTTGGGGACTTATATGTGATAAGTTTTTGGCTTATGGTGCTTTTAAGAAATCAGTTTTAATTTCATGTATTTTCTAGTAATTCGCATGTTTAGTTTTAATTCGGCATTTAATTTTGAGTAACCTTGGTTGTAGCACATTGGGGCATCACAAAAAGCATCTAAGACTTAGGGATTTTATTTTTATAAATATATATACATATCCGATCACCACATACTTATAGTATGTATCATATACATGCTATATCCCACAAAATAGAAGCATGCAATTATAAACACAAGCGACAGTTATGGCATATCCATACTATTGTAATTCCTTAGAGCCACAAGGAATTACTACCACCTATGGTCTACATCATATGCAAAAACTAGTTGTGGGTGATGATCTGTGTTAAAGCCAATTTGGGTCAATCGGTTCAAATGTTGAACTGATTGGATTGCCTCGTGGACATTTGGTTGGTCTAGCAGATCGGTCATCTGGTCTCAGGTCCAAACATCTTCAGCATACCTCAATCTATCAATTAGGCCACCAGTCGATCAGTTTGACTCCTCCTAACACCAGGCCTCCTCGGTCCTCCACTTGTTCGGTTTGTTTTCAAAATGGGTGTCTTCTTCTTCATAACAAGAACTAAATGTATACTAACATATTACATGGTAATAGGGAAACCTCAGATGTGTTACATTCAAGGGGAGAATAGAAGGAGAGAATAAATACTTTTACATATGGAAGATAACATAGAGGCTTGGTATGCAAATCGAGATAAAACAAGTACAACAACAACCATCCAAGGACATATAATCAGGGTTATTGGTCATAACTATGCTAACATCCACCATGAAAACTATTTTTAAGGTGACGAGTATAAATTTCATATATACAATATCTTATATACATGGACAATATGTAGTCTTCAATTGGATATACACATTAATCATTTAAATATTGCATACATGTAATAAATAAATGATGAAAACCAAAATCTAATCATATCGATTAGATACCAAAGGATAGTAAATTGGTGTGGCTCTGATACCACTATATGGAAATGTGGCATCACATAAGGCATTGGAAACAAAAATTTAACTGCCATATTTTTCTTTAGACAGTAGATTGCATTAACAACTATGTAATGGGAATGATGGTTGCAAGGTTATACTTGGTCTAGGAGCAAGTCCAACGACTCTCCCTTCCAGTAGCATGTGTCTTTCTTCAAGTTGCACCTGGACAACATTAGAAACGGCCTGCTGGTTGATCACCATGGATGGCAGTTGACCTTACCATCCAAGCAACAAGCGACAACCTCCTCGTCTCTATAGTAGTCCACATAGACCACTGGGAACTCTTTTCATTCTATATGAATGGACAAGGAGTTGTCCCATCTAGTCAGTGTGCAAGCACCAACATGCTCTCCCAATTGTCTCTCCCATGCTATCCCTCCCTTTGACAGGTAGGACTTGCTCCTCTCACCTTGCCACAACTGTGAGAAGACAACAATTGCCAATGTTCATTGTTGTGTCTCTATAAAGCCTTGACTACCCCTCTTTTTATAGGAGGGTCAGGGTCAGGAGTTCTTGTCTGAGAGGGAGTCAAAGGGGATGGAATTTCATGAATTTTTGTAACTTGCAAATGATGAAACAGTCAGTTCACAAGTGTTCAGTTGTCATGTGAGCAGATCAGTTCTACCCTTGAATCTGTCTTTTCAATATGTTTCCAAATTGTAATTGCATTGTCAATTAATATAAGATTAATGAATAACATGTCGTCAACATTAATCCTTGATCAAATCAAGTTGATGAACCAAATAGTCAGTTCACAACCTGAACCAGTCAATTTACGAGCCTAAGCCGATCAGTTCACCTACTGAACCGGTCGTCTCATTGACATGATTGCCATTGTTGGTTCAATTATTGTAACACTTGAATTGATAAGTCCAACACTTGAATCGATAAGTCCAACACTTGAATTGGTCAATTCGCAGTCCAATCAGTCAACTTTTAACCATTGTTGTTTAAATTGAATACCTAACTCTTTAGTAATCAAGTTTAAACTACATTCATGAATAAACTCCTATTCCAGGTGTATCCTATGTGTGTGACTCTATAGGTTCCATGTTACATTGGCAGTGAATGTCCATAACCAATTTATGAGATCACAAGCAATGATTGGTATCTATCAAGACATCAATGCGACCCAAGTAATCAGAACATTGGAGAACAACTACAACCTACAATATCTTCTTGGTTTTATAGTGATTGTATAGTTCCTTTGTCACTGATATCCAAATTGAACTCGAGTCATGAAATCATCATCCTCTTCAATGCACAATCCACGTTCCTTGAACTAGAGCATACTTTGTGAGATATATGCAAGCTCAATATCACCTATTGAATCATATGAGCATGGTTACACATTTATCAGTCTCGCTTATCAAGTGGCCATGATGTCATACTCCAGTAGGAGAGATAAATCCCATCTATATCACTCACACTCATCCCCATGTGTCATTATCCACCCGAGCACCACCTTTATGGTAACCCTTATTCAATGTCACGGTGTATGATGTCAAAGTACATCAAGCAACATGTATGAGTGTAGTGATTTCATTTCTAAGAACCACAATCACCACTGTCACTATGAGAGATGATTCTAACTACCAATCAATGTTTCCATGTATCACTCTCAAGGTGGGTTTGTCAGATACCCTGTTCTCTAACAAGTATATATGCATTTGTTTTGATATCACATATCATGACTTAGTGAGATTATGTCATCAACCAGCACACACTCTAGTCTAACGTGCTATTGTTGTCTATCAACTTCCACAATAACAATCGAATATGGACATAATTAGAATGCATCCACTCTTGACCTTTGTATGATCTCATTGTTTAGGTTCTCAACCCGAAGACATACATCATTGAGCAATATCAATCTTTAGACATTTACTATGTTACACCAATATCTCATAACAAAATAAAACAGAATAAATTGGAAGATTGACTTTATTATTAACTAAATTATTTACCAAGCATGCCATTACAATCATCATATAATTGAGACTCTAGGCATACATACCAACATGATGAGACATAGGATATTATATAAGGAAAAGTAAAGAAGAAAAATTAAAGCATACATGGTAAACGCCAGTCACTACAATATGGGTTTCTAAAATGATATACTGTCATGAACATCAAATCATGATAGTGAAGATAAATGACTTATATAAAGGTGTGTGATGATTGGAAATGTTCTTCCCAATGCCTCTCCTTGATTTGATAGAATGGAGTTTGTCATGTGTCTTTCTATCCAATAAATGGCCCCAACTGCAGACACCCAGAGAAATATATCCCTCAGGACCAAATCTGACCCATAGTCTCCACCCTTCCAGCCCACAAACCTACCATCCTTTCTCTAATGAGCCAGTCCCAAAGGATTTTGATTGTAGTAGGAGGATGATATTTAGTCCTAATTTAGTTTATAGGATTCCATATGGGTAAGTATTTAGTCCCACCAATAGTACACATCCTACATTTGTTTAACTAAAATCCTCATTTTGGATTTTAATTTTGTTGGGAGAGAAGTTTGAGCCCCCTATGACTTTTGACTCCTACACCCCAAGTACTTACGTGATACCAGTTGTGACTATCCCATGTGTGAATCTTGAAGTCTAATCTTGCATCTCGACGCCCACGACCAATGTTCCTTGATCCCATCATCTCTCTCAATGACTCCAACAACACATCATCAATGTGAACTTCTCCATTTCTATTAGCTACATTCACATGTATGTATAGGCACATGTGATCATCATCTTTGAAATCATCCTACATCATGATGCTAGAACTGGTTCCATAGGCTTGAGATTCAGCTCCTCTGGCAAACAGAACTCAAGAAGTTTCCAACTTTGACTCAGGCTCATATAATCAATTATATGCATTCCGTTGACAAGTTCGTAGGGTGACAGAGAATATCATAAGAACAATAAATTTAGCACAAACAAGAAATTTGTGCAGACCCATGCAGCTCATCAGCACATGAAAAGCCCTTTGAGTTTGACAAACCCACATGAACGCTAGCAATTTGCAAGCATGGAAATTTTGCACAATAGATGTTTCCATGACACTATTAGGATGAACGTCAACATAGTAGGGAAGAAATTAAATTTAGATTATCAAAAATGATAATGTAGTATCCAATCTACATCCATATGTTGGTTCTTACTTTTGTTTACCTTTCCTTTCTATGTACTTGTCTGACATTTCTGGGAAAGTAGAATGTCCATGCCTATCACAATAAAAAGCAAAGGACTTCCCACTATCCTACACATCTAGATATAAAAATACTCCATATATAACAATTTATGCTACATAATGTATGTGGTGTTCGTGCTAGCCCACTAAACTATGGGAGCTTGCATCATCATATCCAATCTATATCCATACACCGGTTATCACTTTTGTTTCCCTTTCTTTTCTCTGTACTGGCCTGACATTGTTGGGAAGGCGGAATATCTATGTCTATCACAATAAAAACCAAAAAACTTTCCCACTAACCTACTCCTGGAGATATGAAAAATTCTATACCTAATGATTTATGCTACACAATATATATGGTGTTCCCTCTAGCCCACACTACTACAGGAACTCACATTTCTCTATGCCAGCAACAATAGTTTATGCAAAAGTGTAACAACTACAACATGAGTAAATACTAAGAGGGTGAAATGTAAAGAGGGTAAAATGTAAAAAGAAAAGCTATGAGGGAAGTTGAAGAAAAGGATAGTAGAAAAAGAGAGTTGAGAAAAGGAATTTAAAATGCATAGGAGTGAAGTAGAAAAAGAGGAAGGAAGTAGAAAAAATAGAAGAAGAAAGTATTCTTCATGTCATACTGAATGTTGGTTACAACCCATACCTTGTCCTACTATTAGTTTGAGGGTTTATGATAGTCTTGGGGTTAATTGCATCTCTATTAATACTTTACATTATTAACATGCTTCTTTATGATTTTGTTTTTCTTAAACATGTTAATTTCTAAGTTAAAAACATGTGTTGTTCCTATGTTGAGATTTGACCTTTAGTTAATGTAAAATATATCCTACACATGTACACGGAAAGATCTTTAAAGAAATTGTGTAAATAATTAATAAAAAAATAATTAATTGTGAATTTTATCAAACTTTTACTATAGAATTATAAAAATAATCCAATTTAAAAAGAATGAATTAAATCAGATTTAAAATGATATAATATCACACTTTAGTAAAATGTGTAAGATAATCAATCAATGGTCTCCAAGTGAGGGAATCCACCGATGATGCCAACCAACAAAAATGAGTTGTGGTGCTTCCTAACACAACCAATCATGAATAGAACCATAACTTTTTATATGCATATTAGAATTTGACAAAATCTTATTTCTAGAATCATAGTTTATTTTGCCACACGAGCATAGACCTAAAATAACAAAGATGAATGAAAGGTGAGTTCTAGGGTGACATTGGGGACGACCAAAAAGAACATGGCAATAGTAGACATAGTCGTAGAACCATCAAGGTAAGTCTAGATTCTACGTTTTCTTATCTGGATCGGTCTGAACTGTTAACTTAAATTACACCAGTCGCTATTGCATGTAACGAAGTAATTCAAAATTAACAATACCAACTCGGCACATTTCTTCTCTCTTTCCCTTGTCATTCTTTTTCTCTCTTATTCCTTGGTCAAAGCTTGGATCAAGGTTAATTAGAAAGTACATTCCTCTTTTCCTCTTCTTCTTCCTTGTATAGAATGACCCTGGAATATATTGGATTTGACATGTATGTGGTGGAACTGGAGCTTTTAGCTAAAATATAAGACAACAAGTTAAGATTTGGAGAAACTAAGATTATAATCATGATCAATATCTAGAATTGAACTCAAGGTGAGTGGAAATTCATCTTTTATCCATGATTTGCATAGAACTTAATTTGAAATATGAAGAATGTGTATTGCCTTGTTTACTATTTTATTGTTCTTAGCATAGTGAGCCCTATTTCATATCACTAAGGTATGAATGACTAAAATAGCTAGAAACTTTAGTGGAGTTGAATGATTTTAGTTCTAAAATGTATGTATATTATTTGTATGAGTTCTAAACACATTGATATATAGATGCACCAATGTATCTTGGTTTTCCCCAAATACTCAATTATGAAATACATGATAGGGAGTGCTATAACATAACTTGATTCCTTTTCGTTATGAATATGAGATGATAAACCACATATACAATTCCTTATAGAGATATTTGTTTGATTTTTAGTTTATCAATCTAAGTTACATACAATTATGGATATTGATAGTTTAGTACAGATCAGTTAGATTAGTATTAATATCTTTTAGTATGAACAATAAATGATATTTTATATAGTACAAACTGTACCAGTATATTCTGATTTGCTCAAGTTATTATGTGTAAGTGAAATACAATGCTCTTTACAAGTGAATTATTGTATTAAGATATAGTAATTCAATTATCATAGAAACTCAATTTATGTGTTTTCAGATTTCTAGGTTTACCTAAATTTGTTTGAGTATGCTTTTTAGTACTACATATACAATATAGAACACAAAATGTAAGAAGAATGAGTTGAGTATAGGATCCAGCTAAAAAGAATCGGTAGATCATTGAATAGTGAAATTAAAGGCTTTTAGATTCCTTGAAGATCGTAGATTCATTATAGAGATTTGTGTCATGATGGAGGGAACGACTTAGCCACTAAAAGCATCTAGGAGAGGAAGATGGAGCATGTCAATGGGGCATGAGGGGTTAAGCCCAATGTGGACGACCTCCTGAATCATACATAAATATCCAATATTAACCAGAGATTGTGATACCCAGTGGTAACCAACAATAATCAGAGACCCCAGTATTAATATGTTTACACTACAAATAAAAACATGTACCCAACACTAAATGGAGATTTTAGTGGTATATAGTTCAGTTACTACTCATCGAGTTAGTCTTTTGGAATCATTGATTTAGGTAGTTTAAGAGAGAGTGATTTGACTCTCCATCTAAGTACTCAAGTTTAGATGATGAGTCTAGTTTTCTCCTACTGGTTTATATAGCTAGTGAGGCCAGACATGGTTAGGCCTGTTGTAGACTGGGTATCTAGTTAGCAGACTTCAAATCCCAAGTCATCTCTAAGTCTTATTTAGTGAGATCATATCTTTCTGTGATGCTTCTATAAGTTTTAGTACACATCATGTGGGTCTTGGACACTAATAATGTGATTAAAGATTAACTAGTCATATTCAAGAATTATTGATTAGTTATTCCTATTTTTTGATTGGTTGAAGGATTTGATAGTGTTTGTCATTCATCTCAATATTCAATGATTTTTCTTATCTTTGTACTATTTTAGTTCACTAAATGAAAATTATATGTATTATATTCTCTAGTTGATGAATTTCCATTTAGTGAGCCAATAGCTCACATTCTATTGAGAAAAAATTTAGGTAACCTGTTAATTTTGGAGATATCTATAGATTCCAAAAATTCCTATCAGAGAAGGATTTTAGTAGTGTTTCAAGGTAGAGTTAGAAAATTTTAGTCCATGTCCACTATAGGTCATAAAGTGAGAAAGAAAAAGTTGTATTATTCAAGTAATAAAGCAACGTAATTTATTTTCTTGTAGAATTATTGTGAAATATATACTTCATTTATTTGAATGTATTGAACTATCAAGTGATGAATAAGAAAAGTCAAGTGGTTTGATTATGAAATGAATTTCATATGAAAGGATTTTATCTACATGACATGACTTTATATATAAAAATAAAAATAAAATGTTCATAGTGTTTTTGATATCGAATTTAATCACATGAGACTCTCTCATGTGGTATAGAAGGCCTGACAGTTGGTATGGTACTGAAGTCTTTTTTGTGTGGTAGCCATTTTTTGTATAATATTAACATAAGATTCAATAGTGCGGCCTAGTTGTACATAATAAAACCAATGTCAGTACTATAGTAACAAATGATTGTGTCCTTATTGGACTTAGAAATGTTAATAAAATATGTATACCAATATTAGATTTTTTGGTATAGTACTAATTGAATAGTACAATACCAAAAAAGTATAGTACGACCTGACTATTATCCAATTTGTGTACAATTTATGATTCAATGGTGGAAGATTGTTGAACGGAAGAAAATAATTTTGGTATAGTAATAACAAGTCATTCTCGTCTTATTATGCTTAAAAATGATAGAAATAATTATGCCAATATCAGAAATTGGTATAGTACCAACAAAATAGTATAGTACTAGCTGATCAAGATCAATTTTCGATACAACACTAACACACAATTATGTAATGGAACCTTGTTGTACTTTATAAAAACATTTTGCATAGAATCATGATCGTGTTATACTTGGAAATAATGATATCAATATTAGATTTTGATATAGTGCCAATAAATAGTACTTTAATAAAATATTGTAGTACTGACTAACTTTAACAAAAAATAGTATACAATACTAACATCAAATTTAATAGTGGGACCTTGTATTATTAAAAAAATAAATTTTGATAGTACAACAACTTATTGTGGCATTTGCTTGAAAATATCAACAAATAGTCAAAGAAATATTAGAATTTGGTACAATACTAACAAATCTATACAATATTGAAAGTACTATGGCACTAGATAGAAGAATACTAAAAAAAATTAGTATTGAATAGCAATGTGTGAAACTAAACCAAGCTAAAAATACGTATACATTCATGGTAAAAAAGAATCAAGACTTAGATATTACTTTTATTGATACAAGATATCGGTTTTGAAATTTAGTACCAAGCTCATTCTGGATTTTTTTATTAATATATTCTTTTTCATGGGATAGTGGCCTTGCAAATGAAAAAGAATTAAACTAAAAAAAGTAAATATATACTATTCCATGTGGTTTTCATAGGAAAAAAATTTAACCACAGAAAAAATGGCGTATTTTGGATGCTTTGCTGCTCGGGCAAAGTTGTGTGCATTATTACAATTCGGGTTGATTGCCTATGCTAGTCTGAAAGATCAAATAGCAAAGGAAAATAGGAGTAGATGTGAAAAATTTATCTTATCTAACAGTAGCAGATATGAATAGAGAGAAAGAGAGTAAAAAATGAAAATAAAAGTAAAAAGCGGAGATTAATAAGGAGGAGGTAGAAAAGTATAGGTAGATAAATAAGGAGGGAGGTAGAGAATTATGAAGAGATAATAGTGGCATAGATAGAAAAAGAGAAGATAAATAAGGAAGGAGTTAGGAAAGGAAAGTGGTGGATATATTATTGTATTGATTTGTATAAAAATACCAAAATACTTTCCTCATTTTTTTAGGTCCCTACCTCTTTTTATTAGCACATTGCTAATAATACGTATACCCAAATATTTGGTGTATTTTTTTTAGTGATGCGTAAATAATAGATAAAAATATTTTCCTCCTCTTTTTTCCCTTCCTCCTCTACTCATTTTCACACAATACTAGATAACATAAGTACCATACGGCTTTCTGTATTTTGATACTTATGCACAAGTATTATTAAAAGATATTCATAAAAGTACTAGATAAACATATACAATATCAAAAAGTATTTCTCTCATTTTCTTTCCTTTATTATATTACTTTATTCTCTTCAGTACCAAATGCTATTCACAACAATACCAAATAAACATAAACAATATCAAAGTACTTCCATCTCTTTTTTGACACAAATAAGAATCCATAGCATTATTATTGTAATGTGTGTTGCATACGACTTTTGACACAGTTTGGTTAATAAACTTGTAACATGCAGATTTATGTATTCCTGACATATGTAGAAATAATGCCGAAACTATTCATAACTATACCAAATAACTTTAAAAAAAACTACTATTTTCTGCCTAGTTCCTTCCTCACTTGTTGTGCACGGTGCTAATACTTTTCTCCTATCTTCTTTTTTGCATAGAGATAATCATACTCCTCTCCTCTCTCTTTTTACACAATATAATCATACTTCCCTCCTCTCTGTTCTTTTACAAAGTGCCAATTATACTTTTGTCCTGTTTTTCGGAAGTGGGATAATGGGAGAGCCCTTCAGTTTTCCTCCATTCTGCCTCCCAAAAAACACATGTGTTTTCAAGGGTGGAAGGGACTTTATTTGGTGTTACTAAGTAGGGTTGTCAATGGGTAAGGGTAAACCCGTTTACCCTTTACCCATACCCTGTAGGGGAAGGGGAAGGGTAAGGGTAAAGGATTTTCTTACCCTTTACCCGCTTACCTGCTACCCTCTAACCCACTACCTTAGTGGGTAAAGGTAAGGGTAAGCCATTACCCATACCCTCTAACCCTCTACCCGCCAATATTTATGTATACTATATTAAATGTATGGTCATATGTTGTTTGAATCTATGCAATATTTAATATTATGGGGTCACCATTTTAAATAATACATGATATTCTTTTTGACTTCTTATATAGTTAACTTGGTTGTGTATGCAATACTATTTTGGAGGTGCAAGACACATGTATATAAGTAGTCTATGTTCCATTAAATAATTTGTGGTGTAATGCAACCATGTATATAATAACAAGATTTAATCTTTAATGTATCATTTGATACATATGTGAGGTGATGTTATCTATTTTATTTGTGTTTTATATTTTTGGATGCAACAACATTTTAGAGGGTATAATATATGCATACTTCTAATAATACCTTTCTATGACATATTGTCCTTTAATATCATTTTAACATAGAAGTGTTAACCTACTAGGAATAATTTATTTTTTCACACACCAATGTTAGGGTACTACCATTTGTTCATGCATTCAATACAACACTTGTAGAATATTACTTAGAAACATTTTGGGTATTTAAATTCCATTATGGAACATCTTGATATTTCACTCAAAAATATGATTGTACTAGCTAGACCATTATTGTTAATATTATCACAAATTTGAAGATGACATATAAATTCCCCACTTCACCCTTACCCTCCCCATTTACCCTGTGGGTAAGAGGGTAAGGGTACGGGGAGGGTAAGGATATTGGTGGAGTGGGGAATTACCCATACCCTTACCCGCCAGACTTGGTGGGTAAGGGTAAGGATAAGACCTTACCCTCCCCATACCCTCCCCATTGACAGCCCTAATACTAAGTATGGTGGGAGGTGGAGAAACATGGAAAGAAAATACAATAATTTAAGAAAGAAGTGAAATAGATGTTATCGATACAAAAACATAAGTACTTTCCTCCTATTTTTCACACTTTCCTCTTTTTGTTAGCATATTATTAATACATGTATCATACTGATTTGTTTACTTTTAGAACGGATGTGTAACCCGAATCAAAAAGTACTTTCCTCCTCTATTTCAGTATGGTAAATAATACATATACCATATTGATTTGCATAGTATCTAACTAATGCACAAATAATGTCAAGAGATGTTCATATACAATACCAAATAAACATAAACAATACAAAAAATAGTTACTTATTTTCTACTTTTCCTCTCTCCTTAATATCAAAAAATATTTTAGTAGTATAAAATAAACATATACTATACCAAAAATACTTCTTTTCCATTCTTTTTTAAGCAATGAGAATCTCATATCATTTTTATCGTAATATGTGGACCTAGTGGTGGAGCCACACATGGGCCAGGTGAGGCGTGTGCCAAACCCAGCCTTGGTCCATATTAATGAACCGTTCTGTAGAAAAGAAAAACCATGCACTGTTTTCTTTCGGTCGTATTCTGTTAACGGAAAAGATATCATTTAATACTACAGGTCAACCTAATAATACAAGATTGCAGAATGGACACAATGATGTATAAATGCGTCACTAATCCGACTACGATTCAATTTACAACCGTGTCAAGAGCCGCACCACCGATTTTTATGCCCTGGCTAGCTCGGTGCCCTTACAGTTACAACAGCTATCACAAGAGTCTTGCATTTAAAGTTTGTTCAATAAATATTTACTATATTCTCAATCCTCCCTGAGGGTTTACATTGTTCTCACTCTGGATGATAACCTACGGCTATCTAGAATAAAGTATAAGGACCGGTTGCGTACAATAGAAACATGTCACGCAAGAAAGAAAAAGAAGGAATAACGTGTAATAGCGATGGAGTTTTAAGTTTCCAAAAGTTGAATCATCCTAACAGAGAAAATAGTCTATAATAACTTGGGCCTCACCCTCTTTGAGTTCGTGCCTCCGCGACTATGTGGACCCAACTATTTTTTATGCTAATAATACATGCGTTATACTGATTTATTTAGTTTTATAATGATGCACAAGTGATATTCAAAGTATTCATAACAATAATAACTAAAAACAGATAATACCAAAAGCTCCTCCCCTCCTTTGTTTTATTACTTACCTCATATCTCTTTGTACAATGTTGACGATACTTTCTTCCTCTTCTTTTCCATAGTGCTAATAATCATCTATATTGTTTTGTTAACAAAATGTTAATTATATTTTGCTTCTCTTTTTTTACATAGTGATAATAATACTTATCTCTTCTTTTTCTACTTCCCTCCTCTTTTTTTCTGCTTCCCTCTCTAATCTTATCTCTTTTTTCTATTTTGCATTCCTACTTCTACTTCATGTTATTTCAGCTTCTTTTCCTTTTTTCTACTCTAAAATTCTTTTTTCTACTTCCCTCATCATTTTTTAGAAGGTAAAGTATTACTATATCAACAAAAGAGAGTATAGGGGATAAAACACATGTATACTATACAAGTGGGTCTAAGCAATAAAACCCCAATGTATAAGAACCAACTTCCAAACCCTGGGTCTGATCTTAGGCTTGACTTTGAAAAGCTCCCCTAGATTATTTACAAAAATTGCAAAGAAAATTCAGGCATCTCTATCACTCTTCCCATGAAATGTTCTATTCCTCTCATTCCATATAAGGAAACATAGTCCAGTATGACAAACACCAGCAAAAGGCCTAACACCCTCCTTCTTGTCCATAATCCATAACACCCCCTCATTCAGATCTAAGGATGGGGAGCCACTCAAACCCATCTTCAAGCTAACCTTCACCAAAGGTATATAGTATAGGGGCATTCAAAGAAAATGTGCTCATGAGATTTATCTTGAGACCTTCATAACACACATGAAGAATTCGTCCCCAAACCTCACAATCACAATCGATCGAGGATAGGGACCTTGCACTAAATGCAATGACACGTACAGCAGTTTCATTTGAGGGAGTGGAACCTCTTCCACATGATCTCAAATCTTGGAACTTGTGGGGTGAAAAAGGAGTTGACCTTACACAATTTGGACTTGTCATCACACAAGTATCGTCCATTTGATTCAAAAACATAGTCACTAGGACTTAGAGGTCAACTTTTGGTCATTGATCTCCAATGGAGGAATTCATTGTCGGTGATCTATTAGATTATCAATGTAAGGAGGCGAGATCACCTCCTTATTAAAATATGGTAAACAAAACACCATTGGAAAGCAGCGGAATAAAAAATAACTGACTGTATTCAATTTCATAAAAGGTTTACAAAATACATCAAATTCTCCCATTTAGGGTTACATCAACATACAAAACAGAATCTAGATAGAGGGAAGTCCAAACTACTTCAAATCTTGTCTCCAAAGCAAAATCTCCAAGAGCTAGGTCCAAGCCAAAAGCTATATACTCCTTGATCTAACCTGGGGTTGGAAGCATACCCCACAAAAGAAAGAAACAAAAGGAGACATTAGCAAAAGCTGGTATGTGCATACTAAATAGGAAATTGAGCAATATATGGAATAAAGGACATCAAATATAAAAGTCTTCCCATAGAAAAGATAAGGACCACCCAAATAGGTATCAGGAGAAAAGGAATTGAAATAATATGATAACAAAAGAATACTTGCCATTATTAAATAAAAGAGTGGTGCCACATAAGCACATATCATAACCATCATCCTGCATGCATGTGAGATAAGCATAACACTAGAATATTATAAAGACAAAGGCGGCCAAGTCTCATAAACTTGAAACCTGATAGAGAAAGGAATACTTCCAATCTCCCAAATATATAAAACATGGGCCAAGACTCACACATCTTGCCCTGGGTATCAGGTTCCTTTCCATCCTAAAAGAGCAGGAAATATCACATCTGCTCGGCAGGAAATAACACATCTACCATAAAAATCAATGCAATTACACTACTCTAGTGCTACTGAATCACATAGCATGTTAAATATAAAGGCAAGTAGAAAGTATAGTCAGAATATATAAACTAGTCACCACATAAGTGACCAACATATACATCCACCTCATAAGTGGGAAAAAGACATCACATGTCATCTTTTAGAGTTCTATCATGAACAAAGCATAAGATAAGAGTTCAAAAGAATATCCATGATCACATGTTCAACATAAAATAAGGTATTTCACATGAACAATGATTTTCAAAAGAAAAGACATTGTGTATAGGCTAATGTGCATAGGACAAAGAGAATGAATAAGCATAGGTGAATTGCTCAACATAGAGGAATAGGGGATACAACATACATAAATAGGGATTTATAGCACATACATAGATAGGGATAGCACATACATAGATAGGAATATCACATACATCTTACTCAGAGTCCTATTAACCTCTTTTCCAAATCTTTAGTTGAAATCAAGGTCCACTTGTCCTATTTCCAATTTCATATTCATGTATTAGAATAACATATATACATTTAAAGAGTTGAAACCCTAATATATGAAATTTTTACACAAAACCTCGATTCAGACCTCAAAAATATCACCACTGACTTAGTTAGGTTTTTCTGATTAACAAAACATATAATTTTGCATATATTGGAGTTATGAAGGTTAAAGTGTATTTTTTGGTGATTTTTAGGTATTTAATTCATTTTCTAAAAACTCTTTTCGAAAAAACTGAAAACCAATACTTGGAAATATTTTTATTTGAAATAACATGTTTTTCTAAGTTCAGAACATATTTTAATTTAATTTTTGGACAAATGAATCAAAAGTTATGAATTATTGAAAATCGACCAATTAGAAATCGACACATCGTCAATTTTTAACATAAGATCATGAGTTTTAAGCATGTAATAAGAAATATATGGGAAGGGGGTTATGAAGCTCATACCTAGGGAAGATAATAAGGTCCAAACAAAAATAATCTTGAGCTTATAAGGTCTGATTGTTCCATGCCTAGCTCCTTTCTTGAACAAAGATCACCTTCTCAACTTAGAGGTGATAAACCCTAGCAAAAGAGCATAGAGATGAGGTGTTTTAGGGTTCTAGGTGGGGTTTCACCATGTATGGTCATGGTTCCGACCTATAAGAAGATTTAAGGAAGACTATCAATATGAAAATAGGGAATTAAGGGAGGAAACTTACTAGTTTTTGTCGAAATTACCAAGGAGGAGCTTTAGAAACCCTAATAGAGCAATTTGGAAGCCTAGGAGCCCTTTTCACCAAGGTAGGCTCCCTCTATTACCTTGGGGCAGCAACTTCGTGGCCAAATATAGAAGGAACTTTTATCTAAGCTAGAGGAAATAAAAGGATAGCAAGAGTTTTCGAATTGTGACTTGGGAAGGGGTATACATGGCTATATATAGAAAGAGGTGAAGCATGAGGAGTCTTAAGGGACTTTCCATGTGTCTTTAGCCTTGGGATTGATGGCCATGCAAGAGGATAGCTCATAGAGGCTTCATGCATATCCAGAGTCGGTCCGAAGAGCCCATAGATTATTTTAGGCCATCCCCACCGTTTTGCAAGAAAGAAATAACCTCATTGGTTGATAGCTTTTAAGGATAAGCATCTTTATAAAGAGGGTAATCCCTATAATGCCCTTGGAAAGAAATACCATCAAACCAAGGTGAAACTAGGTTCTCCAATGGTTTAAAATATCGTTAATGGTAAGGGAATATCTAAGGATTAAAATTCAGTTGATAATTTGCAAAGAAAACCTCCCAATTGGGTAAATTGCATAAAAGTCCAGAATGTACCTAAAATTGCATAACTTGCACAAACAACATCCAAATTGGACCAAACTTTATCCACAAGTTATCTTTGATGTGTAGAATATGAATTTTCCATTATTTCTATATTTTTAATTTATAAAATCATATTATTAATTACTTATGCCTTTTATTGATTTTCTCTCTCCTAAACTTATCCTAATATTTCAAGGTTGTCCAAATTAGATGAAATTTGACATGTGGGCTAATTTTGATATTTAGATTTCAAATTTGAAGTTTTTTTCCTCTTTTGAGACTTCTTTTTATGATATATGTCATATGGCCCATTAACAACCCATTATCTAAATTGTTCATCCAATTAAGTTTCTTATCTTCATATTACCACTAAAATGAGTTATGTGGCATATTTTATGTTTTCAAATCACATAAAAAAGTTAGATTAAGGTTTAGAGCACTTAATTATGGTAATTAAGCTTTCACTGAGGTATTTGTGCATAAACCCTTCCATTGGTATAATTAGTGAATAAATGTTCACTAAACCACTATAAATTCCATTAATTAAATAGAAAGGCCAATAAGGATAGAAATGAAAGGAAAAGATGGTAAAGAGGGTCAAAAGGCAAAATTTTAGAATTCGGTATGTTACAACACTCCACCCCTTAAAGAGGATTTCATCCCCGAAATTACAAGAAAGAAGGGAAGGGTGAGTGTGCAACATCTCATCACAAAACTTCAGGTTATTTCTCCAACCTTAACTTCTACCAAAAAACTCATCAACATATACTCCACAAGCATCTTGACATAGGTTTAGGTTCTCAAGGATCACCTAGGTTCCATTATTTAGATATTATTTTTAGGGTATTTACCATTATTTTAATTATGGTATGTCATAATCACTTTATTACCAAGGAAGTTATATTTCATTATCATCCATGAAAAATCATATATATACATATATATTTCTTATTTATCTTACTAAGAATTTTAGCAAAATTATGGGTTACTCAATTCCCTCAATATACTTGACCATTATCCTTAATATTTTGAACTTCGACTTCATTATCCTTATACTATCACCACATTCAGTTATAACGAATTATTTTGCGTGAAATATTCAATTTGTCATTAATTCTTCATTCAATCTGAATTATGTCACATCAATTACATATATTTATATTAAATGTTATTTCATTACCACATTATCCTTATTACTCACATTTATTTATCATTAATCATTTTATCATATTTATTTATATTATTGATTTGCACATTTATGTGAATCGAATCACTTCATATTCATATTGAAGTCATTCCATGTATTTTAATGATCAAGGTGAGGCATATTACAAATTGATTCACATTAAGTGACCAATCATGTGTATATTAGATAATAAGGTAACATACCATGCATTTCATATTGATGACCTGATTAATATGTGATTCGATAATTATATATATCATTTATGTGTATCAAAGTATGTTAACTTATTATGACACCTAATGTCATTAATGTATCATGAAAGGCAATAAGGATGTATATGTTAAGGTTAGATGATTACAACTTAGGGTTCAGGTTAATGTGATCACTAAATTTTACTTAGCATGTATTAAGTCTAAGATTAGGTTACCATTACATGTTCATTAATATATAAACAAGCACATTAGAGTTACCACTATTACATGTTTGGTCACGACCATAGATCCAAGCATACTAACCTCCTATTCATGGAGTTAGGGTTTCTATAGATAGAGTAGATATATTTCAATATGTTACGTGACTCCATTCCCTTCGAAAGGATTTCATCCTCAAAATCTAACTACCCAAACATCATCTAACCAACTACCCCTTAAAAGGTTTTGTTGGCTAAATTGACATTAGCATAATCCCTTTTGTTTTGATAATGACAAACATTTCATTCTTGTGGTTTTAACGTGCTATTTGAGTATTTCAGGAACAAGCATATAAGGTGGTGGATAACAAAGACTTGGAAGAAACAATTTGATAAAATCGCTTTATTTTCATGATTGTAATCAAATGTAAATGCTTGTACAAGTATATAATGTACAAGTAATTAGATATCATGTAAATCAAGCATTTAGATCTTCCTTATCCACTCACAACACTTAGATAGGCCATTCCCCAAGATAGTATCACAATTGCACATTGATACACACACTTAGTAAATGTATACATTGAGTCAGTAATATTCTCGGTCGACAAATCGTCGATCGAGAAAATATCGGTCGACAAATCTTCGACCGAGAAACTCTCGGTCGACAAAATCTTCGATCGAAAATAGACCCTACTAGCCATTAGACCCAGCAGACAAAGTGGTTGGGAGTTGGAAATGAACGTTGTCAACACTTGCTCCAGGAGGTCCCTCGGTCGACAAATCTTCGACCGAGAAGGACTCTCGGTCGACAAATTGTCGATCGAGAAAAGTTCTGTCTGCACTTTTCAGGGTCAATTAACTAGCCGTTGCAAATGCAATTAGTGGACACATAACGGCTAGTTGAGCACTAAGAACCCCCTAGAAAGTGTCTAGAATGTCCTTAAGCACTTGTAGGTCATTCCTATAAATAGGACATGCCTTAGGACACCTAAACTCACCTAAGCTACACGTGTGCTACACTTGAGATTGAATACTTATTGGCAATCTGTTTTGAGAAATAGAGCAATTCCTACATTGGCTATTCATTCCCATTGCTCTAACTTCGTATCCTATAGGCTAGTATCTCCTATCCACAACACTTACACTTCTACATACATTGGTTAGGAGATGAAAACGCTTGATATAGGAAATCAAGCCTTGAGCTACAAGTGGTATTGTAATTTCTGTTTTCTTTCTTGTTCCTTTGTATCTTTTGTATTCTCCTTGCTACTCCTAGGGTTGGACGCTGTGGATTGGAGAAGGTTCTTCTCGGAGGAGAAGGTGGACTTCAATCTACTTCAAGAAGGCTATCACAACGGGAAGCTACTTCAATAAGGTTATTGCAACGGGAAGCTACTTCAGGAGGAAGGCTGCTTCAAGGTTGGTGCAATTGCTTCTAGGTGAAGGCTGCTTCAAGGTTGGTGCAATTACTTCGAGGTGAAGGCTGCTTGAAGGGTTTAGGGAGAGAATTGTAATTTTATGTAAAGTCCTTGCGAGGTAATAAAATTAAATTCTTTCCAAATCCCGGTTGGGTAAGCAACCGGGTAGTGGACTGACTGCCTTAGTATTTGCTAAGGTAGGAACCACTCTAAATCCTTGTCCCCTTGTCTAATATTTTTGTGAGTGGTTGTTTGAATTCAATAAATTGTTAAAATAATTCAAAAACTCTATTCACCCCCCCTCTAGTAGTTTTTCAATTGGTATCAGAGCAGGCTTCAAGGAACCCTCACCAGGTCTTGAAGAATGGAGGGTAATGGTGATTACAATCGCAACAAAAGGTGCAGCTTGGATAAATCTACAACATGTTGCAATTGGTGCTTAGGAACAAGCCACACAACAACTAGCTGCCCATGGAAATCAAAGAAGGAAGATGAACACAAGGATTGTCTTATTGCTACAACTAGTGAAGAAGAAGAAGAGGTAAGTCTTTTTCATTTATCTAAAGAAGAACTAGTTGCTAGTCTTGAAGAGACACATAATAAATATGTTGAGTGCAAGAAGAAACTAAAGAAATCTAATAAAGCAAATGATGAATTACATGCTAAGCTTCTTGCTATTACATCTGAAAATGAAGATCTTAAAAAGATTATTGAAGATCATGATATTAAGCTAAAATCTGTAGAAGCAAATTGCAATCTTCTTTCCCTAGAAAAGTTAAATTTGCAAACTCAAGTAAATGATCTTCAAAAACAACCTATTTTGTGTACACATCTAGATTATGATATTATTGTGAAAGAAAGAGATTCTTTATTATCTAATCTAGATCAAGCGAAGATGGATATCAAGAAGAGAATGGATGAAATTGTAAAGTTACAACAAGAAATCAGTAGCTTGAGTAACAATGATATTCTCGATAAAATCTTAAGTGATCCTTATCGTCAAATTGGAAGGAGAGGACTAGGTTATAAGCCTAAAGGAAAATCTCATCAAAAACCTAGTTGGAGAAGGACACAAGCACTAGAGAGTCAATCCATGTATGTACCTAGAGGCAAATATACATATGTACCAAAGAACAACCTAGAACAAAAACATAGAAAGAGACTTGAGGTTGATTCTATATGTTGCCATTATTGCTTACGTCTTGGACATTACTCCTTTTCATGCCCATACAAGAAAAAGGATGTTGAGTTGGTATGGGTTCCAAAACCTCCAAACTAAATGAACGGAATTAAGTTGAGATATGACCAAGGACCTTAGTTGCATATTTCTATGTCTATCTCAACTCAACATAATGGGATAATAAATTAATTCAAGTTTTTAAACATCTAACTTGGATATATACAAAATCTTTCAAATTGCAAAAATAAAATTTTGCCTTACTCATAGCTAAATTGTTAATAAAGATTTGGATACAATTAGTTGGGATTTGATCTAAAAGTTCCTTTGATGTTCATAAAGTCTATCTCAACTAAACTGGGTCTTAAAATTGTTTAATTGAGTAAATAACCATTCATGATTTACTTATAAACAATTACTGAAAATAGTTCTGAAAACAATACAGAAACCTGATCGGTCGAGAAATCTTCGACCGAGCAGTCAGTCGGTCGAGAAATCATCGACCGAGCAGGTTACTGATGTCAGTCTGAAATAAGTCTGCTGAATAATTCTACAAAGGATCAATGTGCTATCTATTTGCTGTTAATAATTGTTTTACATGCACAAATTATGGAAATCATCTTTGGAACACTTATATGAGATCATTTTTATCTATGAATCATATTTGATTTAAGTTAAGGGAAAATTACTGTTTTCATGGTAACCCTTGGAATATCTATACATGAACCATGTGTGTATTGAAATTTGTTTTAAATGATCATAATTATTGCATTTATATGCTGATCATTGTATATGCTTCAATTGTTCTATCATTACACCATGGATATGCTTCATCATGATCATTATGTTTCATTGGTTTGTCTAAAATAATCTTTGATTCATATATACAAACCATGAATGGATATTATTCTTGATCATTGTGATTCAGATAAATTTAAAATTCCATTAGCATAAAAGCATCTTGACATAATAAACAATGATTGTGGACATAGCTTGTGATAAAATAATGATGTTGCTATGACAAGCCAAACGGTGCCTCTTAGAACAAAAATATTAATGTTTTTATCTATTTGTTTGTTCTAAGAAATCAAAAGCAAAAATCTTGACTTTAAGATATTAATCTTGCTTTCAAAATATATGTCTCTAAAGAATCTTATGATTAATATGAAAATAAGGGTATAAGAATAAATGTGATTTAATATGTACCCATAGCAAAGCTTATGAAAACATCATTCACAATTAATGTAAAACATGCGTTCTAGAAAAATCAAGGACAAAGACTTCACTATGATGCCCATATTAAGTCTTCATAATAGGTATATCTTAATATGCTTCAAATAGATATTTATTTAAAGCTATCTGCAGAAATTATACTTCACATATGAATGTTTAAATTGGAAATCTGCAGAATTTGCCTCTTGGTTGAAATTAAAATTGACCAAGGGGCGCTATGGTCGTAGTCAAGGGCGACCTAAAACAAGCTTTGACAAAATGCTTATATTGACATCATTTTATTGTACTTAATCTTAGTATACGTTTGATAAAGGTCAAAATCAAAATTTAAAATCATTTGTGACCTTAGAAGCCTTAAATTGTAAGATTAAGGGGGAGCTCATAAAAACAAATTTGATTATTTGATTAAGAAGCGTACAAAAATATTGTAAACATCATTTGAAGCCTATTATGACATTAGTATTTTTACTCTTGGTTATGAAGAAATCAACAAATTTCATAAAATGATATATCTTGTTCTTAAAGGAATTCTCTAGACAAATTAGGGGTTAACATCCCGTGCATTTGGCTAGAGAAATTTTTATGTACTCTAAGATTAAAGAATTCTCATTTCATTTTTAGGGCTTAACATCCCTTGTAAAATGGATGAGAAATCAATACACAAATGCCATGAACCTAAAAGGAACTCATATCATTTCAAGGCTTAACATACATTGCAAATGAGTGAGAAATAAATTATGGCTAAATTTAACAATCATTGCTTTGCTTTAATCCCTTGTTTTCTAATTGAATATCTCTTTAAGGGGGAGCATAGCATAAAATTAAGGGGGAGAAATAAAATCTATTATATTGGATATCTTTTTGAAATGACAAAGGGGGAGAAATAATATAAAATCAAAAACATAAAATAAAAATATGAGTTTCATAATATCTCGGCCAACATCCACTTGCAAAACAAGAATGGCTATAAAAGGTAATCTTCAGGTATGAAACTCACATGATTTATATTTCCTTATTTTATATTTAGGAAATGTTTGTCATCTTCAAAAAGGGGGATATTGTTGGCTAAATTGACATTAGCATAATCCCTTTTGTTTTGATAATGACAAACATTTCATTCTTGTGGTTTTAACGTGCTATTTGAGTATTTCAGGAACAAGCATATAAGGTGGTGGATAACAAAGACTTGGAAGAAACAATTTGATAAAATCGCTTTATTTTCATGATTGTAATCAAATGTAAATGCTTGTACAAGTATATAATGTACAAGTAATTAGATATCATGTAAATCAAGTATTTAGATCTTCCCTATCCACTCACAACACTTAGATAGGCCATTCCCCAAGATAGTATCACAATTGCACATTGATACACACACTTAGTAAATGTATACATTGAGTCAGTAATATTCTCGGTCGACAAATCGTCGATCGAGAAAATATCGGTCGACAAATCTTCGACCGAGAAACTCTCGGTCGACAAAATCTTCGATCGAAAATAGACCCTACTAGTCGTTAGACCCAGCAGACAAAGTGGTTGGGAGTTGGAAATGAACGTTGTAAACACTTGCTCCAAGAGGTCCCTCGGTCGAAAAATCTTCGACCGAGAAGGACTCTCGGTCGACAAATTGTCGATCGAGAAAAGTTCTGTCTGCACTTTTCAGGGTCAATTAACTAGCCGTTGCAAATACAATTAGTGGACACATAACGGCTAGTTGAGCACTAAGAACCCCCTAGAAAGTGTCTAGAATGTCATTAAGCACTTGTAGGTCATTCCTATAAATAGGACATGCCTTAGGACACCTAAACTCACCTAAGCTACACGTGTGCTACACTTGAGATTGAATACTTATTGGCAATCTGTTTTGAGCAATAGAGCAATTCCTACATTGGCTATTCATTCCCATTGCTCCAACTTCGTATCCTATAGGCTAGTATCTCCTATCCACAACACTTACACTTCTACATACATTGGTTAGGAGATCAAAACGCTTGATATAGGAAATCAAGCCTTGAGCTACAAGTGGTATTGTAATTTCTGTTTTCTTTCTTGTTCCTTTGTATCTTTAGTATTCTCCTTGCTACTCCTAGGGTTGGAGGCTGCGGATTGGAGAAGGTTCTTCTCGGAGGAGAAGGTGGACTTCAAGCTACTTCAAGAAGGCTATCGCAACGGGAAGCTACTTCAAGAAGGTTATTGCAACGGGAAGCTACTTCAGGAGGAAGGATGCTTCAAGGTTGGTGCAATTGCTTCTAGGTGAAGGCTGCTTCAAGGTTGGTGCGATTACTTCGAGGTGAAGGCTGCTTGAAGGGTTTAGGGAGAGAATTGTAATTTTATGTAAAGTCCTTGCGAGGTAATAAAATTAAATTCTTTCCAAATCCTGGTTGGGTAAGCAACCGGGTAGTGTACTGACTGCCTTAGTATTTGCTAAGGTAGGAACCACTCTAAATCCTTGTCCCCTTGTCCAATATTTTTGTGAGTGGTTGTTTGAATTCAATAAATTGTTAAAATAATTCAAAAACTCTATTCACCCCCCCTCTAGTAATTTTTCAGGTTTGACCTACTAAGCCAAACTAATCTAGAGGTAAAAGGGTGAGTCTAACTAGACCATATACAAGATACATCATACTTCACTGCGCACTCTGATTTCTTACTAAACACCAAAGTTCAAAGTTTAGGTTCTAGGGATAACTATCCAAACATGTGGTTATATGGGTCATAAGGGAACTATATTGGGTATCCATCCTCAACAAGTCATCATACACCTAAAACTTAGGGTTCCCAAAGATATACAACATAGATGTCTAAGGTCACTATTGCCTAAAAAGCAAACTATTTCAAACAATGCATTTCAGCTTAGGCCAGGCCGGTATCATATGGATCTAGGAGTCCTCATAAACCAAACAAGTGGCGCGGAGGAAAATATTGCCATCCCCCAGAACCTGATCCTTTCTAGACACCTTTGCTTCAACTTCATGCCCTAATAGTTTCCTAAAGGCAAACCTAAACAACATTAAGTTATGCATATTTTAGTTATGAGTATTTTATGGTTTTATTCATCATGATACTAATGTGGAACTATAGGGTCCTAAATCAACCTTACATCATTCATAGATCAACTGTAGGGCAACCATTCCACTTAAAGGAACTATCTAAGGCATGGATTCTAATGAGGGAGACAAAACTGAAATAGTCATATTCTGACTACCATGGGCTCTGCCATGCTGTAAGGAGGTGAGATCACCTCCTTATTAAAATATGGTAAACAAAACACCATTGGAAAGCAGCGGAATAAAAAATAACTGAATGTATTCAATTTCATGAAAGGCTTACAAAATACATCAAATTCTCCCATTTAGGGTTACATCAACATACAAAACAGGATCTTGATAGAGGGAAGTCCAAACTACTTCAAATCTTGTCTCCAAAGCAAAATCTGCAAGAGCTAGGTCCAAGCCAAAATCTATATACTCCTTGATCTAACCTGGGGTTGGAAGCATACCCCACAAAAGAAAGAAACAACAGGAGACATCAACAAAAGCTGGTATGTGCATACTAAATAGGAAATTGAGCAATATATGGAATAAACGACATCAAATATAAAAGTCTTCCCATAGAAAAGATAAGGACCACCCAAATAGGTATCAGGAGAAAAGGAATTGAAATAATATGATAACAAAAGAATACTTGCCATTATTAAATAAAAGAGTGGTGCCACATAAGCACATATCATAACCATCATCCTGCATGCATGTGAGATAAGCATAACACTAGAATATTATAAAGACAAAGGCGGCCAAATCTCATAAACTTGAAACGTGATAGAGAAAGGAATACTTCCAATCTCCCAAATATATAAAACATGGGCCAAGACTCACACATCTTGCCCTAGGTATGAGGTTCCTTTCCATCCCAAAAGAGCAGGAAATATCACATCTGCTCGGCAGGAAATAACACATCTTCCATAAAAATCAATGCAATTACACTACTCTAGTGCTACTAAATCACATAGCATGTTAAATATAAAGGCAAGTAGAAAGTATAGTCAGAATATATAAACTAGTCACCACATAAGTGACCAACATATACATCCACCTCATAAGTGGGAAAAAGACATCACATGTCATCTTTTAGAGTTCCATCATGAACAAAGCATAAGATAAGAGTTCAAAAGAATATCCATGATCACATGTTCAACATCAAATAAGGTATTTCACATGAACAATGATTTTCAAAAGAAAAGACATTGTGTATAGGCTAATGTGCATAGGACAAAGAGAATGAATAAGCATAGGTGAATTGCTCAACATAGAGGAATAGGGGATACAACATACATAAATAGGGATTTATAGCACATACATAGATAGGGATAGAAAATACATAGATAGGAATATCACATACATCTTACTCAAATTCCTATTCTCTTTTCCAAATATTTAGTTGAAATCAAGGTCCACTTGTCCTATTTCCAATTTCATATTCATGTATTAGAATAACATATATACATTTAAAGAGTTGAAACCCTAATATATGAAATTTTTACATAAAACCTCGATTCAGACCTCAAAAATATCACCACCGACTTAGTTAGGTTTTTCTGATTAACAAAACATATAATTTTGCATATATTGGAGTTATGAACGTTAAAGTGTATTTTTGTTGATTTTTAGGTATTTAATTTATTTTCTAAAAACTCTTTTCGAAAAAACTGAAAACCAATACTTGGAAATATTTTTATTTGAAATAACATGTTTTTATAAGTTCAGAACATATTTTACTTTAATTTTTGGACAAATGAATCAAAAGTTATGAATTATTGAAAATCGACCAATTAGAAATCGACACATCGTCAATTTTTAACATAAGATCATGAGTTTTAAGCATGTAATAAGAAATATATGGGAAGGGGGTTATTAAGCTCATACCTAGGGAAGATAATAAGGTCCAAACAAAAATAATCTTGAGCTTATAAGGTCTGGTTGTTCCATGCCTAGCTCCTTTCTTGAACAAAGATCACCTTCTCAACTTAGAGGTGATAAACCCTAGCAAAAGAGCATAGAGATGAGGTGTTTTAGGGTTCTAGGTGGGGTTTCACCATGTATGGTCATGGTTCCGACCTATAATAAGGTGTAAGGAAGACTATAAATATGAAAATAGGGAATTAAGGGAGGAAACTTACTAGTTTTTGTCGAAATTACCAAGGAGGAGCTTTAGAAACCCTAATAGAGCAATTTGGAAGCCTAGGAGCCTTTTTCACCAAGGTAGGCTCCCTCTATTACCTTGGGGCAGCAACTTCGTGGACAAATATAGAAGGAACTTTTATCTAAGCTAGAGGAAATAAAAGGATAGCAAGAGTTTTCGAATTGTGACTTGGGAAGGGGTATACATGGCTATATATAGAAAGAGGTGAAGCATGAGGAGTCTTAAGGGACTTTCCATGTGTCTTTAGCCTTGGGATTGATGGCCATGCAAGAGGATAGCTCATAGAGGCTTCATGCATATCCAAAGTCGGTCCTAAGAGCCCATAGATTATTTTAGGCCATCCCCACCGTTTTGCAAGAAAGAAATAACCTCATTGGTTGATAGCTTTTAAGGATAAGCATCTTTATAAAGAGGGTAATCCCTATAATGCCCTTGGAAAGAAATACCATCAAACCAAGGTAAAACTAGGTTCTCAAATGGTTTAAAATCTCGTTAATGGTAAGGGAATATCTAAGGATTAAAATTCAGTTGATAATTTGCAAAGAAAACCTTCCAATTAGGTAAATTGCATAAAAGTCCAGAATGTACCTAAAATTGCATAACTTGAACAAACAACATCCAAATTGGACCAAACTTTATCCACAAGTTATCTTTGATGTGTAGAATATGAATTTTCCATTATTTATATATTTTTAATTTATAAAATCATATTATTAATTACTTATGCCTTTTATTGATTTTCTCTCTCCTAAACGTATCCTAATATTTCAAGGTTGTCCAAATTAGATGAAATTTGACATGTAGGCTAATTTTGATATGTAGATTTCAAATTTGAAGTTTGTTTCCTCTTTTGAGACTTCTTTTTATGAGATATGTCATATGGCCCATTAACAACCCATTATCTAAATTGTTCATCCAATTAAGTTTCTTATCTTCATATTACCACTAAAATGAGTTATGTGGCATATTTTATGTTTTCAAATCACATAAAAAGTTAGATTAAGGTTTAGAGCACTTAATTATGGTAATTAAGCTTTCACTGAGGTATTTGTGCATAAACCCTTCCATTGGTATAATTAGTGAATAAATGTTCACTAAACCACTATAAATTCCATTAATTAAATAGAAAGGCCAATAAGGATAGAAATGAAAGGAAAAGATGGGAAAGATGGTCAAAAAGAAAAATTTCAGAATTCAGTATGTTACAACACTCCACCCCTTAAAGAGGATTTCATCCCCGAAATCACAAGCAAGAAGGGAAGGGTGAGTGTGCAACATCTCATTACAAAACTTCAGGTTATTTCTCCAACCTTAACTTCTACCAAAAAACTCATCAACATATACTCCACAAGCATCTTGACATAGGTTTAGGTTCTCAAGGATCACCTAGGTTCCATTATTTAGATATTATTTTTAGGATATTTACCATTATTTTAATTATGGTATGTCATAATCACTTTATTACCAAGGAAGTTATATTTCATTATCATCCATGAAAAATCATATATATACATATGTATTTCTTATTTATCTTACTAAGAATTTTAGCAAAATTATGGGTTACTTAATTCCCTCAATATACTTGACCATTATCCTTAATATTTTGAACTTCGACTTCATTATCCTTATACTATCACCACATTAAGTTATAACGAATTATTTTGCGTGAAATATTCAATTTGTCATTAATTCTTCATTCAATCTGAATTATGTCACATCAATTACATACATTTATATTAAATGTTATTTCATTACCACATTATCCTTATTACTCACATTTATTTATCATTAATCATTTTATCATATTTATTTATATTATTGATTTTCACATTTATGTGAATCGAATCACTTCATATTCATATTGAAGTCATTCCATGTATTTTAATGATCAAGGTGAGGCATATTACAAATTGATTCACATTAAGTGACCAATCATGTGTATATTAGATAACAAGGTAACATACCATGCATTTCATATTGATGACCAGATTAATATGTGATTATATAATTATATATATCATTTATGTGTATCAAAGTATGTTAACTTATTATGACACCTAATGTCATTAATGTATCATGAAAGGCAATAAGGATGTATATGTTAAGGTTAAATGATTACAACTTAGGGTTCAGGTTAATGTGATCACTAAATTTTACTTAGCATGTATTAAGTCTAAGATTAGGTTACCATTACATGTTCATTAATATATAAACAAGCACATTAGAGTTACCACTATTACATGTTTGGTCACGACCATAGACCCAAGCATACTAACCTCCTATTCATGGAGTTAGGGTTTCTAAAGATAGAGTAGATATATTTCAATATGTTACGTGACTCCATTCCCTTCGAAAGGATTTCATCCTCAAAATATAACTACCCAAACATCATCTAACCAACTACCCCTTAAAAGGTTTGACCTACCAAGCCAAACTAATCTAGAGGTAAAAGGGTGAGTCTAACTAGACCGTATACAAGATACATCATACTTCACTGCGCACTCTGATTTCTTACTAAACACCAAACTTCAAAGTTTAGGTTCTAGGGATAACTATCCAAACATGTGGTTATATGGGTCATAAGGGAACTATATTGGGTATCCATCCTCAACAAGTCATCATACACCTAAAACTTAGGGTTCCCAAAGATATACAACATAGATGTCTAAGGTCACTATTGCCTAAAAAGCAAACTATTTCGAACAATGCATTTCAGCTTAGGCCAGGCCGGTATCATATGGATCTAGGAGTCCTCGTAAACCAAACAAGTGGCGCGGAGGAAAATATTACCAGCCCCTAGAACCTGATCCTTTCTAGACACCTTTGCTTCAACTTCATGCCCTAATAGTTTCCTAAAGGCAAACCTAAACAACATTAATTTATGCATATTTTAGTTATGAGTATTTTATGGTTTTATTCATCATGATACTAATGTGGAACTATAGGGTCCTAAATCAACCTTACATCATTCATAGATCAACTGTAGGGCAACCATGCCACTTAAAGGAACTATCTAAGGCATGGATTCTAATGAGGGAGACAAAACTGAAATAGTCAGATTCCGACTACCATGGGCTCTGCCATGCTGTAAGGAGGTGAGATCACCTACTTATTAAAATATGGTAAACAAAACACCATTGGAAAGTAGCAGAATAAAAAATAACTGACTGTATTCAATTACATAAAAGGTTTACAAAATACCTCAAATTCTCCCATTTAGGGTTACATCAACATACAAAACAGGATCTAGATAGAGGGAAGTCCAAACTACTTCACATCTTGTCTCCAAAGCAAAATATCCAAGAGCTAGGTCCAAGCCAAAAGCTATATACTCCTTGATCTAACCTGGGGTTGGAAGCGTACCCCACAAAAGAAAGAAACAACAGGAGACATCAGCAAAAGCTGGTATGTGCATACTAAATAGGAAATTGAGCAATATATGGAATAAAGGACATCAAATATAAAAGTCTTCCCATAGAAAAGATAAGGACCACCCAAATAGGTATCAGGAGAAAAGGAATTGAAATAATATGATAACAAAAGAATACTTGCCATTATTAAATAAAAGAGTGGTGCCACATAAGCACATATCATAACTATCATCCTGCATGCATGTGAGATAAGCATAACACTAGAATATTATAAAGACAAAGGCGGCCAAGTCTCATAAACTTGAAACCTAATAGACAAAGGAATACTTCCAATCTCCCAAATATATAAAACATGGGCCAAGACTCACACATCTTGCCCTGGGTATGAGGTTCTTTTCCATCCCAAAAGAGCAGGAAATATCACATCTGCTCGGTAGGAAATAACACATCTGCCATAAAAATCAATGCAATTACACTACTCTAGTGCTACTTAATCACATAGCATGTTAAATATAAAGGCAAGTATAAAGTATAGTCAGAATATATAAGCTAGTCACCACATAAGTGACCAACATATACATCCACCTCATAAGTGGTAAAAAGACATCACATGTCATCTCTTAGAGTTCCATCATGAAAAAAGCATAAGATAAGAGTTTAAAAGAATATCCATGATCACATGTTCAACATCAAATAAGGTATTTCACATGAACAATGATTTTCAAAAGAAAAGACATTGTGTATAGGCTAATGTGCATAGGACAAAGGGAATGAATAAGCATAGGTGAATTGCTCAACATAGAGGAATAGGGGATACAACATACATAAATAGGGATTTATAGCACATACATAGATAGGGATAGAAAATACATAGATAGGAATATCACATACATCTTACTTAGAGTCCTATTAACCTCTTTTCCAAATCTTTAGTTGAAATCAAGGTCCACTTGTCCTATTTCCAATTTCATATTCATGTATTAGAATAACATATATACATTTAAAGAGTTGAAACCCTAATATATGAAATTTTTACACAAAACCTCAATTCAGACCTCAAAAATATCACCACTGACTTTGTTAGGTTTTTCTAATTAAGAAAACATATAATTTTGTATATATTGGAGTTATGAAGGTTAAAGTGTATTTTTTGGTGATTTTTAGGTATTTAATTCATTTTCTAAAAACTCTTTTCGACAAAACTGAAAATCAATACTTGGAAATATTTTTATTTGAAATAACAGGTTTTTCTGAGTTCAGAACATATTTTACTTTAATTTTTGGACAAATGAATCAAAAGTTATGAATTATTGAAAATCGACCAATTAGAAATTGACACATCGTCAATTTTTAACATAAGATCATGAGTTTTAAGCATGTAATAAGAAATATATGGGAAGGGGGTTATGAAGCTCATACCTAGGGAAGATAATAAGGTCCAAACAGAAATAATCCCGAGCTTATAAGGTCTGGTTGTTCCATGCCTAGCTCCTTTCTTGAACAAAGATCACCTTCTCAACTTAGAGGTGATAAACCCTAGCAAAAGAGCATAGAGATGAGGTGTTTTAGGGTTCTAGGTGGGGTTTCACCATGTATGGTCATGGTTTCCGACCTAGAAGAAGGTGTAAGGAAGACTGTCAGTATGAAAATAGGGAATTAAGGGAGGAAACTTACTAGTTTTTGTCAAAATTACCAAGGAGGAGCTTTAGAAACCCTAATAGAGCAATTTGGAAGCCTAGGAGCCTTCTTCACCAAGGTAGGCTCCCTCTATTACCTTGGGGCAGCAACTTCGTGGAAAAATACAGAAGGAACTATTATCTAAGCTAGAGGAAAGAAAAGGATAGCAAGAGTTTTCGAATTGTGAGTTGGGAAGGGGTATACATGGCTATATATAGAAAGAGGTGAAGCATGAGGAGTCTTAAGGGGCTTTCCATGTGTCTTTAGCCTAGGGATTGATGGCCATGCAAGAGGATAGCTCATAGAGGCTTAATGCATATACAAAGTCGGTCCTAAGAGCCCATAGATTATTTTAGGCCATCCCCACCGTTTTGCAAGAAAGAAATAACCTCATTGGTTGATAGCTTTTAAGGATAAGCATCTTTATAAAGAGGGTAATCCCTATAATGCCCTTGGAAAGAAATATCATCAAACCAAGGTGAAACTAGGTTCTCCAATGGTTTAAAATATCGTTAATGGTAAGGAAATATCTAAGGATTAAAATCCAGTTGATAATTTGCAAAGAAAACCTCCCAATTGGGTAAATTGCATAAAAGTCCAAAATGTACCTAAAATTGCATAACTTGCACAAACAACATCCAAATTGGACCAAACTTTATCCACAAGTTATCTTTGATGTGTAGAATATGAATTTTCCATTATTTCTATATTTTGAATTTATAAAATCACATTATTAATTACTTATGCCTTTTATTGATTTTCTCTCTCCTAAACTTATCCTAATATTTGAAGGTTGTCCAAATTAGATTTTGAATTTGAAGTTTGTTTCCTCTTTTGAGACTTCTTTTTATGAGATATGTCATATGGCCCATTAACAACCCATTATCTAAATTGCTCATCCAATTAAGTTTCGTATCTTGATATTACCACTAAAATGAGTTATGTGGCATATTTTATGTTTTCAAATCACATCAAAAAGTTAGATTAAGGTTTAGAGCACTTAATTATGGTAATTAAGCTTTCACTGAGGTATTTGTTCATAAACCCTTTCATTGGTATAATTAGTGAATAAATGTTCACTAAACCACTATAAATTCCATTAATTAAATAGAAAGGCCAATAAGGATAGAAATGAAAGGAAAAGATGGGAAAGAGGGTCAAAAGACAAAATTTCAGAATTCGGTATGTTACAATCACCATATCTCTGGATCATCCAATTTCTCCAACATGATTTATAACTTCTCATGAATCTTGTTGGATAAAATAGATGATCCAAATATATGGTGATAATCTAGATATATCGTCGATAGTTAATTCCTCTTGAGCTTAGAGATCAACGACCAAAAGCTGACTTTCAACCATTGGTGATTGTATCTTTGATTTATAAAATATCTATTAATAAAATTTACATGTATACAATTGATGCTCTCACACATATAGTTTGTGCTGAGAAACTCTCGTAGCTTCACAATACCAACTGCATAAGCGGGCGGAAAGACTATCGGGCAAATCAATCATGCCATTTGATATCAAAAACTGCACGATGACTGCCATTTTCATAAACAAGGATGTCGTACGACAACAACACAACTTCCTACTATGTTCCCGTAGAAGTTAATTTAGCATAGTTTTTATAGTTTATTTAAGTGGTTAAATTGATGAAGTGCATTAAACTAATATTTTGTTCTTTCTTTCTTTTCATTTTCAATGTTCTCTTCTTCCTTTTCACTTTCATAAAAATTAGATTCGACAAATGAAAAACACATATGTGTTAACCTCACATAAGTCTCTCATCTGCCATGTGTTCTCTCGCATAACTTCAAAATAGACCAGACAGTTGAGGTACATAAACATAATGCAACTTGTATGACAAAACATTATAAATTTTTGTCTTTTACTCTTTATACCTTTGGAATACTCGTTGATGATGTGATAGAGACCTTATTCTGCCATCTTCTACGTTATATAATTTTATTCTTTGATCTACAAGTTTTGCCGGCACTCAATTTGTTGTACGTGCTTTTATGAAACTATATAAAAATCAGTAATATTATAAAAATGTTACCTGAAACTCCTTCCAAAAAACCGCTATATTGTTACCAGCTAAATTGGTCCTGGCAACTTCACCCAACTGGACCTGACTCCGGCCCAACCAGGTATTTATGGGCTTTTCGGGATGTTGGGCGGAACTGGATGACAGCTTTGGGCGCCGCTCAGCATACGAGGGCGGGCTGTGGGTGTCCGTTGCTTGGGCTTTCTTGTTTGGAGCAATTTCAGTGTTCATTCGATGAAACGCAAACAGTCCACGATCTTCCCCTGCTCGCTCCCCACTACTAACCGATGAGAGGAGGGAGGCTGGTTCGGCTTTGAATTGGAAATCAACGAAATTTTGTGGAACTGATTAGTACCGAGGAGATTGCTGGCCGGGTAGTTGAACCCGTTGTCTTTGTTCCAACGCCTTTGTGTACTTGAAAATCTGCAGCTGTTTGGGTCCGGGCAAGTCTGGATCATGTGAAATTCGAGTATGGGTTGGTATAATCCGACCCGCTACCATGTCTAAACAAATAGAGCTGGCACTCATTTCAAATGACGCGGTCGCCAATATTTTTCTCAATCAACATCCTAGTACCGGTCTTTTTCTATACATATTCCATATTCAATACTCAAATTCTGATTTAAGCACGGGCGAGAATAAATGCTTAATTTTGTATGTTTTTGACATCTGAATATTCGTGATGTGGGTGAATGAACAGTTTTTCCGTTGGCATACTATATAAGTTGTAACCGTACATATTTTAAATAATCGTCATCATGCATTATATAAAATGTGTTCATTCAATGCCCAGGTAGCTAGCCGCTCCACATTTTGCTACCTTTTTTGGAGTTTCTTACTTTGCACGTGTAGAGGGTTATTGTATCTTACAAACGGTTACTTTTTATGCGTAAACAGTTACATTTGTAACAACTATAACAAATATACAAATACATATTTATTCTAGAATTTTTGTTGTGTATTTTGTACGATTTTACTTTTTGAGTCGAATGATTATTTTTTAGTCAACATAGTTATTTTTTTATCCACATAATTATTTTTCGGACCAAATAGTTACTTTTTGAACATCACGGGTAGCAAATTCCAAACTACCCGAGACGGATATTAAAATAAGCCTTAATATAAAAATGATAATAGAAACACCATGAGTGCGATGAATAATAATATACGACGCAGAGACGCTCGGACTGGGTACTACGAGTACTAAGTAGAGGGCATGCCAAATAATTAAAGAACCAGTAGCATAGGTTCCACAACAAGCAAAAACAAAATAAAAAAGATCCTATAGTTAAGGAAACAAACACTCAATCAATCATTACAAGTATCAGAACCTATTCTTCCTCTTACGAAGCCTCTAGGAGGGGCTCAATGGTTATCAGACCTTTAGCTTTGCCACTATCGAGCTGAAAGTCTAATGAGCGAGAGTTCTAAGTCTTGTCTTTGGACAATGAACATGCACCGCCTGAAAGAAGGGAACCAAAAAGAATGGAAGTGATGTAGTTAACAAGAGAATTAACGTTCGTGGGAGTATTATTATAGAACCAGTTATATCATTCACACCAAAGAGCCCACAAGATGGCACAACTCAAACTAACAAGGAAAGACACGATTAGTGTGACGTCCTCAAATTTTGGCTTCTCCATACCCTATTGGGAATGAGAGCTCATAATCCGAAAACATCATCCAATCATATCAGAAAGCGATGCGGAAGCATAATACGCATACATGAACATACAACCATAACATTCTCAACATTCAACTTGTAAATTTATACAACATGAATTTATTACACAATAGTTTACAATTACATATTGAATGAAAGTTCTACAGTCTAAGAACATGTATGCTAAACTAGGATCTACACAGTAGGTACAACCTGGACAACTGCTCACATCCTGTACTTTTTCTCCCATGCTAGCTCTGAACCTAAAACATACGTGAAATAACAAATCAACACACAAGGTGTTGTGTACATGGGCAGAAAGATACATATATTTATGGCTTTCATAATTTTTGAAAAAGATTTGCAGAAGGAAAGAAAATCATAGAAAACACTTCTTTATTAAGCGAAATACGCCAATTTAAGTCATTTTCCTAGATGAATTGCATTATCAAGGTGGACTAGTACCAAAACATAAATATGGGCCCATCCCCGTGTACCAAGTACTCTAGGGAGACTCCCTGTACACCGTGTGCTCTAGGGAGGTGTACTAGCCAACATTAATCCATTCCCTCGTAAGGGGGATAATGAAAACCTTAAATAACTACAAAACATCTACTCATATATTTATGTTTTCAAGTGACAAAACAACGGTTACTGCATAGCAATACTACATCCAATATTTGCAAATAGAAGAGAGCATACATACATATCATGATTGCAAGCAAGAAAACCATAGTCATATAATTAAATAAACCCACGTACCTGAGTTTAGAAATTTCTAACTTATCCTTGATCATCTAGAAATCTGGTCATCACCTGATTAAGATAAGACCACATACTATCATCAGATTCTCATCATCTTAACCCTAGTCGTATCCATTTTAGGGTTTTCTTAATTCATTAGGATATTCTCATCATTACTTGCATTCTTATCTTAGAATTATCTTAATGATGTCATTTTCCAGATTATGATCCATTATCTGAATACTAGGATCCATATTCTATTTTTGTGCACATATTGACCCTAGGTTACATCATTAACCTAGATTAGGGTTTTATAACATGCATTAAGATTCATCTTCATATAACATAGATTCTGTTCATCATGATGATCTCATAATTAAATCTGAGGTTCAATATACTGATATGGGCTTTCTCTGTAAATTTCATCATTTATAGAGCACATACGTATTTATTGTATTTTATTAGGATTATTAGCCCTAATTAGCCATATTAATCATATTCTAGAATTGTGTGCATCAACATGACGATATCTGACATCATATGCGTTCTATACATAATTTTGGACTTATTGATATTTTTTTCAAAATTTTATATCATCCTTTGATATTTATTTTCCATTAAACAAGTATTACATGTCTTATATGATATTACTAATATTAAAGCATAAAAAGCCTGATATTAAGCTTTCATATTGTTCTACATATTTTTCTAAGAATTTCGATACTTTATTTACATTTTTCTGATCAGTAGGCTATTTTCTATGACTTATTGAAGATATGCATATTTACTGAAGTATTTACGTGTTTGGCCAATGAAGTGGTGCCACGTGGCTCCAACCAGTTCCTTTGTCCAGCCGGTTCTGGGGCCTAAACCCGGTTTTGGGGCCTAAACCCGGTTCAACCTGCCTTCTCTCTCGCGTTCTCAAACGGGCGTACGAGTCCACGAGAATCGTTCTCACGGCTGCCGCCGCGAGAGCCATCCCACACTAGGTCTCTCTTCTCCGCACGACGCAACGCAGCCGTAGGTCTCGTCTCTGGCTGGACTCTGCCCGCACCAGCTCGCCGCCGATGGAACCTGTTCCTCAAGGCTCTACTGCACAGCTCATCTCTGACGAGCAAAAGTGCAGCGCCTCCTCCTCATGAACTCCGACTGAGATAGGCCGCCTACACTCCTCCTCCTCAACGCCTCTGGATCGTCATCTCACAAACAACACATCGCCAGCCCATCTGACGCCCACCTGTTTCTTCTGCTCGATGTTGCATCGCATCTCAGCGTCTACCTTTTGCAAGGTGCCGCCGCTGGGACGAATCCGGCGAGGATTTGCGGCTGTCAAGGTATCAATGGATGCTGAGGAATATGGGTGGCATTGGTAGCATGCTCCCATACGATCTGCAGCTTCAATTCATCCTTGTCGGCGGTGCTGTGTCTGCTAGGTTTCATCTTTGCTTCAACGATCACAGGTCAGAGATGGTGGCCGATGTTATGGATATGCGGTGGCAGATGCCTAGGATTTGGAAGAGATGGTGGCAGGGTGAAGAGGGTTAGTCTAGGGTGTCGTCGCACCTTGGATCTATCACGACATTGCTATAGTCTGGGGCGTCGAGGTTGTAGCTAGGTTGCAGCGTCGGATCTGACGAAGAAGGTGATTTGTAGTTGTAAATCTTGTGTGCGATTCTGCTTGTTCTACACGATCCGTCTGCAAAATGGTGCAGCCGTCGTGAAAAGAGGGAGGGAGGGGGAGTCGATCTGGATACATAGGTCATTCTACACCCTCTTCAAGGGGTTGTTAGGAAGATCCTCAGCATGTGGAGGTGTTTCCTTGGTTGGGAAGTTTTGAGATCCGTGATCTTAGGATGTGATAGTCAAGGCAAAAGGTCGCGGCCTAAAGTGTTGGCCTATCCATGGGAATCAGAGGTGGAATGCTAGATCACGTCATATACACCCAGATCGCCTTGAAGCCAACTCCCCAAGCCCCTGATAATTAGCGTTACACATCAATGTTGTGATCTTTAATATTACTCAACAACTATAATCCTTGATGCATAAATTTTGTGATTTGTTTGTAATATTAAAACCAAAATAACTTGTTCTAGGAACCTCATCTCTCCATCAAACTTTGATCATGAGTTCCTCAAAATGTGATCTAGCATTGAGACGAGTTCGTCACCAAAATTTTGACATTTTATCAGTAAACATAATTCCTCAAATGTCCACATAAGTAAACTGGTAAAGACCTTGAATACACACCAATTAGTCACCAAGTTTGATGAAACAAGTATGATACAATTAGTTTCATCATTATGCATCCTATGGTCCATAATTTGATCATATCAATCCAATTTACACCGAACTTGTACTTAATTTCATACGTACTAAAAAAAACTATTATGTACTATAATCATCCACGTGAATATAAATTGCCACGAAAAACTAGCATAAATCTTTCATGGCATGTTACTCATATTTGTGTGTTCCATTTTCAAATGAAGTCACTCCAACTTGGTTTATACCACATGAGACATTCATGAACTACAACTGCCATTTTGGTTATCAGAACCCTAAAATCAAGGTCATCACATTCACCCCACCTTATGGGGAATTTCGTCCTCGAAATTCAGCAATGACATCCTTAAGAGGCTACTTAGGAGTTCAACTTCATATATATCATCATTGCTTAAGTTCTAAGACCACCTTAGTTGCATGCACTCTAAGTTGTCAGCTTAGGGTCTAGAGATTCTTGGGCGTGCCCACCCCACCTTATTATGTGGAAGCATCACTTAATGTCTTAGCCATAGCATGACATTATGTTATCTTAGGATTGCATCACCCCTAAGGATACATGTTTTGTTCATACCTCATGTTTTGTTCATACCTTTAAAGTTCAAGAGGAATTCATTTATATGCCATGGTATTCAGATCGTTCAAATCTAACATCATTAACATTTTCAATGATTTTAGGATTAGAGTAGATTTATCTTCATCCTTGATATTAGGATTTTTTTTCTATATAAGAAGGGCTTATGTAACATACTTGACCATTAGGGTTTCACCCTATGGTGTGATATTCATACTCAACTTATAAGCATACATTGAGAAGGATCAAGGTTACGAACTATATTTCTGATCATATATCCTATGATCCAAAAATATCTTTATATCAAGTTCATTAGTTCAACGTTTTATGTCTTGCATGTATTATGTGAAGGAAAAAAAAGAATATACTAAATTTATCCCATGATCTCATCATCATATCTTTTGTGTTTCAAATAAAGGGGAAGAGAATATTTTATTGTCAAACTTATCATGATTTCAATCTTGGGTACTACATGTATGATATAGGGGGGAAAATATAGAATAGGTCAAGCTTATACGAGTGACTTCTCATATATAAATCATCTATATAGCTCAAGTGAGGTTTCTATCATCATATATTAAGAAAGAGAAGAAGAAGGGAGAACATGTATTTTGAGTATCTTTTGCACAAAGCATCCTACTCTCATAACTAGAGTTCATATATTACCTCACTTGCAACTAATGACGAGATTCACAAAATATGTCACTCCAGCTAGGACCTAACTCAGCCAAAGGTTTTACTTTATCATATGGGTTATCTACCCATCCTTTTATTTTACCCAATTTCTCACATATAGATTTGAATCATGCATAAGGACTCAACTCAACACTCAAGAGTAATCTAGTGTAGGAATTTTTTTTTAAAACACATATCTCATATATTGGAGGCTAGGTCCTATGACCTTCTCCCTGTGGGTCTTACTTTATCTAGAGTTCACCACATATCTCATCCTACCACTAGACATCCTCCTTGTATAAGAGCTTGAGGCTCATGCACACTCATCTCTATCTTAACTTAGCTTATCTTAAGTAGAAAAAGGGAATGTACTTTCATCATCAAGATTTTGCTTAAATTCTCCAAATTGGATTCAAATAATATACAACTTAAACCTATATAACGAAACTTATACCATCAGAGATCAACTTAGATAAGATTTCACACGCTTATTTCAACTATCATTCTATCATCTACTCTATGTATCACATATCTTGATAAGGCTCTAGACATCTAATCTAGACTACTCTCTCTTCTAGACTGATGTCACTCCCTTTCACTTAGGTTATATGAACACTAACTACTCTCCAGTGTGAGGGACACATTTTCATATTTACATATATATAATAAAATATTATATAGTTTTTCTCCGAGAAGACAGACGTCAGAGAAAACTGTCGAGGTGTGAGCCGATTGGGAAACAAAACCAAACCAGCAAACTCGAGTGTCCCACACACAGTAGATAGTCTAGTGTCATGTCACCTAGTGAAATGGTGAGAATGAGATGTAGACTAGTGTAGCTACCCAATACATATGAGCTCTATATGGAAATGGTTTCTCACACTTGTCTAAACCTAGTTCTCGAACATCTAGGTTCTAACCTAGAGGCTAGGTCAAACCTTATTCCTATAGAACAACTTACTAAGTTTCTAAGGTTTTAAAGTGAAAAGTGAGATTTTTTTTTGTTTCATGGTGAGCAATTGTCAGGTGTAGCTATTGTTCATGCTCTGATACCAACTGTGACGTCCCCGAATTTTGGCTTCTCCATACCCTATTGGGAATGAGAGCTCATAATCCGAAAACATCATCCAATCATATCAGAAAGCGATGCGGAAGCATAATACACATACATGAACATACAACCATAACATTCTCAACATTCAACTTGTAAATTTATACAACATGAATTTATTACACAATAGTTTACAATTACATATTGAATGAAAGTTCTACAGTCTAAGAACATGTATGCTAAACTAGGATCTACACAATAGGTACAACCTGGACAACTGCTCACATCCTGTACTTTTTCTCCCATGCTAGCTCTGAACTTAAAACATATGTGAAACAACAAATCAACACACAAGGTGTTGTGTACATGGGCAGAAAGATACATATATTTATGGCTTTCATAATTTTTGAAAAAGATTTGCAGAAGGAAAGAAAATCATAGAAAACACTTCTTTATTAAGCGAAATACGCCAATTTAAGTCATTTTCCTAGATGAATTGCATTATCAAGGTGGACTAGTACCAAAAACATAGATATGGGCCCATCCCCGTGTACCAAGTACTCTAGGGAGACTCCCTGTACACCATGTGCTCTAGGGAGGTGTACTAGCCAACATTAATCCATTCCCTCGTAAGGGGGATAATGAACACCTTAAATAACTACAAAACATCTACTCATATATTTATGTTTTCAAGTGACAAAACAACGGTTACTGCATAGCAATACTACATCCAATATTTGCAAATAGAAGAGAGCATACATACATATCATGATTGCAAGAAAGAAAACCATAGTCATATAATTAAATAAACCCACGTACCTGAGTTCAGAGATTTCTAACTTATCCTTGATCATCTAGAAATCTGGTCATCACCTGATTAAGATAAGACCACATACTATCATCAGATTCTCATCATCTTAACCCTAGACATATCCATTTTAGGGTTTTCTTAATTCATTAGGATATTCTCATCATTACTTGCATTCTTGTCTTAGAATTATCTTAATGATGTCATTTTCTAGATTATGATCCATTATCTGAATACTAGGATCCATATTCTATTTTTGTGCACATATTGACCCTAGGTTACATCATTAACCTAGATTAGGGTTTTATAACATGCATTAAGATTCATCTTCATATAACATAGATTCTGTTCATCATGATGATCTCATAATTAAATCTGAGGTTCAATATACTGATATGGGCTTTCTCTGTAAATTTCATCATTTATAGAGCACATATGTATTTATTGTATTTTATTAGGGTTATTAGCCCTAATTAGCCATATTAATCATATTAAAGAATTTTGTACATCAACATGATGATATCTGACATCATATGCGTTCTATACATAATTTTGGACTTACTGATATTTTTTTCAAAATTTTATATCATCCTTTGATATTTATTTTCCATTAAACAAGTATTACATGTCTTATATGATATTGCTAATATTAAAGCATAAAAAGCCTGATATTAAGCTTTCATATGGTTCTACATATTTTTCTGAGAATTTCGATACTTTATTTACATTTTTCTGATCAGTAGGCTATTTTCTATGACTTATTGAAGATATGCATATTTACTGAAGTATTTACCTGTTTGGCCAATGAAGTGGTGCCACGTGGCTCCAACCAGTTCCTTTGTCCAGCCGGTTCTGGGGCCTAAACCCGGTTCAACATGCCTTCTCTCTCGCGTTCTCAAACGGGCGTACGAGTCCACGAGAATCGTTCTCACGGCCGCCGCCGCGAGAGCCATCCCACACTAGGTCTCTCTTCTCCGCACGACGCAGCGCAACCGTAGGTCTCGTCTCTGGCTGGACTCTGCCCGCACTAGCTCGCCGCCGATGGAACCTGTTCCTCAAGGCTCTGCTGCACAGCTCATCTCCGACGATCAAAAGAGCATCGCCTCCTCCTCATGAACTCCGACTGAGATAGGCCGCCTACACTCCTCCTCCTCAACGCCTCTGGATCGTCGTCTCACAAACAGCGCATCGCCAGCCCGTCCGACGGCCGCCTATTTCTTCTGCTCGATGCTGCATCGCATCTCAGCGTCTACCTTCTGCAAGGTGCCGCCGCTGGGACGACTCCGGTGAGGATTTGCGGCTGTCGAGGTATCAATGGATGCTGAGGAATATGGGTGGCATTGGTAGCATGCTCCCATACGATCTACAGCTTCAATTCATCCTTGTCGGCGGTGCTGCGTCTGCTAGGTTTCAGCTTTGCTTCAGCGATCACAGGTCAGAGATGGTGGCCGATGTTATGGATATGCGGTGGAAGATGCCTGGGATTTGGAAGAGATGGTGGCAGGGTGAAGAGGGTTAGTCTAGGGTGTCGTCGCACCTTGGATCTATCACGACATTGCTATAGTCTGGGGCGTCGAGGTTGTAGCTAGGTTGCAGCGTCGGATCTGACGAAGAAGGTGATTTGTAGTTGTAAATCTTGTGTGCGATTCTGCTTGTTCTACACGATCCGTCTGCAAAATGGTGCAGCCGTCGTGAAAAGAGGGAGGGAGGGGGAGTCGATCTGGAGACATAGTTCATTCTACACCCTCTTCAAGGGGTTGTTAGGAAGATCCTCAGCATGTGGAGGTGTTTCCTTGGTTGGGAAGTTCTGAGATCCGTGATCTGAGGATGTGATAGTCAAGGCAAAAGGTCGCGGCCTAAAGTGTTGGCCTATCTGTGGGAATCGGAGGTGGAATGCTAGATCACGTCATATACACCCAGATCGCCTTGAAGCCAACTCCCCATGCCCCTGATAATTAGCGTTACACATCAATGTTGTGATCTTTAATATTACTCAACAACTATAATCCTTGATGCATAAATTTTGTGATTTGTTTGTAATATTAAAACCAAAATAACTTGTTCTAGGAACCTCATCTCTCCATCAAACTTTGATCATGAGTTCCTCAAAATGTGATCTAGCATTGAGACGAGTTCGTCACCAAAATTTTGACATTTTATCAGTAAACATAATTCCTCAAATGTCCACATAAGTAAACTGGTAAAGACCTTGAATACACACCAATTAGTCACCAAGTTTGATGAAACAAGTATGATACAATTAGTTTCATCATTATGCATCCTATGGTCCATAATTTGATCATATCAATCCAATTTACACCGAACTTGTACTTAATTTCATACGTACTAAAAAAAAACTATTATGTACTATAATCATCCACGTGAATATAAATTGCCACGAAAAACTAGCATAAATCTTTCATGGCATGTTACTCATATTTGTGTGTTCCATTTTCAAATGAAGTCACTCCAACTTGGTTTATACCACATGAGACATTCATGAACTACAACTGCCATTTTGGTTATCAGAACCCTAAAATCAAGGTCATCACAATCAGACTTTAAAATCCAAGATAAGATCTTTTACAATTTGTGAAATATTTCTAAGTTAGTGTTTCATCTTTGCCCAAAAAAAAGTGACCAGAAAATAGTTTACAAGATTAATGAAACAATTATGAGAAATTTGACGTGAAAATATAGTGGGCAACCATTATTCACAACACTTTCCCACTTTCCACACATAGCCTTAATTTTCTTATTAAATAAAATAGAATATCCATGAAGTTCATATAGTAGTCATTTTTTTCAACATAAAGGTAAGTCTTGATCGATGATATGATTTTGATGTCAAGTAAGAAAATGCTAGGATTTTTAAACGATTACTATTGTCAGCAGTTATTTATCTACAAACTTACTATAATATGCTTAAACAACGCAATAAAATCAAAACAAACACTTTTGAGATTTTAGTTACCGATTGTCACCTAGGAGCACCATACCCCAAAATGTCACTTCTGAGTATGTAAGTTGCGACTTCTTTGGTGCCATTATTAGCTAGCAATCCAGCCACATAACGAGAGTGATTGGACAACTTTGTGTTGGGGATGCGGTTTGACACCCTACAATGGCACTAAGCCCTCTATATATGTTTCAAACAAAAATCTTTACCATCACTCATGCACTTGATTTTATTCTCCTCTCTATGCTACATATGTCATTCTAATTATTATAGAGCAATAATAAATAATGTGAGCATCATAGTATCTTTTTATATTCATCATTGATCATTCTTTTTTTATTCTTATTTAGTTGTAATCAACAATTTTTTTTTTATTTTATCATAATTTCTCTAGTATTCTGGTGTTTTTTTTATTCTTCATGTTCTTCTTTTTCTTCTTCCTTACTTTGTGATTCACTTCTACTTCGATTCCTTTGAATTCATTTTCTTTATGTTATTGTCAAATAACTGAAATGCGCAAAATATGTACTCATTCATAAAAATATTATAAAAGTGAAAATAGTAAAATTGTTAACATTGAGTTCCAAATATCATGTCATTTTTTTAATTTACAACGATCTATTGTGCTCTAACATTATTGTACCTAAAGCGATTGAAAATTGACATTATAGGAAAATAGAGTAGTTATAAAACATTAAAATTTGCAAGTATAATAGTACAATTACACTTGAATTAGATTAATTTTTTATGAGAATAGTAGTTAGTCCAATTCTACCCGACTAACCTGAATATTAGATAGTCTGGTTCTAAAAATCTGCAACAGTTTGGTTAGGGGAGTGTCTAGGTCTTGTAAGTTCAATTTTGAGTAGATAAATTTTGACCCATTACCATGTCTAACAAAATACATCTGCCACTCATTTTGAGGGATGGTTTTCACCAATTTTATCTAAGTAGTAGTTTTAGTAGCGGTTATTTTCTATACATATTTCAAATTTAGTACTCAAATTCAGATTTAAGCACGAATGTGTTCTAAAGAAACACATTCTTAATTTTGTATGCCTTTGACATTTGAGCTTCCGTGGCGTTAGAGAAGGAGAAACTTTTGCCTTTACATTCTGGCATTCTATATATCTACAACTAGTACATTTTTTTTAAATAGCCATCATCATGCATTATACAAAAAGATAAAAGAACACCACAAGCATGATGATTTGTAGAGAACAACACGAGGAGGCCCGTAGTGGGTATCAGGAGATACCCTCTAGTACAAAATGGGGGTAAGCCAAAATAAAAAAGAATTAGTGGCATGGTTCTCTTTAGTAACATAGCGGAATCTAGGTTTATAGTTTAACCCTCAATTGTTCTAAGCCCCTTATGATTATGTTAGTATTTAGCACTTTTTCCTAATTTAAGGTATGTTATGATAAAATAAAATAAAATCATATACCATAATGTAGTTCTAATATCTTTTATACATGAGATATTAACAAAAAAAATAATTAATATAATTCTATAAATGAATACACCAATTAATGTATTTGGCTCCAATTTGACCCTCTAAAATAGTATATGATTAAAATATTAACGAAATTGATCTGATTTTAAATACTGTGTCACCTTGTTTAATTAGGATGAGTAGACATGTTTAGTGAATGATTAATATACAAATAACAAGATCTAATATCAATCATTTTCAAAGCATAAAATATGACAAAATTGGATTACTCAAAACTAAATTAGCCTATATTGTAAGTTTCATGCTAATGAGGCTTCACATCCCCAGATATTTATTTAATGAAAAATCTTATCTTTGATGTGTATTATTTCACTCTCTAATTACAATTTAGCATCATTATCATCATTTCTTTTCTACATGTAACATCTTCTTACCTCTCATTCCCTATCTGCATGTCCTATAGTGAAACCCTTGTCATGGACCGTGTTAATCTTCCTCTACTCCATCCATTTCTTCCTCCCCATTTATCTCTCATTCTCCCTTATCCCCATGTAAGAAACCCAAACCATATCCTCCCTTTTCCGCCACTCCCCTTTCACCTTTGTCTCCTTTTTCTTCCTTGCTCCCATTCATCGTGGGAAGAAGAGGATGCTGCCTACAAGATCTTTGATGATGAAGTCCTTTTGAGGACTAATGTTGACTTCTTACTTCTAATCGAAATAAAAAAAATCTTAAAAAAATATTCAATTTTAGGCTCGAGGATTAACAAAATTTTGTAACAAAAAAGGATATTCATTCATGTTTGTCAAGACGCCAACATGGTATCCGCCACTGCTAGGGACATACCCATTTCCCCCACTCCTCCAGCTACCTCCACAACAAGACCTTCACCACCTACTCACCATCACAACACCCTGGAACACCTACAACCATACCACCACCTATATTGTAGTTCACCCCTACCACCATGCCACAACTCATGATCTTTGACTAAGTGTGTGTCCTTTGATGCCTTGAATGCATGGCTCTAAGCTTTACTTGTACTAAATAGCGCACCTTCATGATACATGGCGAGAATATCTTTACTATTAAATTAGAGTCTCCAAGTAAAGCTATTATCCATGTTGGGTGATCGATGGAAGTAAATTCCTTCTTCCAACCCGATTGAAATGTCACTTCGTTGAAGCTTAATATCTCTCTTCTTTTTAAAATTGGCAAGTAGGTATCTGGATCGCTATAGACATTCTCATAAAAATGGATTTATAGTGCCTAATACAGGGGAAAAAACCCACCTTCCTAATAATGTTCCCCCTTATTCTGTGTACACTAATGCCACTACCATTTACTACAAGTTGGCAGGATGTGGCAAGGAGGAACTCCATATGTTTGACCCAAAATCAGTCTACATTATCCCTATGCAGCTTGCTTATTCTCCACCAAGTTTCTATGAGGTTTTAGGGAGACAAATGTTCATCTTGATGTTAAAATCCATTATAAGCTGAAGTAGACAGAACATGGTCTTCTCCTTAGTCGACCTCAATTTGTTGTAGTTGTCCAAAAACATAGGTGCAAAAACCTACAACCAGACATTCGATTTCATCTTCTTCGTGAGTAGTACAACAAACTTAGGAGAATTTTGGATAGTTGACCGACAAAAGTTTGTGTTGGTTTATCTTTGACTTACTCCAAGGAAGTGGAATAGTGAGTCCATGTCAAATTCCACCATCAAGTCTTACCCAAGAAATGATCCATCAAGATCAGATAGAGCTTTGCATTATGCAGATACTATTCCTTTAATGTAATTTTTACTATTAATACTTCCACTGATAAGATACAATAAAGTAATATGATACATATTAACATAGTGATATTTGATCAGATTAATTAGTATAGGATAAATATATGAGTCACATCCAATGTATTCTTAATAGTAAATCATCAATATAAGCATTCCTAGTCTAATACTACTAATGGTTTTAGAAAAATAGTTAAGGACTTGTCAACCATTGGTTCAAATGCTTATCTATGTTTTGGTACCTTGTTTGTATTTTTCAGATAAACGAGCTATTTATTATCCATTTTGGAAGATCCTGTAATTTTCTGAGATTTTACATCAATCAACCAATGTGGGCCTGCCACGTGGCCACTAGAGCTGCGGTTTGACTCTCCTATGTCCACGCTGACCCGACCGAAATTACATTGGTCTGGGCTCAGTTCATTGCTGGTCTAACTAGACCGCCCGATACTTCTCTTCCTCACTTTCTCTCTTGCATTCACGTTCTCAGCACGAGACACGAGCGAGTGCCCGCCGCCGCCATGGGGTTTTACTCCAGCCTTCTCATGCTCACATTGTCCCCAACACAAGTTAGGTTACCTGCTCGGAAGCATCGCTACCACCTGTGTTCGTGGATGCTCTTCTCCTGGGCACGATTGGTCGATGCCTGCGTGCGTCGCTTCCAGAAAACGGCCGCCACCGCTGTGCGCGCCTCCTCCTCGTGACCTACTGCCGGGCAGGTCTCCAGCACACGAGACCTCCACTGCCTCTGCCTTCTTCTCCGTCAAGCACTACCGCGGTGTAGGAAAGAGATGAGGGATCAAAATCCCTCCTCCTTGCTACAGCTTCGGACACCGGCTGCGTCTCAACATAGCCGCCACTGGAGGTTGGATCTCTGGAAAGCACTCAATGACACCGCTCGACCAGTGGCAGGCCACTCTTACTTGGCAGGTGCTCCTCCACCATAAGCCTCCGTCAAAGAATACCTCTACACTACAAGCCTGTCCGCTATTCTCAGTCTCAGCTTGCGTTGTTGTCGCATGGGAGATCTCCAGCGTGGTGGCAAAGAAAGCTCCTCCTCGCCGACTTATGATACTTCTATAAGAATCGTAGAGCGAGGGAGGCTTGAGGTAGCAAGGATACTTGTCTTCCCAACTCGGGAGCCAGTTCCCAGTTGCGCTCACCGGCGCTAGCCGCCGTGCTGGTCCTTCGGCAAGGCTGGCTAAGAGTTCCTCCTCTTCGCCTTCAGGGTCCATCATGGCCAAGTGCTGCCTATGACTTGCGGTGGAGAAGCCAACTAATGGGAAACATGTTCTCTCTCAGCACTGTTTTACATACTTTGACTTAGGCTCCTATTGGTTTGGTGTAAGTCATGAGTTCCATGGAACTCATTTTCTGGGAACTCTAGTTCTGTTTCTGGAACTTAAGTTCCATTCACTTCCATGTGATTGGTTTGTTGTAAGTGTAAATATGGAAATTATTAAAAATATTATTAATTTTTATTGTATAATAAAAATAGTGAGGAGGGCAAAGACATAAAAAAAGGAATCATATCCGTAAAAAATCATAATATTATGAAGTCGTAATAACCTCAACAAGTGGTTATGGTGCATATGTTGCTCCTTTAAAAATATTTTATTATAATACAATTATAATCTTAATAAAAATATTATGATTAAAATTACATCACAATATTTTTATTTCACTTTGTGTATACAAAGTAATGCTATAATATCTGCATTTCATGTGCTTGTATATATAAATTTTAGTTCATCATTGTTTAACGCAATGTAGAATATTAATTTTTACATTATTTATGTAGGAAATTTTTACTTTATTATTCGTGCATGGTTACAGTTAATTATTATTTTTTACATCATATTGTTTAAACATGAAGAATAAAAATATATTACATAAATCACATTATTTTTACATGGTGCAATGTTTTTTTCATTATATTTGTATTTTTTTATTTTGTAGATTGTTCTAATAATGGTGGTTATAGTGTTAAATATTTTACTTAGTGTGATTATAGTATATGATATTTGTCATATTATGTTGTGGTTTTAGCAACGAACTATATCCTCACCATTAATATTTCTAGTCATAAATATTTTACATGTGTCACTTATAATGAATGAAGAATATAATTGTATAAGAAATATTGTTAGTTGTTCCAGAACTTGTTTTCTGCTCTTTTTAAGAGGGAACTCAAGAATTGTATTTTGTATGTAAGGGTGTAACTCCCCGAAAGTCACGGAACTCAAGTTCCAACACTTACTTTAAACCAATCATGAAAAACTGCTCAAGGAACTCTAGTTCATGTGTTTTCCGGACCAATTACGACAAACCAATCGGAGCCTTAGGATCAATCTTTCTTAGGCAAGCATAATTGTTCGTTCCCGTCAAATCATGACTACAACGTGGGAGTTTGGCTCGTTGTTGTTTCTACCCCACGATTTCCAACTAGACACAACGTAGGCTATGAGCATGAGCCCCAACCATTCGATTCAAATCTAGGGACAGGATCAACTCTCCTCTAAGCCAATACGTGGCTGCTTAAAGGGGTGCCATCCCATATACAATGGAAAGGGGCAACGTGACATTGAATTTCTACTACAAAGATATAAGACCTTAATACATTGTACTTCTCAAGTACAATATTCCACTATCTTCATGCTTAAATAACTCCATCTAGAAACATTAAATCCTTACGAAACTTTGACCATAGCTTTATCATCATCCAAGCTATCTCACATACAAATTTGATGCCAAAACTCAACTATATGACTAATCAATTAAGTTCCTCAAATAGGCATAAAAAAATGGATCTTAATCATGATATCAACCTTAATCAACCCTCAAGCTTTACCAAAACAGTTAGGACTCTTAAAACAACTCAACATGCATGACTTCACTTGTGTCATAGGACATTTAAGGATTCCAACAGTCCACTCCATCACATCCTACACACCTTAAAACAAATTTCGTCCACAAAATTAAGCCAGAAAACCACTTTGTCACATCATATACATCTTAAAAGAACTTTCATCCTCGAAAGTCAACCATACTCATACTCCAAGGAAAACTACCATGTCTTAAAGGAGTTAACTAAGATTAACTCATTATCAAGGTGTCAACAACATTTTATTGAGCTAATTTGTTATAACATGTTCAACATTAACATATGCCTTTTAGGTGGGTGTTGATTAAAGTTAACCCACTTTATCCATATAGATCATATCAAGGTGTCATAACTATTATGTTGTGCTAGTTGTCAAACTATATATTCCATCTTTATTTATCACTTAGATTAACACCTCATGTAACATGTTTCATTAACATGAACTTATTTCATTACAACATATATTAATGATTTCATCACAAGATTAACCATGGATATCACATTATCATCTTTATTCATGTATATGGTTAACCATTTATGCATTGACATCTATTAAATCATTTCTAGGTTTCCATCATATCATATCTATATATCACATCTCAAGATTAGATTGCATCCTTACATATATTATACCATGGTTGTGCTAAACAAACTTATACAAGTGGCTAATAAGACACATAGACCAAAATTCATCTAGTCCAACTGAGGTTCTCCTGACCCATATCATGACGGCAGTTCCATGCTCAGTCTCTCTAATCTAACTCAACTCTATGAGTATCTCATATGCATAAACTTTATCTTTCATCTCGATATAGGGTTCTTAGATTACCTCAGTGGCACTAGCTAATAGCTTCCTTAGCTCTAGCCACATAAGCACAAACCAAAACATGATATGACATACTCTTTAGAGGTTTCTACCCATGAGACATGCTTACCCAAAATCTCTTATCAACATAACCACTAGATTCCTACAAGGAACCACCAACCCGAGCATGAGGCTTCTCAGAAACTAACATATCTACCTCCTCCAGGGTCTTAGGCTCTCTCCCTCACCCAGATGGAAGGCACTCATATTGATGTTCACATATGCACATATATAACTAGCCTCTCTCTATCTCTAGGGTTTGGTCCTCCCAAGGACAATTAGGGTTCAACAATACTATAGGAATCATGCATTAAGAAACACAACTCATTCACTCAGGAGTAGTCTTGTTTAGGACATATCATAACACATATTCTCAGAATTCTCATATCTTGGAGTTTATGCTCTCTGACCTTCTCCCTGTGGGTCTCTCTCTCTCTCTTGAGCTAACCCCAAAACTAGTCCTAACACTAGAGGTCCTCCTTTGTAAAAGAGTTTGAGGCTCATGCTGACTCACAACTTCTCTTAACTTAACACATCTTATCTCATAAAAGCCTAGTTTCTTGCATCATCAAGACTTATCTCAAAAACTCAAAACTAAACTTACGTCCTCAAAGATAAACATAGATCATCATAAACCATCTTATATCATCTCTATACAATTTAGATCATCATCTAATCTTATTCCATTTATCACATATTCCGAACAAGGCTCTAGACATCTAATCTAGAACTGCTCTCTCTTCTAGACTAATGTCATTCAGTTTCACTTAGGTTGCATGACCACCTCATACTCGTACATGTGTGGGGACACATTTTTATAATATATATATATAATAAAATATTATATAGTTTTTCTCTGATAAAACAAGCGTCAGAGGAAACTATCGAGGTTTGATCTATTTGGAATCAAAAACCAAATCCTAAAAATGAGTGTCCCACACATAGTAGAGAGTCCAGTGTCATGAAAACTAGTGAAAAGGGTGAGAACATGGTGTAGACTAGTGTAGCTACTCTAGACAACGTGTGAAATATTTCTAGGGTTTCTCTTCCCTTGATGCACATGATTTCCATATAGTGCAACATCCCATACCGCTGCACTACAAGGAAAGAATGACATCTAAGGACTTGCTACTCAACAAGCACCAGTCTAGACCTAGTTCTCAGACATCTAGGTGCTAACCTAGAGGCTAGGTCAGGTCTAGTCTCTAAAAGACAACTAATCTAACCCTAAAATATTATTATGTTCAAGGTTCTTTAGTTTTGAGTTGCATAATGAGAAAATGTCAGGCTTTGCTATTGTTCATGCTCTGATACCACCTGTGACGTCCCCGGATTTTCTAAAACTTAATCTGATGTGTGACGTCTAAATTAAACCCTCACCTCAGCGAGAACTCTAATTTAAACACCCCACACTAGGCTAAGAAGAAGAAAATCAAGGGAGTCAGAAGGAAATAATCAGTAGCACATGTACATGAACAATAATAAAACCATACACACATGTTCACCATTCAACATATAATTACAACATGAATTGTTACAACATTTTATATTACATATTGAACAACAAACTATCCATATACATGTACTACCACTAAACTACATGATCTTAAGACAATAGGTCCACCTGTACATCAGCTCGCTACACAACTCTCAACTATCCTGGATCTTCAAGAACACATATCCACAACCTAAACAAAAGATTACATGCAGTACACATCAACACAATATTCAAGAATATTGTACTGAGTATGCCTATGTGACGTTTATATACCTCTCATCGTATCTTGGCAATAAGATAAAACTAATACTTGGCAGTAACAGAAGAATATAAGAAAAGCGAATACTTGCACAAATATGTTCATTAACAAAAGAGAACACATATTTTAAGCATAATTTCCATTATATCATCCATGCATTTACTACCTGAGAGTTGAATGCATTAAGGCCTTTGTGATCTACTACCAAAGAGTTGGATCACTTACAAGTACTTTACTACCAAAGAGTTGAAGTACTTATTTCCAACACTTTACTACCAAAGAGTTGAAGTGCTTAGATATAATGGAACATATATATTATATTTCATGTGTTCATAGCAATAAGAATAGAAAATCATGCAACATATCATACAAGAACAATCATTTCAATCAATACCATATGCCAAGTCTTTACTACCATATAACACAAGCATATTGTATAATAAGCCTAGTGAGAGGTAATGGCGTATCTTGATCAAGACAAACCTAATCACATTCCTGATGCCAACTATAACTTGATCAAACCCTGATTAAGACAAGATCATATACTATCATTAGGTTCTCATCATCTTACGTCTCATCTTAAACATAATCGTGTTCATTAGGGCTTTACTTAGTCTCTTAAGTATATTCCCACTTTTACTTGTATTCTCATCTTAGGATTATCTTTACTGATGTCATTCTCCAGATTATGGTTCTTATCTGAATCATTAGCTTCCATGTCATTTTGTGCATATATATATTAACCCTAAGTTACATCATTAACCTAGATTATGGTTTCATGACATGTATTAAGGTTCATCTTCATATAACATGGATTCTGTTCATCATCGTGATGTCATAATTAAATCTGAGGTTTAACATAAGTATATAAGCTTATACTGTAAATTTCATTATATATTGAGCATGCATGTATTTATTGCATTTTATTTAGGGTTATAAGCCCTAAAAAGGCATACAATGCAAATTACAAGATTTCGTGTATTAACATCATGATTACTGACATCAGATGGATTACATATATGATTTGTGACTTACTGGTATTTTCTCATAATTTTTGGTCGATGTTTGATATTTATTATCTATCAATTAAGCATGACACATCTTACATGATATCACTGACATTTAAGCATCAAAAGACTGAAATAAAGGTGTCATGTTGTTCTACTCATTTTTTTGAATGTTTTGGTACCTTGTTGTATTTTTTAGATAAACGAGCTATTTATTATGCATTTTGGAAGATCTTGTAATTTTCTGAGATTTTACCTCAATCGGCCAATGTGGGCCTGCCACGTGGCCACTAGAGCTGCAGTTTGACCCTCCTATGTCCACGCTGACCTGGCCGAAGCTACATTGGTCTAGGCGCAGTTCATTGTTGGCCTAACTAGACCGCCCGGTCCTTCTCTTCGTCGTTTCTCTCTTGCAATCACGTTCTCAGCGCGAGACGCGAGCGAGTGACCGCCATGGGGTTTTACTCCAGTCTACTCATGCTCGCTTTATCCCCAACACAAGTTAAGTTACTTGCTCGGAAGCATCGCCACCACCTATGTTCGTGGATGCTCTTCTTTCGGGCACGATCGGTCGACACCTACGTGCGTCGCTTCTAGTAAATGGCCGCCACCGCTGTGCGCACCTCCTCCTCGTGACCTGCTGCCAGCCAGGTCTCCAGCGTACGAGACCTCCACCACCTCTGCCTTCTTCTCCGTCAAGCACTACCGTGGTGTAGGGAAGTGATGAGGGATCAACATCCCTCCTCCTTGCTACAGCTTCGGACGCCGGCTGCGTCTCAACATAGCCGCCGATGGTGGTTGGATCTCCGGCAAGCACTCAATGACACCGCTCGACCAGTGGCAGGCCACTCATCCTCGGCAGGTGCTCCTCCAGCATAAGCCTCCGTCAAAGCATACCTCTACACTACAAGCCTGTCCGCTATTCTCAGTCTCAGCCTGCGTCGTTGTCGCATGGGAGATCTCCGGTGTGGTGGCAAAGAAAGCTCCTCCTTGCCGACTTATGATTCTTCTACAAGAATCATAGAGCGAGGGAGGCTCGAGGCAGCAAGGATACTTGTCTTTCCAACTCGAGAGCGAGATCCCAGTTGGGCTCATCGGCACTAGCCGCCATGTTGGTCCTTCGGCAAGGCTGGCTAAGAGATCCTCCTCTTCGCCTTCAGGGTCCATCATGGCCAAGTGCTGCCTACGACTTGCGGTGGAGAAGCCAACTAATGGGAAACCTGTTCTCTCTCAGCACTATTTTAGATACTTGCACTTAGGATCAATCTTTCTTAGGCAAGCATAATTGTTCGTTCCCGTCAAACCATGACCACAACGTGGGAGTTTGGCTCGTTGTTGTTTCTACCCCACAATTTCCAACTAGACACAACGTAGGCTATGAGCATGAGCCCCAACCATTCGATTCAAATCTGGGGATAGGATCAACTCTCCTCTAAGCCAATCCGTGGCTGCTTAAAGGGGTTCCAGCCCATATACAATGGAAAGGGGCAACATGACATTGAATTTTTGCTACAAAGATATAAGACCTTAATACATTGTACTTCAAAAGTATAATATTTCACTATCTTCATGCTTGAATAACTCCATCTAGGAACATTGAATCCTTACGAAACTTTGACCATAGCTTTATCATCATCCAAGCTATCTCACATCCAAATTTGATGCCAAAACTCAACTATATGACCAATCAATTAAATTCCTCAAATAGGCATAACAAATGGATCTTAATCATGATATCAACCTTAGTCAACACTTAAGCTTTACCAAAATAGTTAGGACTCTCAATACAACTCAACATGCATGACTTCACTTGTGTCATAGGACATTTAAGGTTTCCAAAAGTCCACTCCACCACAGTAATTTAATAAATAATACTTAATACCAAACCTCACCCTATATATGGGTATTTATAAGACTTCAAACCCTAACTCCGCACTAAGTAACTAATATTATATTTAGATTCATTATTGATAATGATTTTATATAGTGTACTGCATTTTCTGTCCAAAAAGAACAAAGTAGAATTTCCCTCCTAAAGTTAGGGTTAGTTGTGAAGATTATGTAGTATAATATTTATTTAATCTTGGGAATTATAATGATTGCAATCTAAATTTCTATATTGAGGCATTTACTTTACTACTATTCATTTTCAAAATCCAAAGTTGAACGCCCATATCTATTGATTTGAAATCTTATGAACGTTTGTGGACAATGCATTGTTCAGCTCGAATGGGTCCTTTGACCCCTCTTTATGTGTTAATAATACATGATGTATATTATGACTATAATGCTAGTCTTTCCACTCTATTTGTTCATGCTAAATGTTCAACTACATTATATAGAATAGTGGTACTTATGTACAACCACAAGCATAAATATATAGGGCGTTCTTATTCCTCCTAGTATGTGTGTTTCCTCCATATTTTTTAGGCCACAAACTTATGGTGTCATGGCCCTATTTTAGGTATATTTAGTATATATTGTTCATACATGCAAATATATTGTTTTTTTGAAAATTGTGAATGTTTATAATGACAAGATGTTTCTGTTGTATCAAATATTTCTCCATATTAATATGCCCCAACCTCTGAGTTTGAATCTTGTTCAAGTTACCTACTTTTGTATGGCTTCATTTTCATGGGAACATCATTTTTATACCTATTACCCAATATAATACCCAATTTTCATTTATATCTGCATATTCATTATTTACTGATACATGCCTATATTTGTTGTTTTCTTGGTGATGTTCCTTTCCACTCAAGTGTAGGTAGGTTAGAGGACACGTACTCAAGAGCACCTTACTTAGGAATTTGAACTTGAGGTTAGCTTGGAATGTCCATGGTTCCCTCTACAACTAGTCTCATGTATATTATATGTGTTCCATATATTTTGTTAATAACACCCATACAATAGTAGATGATTCATCATGTAACTTTGTTATAATTTGTTTACGCTACTTGTTCATTATCAGAAATGAAAGAAACTACTACTACATTCCATTTTGTAATATTATGAATTTATTTCTCTTTTTTGTGAGGAGTGGATTCCCCCTTAGTTCCCACTGCATATAGTATAGTAACAAATACTAAGTAGTTTGTGATTTCACTTTTTCAAGTTATCCTATATTATTCCCAGATTAGGTAATTAGGTGATGACTTTGAGGTTGTTTGTATACCTATTTCTTTGTAGTAGATTACTATGAGGGTTTTAATCATTGGCTAAATTGATAACTTCCCCTTCTCTCACACTTCAAAGGTTGAAACATATTATTTCACAAACACCTTGTCAGCGTACCCTCTTTATGAAGGTGGAAATATCACCACATATAAATAGACTCTTCTGGTGTTTGTTCCTATCACATGTTTTACTAGGAGGGTATCCTAAGCATTGCAAAGTGAAAGATCACATGAAATGTCATAGATAAGATTTTCCCTATTTGTCACCTTAACCCTTTTGATATGTTGTTTCTTAGCATGCCTCACATACAACCAACTTGGGCTAAACATGCATTGATGAGAATGCCAAACCCCAATATAAGTTTTATAGTTGAGACTATTTTCTTAAGGCTAAGTCATAATATAAATTAGCTTATGTGTTGTTAGGCACTCCTTGCCTCCAACATGGAGTATCTTAGCATATCTATTATCCAAGGCCATATATTTAAGGGTTGGATACTCATTCTTCTTGAGATAATTGTACCTCATGCATGAGGATAGGTGGATGGAAGCTATTAGTTCAGTAAAATGTCCTTATGAGTTCACCTCTCTCATCGCCATGGAGTATTTAGAATACCTAACAAATAAGTGATGGGTAATTGGACTATATAGTTCATATTGTCTTGTGATAACACCACAATTGTAAACAACCATCAATAAAGAACCCTAATTTCTTTCTATTTGGTTTAGAGGATCGTATAACTTCGCTATTTCTTGAGATGATGTTGTGTAATATAAACTTATAAGAGGACTGAGAAATGGTGGATGTCATTTCAAAATGATAAAAATTGACTGTGTTTGATAATAAGTATATCCCCATTATATTAATAAGTTAGAGATGATTTTTATTGTCCTTCTAGTGTTAAACAATTAGACTTTCTTGATACAATGAAGTGATGATAGATATATAGTGAATTGGTAAGTGTAGCATAGTTATATATCACTTGGTTTTGGGATTGATTTCGGAGCCGTTTTTGGATTTGCATCATAAATTCTTCATCATCAAACTTATTAATGCCACAAGAAAGTTTGAGTAGTAGAAAAAATATAATGAGGAACCTTATGACTAGGTAGATCAACATTGAGACCCTACATCTAAGTGGGAAGAAGAGAGTAAGAAATTGTAACATCAAAAGGATTTGATGCCTCAAATAATATGAACTTAAAAGGAATGATTGAACTACACATATCACCATGGTGCACCTTCTTTTTAGGGAGACCATGTTAGTAATGTATGCCTGTAGAGCCAATGGTGTGATGATTTACATGGCATATACCATAAAGAATTTGATTAATACTCATAAAGGCAAGTTTCCAATTGATTCTATTTCACTCAATTATGAGATAATGAGGAAATATCATGAATGTCTAAAGAATGACAATACTTATGACGTATGTCTTCAAGTACGTGACTTGGAGGATGAGATCATAGGAATGTTAAGAGTGTGTACATTCTAGTTATGTCCCTAGCCAGTTGTTACTGTGGAAGGTAGATACACACCTGTAACACTAAAGTAGAGTGTGGCTTGTTTTATGATAAAATCTCATTAGTAATGATATGCCAATATCAAACCAAGCACACAAATACATGTTAGAGAATAGTGTAGTAGACAGACCCACCTTGAGAGTGACACATGGAAACTATCATTGTGGTCATAGTCATCTCTCATACTAAAGGTGGTGATTGTGATTCTTAGATCTGAAATCACTACTCTCGTCACATGTCATTGGGTACTCTTTGACATCATCAAACACAGTCTTGAAACATGAGTTGTTATAAAGGTAATGATTGGGTGACTTTGACACATGGGGATAGACTATGAGTGATACATATGGTATTTGTCCCTCCTACTAGAGTATGATATCTTAGCCACTTGATAAGAGAAACTAAGAAATGCATGTGCATGTACATTTGAATCAATATATGATATTGAGGTCACATTATCTCAAACAGTCTTCTCTTGGTTCAAGGAACATGGGTTGAACATTGAGAGGATGATGATTCCATGCCTCAAGTTCATTCTAGATATCAACGATAAAGGAATTATACAATCACTGCAACACCTTACACAAATTGTAGGTTGAAGTTGTTCTCCAACTTTCCATTCACTTGGGTAGCACTGATGTATGACTAGGCACCACTCCTTGCTTGTGATGTCATAAGTTAGTTACGTACATTCACTTCCAATGTGATACGGGACCTATAGTGTCATACACATAGGAAGTCATCTAGAAGAGGAGTTTAATTTGGAATGATGATTGGATTGGTTACTAAAGAATTTAGGTATTCAAATCATGTAACATATCGATAGATTGCCTGCGGAACTACCACACGACCATATCAAGTGTGAAGAAGGCCATCTTGACATGTCAGACGGGCATCTCAAGTGTTGAGATGGCCATTTGGGTTGTCAGGTTGATCAACAATCGAATTGGATAACTTCTACCCACATGAGGAGTGAATCAACCAATTCAAACTGTTGAAATGATCGACACGACTTTGGCTCACTCGACGACCATCTGGGTGAGCAAGACGGGTGTCTTGCATGGGTGAGATGGCTCAGTTGGGGCCGAATGAAGGTTCAAGATGTTTCTCGAACTTGTTCGATTGCACAATACTTGTTGTTCAAGAAATTAATATGTAATATTAATTGGAGTTGAATTGCCAAATCAATATGCGACTGGGAAACTACCTAATGACCATTTGGTAGTGCGATATGACCATCTCGTGTGACCAGACGACCATCTAGGTCACCATCCGAACATTTTAGTCTTTGCAAGTTGTGAAATTCAAGATCTTCTGGTACCTTCCACTCCCCCAAAAATCTCGTATAGAGTGGGAACCCTGACCCTAACCCCACCTATAAATAGAGGGGTATTGGGGGCATCCCAGAGCACAACAACACAACTAAGAATCAATTTCTATAACAATTATTGTCCTCTCTGGTTGTGGTAAGTGAGAGAGACCAAGAAAGTCCTACCTGACAAGGGAGGGATAGAGACGGGAGAGAACAACTGAGAATCATTATTGTAAGAGAGCATGTTGGTGACTAGTACTCCAATGGGAGGGAGAACTCCTTTCTATCTGTTCTAGTTGAACAATAAGAATTCTAGTTGGTCCGTATGGACTACTCTAGAGGTAGAAGTCTTTTGGCTACTACTAGGAGAACAAAGTTAGCATGCAGTCTGTGGCGAGACCACAAGAGTCATTGCAGAAGTTGTTCTATGGGTTGTTCGTGGTAAAGACCAAGAGCTGTACAACCACTATCCAAGAGCAACTAGTTGACAGTTGCATTGAAGTGAGTTTTTGTCGCTGGACATGCCCTAGGACCAGGTATAACTCGCTAAACCATCCTTCTTATTTCATAGTAGTTCACACGATCTTGCTATTATAGGAATTCAAATAGATAATTTTTTTGTTTCCACTGCTATACTATGTGCCTGTACTTCCCAACTATGGTACCAGAACCACATCAATTTACTATGTTTTAGGATAATCAATATAATCAGAGTTTTGGTTTAGTCATTTATTTATTGCATACAATGTGAATATTTAAACTGTCTCATATGCATATTTGATCAAAGACCACATAATCCCAAAGTAATATATATATATATATATATATATATATATATATATATATATATATATATATATATATATATATATATGAAATTTACACACGTCACCCTAAAAGCAGTTTTGGTGGTGGATGTGTAGTGTGGTTATGGCACCCAATATTTGTGTGTGGTTGGATGGTTTCTCTTTAAAATGTAATAGTTTTACAACAATAGAATAGTTTCTTTTCTTACAATGATGAGGAATATGATCATCGTTGGATGAGACGACCAGTTCATGAGACAAGCCGACCATTTGTAAGACTTTAGAGGACAGAACAATGGAACTAGACGACTGCCTGTAGACCCAACTGAACATTTAGAAGGAGTCCAAACATCAGCTAGATTACAGGCCAGACGACTGTCCATGATGACCAACCAACCGACCAAGAGGTGAGACGATCGGTTCAAGGGTTGAACCGATCTACCTAGATTAGAAAGCACAAATCTACACCAATAGTTGGTTCATATATGAGATGTGATGATCGACCTAGGTGGTAGTAATTCCTTGTAACTCCAAGGAATTGTAAGTATACATGTCCATAACTATAAACTTTTGATTTATTTTTCATGTTAACCTTGTGGGAAATAGTATATATATCATACATACTATAAATGTGGTGATTGGATACAATATATATATATATATATATATATATATATATATATATATATATATATATATATATATATATATATATATATATATATACACACACACACACACACACACACACACACACACATATATATATATATATATATCTGTGTGTGTGTATACATATATATGTGTGTGTATACATATATATGCGTGTGTGTGTGTATATATATACATATATATGTGTGTGTATGTATATATATATATATATATCTGTGTGTGTGTATATATGTGTGTGTATGTGTCTATATATATATATATATATATATATATATATATATAAGGCTAGAATACACTCGAGTGTATTCGGAGTAGAATAAACTCAACTAGTTTTTCATGATGCAATGTTTTTTTTCAAAAATCTAATCCATTGATATTCTTAAACATCTTTCGAATAGCTCATACGCAAAATTAGAGCTCATTTGGATATTTATTGGTCATGTTATAAAGACCGCAAAAATTATACATTTCAAATTAGTTTCACGAGTTGATTTTGTTGCCCTTGGATGAGTGACTTACACTCATCCAAATGGGCTCAAAATTTGTGTGTAGCCTAGTTATAGCATGACGATGAAGATCAATGGTTTACATTTCACAAAAAAAGTCTTGATATGCAAACACACTTGAGTGTATTCGTGCAATCTGTGCACTCCATTGTATTCTAGCCTGACTCTCTCTCTCTATATATATAGAGTCAGGCTAGAATACACTTGAGTGTACAGATTACACACAACACTAAAGTGGTGTTTGCATATCAAGCCTATTTTTTGCAAAATTTAAACTGTTGATCTTCATTGTTATACTGTAATTAGGCAACATACAAATTTTGAGCTCATTTGGATGAGTATAAGTCACTCATTTGAGGGCAACAAAATTGACTCACGAAACTAATGTGAAATACATAATTTTTGTGGTCTTCATAAAATGACCTATAAATGTCCAAATGGGCTCTAATTTTATATATGAGCTATTCACTTGATGTTTAAGAAGATCAACAGATTAGATTTTTCAAACAAAATATTTCATCATGGAAAACTACTTGAGTTTATTCTGCTCCGGATGCACTCGAGTGTATTCTAGCTTGACTCTCTCTCTCTCTCTCTATATATATATATATAATCCCTCAAATCAAACAAATTAAGTCTAAGATGCTTTTAATTAGAAGCACACATGAAAAAATTTAATCATCCAAGCGTAGATTTGCAAAAAGTGTGGTGCGTCGTCTATCTCGTGGAAGTGTGATGGTAGATATGTAGGTTTGCACAAAGCAGGGTGCATATCTATTGTGTTGGCTATTGGGCCAGGATTAATTGGTGACTTGGAGATCCCAAGCCTAGAGAAATATAGATGATCATGGCAAGGTGTTGCACATACCATCTATCCAAGAGTTGCATATGATGCAATTGGCAAGTTTTCCTACCTAAATAGTCAAGTTGTGCGCGATCAACAAAAGTTGACTCATGATTTGATGAAATATGGATCTTGACTCATTAGAAGATTGTTTGTTGTAGTTTTTTGAATTGATACTTGAGGGTTGTCAATTTGATCAAAATACTAAGAAGGAAAATGAAGTAAAGACCTAATTATTGTCTAAATTTGATCAAATCAAATCAAATCAAAAATGATTTTTTGACAAAATTGTGAATTCTTTTGTAGAATGAAATGGAAACTAACAAAAATCACTTTTCTATGTGATTGGTCCTTGAGATGGACAGACTTACTGGGAACAACTTCCACGACTGGTTTAGGACGTTGAGAATCATTCTCACATAGGATGCTAGCTCTATGTCCTGGAAATACTAGATATAGAGGAACTACATCAAAATGCACCAAGGGCTGACAAGGATGCTTATCAGAAACATACTGAAGATGTTGTGTATGTCAAGTATTTGATGCTATGCTCCTTGAACTATGAGTTGCATAGGCAGCATGAGAACATGGATGTGATTGAGATGGTTACACATCTAAAGTACTCATTCCAAGATTAGGAAAGACAAGAGAGATATGATGTCTCCAAGGCATAGTTCAAATGTAACATGGCAGAAGGAAACCCAATAGGTCCTCATGTGATTAAGATCATTAGGTATGTGGAGAATCTAGCTACACTGGGATTCCCTTTGGGACAAGAGTTGGCCACTGACATGATTTAGCTGTCTCTTCCAGAGTCATGTAGTCAATTTGTCATGAACTACAACATGAATGACTTTGACAAGTCATTATCAGAGTTGTTGGGCATGTTGAGAACCTGAGGGATAGATGAATAAAGACAATCCCAAGTCTGTGATGATGATCAACAAGACAAAGGGGGAGTATAAAGGAAAAGGCAAAGCTAAGAAGAGTTCTAAAGCTATCTAGAAGCCCAAGTCTTCATATCTTAAAGAAAAGGGAGGTGTGAAGAAAGTAAGAGAGATTCCTACCATTGTCACTAGCCTAGACATTGTAAAAGGAATTGGCCACTCTGGTTATAGGAATTAAAGAAGAAGATGGAATGCATTAATGCCTCTACTTCAGGTATAAATGTTATAAGATAAGTTTGATTACCTCTTCATTTGGTATGTGATACCAAATAGAGATCTTACATGCTTGATGTGCATGATCCAATAAGAAGTAAAGGCCTTCATGGAAGGACAATGATGGACAAGGCAGAGCAAGAGTTGTAGAATCTTTGGTCTATATTTAAATTTATCTTAGCTCAATGGGCATGTAATACAGTTAATAGAACTGCTATTTCATTACATTATCAAATGGAAACATTTTCTTTAAACCATGTTGTATGACAAGGATGATAAATCAATAAAGCAAGATATTAATGTTTCTATTTAAAAAGATATGATATTGCATGGCTATGATCAAACATCTAATGATCTTTGTATGAAAGACATTGAGATGAATGCTTATAACGTTAATGCCAAAAGATTGTAATTGATAACTCAAGGTTATCATTAGCAATAGTCACCTTGGATGTATATAACAAATGCATGTCTAGAATACCTATGGATGTTAATCTATATTCCCTTGGTTATTGAATCTAAGGAAATATGCAAGCCTTATCTACGCACAATATTACATGACATCCTTCATTATTGTAGTGGGAAGATAAGCCATCCATTAGACCTTATACATGTAATGCATGAAGATCTTATGGAATGAATTATATAGATAATTGTTTAAACCTTATTTCATTTACTGATAATATGTACTCAGTAAAATAGAAGCATTAAATCTCTTGAAGTGTTTAAGGATATTATAAATGAAGTATAACTTTGATAAAAGTATTGAAGAACTTTCATGAGATCAAAATTTTAAATATTTTACATTGATATATTGAGAACGTTCAAGGAAAGGATTTTGATAATGCATCACAAGTCAAATCCATTTGAATGTGATGATGTGTCAAAGTGAAGGAATTATACCAACATAAGTTATGATATAATTATCATAAATATAAATCTATCACTAAATGATGTACCACACAAATAATTTAAAGACATTATATCTGATATGATTTGGGAATGTCCCAATATGTTTGAAAGGATTGAAACCTACATTAAGAAAATAGTTTTTTAAAGAAGGTTTATCCATAAACCATAATTGTTGAATATTACTGTTAATCCCAATCCAATAACAAAAGTATTTTGTTGATAGGATAACTAAGTTCCTAAAGAATAAGTGGGAGTAAATGTAGAGCTCAAAATGTTCGAGATCAGCAAAGAGGTACAATGAGAACTTCACACTATATTGTGGAATCTCAAGTTCATCATGTAACAAAAAATAAAATAGTTATAGTAGAACACATCTAAGATTGGAGGATTGTGAATTCGATGATTCAAATAGGTTGGACATGACAGGATGATCCAACTAATCAACTAGAAGCTATTAAGTACCATGAACTGAGTAATAGCTTAAGGCCATTATGGGGTCCATGTAAGCTAACAAGGTAGGACTTTGATAGCGCCACCTAAAGGGCACAATATGGTCTTGTGGCATAAACCTACATGGATAAGATAAAAGGAAAATTTGGTTGAATAAGTTTTTCAAATCAGTTCAAGTTGTTGAACATGATAGAAATTCCTTTACCAATTGTCATGCTTGTTGTTGTTGTTAAAATAAACTAAGAGATTTGGCATATGAAGATGAAATTGAATTCCTTAATGGGAATACATCAAAGGATGTGTACGTGATACAACCTAAAAGGTTTTATAACTTCAAGAATGCAAATAAAGTATATAAACTACAAAGGTCAATCTGGGATTGAAAAAACATCTCAGAGATGGGATCTTTTGACTTGACAAGATTGTCGAAGAGTTTACTTGAATCAAGGCAAAATATGAAATTTGTGATCACAAAAGATTTAGTGGGAGCATATATGAATTTTGACATATGATGAGGAATGACGTATCAATATTATGAATATTGAGATCCAACATAGAAAACACCTTCTGCAGAGAAGGATTAAATGAAACGTCTTATGAAACAAGGATCAAGACCTAAGAGACCGATCTTGAATGTTTTACAATGGAAGTTTGAGTACATACAATAGAAATGTGTTGAAAGAGTTCAACACGGGAAGGATTCAATGAAAGAGAATCCAGATTGGTCTCTCATTAACCACATGTTCCAATTCTTGAGAAGAATGGGAATTACAAGATCAAGATGCCGTAAGTTGTAGCAATGGATCTATCATGAAAGCCATATGTGTACTTATCCCATATATTCTTGTATGAATTGGACATGACAAGATGATAGTAAATTCTAATAGGGGTTATTGGAATGTCATTAAACTTATCCATTTGTACTTGTGAAGTACTTAAAGATAATTTCTAGTCAATAAGGATAACAAAAAAAAGGAAGAGTTGGATGTAAAGGGTTACATCGATGCAAGCTTCCACAATGAGAAAAGTGATCGCAATAAAATATATTTGATTTAAAAGGAGAAATTTTGTTAGTTGTAAGGGTTCCAAACTAATATGCATTAATTCTATTCGATAATAGATCTGAGTATACTTATGTTATGAACATAGAGTGATACTATATGGATATAGAAGTTCATATGATGAGCTTATAGTTGTTACAATCATTGATGACTCAATAGAGATACTGTGACAACAATGGAGTTACTTTTTAGGCAAGGAATATCAGATACCATATTATGGTGGTTTCATCTCAGAGCAAAGACACAAGACACATGAAATATATATCTTGTTGGATAAAACATCTGCACAACAGAAACATGATGGACATGTTTGCATCACTAAGAATGAGATTTTTGGGTGATTAGCTCTATGTGCAAGGGGGAGTCTGTTGGAAAGGTATGCTCGAAAATCCAATCATGTGATGATTTACATGGCATATACCATAAAATATTTGATTAATACTCATAAAGGCAAGCTTCCAATTCATTCCATTTCACACAGTTATGAGATAATAAGGAAATATCATGAATGTCTAAAGAATGTAAATACTCAATGGCATTTGTCTTCAAGTACATAACTTGGAGGATGAGATCACATGAATGTTAAGAGTGTGTACATTCATGTGATGTCCCTAGTCGGTTGTTACTATGGAAGGTAGATAAACACCAATAACACTAAAGACTAGAGTGTGGGTTGGTTGATGACAGAATATCATTAGTCATGATATGGCAATATCAAACCAAGCACACAAATACATGTTCAAGAATAGTGTATCAGATAGACCCACCTTGAGAGTGACACATGGAAACCATCATTGGTGATCATAGTCATCTCTCATAGTGTAGGTGGTGATTGTGAATCTTAGACCTAAAATCACTACACTCGTCACATGTCGTTGGTTATGCTTTGACATCATCAAATGCAATCTTGAAACATGGGTTGTTATAAAGGTGATGATTGGGTGACTTTGACACATGGGGACAGACTGTGAGTGATAAAGATGGGATTTTTCCCTCCTACTAGAGTATGATATCATGGCCACTTGATAAGCAAGATTGAGAAACATGTGTGCATGCACATGTGAATCAATATATGATATTGAGGTTACATTATCTCAGAATGTCTACTATTGGTTCAAGGAACATGGATTGAATGTTGAGAAGATTATGATTCAATGTCTCAAGTTCATTTTGGATATCAGTGATAAAGTAATTATACAATCACTACAACAACTTACATAGATTATAAGTTGAAGTTGTTCTCTAACTTTCCATTCACTTGGGTAGCACTGATGTGCAACTAGACACCGATCCTTTCTTGTGATGTCATGAGTTAGTTATAGACATTCACCACCAATGTTATATGGGACCTATAGGGTCACACACATAGGATCTGATATAGAAGAGGAGTTTAATTTTCAATGATGATTGGATTGATTACTAAATCATTTAGGTATTCAATTCACCCAATGAATTGATAGATTGGCTGACTGAACTGCCAAACGACCATCTCAAGTGTTGAGACGACCGTTTGGAGATGCCAGATGGGTCTCAAGTGTTTCCTAAACTTGCTCGGTTGGGTCTGAGTGAAGATTTTAGATGTTTACCAAACTTTTTTGATTTGAAAATACTTGTGGTGCAAGAAATAAATATGTAATATTAATTGGAATCGAATTGCCAAATTCATATGCGATTTGGAAACTTTCAAATGACTTTTTGGTAGTGTGAGACGAACATATCATGTGACCAGACGACCGTCTGGGTCTGCAGATGGTTGTTTTGATGTTTTTAGGTTGTGAAAATTCAAGATCTTCCGATCCCTTCAACTTCGGTAAAAATCTCGTACAAACTGGAAACTGACCCTAACCCCACCTATAAATAGAGGGGTTCTAAGGGATTCCCAGAGAAGAGAAACACAATTGAGAATCAATTCCTCTAACAATTGTTGTCCTCTCTAGTTGTGGTAACTAAGAGAGCCCAAGCATGTCCTACCCAACAAGGGGGGGATAGTTATAGGAGAGAACAACTGAGAATCGTGTTGTTGGAGAGTACATTGGTTGCTAATATTCCAATGAGTGGCACAACTCCTTCTTGTCTATTCTAGTTGAATAATAGGAGTTGTAGTTGGTACATGTGGAATACTATAGAGGTAGGATTCCTTTGGCTACTGCTAGGAGAGCAAAGTCAACCTACAAGCCATGGTGAGACCACAAGAGTCGATGCATAAGCTATTTTGTTGGTTGTTCATGGTGAAGACCTAGAGCTGCATAGCCACCATCTAAGAGAAACTGATTGACAGTTGCGTTGAAGCGAGTTGGTGTTGTTGGACTTGCTTCAAGATTAGGTATAATTCGTTAAACCATCATTATTATTTCATAATAGTTCAAGCGATCTTGTTGTTATGGGAATATAGATAGATAATTTTTTTGTTTCAACTGCTATACTTTGTGTTTGTATTTCCCGACATTCCATCCCTAAGAACTTTTTGTTTAGGCATGCTTAGACCAGAGTAATACTAGGATTGGTGACTAGTTAGGAAGTTCATCGTAGCTTGTGCCTGAGTGAGGACAAAGTGTAGTTAAGGACAATGATGGTCCGTGGGGCCAGTCATCATTCATGAAACTCTTCTAGAACCTTGTGTAATGGACACGGTTCTTACAAATGGTATCATAAGCATAAATACTCTAGTAGGTGATGTCCACATGGACATGTAGCATTCTAGTCTTCCATCGTTTAGTTCATGCATGATGGAAAGGGTTGTCCATGGTGATTTAGCCACCGTTGTGCTAGTAGCCGTGATCGGGAGTTGGGTGTCCATGGGCCATTTTAGGTGTACACTGAAATGGGGAAATATCATGTATCCATATAGGATAGCCTTGATGAGAACATCAAGACTCTAAGTGGGGGAGATTGTAACATACCAAGATCTGAGGCCTTAGATAAAATGATCTTGAAAAGAATAGTTGGACTTCTCATATCACTAAGGTTCATCTCCTTTTTAGAGAGTCCATCCCTAAGAACCATGAGGTTAAGTGTTCTCAACCCACAATATGCCTAGGATGGGTGACTAGTCCAAGAGTTCATCTTGGCTTGTACATGAGTGAGAACAAAGTGTGCATTTAAGGACAATATTAGTATGTGTGGCCAATTATCATTCTTAAAACTCTACTAGAGCCTGAGGCAACATGGCCATGCATTAGAAAGGGATTTAGGTATAAATGACCTAGTTGATGTACCCTATTTCTCCTCTATATGGTTAGTTAGGATAAATCTTTATCCTTTTGATGGATTGAGTATTGCTACTTCATCCATTATGAATGTGACTTAACTTAGGACTATCTCAATTATATAGTGGTAGTAGTAGTAAGTAACACATGAGTAACATCCAATAATGAGGCCATGGGTATGTAGCTACGACATGCCTTGGTAGATTAGTAAGAAAATTTATGACCAAGAACATTATTTACATAATTAGAACAAGTTTTAAATTTATCCTCCCTTATCCAAAATAGCTAACATAAGTAAGGTAGATTACAAAGTGAAAAGGAAAAAAATAAATATATCATGATAGTTAAAGGGAGTGATGCTAATCATGATATGCAAAAACCAAAACCACCTTAATAAGTTATACAATACCTTAGGACAACACTAGTTTTTGCTGTAACTTCCCCAGATCAACATCTTATTTGAAAAGACTAATGGAAACTTGACATATTGAGTGACATAGTTTCACCTTGGGATTGTACATCAGTGTGATATGTGGTGATCTACTATGATTAACTACATTATGTGAACTAGGAACCAATGATTGGGATGGGAATCATAACCTAGTATGAATAGTGGGCTATAGATTGATGGATTTTGAGGAAGAAATCGTCATTATGGAGTGTAGTGTTGTAACATACCCAATTATATGTTTATGGCTTAACCATCCCTTGTGTTGGGAGCCTTATAGTTATGTTGATATATAATACGTTCTTCACTAATTTAAGGTCTATTAATATATACTAAAGTCAAATAACATATGTAGTATAACTATCTTTTACATATGAGACACTAAGATGAAAAAGCCCACAAAATTAATAATACAAATTAATATATGAATACACAAAATTATTATGAGTCCAATTTGACCCTCGAGAATCTTATAGGATTAAAAGATAAAAGAAATCAATTTAATTGGAAATAGTGAGTTAATTATTAGGAGGGGAAAAATTATAATGAATGCATTTCTCTTGTTAACTGGTTATGCGTCTAGCACCAAAACTTGGCTACATACCGTATTGATTTATCCTCACACCATTTGTTACTTCCTCCCCCTATATTTTTCTTTGTCTCTCCTCCTTACACATGATACCCAAACCCTAACCTCCTTGAGCTGCCACTCTGCTTCACCTTCTTAGCCTTCTTCTTCCTTCTGTCTATCTACTATGGCATGGAGAAGGTGTTGACTATAAGATCTCTAACACAAAAGTCCTTGTGAGGGCTGACATTACTTTCTCCATTCACTAACATGGACTTCACCACCACTAGGACTAGACCTAGCACCCAACTCCTCCTTCTATATCTATAATAAGACCTTCACCACCTACTCACCATCACAACACCCTAAAAAATGTAACCACCCAAACTATACTTCACACTCACAACCATGCCATGCCTTGTACTCTTCAAGTAAGATCATGTCCTTCGACACCTTGGATGCAAGGTTCCAAGCTTTAACAGTAATAACTAGTGTGGCTTTGTGATACAAGGTGGTGAATAGCATCACTATTGACCTCGAGTCTCCTTGTCAACCTTTTATCCCTGTTGGACATCTGGCTGAACTAGATTCCTTCTTCAAATTCGATTGAGATATCCCATCATTGATACTTGATATCTCACTTTTTGACGACATCAGTTTCCATGGATCCCAATTACTAGTATCATTATCAAAATAATGGATTCATGGTGTCCTGGTTTAAGGCCACTCATGTCCACCTTACTAATCATTTTCCACCTTCTAACTGTGTACATTGACACCACCTCCATTTGCTACACCTTAGCAAAATGTGGTAGGATAGGAACTACATCTGTTCATCTCTATAAAAATCTACATTACTTCATGTATCTTGCTTCTTCTTTACCAAGTTCCCATGAGGTATCATGGAGTAGAAACATTCCTCTCGACGTCAAGGTCTGTTATTAGATGGAGAGAACATGGCCTTTTCCTTAACCGACCACAATATGTTTTAGTTGTCTAAGAACATAGGTTCAAATATCTACTACCTAACATTCAATTTCATTTTCTCATAACACACTACAACATGCTTATGAGAACTTCAGATGCCTACTGGATACCTCTTGGTGTTGGGTCATCTTCGATTCTGTCTGAGGAAGTTGAAGGAAAATTCTAAGTAAAACTCCTCTATCAAGTTCTAATCCTAGAATTGATCCACGAATATCATTAGAGATTTGGGTTGTATAAGTCTTATTCCATTCATGTAATTTCACACTATGAACAATTTCATTGATAAGAAAATAGAAAATAATATTATGGATACACAAATATTTGTAATTGATTATATCAGTTGGTATGGGACCTATATACGAGTTATATCCAATGTATTATGAATAGTAAACCTGCAATATAAGCATTCCTAGTCCAATGCTACTTATAGTTTTAGACAAAAACAAGTAATTAAGGATCTCTTGATATTGGATTAATGGGATTATAAAGATGTAATAGAAATAAATCTTAGTTGTAATAGTATATAACATTAGTCAATTCATAATAATTATATATTTATTATCTTCATATTAATGTAAATTCATGTGAGCATGTACACATTAGCAAATAAAAATTTATGGGATTTCTCATTTTAGGACATCTTTCAAAAAGGACATAGTAAATAAGAGTTGTAAGATAATTAGAACATAAAACATTATTCATATTTGTAAGTTGGGTATTCAGTTCTCTGTATATAAAATTACTTTATTTCCATTCATGTAGATCCAAACTTGTATTTCTGTATAGATACAAGACCTAAGTTAGAATATATGACTAGTATGCAAAAAGGTATCTTAGATTAAACCATGTATTTTTATTAGTATGGGAAATTTGATAAATAATAGATCATCCCATCCCTCATCCTACATATAGTTTATTCAAGAATTTAAACCCTAAGTCCACATCACGTAAACAATATTATGTTTAGATACACTTTTGATTATGATATGATATCTATGGACTAATGGTAAATGGGTCCTTTGACCCATCTTGAATTTCTATTAATACATGATGTAAATTATGACTGCAATGTAAGTGTTGCTACTCTTTTTGTGCATGATAAATGTTTAACTCTAATACCTTCAATAGTAGTAGTTATGTACAATGATATATATAGGGCCTACATATTCCTCCCATGGTGGGATTTTCACCCTTACTTTTAGTCCATGATCCTCTGGTGTTATGGCCCTATTTTGAGTATACTTATTCTATATTGTTTATGCAAACATATATGTTGTTTATCTATAAATTGGGAATGTTTATAATGGCAAGATGTTTCTTTTATCTCAACAATTTTATCCATAAATATTATTCCTCATTCACTTGATTTGAATCTTGTTGAATTTATCTACTATTGTATGGATCCTTTTCCAGAACATCCTATTTATACTTGTAACCCAATATAATGCCCAATTTTTATTTATATGCAAATACTGAATGTTTAATAATACATGTCTTTATTTACTACTTTGTTTGAGTGAACTTCCCTTCCACCTAGGTGTAGGTACATTAGAGTAAAACAACTTAAGAATACCATATTTAGGAATTTCTAACCTCAAGATAACTTGAAATGGCTAAATTGGCCTCTACAACTAGTTTGTTGTATAATATATGTGTTCTCTTTATTTTTCTATACCACCTATTAAATTTTAGATGATTAATCATGTAAATTTGTAAATGTTTGTTTCCACTGGTTATTCATTATCTTACTCTATGATATATATGTATACATACATATATATACATATACATATATATACATATACATATAGGCCATTCATTTTCTATTTATGCGGGTAGATAAGGTTAGTTACCGGTGGATTAGTTTTGTAATAGGGAGACACATATTTGTAACCAGACAATCAAAACTGTAATGAGATGACCAAATTGTAATACAAAGATTTGTTTTGTATTACAACACTATTTCCGTTACAAATATCATTTTTACTATAATTAAACGTGTAATATAAAATGAGTGTTTGTATTACAAATTTTGTCATCTCATTACAAATGATGTCTATCTCATTATAGATAGGTACCTTTCCATTACAAAATAGATCCATGGGTAACTAACCTAAGTCACCCGCATGGGTAGTGAATATATACCCATACATATATATACATATATATACGTATACGTATACATATACATATACGTATACATATACATATACGTATACATATACATATACGTATACATATACATATACATATATGCATAAATATAAATATATATATACCTATATATAAATACAAATATAAATATATAAATAATATATATATATATATATATATATATATATTGGTGTGTGTGTGTGTAAGGATTTAATTCAATGTCCGCACGGGTAGCTAATTGCATCCTCATTTGGTTACTTTTTTGGAGTTTCTTACTTGAAACATGTAGAGGGTTACTTTACCTTGCAAACTTTTACATTTCATGCATAGATAATTACATTTGCAAAAACTATAATAAATATACAACTAAATATTTATTTGTTGTAAATTCTACCCAATTTTACTTTTTGAGTGGAATAGTTACTTCATGGTCAATATAGTTTCTTTTTTATTCACAGAGTTACTTTTTTTATCAATATAGTTGCTTTTTGTTCACAAAGTTACTTTTCTGACCAAATAATTACTTTTGGGGAGGCACGAGTAGCGAATTCTAGGCTACCTAAGCAGGTATTAATTACAAATTCATATATATATATATATAATATTAAATAATATATATACATACATACATATAGGTCCCATATTCAATACCCGTGCGAGTAGCTACCTGCCACTTTTTTTTTTTAAGTTTCTTACTTCAAACATGTAGAAGGTTACTTTACCTTACAATCTATTACTTTTCATGCATAAACAATTGCATTTGTAATAGCAATAACAAATATATAATTACATGCATATTTGTTGTGCATTCTTCTGAGTTTTACTTTTTTAGTCGCATAGTTACTTTTTCTTTATCAACATAGTTACTTTTTTGTCCAGATAGTTACTTTTCTGACCATATGGTTACTTGTTAGGATGAACGGGTAGTGAAAATCCAGGCTACCCATTGGGCAACAAATGAATGGTCATATATATATATATATACATACATATATGCATGTATATGTGTATATATATGGGATTAAGAGAGAAAGATTTCTCCCCCCTCTCCCATGCTCGTGGTATATATATATATATGTATATATATATATATATATAATACCCATGTGTGTAGCTACCCACCCTTATTTTGGTTACTTTTTTCTGGAGTTTCTTACTTTTGACATGTAGAGGGTTACTTTACCTTACAAACTGTTACTTTTCATGCATAGATAGTTAAATTTGCAATCATAATACATAACCGACCTTTAGTGCCGATTATTTAAGCCCTTTGGTGTTGGTTTCAAAGTGACACCCAAGTAGGCACCGCTAAAAGTCAAACCCTTCAGCGTAAGTTTTAACACCGATGCCATAACCCTTCCCGCCACCAAAAATGTGCCAGCAAGGGCACTATAGGTGTCAGTTATTTAATAAAACCGACACTATATCCAGGACAAAGACATCGATGTTTCACAAAAGTCAACGTCATAACCCTTCCCACCACCAATAAAATGCACCAGTAAGGGCACCATCGACATTGGTTTTTATATATAATCGACACTGCCTAGACACATAGACGTCATTTTTTTGCTAATAACCAACACTTTATGTCTTTGTTGTCAGTTTTATACTAATAACCGACGCATATGTTCTGATTTTTTTTCTTATCAGTTTGCAGGCCTGCTGTATGGCTGGTCAGTAGGATGCAAAACCTATAGTTTAGTTCTGAACTATAGGTTTACATCATCCATTGATATCAGCCAACAACGAACCACAAACCTGCAAAATTAACAAGATGGACAATATTATATATGGATCGTGTGATTCACACACATGTATAAGCACATTTAATCATACGATTCATCACACACATGTATAAGCACATTGAATCACTTGATTCATCACACACATGTAGAAACCTATAGTTCCATCATCATCATAATATAGTTATGAACATGCAACAGTGTTGTTGTTCAAAACAATAACTAAACAAGGGGGTTGTTGTACCCCTAAACATGCGCATAAGTAAAATAACTGAGATGAGAGAGACACTAGACTAGATACACAAAATTAAACAACAACAACATGGTTCGAAATCAGCAATCATCATCATCATCATCATCATCATCGCTATCCTCTGTGGAGTACTCAAATTAGACCAGATGGTTGGGCGTCTCATTGTTGATGTTGGTTATCCAGACCTTGATGGTATTATGGCCAACCAGATGAAGAAAAATCTTGTCACTACAGCCCAATATCATCTTCCAAACCCACTCACACCAATTGGATGTGGATATAATATTCCTATCAACATCATACTTAACCTCGATAATAGAAGTTGAAATTCCAAAATTTGGGGTCACTTCACCAACCATGTAGCATCTTCCGTTTATATAAAGCCATTGTTTAGGTATTGTGAGTCGTGCTAATGAACGGTCATCTAGAATGATGTCCAACTATTCTTCAACAAGGAATAGTAACATTGGGATAGAGGCCCAAGCCATTATGCCTACAACAATGTAAAATGTTGAGAAAAAGTAATATAAATGTAAGTACTAACAACATACAACAACGATGGGTTATTTCATATTCATGTCAGAGAAATAATTGATGATGATGAGGATGATGATGATGATAACTAAGTTATTCATTTTACTAAGTTATTCATTGTATCTGTTAAACTATCTATCCCACCCTACCCTCCTCCCATGGCCCTCCCTCCTCCCACCTATCCCACCCCTACCCTCCTCACACCACCCTTCCTCCTCACCCTCCCCCTCCCCTGGCCCTCCACCCTACCCCACCCTACCCTCCTCCCACCCTACCATACCCCTCACCCTCCCCTGGCCCTCCACCCTACCCCACCCCTACCCTCTTCCCACCATACCGCTTACCCTAGGGACCTAGACTTGACAAGTCCTATTAGAATTACAAGTCCTATTAGAATTACACCATACCTAAGTGGTGCTTGAGGCGTGATAGGTGGTTGGTAGTCAACGATAGTCATGGGTGGAGGTGAGAGTTGTGCCTGCATGCTGCTTTGGTTTGCATGCACCATCTTTGAACTCAAGTAATACGTTCCGTGTCTGGCAGCCTCCAACAGTAAATCTCCACTGACGCGGGCACAAGTACCAACATTGAAATTTCTCTCCCACCTCTCTACACATTCTTCCCGTTTCCCACTCCTACACATCGGGCCTTCACTCAGTCACATCCTCTGTCTCTCTAGCCCTTTCCACTTCTCCCTACTTCGAGCTCCACTCTCTTCTCTCCATGCTACCGTTTCTCATCCTCAACCACAAACAAGAAAATGAAGGTGGGGATGCCTCTCCCCTCTCCTCTGAGTTGTCTAGTTTCATAAGTCGATAACAATTTGTTCTATATGCTCTTTCCTGTTACCATACTACTTTGTAGTACTCCATCTTGTTGGATCGATGGGCTCTAGAGGGGGGGTGAATAGAGCTACACACACTTCACAAAATCGATTAGACCACCAATTTAATTTGAGTGCAAAAACTAATGCAAGCAGCAATTTGATATCCTATTCTAGCATACAAAGCAAGGATAAGAGATAATGAATATCATGCACTTGGACAGGTGGTTTAGAGTGGTTCCACATCCTAAACTTAGGAGCGATGTCAGTCCACTACCTAGAGTTGGTTAGACTCTAGGATTTGCAACTTGGTCCTCTTATATATCACGATAAGATTACAAGAAACATAAACCACACAACCAAGGGCTTAATTACACAAGCTAAGATCTTATACCTATCCAAGGACTTACCCACAAAGCGAGATTCTTCAGCCTTCTACAAAGGACTTACCCAATCTCACCTTTGTCTTCAGCCTTGCAGGAATTACCTATCTTGCTTGAGCTTGCCTTGCACCTCTCCTTCACTTGGAGAGCTTGCCCACATTTTCCCTTCACCAAGGGAGCTGGAGCAACGATCATTCTTCACTCTTGAAGATCAGCATCACATCTTCTCCTTCACTCGGAGAAGAACAGCAGCAACTCCTCTTTCACTTGGAGAAGTAGCTTCAATCAATCTTCTATTTGATTTGGAGGTGGGAAGAAAGAAAGGAGAGATTTACATAGCACAAAGGATAGCTCTCATACACAAGGACCTATCTCACTCACAAAATTGTCTTGAAGGTAGAGAGAGAAAGGGGCTCAAGGGCTTGGAACACTCTCAACTAAGCTAGAACCAAGTTTGAAATGGAAGAGCACCTTGGAATGAAGTCCAAGGGGTTCTATTTATAGTTGAGGGTGGCCCTTTATGTTGTGAGACACTTGGGTGCATAAGTGGTCATTTTTCCTTCAAGAAAACGGCTATATTTTTGCCCAAAACAATTCACCAACGGTCATATTGCTTTTTCTACAAACTCCGTACAGTGCAATCGGTCGAGTATCAATGGGTGTAACTCGACCGATCAGTTAGCAGGCAATCCAATATTGAATTGATCGGTCGAGTTTGTCCTGAGGAAACTCGACCGACCATTTCAACTGGAAATGGCCTACTACCCAATCGGTCGAGTTCTGTGAGTGCACAACTTGACCGATTGCAATCTTCAGGAAATCGACTCAGGATGATCGGTCGAGTTCCAGGGTGGAAAACTCGACCGACCAAGTGCCTGAAATGGATTTTCTAATTTGCAATAAAAGTGATTAGCACTTGGTGAATTTTGTCCCAAACAATTTTCTCTTCTAAGTTACAAGCATATACATCATTACAAGTGATTACATTTATGTTCTAAGGTGATTTACATGGAAATCCTAAATTGCACACTTGTAGTCAATTTGGCTTGCACTTGGCCCATTCTAGGGCTTGTATATATGATCCTTTTCATGTACCTAATGTCTGCAAATAGTCTTTAACGCACATGTTAGATACATATGAATGGAATGGTTAAGTCATTATCAAAATATAGGTAATGTACAACCTCTAGGTCAACATTCTCCCCCTTTTTGACAATGACAAACCATTCCTCAAACATATTGAAAAGGATAAGAAAATTTAACCTTTGCCTTGTGAATTAGGGGGATTCATGATAAGAACAATTGGAATTGCTCCCCCTCAATTTATGCTTCCTCTCACATGCATGTTAGGTTTTCTATACATAGCAAAACCAATATCCATGTAATATGTAATCCCTTACATGTCATATGATCAATCAGCAAATTTACAAGAAAAGGATCACTTAGGCAAGAAAGCAATAATATTATCACCATAAAAACAATATGATTGAGTTTCAGACCATGAGATATTTCTCCCCCTTTTGACATTATCAAAAAGGAAGGGGGTGTAGAAGAGCAAAATCTAGGTCTTCTCCAAGACTCAACCACACAGATATGCAAAAGATGATAAACAACTGTGTAAAGGCTTATAACATACAACCACAGAGGAGAAACATACAATCCAAGTCAGAATCAAAATATAGCTCATCAAACACCAAGCAGAAGATAACACGGATGAAATAGCCAAAGTGTAGCAATGATATTCCAACTCAGACATATGTTCTCATAAGCGACTACAACCATAAAAAGCGAGAAAACAGAGAATAAGAAAATAGTACAGCTCAGACTAATGTGCTAGGATGTTGCTTATACAAAAGAGTCTAGAAAGATATATAATAGACATGCTAGACTATAATCTAAAACAACCTCCTAGACATCTAAGATATCTATGCCAACTGTGTCCTCGTCATCGCCGGGGTTGTAGTCCTCATCACCATCCGAAGGCGGGGAAGTTGTGCTAGCAGCAGAACCAGCACCATCATCGCCATCCTCGACAGAAGAACCATCACCATCAGCATCATCAGCATCCTCGTCGGCATCCTCAGCCAGGTCGGACATCTCACAGGACCAAAGGAGCGACCGGGCCAGCGGGCATTCTGTTCAGCCCACGAAATGCCAAGAGCTAGAAGCTCCTGGGCCTGCGGGAAGGACGGAGCAGAGTCCCCCAAGGAGGCGAGCAGAGAGGCCAGGGGGCCAGCAGGTAGCGGTAGATATGCAGGAGTGAAGCTACCAGAGGGATACTGAGGTGGAGCAGCAGCGGAAGGCTCGGCAGCAAAAGGTGGTGGAGCAGGAAAGTAATGCTCATATGCATAGGAGGCATAAGCACTACCCGGATATGGCTGGTAAGCTGGGTAGGGTGAAGAGCAGGATAGGTTCATGGTAGACATGATCGAACACAAATCCTGATGGAGGTGATCCTGGACCTGGCGATTGTATGCCTGTTCATGCATCATGTAACCCAGAAGGGTTTCATTTGATGCTCTGAAAGACGCACGGCTAGGGCGAGGGTGGGGCTGCGGGGGTGGAGCCTGGGTGGAGGCGGGAGGGGCACCAGAAGCAAGGGCGGAGGTAGAGGCAGAGCCAGAAGCACCAGGGGCAGGCACAGACTTTAGAAGAGTGGTTTCACTAATGCACACTCCCTTTCGAGCAACCGGGTAATGGAAGTCAGAAAAGAGTGATTTGTCAGTGGCGAACTAGAAGAGACCATAGATCAAGGCTGGATAGGGAGGGTGGGTTCCCTTGGTGTTCTTGCCTTTGTCAAAGCAGGTCATATGATGAAGAATGTAACGAGCCCACTTGACACCTATGTTGTTCAACAAACAATACATCATAACCGCTGTGTTTTCCGCAATATCCGTTTGATTGCGCTTTGGATGGATGTTGCAGTTAAGCACAAGGGCTAGGATGCGCTTCCGGAGGTCAAGGGAGGAGGAGGGAAGGGTGGACCGCTTCTTATAGGCCACGACAGGCTTTTTCAAATATCGATGAATATCCGGTAAAGTCAATTCATGATGTTTGTAAAAGGCTTCCAGGTCTAAAAGATCAAAATACTCGTCATAGCCCCGACGCCAAGTAGTGGTTTCTTCATCTTCGGCAAGATAGAGATTGAAAGTCTCCTCGGAGAGTTGAAACCGACGACCGACGATCGTTGATGTTAGGACTATTTCGGTATTTGGCGGGGGAACAATCGAATCATAGTTCCAGCGTAGATTAGCATAGAACTCGTGAACTGCTTTTGTACTAGTTAACTGATTGTTGAAGCAGTCACTCTCGATCGCAAGGGCGGAAAGGTTGTGATGTGCAAGAAGCTGTGCGATGGAGTTGATATGGTTTTGAAAACGAGTTGGACCGACTAGAGGGTGGAAAGGAAAAGGAGACCTAGGAAGGAGATCCTTATACCTATTGACAGCCTCTGGAGAGACAAACATGGTGTTATCAAAGGGAATCAACCGTTGGGTCGAGGAAGAAGCTGGGGCATTGCTAGGGGCGGGTCGTTTTCTCCTGTGGGAAGCCATGGAAGAAAAAAGCAAGAGAAGAAAACGCACACACAAGCAAAACGAACCTCGAAAACCAACAAGAACACACAACCGTCACCCGGGAAGGTCAGGAGCAAGCTGCTAGGGCACCCTAGGGCTGGGAACGGGAAAGGGTTAGGGCTAGGGTGGAGAGCACGGGCCAAGAGAAGAGGAATCGGTCGGCTATTTTCTAGTTGCAAGGGAAAATAGTCAGTCAATCCTAAGTTTTAAGTTGGCGCAGCCCGTCGATCGGTCGAGTTCTAAGACAAGGACAACTTGACCGATCGGTCCACTGAAGAACCACTCTCGGCTCCTGATCGGTCGAGTTTTTAGGGGTGAAACTCGACCGAAGGTCAACCTGACCTAGCAATCTAAAACTTAGATTCTAGCCACATACATGCCTATTAAATTTATTTTTCCATTCTATTATGCATAAGTAACATACCTAGGCATTTTGCTCATCATTGGGCACTATTTAGAGATAAAACGCGAAATTTGATAAAAACCCAAAAAACAAGCAAAAACTAGGCATATTGATTGGCAAAAAAAAGCATAAGCAAGCATGTATAGGCAACATAAGGTGAAGAATGACATGAGCAAGCATATAGGATAGAGACCACTAGCTAGATCACATAGAAATATCATTTAAATCAATAATGAGCAGTTTAGATCGAATAAAGTTAAATTGATCTCTAGCTAGAGGTTTTGTAAAAATGTCCGCCAACTGATTTTCTGTGTCCACATGTGTGATATAGATATCTTTCTTGGCAATGTGATCACGAAGAAAATGATGGCAAACCTCTATATGCTTAGCTCTACTATGCAATATAGGATTATAAGAGAGGTTAATTGCACTAGTATTGTCACAATAGATAGGGGAAGCATAAAAAAATATGTTAAAGTCTTGGAGCATTTGCTTCATCCATAGGACCTGTGCACAACAACTCCCGGCTGCGATGTATTCAGCTTCGGTAGTTGATAATGCCACTGTGCTTTGTTTCTTGGAGAACCAAGACACTAAGCATGGTCCTAGAAGGAAGCAAGTGCCACTTGTGCACTTTCTATCAATCAAACACCCTGCATAATCCGCATCACTATATACCGTAAGAGTAAAATCCCTTGATTTAGGATACCATAGACCAAAATTTTGAGTTTTGGCTAAGTACCTCAAAATTCTCTTAACAGCAGTGAGATGCGACTGCTTAGGGCAAGATTGAAAGCGAGCGCACAAGCCAACACTAAACATAATGTCAGGTCTAGAGGCAGTTAAATAAAGTAAACTTCCTATCATACCTCTATAGAGCTTCTCATCTACCTTTTCACCTTCTTCATCTTTATCAAGTTTGGCGGTATTTGACATGGGTGTATCCATCGACTTCATGTTCTCCATCCCAAAGCGCTTGAGTAGTTCAGTTGTGTATTTGCCTTGGTTGATGAAGTTTCCTTCCTTTGTTTGCTTGATTTGAAAGCCGAGGAAGAAGGTCAACTCACCCATCATGCTCATTTCAAATTCACTCTGCATAAGAGAACTAAACTCCTTGCAAAGATCAAGATCAGTCCCGCCAAAAATGATATCATCCACATATATTTGAATAATAAGAAAATGGTTAGAAGTGTGTTTTAGAAACAAAGTAGAATCAACTTTGCCCATGACATACCCATTATCTAACAAAAAGTTCTTTAATTTCTCATACCAAGCTCGAGGTGCTTGTTTGAGTCCATAGAGAGCTTTTTGTAGTAAATAAACATGATTGGGTAATTTGTCATTTTCAAAGCCTGGAGGTTGAGCAACAAAACTTCCTCCTCGATTGTACCGTTCAAAAATGCACTTTTAACATCCATTTGATAAAGCAAGAAATTTTTATAACTAGCAAAAGCAAGTAGCATACGGATAGATTCTAATCTAGCAACAGGAGCATAAGTTTCATCAAAGTCAATACCTTCCTGTTGGTTGTAACCTTGTGCTACTAACCTTGCTTTGTTCCTTACCACTTTTCCTTGCTCATCAAGCTTGTTGCGGTCGACCCATTTGGTGTCAATGATCTTTCTATCATTTGGTCTTGGCACTGGAGTCCACACACGGTTCTTCTCAAATTGCTCAAGCTCTTCTTGCATGGCAAGGATCCACTCATCATCACCAAGGGCCTCTTTGATGTTCTTTGGCTCTAGTTGGGAGATGAAGGCACTATCTGCTTGTTCTTTGTTGTGAGCAGCTCGTGTCCTCACTCTCTCAAACGGATTGCCAATGATCAACTCCTTGGGGTGATTCTTTACAAAGCGGGGAGTGGGATCCTTCTTTTCTTCTTCTTTTTCTTCTTCTGCAACCTGCTTGCCTTTGTCTTGGATGTTGAGATCTTTTAAGATAGGAATTATTTCATCAGCAACATCATCATCACCAATATGCTTGCCAATAATAGGGTTAGTTTCAATAAATTTAACATTTATAGATTCTTCAATTTTAGATAGTTCAATGTTAAATACTCTAAATGCCCTGCTAGTAGTGCTATAGCCTAGGAAGAAAGCCTTGTATGATTTCGGATCAAACTTTTCGAGAGAATCCTTAGTGTTTAAAACAAAACAAGGACATCCGAAAACATGAAATAAATCAATAGACGACTTCCTACCATGCCATAGTTCATAGGGGGTTTTCTTGAAAGTCGGATGTGTGAAAACTCGGTTTTGCACAAAACATGACGTGCTAACGGCTTCAGCCCAAAACTTCTTGGGAGTGTCAAACTCAAGAAGCATGGTCCTAGCCATCTCTTGTAGCAATCTATTCTTCCTCTCAACAACTCCATTTTGTTGAGGTGTGCGAGGAGAAGAGAAATTGTGCGAATAACCCGATTTTTCACAAAAACATTCAAAAAGATCATTTTCAAACTCTCCCCCATGATCACTACGGATAGAAACAACATGGCAAGAAGCTTCATTTTCAACTCGTTTACAAAAGCTCGAGAAAACATCAAGAGTATCGCTTTTTGAAACGAGAAAGAAAGTCCAAGTATATCTAGAAAAATCATCAACAATAACAAGACAATACTTGGAGCCACGAAGCATTTGTGTTCTCATTGGTCCAAATAGATCAATATGAAGAAGCTCAAGAACTCTCTTGGTACTCATGACTCCTTTGGATTTGAAGGAGGATTTGGTTTGTTTCCCTTGTGTGCAAGGTTGGCATTCCTCTTCCTTATCAAAATCCAATTTAGGAAGTCCTCGAACCAAGTCCTTTTTGTTCAATTTCTTCATTTGATGCAAATTCACATGACCCAAACGACGATGCCAAAGAGAAAGATCGTTTTTATCCACAACTAAGAATCTATTTAGTATGGGCTTTAGAGCATCGAGAACAATAACATAAAGATTACCATTTCTAGTTCCCTTATATATAACATTGTAGGAGAGGGAATCTAGAAGCAAGCATTCTACAACAATAAATAACACAAGATAACCATTATCACATAATTGGCTAACACTAATTAAATTGTGATGTAGGCCATCAACAAGCAATACATTTTTAATACATAATTCATTGCCTGCATCACCCTCACCTATAACCTTACCCTTCTTGTTGTCCCCGAAGGTTACCGATCCTCCTTTCTTTTTCACAAATTTGTTGAAATTGCTAATTTCTCCAGTCATATGCTTAGAGCAGCCACTATCAACAATCCATTTCTTTTGAACCTGCAAGAAAAGAGGATGTCGGAACCCAACTCAAACTTTGGGGTCCGGGGTTAGCTTGGGGACCCATTTCATCTTTGGGTTGGTCCCCTTGGGCTTGTAAGGACAATAGGTATAATAATGGTCATCACGTTTGCAATGAATACAAACCATAGGGTTTTTAGAGCCGGAAGACTCTCCATTGAAAATTGGAGGTTCCACACTCTTCTTCTTACCCTTCTTCTTCTTACCTTTGGGAGCAGTCCCATTATATCCTAAACCACTAGTACCAACTTGTTTGGTAGAGTGCTCTAGGACATCATTTAGGGATTTCTTTCCCGAAAGAAACCTTTGCAAAGTAGATCTTAATTTAGCATTATCATCACTAAGGTTTATAACATTAGTAGAAAGATTTTCAAGATCTTCTCTAGCATGCAAGAGGTCGGCCTCAAGACAGAGGGCTTTAGTAAGAAGAGAATCTTTTTCTAGAGTTAAGGTAGCAACTTCATTTCTAGGCAAAACAGGTCTAGAAGATAAATCATTAATTTGAGCAAGCAATTTTGCATTTTCAGATTTGAGCACAACTATTTCTCTTTGATAGGCATAGACTTCTTTTCTCCTAGCATCATCAATAAGCTTGAGTTCTACATTTTCAGTTTTAAGAGTGTCAAGCTCATCTAGGCAATTTTGGTTTTCTATCTTAAGATTTTCAATGTTTTTAAGATATACACCATTCTTAACCTCTACTCCATTGTATTGAAGTTCAAGGTCAAGAAATTGCCCTTGCAAGGATTCTATGCTATCCAGATGCAATTTTTCATTTTCATCAAGAATGTCAATTTTTGCATAAAGATCATCAATTATTTTGCCTAATCTTTTCCTCTTAGATTTACATTTAGCAAAAGATGATTGGCATTCATTAAGCATATCAATGAGAGTTTCCTTAGATAGCTCAGGTAAATTAACATCACTAATCTTGCTTACCTCACTTACCTCAATTACATCTTCACTAGTTGAGGCCATGAGGGCAAGATGGCATTCTCCATCTTCGGAGCTTGAGGAGCTTGAAGAAGAAGACTCCCATGCCGCATGAGCTGCATCTTTGGACCTTTTCTCCTTCTTGTCTTTTCTTTTGTACTTTGCTTCTCTTTTGTACTTGTCATCCTTCTTGTGGCTACTCTTATGATGGCTCTTCTTGGCCTTTGGGCAGTCACTCTTGTAGTGGCCTTTTTGACCACACTCGTAGCACTTAGGAGTTGAGGAGGAGGGCTTGCTCTTGAAGTGCTTCCCTTTTGAGTAGTTGGCTTCATGATCATTGACACCTTCATCTTCACTTGAGGAAGGGCAGGGAGACTTCATATCAAGTTGTTGTTGTTGGACCATTTCTTCAATTTGAGCTTTGAAGGCTGTGTCCTTTATCTTCTTTGATTCTTTTTCTTCTCTTGTCTCCTCTTCCTCTTGCTTGTCGAGCCTAGGTTCATGAGCTTGAAGGTTACCAACCAGCTCCTCGGTTGATAACTCGCTTAGCTTGTAGACTTCTTCAATAGAAGTGACCTTTGGCTCCCATCTCTTTGGTAGAGATAAGAAGATTTTGGCATTGATTGTACCTCTATCCATGACACTCCCAAGGGCTGCAAGACTGTTCAAGATGACGTTTAGCCTTGTGTACATATCTGCCACTCTTTCATTCTTCCCCATCTTGAAGTTCTCAAGAAGACCACCAAGCATGTAGACCTTGGCCTCCTTGACTTGCTCGGTCCCTTCATAGGTGACACACAACTTGTGCCATATCTCATGCGCCGTGTCCCACGAAGAGATGCGGTTGAACTCCGATGGTGTAAGGGCGGCGTAGATGATGCTCACGGCTTTGGCATTGAGTTGAGCATGCTTCATCTCCGCTTCTGTCCATGTGGTGATGTCCCCTTTTGGGTCTTCATATTTGAGATGGACAATCTTCCACATTTCGAAACTCACCCCTTGGAGATAGAATTGCATTCTCCTCTTCCAATATAAGAAGTTTGTGCCGTCGAAGACCGGAGGTCTCATGGAGAAGCTTCCTTCAAGGTTGAGTGACCCAAGAGCCGAATCGCCCATCTTCTCCTACTTGTTGAAGTAGCTTGGAGAAGACCTGCTCTGATACCACTTGTTGGATCGATGGGCTCTAGAGGGGGGTGAATAGAGCTACACACACTTCACAAAATCGATTAGACCACCAATTTAATTTGAGTGCAAAAACTAATGCAAGCAGCAATTTGATATCCTATTCTAGCATACAAAGCAAGGATAAGAGATAATGAATATAATGCACTTGGACAGGTGGTTTAGAGTGGTTCCACATCCTAAACTTAGGAGCGATGTCAGTCCACTACCTAGAGTTGGTTAGACTCTAGGATTTGCAACTTGGTCCTCTTATATATCACGATAAGATTACAAGAAACATAAACCACACAACCAAGGGCTTAATTACACAAGCTAAGATCTTATACCTATCCAAGGACTTACCCACAAAGCGAGATTCTTCAGCCTTCTACAAAGGACTTACCCAATCTCACCTTTGTCTTCAGCCTTACAGGAATTACCTATCTTGCTTGAGCTTGCCTTGCACCTCTCCTTCACTTGGAGAGCTTGCCCACATTTTCCCTTCACCAAGGGAGCTGGAGCAAAGATCAATCTTCACTCTTGAAGATCAGCAACACATCTTCTCCTTCACTCGGAGAAGAACAGCAACAACTCCTCTTTCACTCGGAGAAGTAGCTTCAATCAATCTTCTATTTGATTTGGAGGTGGGAAGAAAGAAAGGAGAGCTTTACATAGCAAAAAGGATAGCTCTCATACACAAGGACCTATCTCACTCACGAAATTGTCTTGAAGGTAGAGAGAGAAAGGGGCTCAAGGGATTGGAACACTCTCAACTAAGCTAGAACCAAGTTTGCAATGGAAGAGCAGCTTGGAATGAAGTCCAACGGGTTCTATTTATAGTTGAGGGTGGCCCTTTATGTTGTGAGACACTTGGGTGCATAAGTGGTCATTTTTCCTTCAAGAAAACGACTATATTTTTGCCCAAAACAATTCACCAACGGTCATATTACTTTTTCTGCAAACTCCGTACAGTGCAATCGGTCGAGTATCAATGGGTGTAACTCGACCAATCAGTTAGCAGGCAATCCAATATTGAATTGATCGGTCGAGTTTGTCCTAAGGAAACTCGACCGACCATTTCAACTGGAAATGGCCTACTACCCAATCGGTCGAGTTCTGTGAGTGCACAACTCGACCGATTGCAATCTTCAGGAAATCGACTCAGGATGATCGGTCGAGTTCCAGGGTGGAAAACTCGACCGACCAAGTGCCTGAAATGGATTTTCTAATTTGCAATAAAAGTGATTAGCACTTGGTGAATTTTGTCCCAAACAATTTTCTCTTCTAAGTTACAAGCATATACATCGTTACAAGTGATTACATTTATGTTCTAAGGTGATTTACATGGAAATCCTAAATTGCACACTTGTAGTCAATTTGGCTTGCACTTGGCCCATTCTAGGGCTTGTATATATGATCCTTTTCATGTACCTAATGTCTGCAAACAATCTTTAACGCACATGTTAGATACATATGAATGGAATGGTTAAGTCATTATCAAAATATAGGTAATGTACAACCTCTAGGTCAACACATATTTCAGGTTTGAATGTCGAAAACAAAGCTTATGTGTGTATACGGGGTTTCCAGTTAGTACCCTAGGGACCTAGACTTGACAAGTCCTATTAGAATTTCACCTAACCCTACTTCTCCAACTAGTAGTATTGGGTATATTCTTATAGCATTTGCCTTGTTGCTTAGTTAATTATCATATAGCTTTGTTACTTTTACTTCCTTCAATTGATGCATCATTAATCTTAATTATTCAATAGCAATCAACTATATGGTGGCATCATTAATCATAAGTTCAAATCTAGTACAGATTAATTAACCACTCACTATACTGGTGGATCGAGTAGGTTGTTGTGGCGGAGGCCAGAGTTGGAGGTGGCTGGGCTGGAGGTGAAGGTGGCTGGTGCTGGAGGTGAAGAAGAGGAGGTGCAGGAGGTGGCTAGTGGCAGCGAATGGAGCATCATCATCATCATAATCATCATCATCATCAAAAAGAAATAAAAAAAAGCACTATCAATTAATGAAATTTATTCATGCATAATTAACCCTGATTAATCAATATTAATCAACTACACAATCATAGAGAAACTAAGTACAAATCTAATTAATTAAGTTCATTAATGCATCATTAACCCTAATTATTCAATAGTAATCAACTATATGGTGGAATCATTAATCCTAAGTTCAAATCTAGTATGGATTAATTAACCACTCACCACACTGGTGGATCGAGCAGGCGGAGGTGGCGGCGGCCGGAGGTGGAGGTGGCCGGGCTGGAGGTGAACGTGGTCGACGCTGGAGGTGAAGCAGATGAGGTGTAGGCAGTGGCTAGTGGTGGCGACTGGAGCATCATCATCATAAAAAAGAAATAAAGAAAGCACTATCAATTAACTAAATTCATTCATGCATAATTAACCCTGATTAATCAATATTAATCAGCTACACAATCTTAGAGAAACTAAGTACAAATCTAATTAATTAAGTTCATTAATGCATCATTAACCATAATTATTTAATACTAATCAAATATATGGTGGCATCATTAATCCTAAGTTCAAATATAGTATGGATTAATTAACCACTCACCGCACTGGTGGATCGAGCAGGTTGTGGTGGCAACAACCGGAGGTGGAGGTGGTCGGGCTGGAGGTGAAGGTGGGCAGTGCTGGAGGTGAAGTAGAGGAGGTGCAGGCGGTGGCCAGTGGCGGTGACTGGAGCATCATCATCATCATCGTCGTCGTCATCATCATCATCATCATCAAAAAGAAATAAAGAAAGCACTATATATTATTTAAATTCATTCATGCATAATTAACCATGATTAATTAATATTAATCAACAACACAATCTTAGAGAAACTAAGTACAAATCTAATTAATTAAGTGCATTAATGCATCATTAACCCTAATTATTCAATAGTAATCAACTATATGGTGGCATCATTAATCCTAGTTCAAATCTAGTATGGATTAATTAACCACTCACTGCACTGGTGGATCGAGCAGGCTGTGGTAGCGGTGGTCGGAGGTGGAGGTGGCCAGGCTAGAGGTGAAGGTGGTCGACACTGGAAGTGAAGTGGAGGAGGTGCAGACGGTGGCCAGTGGAGGTGACTGGATCATAATCATCGTCATCATCATCATCAAAAAGAAATAAAGAAAGCACTATAAATTAGTTAAATTCATTCATGCATAATTAACCCTAATTATTCAATATTAATCAACTACACAACCTTAGAGAAACTAAGTACAAATCTAATTAATTAAGTTCATTAATGCATCATTAACCCTAATTATTCAATAGTAATCAACTATATGGTGGCATCATTAATCCTAAGTTCATATCTTGTATAGATTAATTAACCACTCACCGCATTGGTGGATCGAGCAGGTTGTGGTGGTGGCGGCCAGAGGTGGAGGTGGCTGGGCTAGAGGTGAAGGTGGCCGGCGCTGGAGGTGAAGCAGAGGAGGTTCAAGCGGTGGCCAGTGGTGGCCACTGGAGCATCATCATCATCATCATCATCATCATCATCATCATCATCATCATCATCATCATCATCATCATCATCATCATCATCATCATCATCATCATCATCATCATCATCATCATCATCATCATCATCATCATCATCATCATCATCATCATCATCATCATCATCATCATCATCATCATCATCATCATCATCATCATCATCATCATCATCATCATCATCGTCATCATCATCATCATCATCATCATCATCGTCGTCATCATCATCATCATCATCATCATCATCATCATCATCATCATAAAAAAGAAATAAAGAAAGCACTATCAATTAATTAAATTCATTCATGCATAATTAACCCTGATTAATCAATATTAATCAGCTACACAATATTAGAGAAACTAAGTACAAATCTAATTAATTAAGTTCATTAATGCATCATTAACCCTAATTATTCAATAGTAATCAACTATATGGTGGCATCATTAATCCTAAGTTCAAATCTAGTATGGATTACTTAACCACTCACCACACTGGTGGATTGAGCAGGTTGTGGCGGCGGCGGTCGGAGGTGGAGGTGGTTGGGCTGGAGGTGAAGGTGGTTGATGCTAGAGGTGAAGCAGTGGAGGTGCAGGCGGTGGCCAGTGGCATCCACTGGAGCATCATCATCATCATCATCATAAAAAAGAAATAAAGAAAGCACTATCAATTAATTAAATTCATTCATGCATAATTAACCCTAATTAATTAATATTAATCAATTACACAATCGTAGAGAAAATAATTACAAATCTAATTATTTAAGTTCATTAATATATCATTAACACTAATTATTCAATAGTAATCAACTATATATAATAAATGTGTACCACCTATCCCATTTTTGAACACCTAATCTCACTAATAAGTGTATAATATGTATTGGGTTTTCAAGAAAATTTTGGCAGCATTTCCCTACTGTTCTCCAAGTACATATGTACTTATAGAACAAACGGGGAAATGCTACCAAAATTTTCTTGAAAACCCAATACACAATCTTAAAGTTTTAACTAGAGCTTCATATATCAACATACATACTAGGTCATATTTCATATCAAATTTTAGGCATTTAATCACCTTAGGGCGCATACATGATTCACAAGGTATTTGGGTGCACAAAGAATAATATATGTTACTGATTTAGGAGTTCACATAATCATTTTAGAAATAGAAGACCCACATGTGAGTTAAGTTTGAGATTAAACATAAATGTATATTTAACACACATGTTTCAAGTTTCAATGCACATAATCAAATCAAATTAGGATGCTAGAATGGACAAGTTTGAATCTTATTTCAACATGCATCAAAATTTATTTAATTAGGTCAAGCATGAGGATTAGACAAGTTAAAATAGTACATTAATACTAATCAATAGATAAATGAATAAAAACCAGTAGATAATAAATACAAATCAGTAGATAAGTAAATACTAATAAGTAGATAAGTAATTTGAAAAATTAGTAGATGATTAAATAATTTGAAAAAGTAGATGAACAAATACAAATGCCTAAATTTACATAATTTGATGAATAAAAAATCATTAGATGAACAAATCAGTAGATAAGTAAATACAAATCCGTAGATAACTAAATATAAATCAGCAAATAAGTAAATACAAATTAGTAGATAAGTATATACAAATCAATAGATAAGTAAATACAAATAAATAGATACATAAATACAAATCAATGGATATATAACCTACCTAGAAGTAGGGGAAGTAGAGGCTAGCTCCGGCACCCTCAGGCTCTAGCTCTAACGGTGCAACAACTTCTCAGGCGACCTTCACATCTACGATGTCCTTCATAGTGGCGACGAATGGCGATGGGAGGAAGAGGCCTAGATGGCGGCTGGAGGAAGAGGACCGGTGGCGGGGAAGGTAGACCGACGACGATAGCCAACAGGCGGCAGAGGACATCCAGCAAGCGGCGGAGGGCAGGGACGACTGACGGAGGAGCATCAGGTGGCAGAGTAGCAGCAGGCGGTGGAAGAGTAGTAGGAGGCAGGCGATAGAATTGCCACAATCGCTAGAGACCTAGTGAAATCACAATGAAACCGAGAATGGGAAAGAGTCTGTTTTGCGGGTGCTATTAAGTTAACCATAGTCATTGGTTGTTTCAAAAACTGACACCTAAGATCCATAGTCGTCGGTTGCCATCGAACACCGACGCAAATTGGGCAATTTTAGGGGTAAAATTTTTCACGGGGACAGCGTGCAAACTCACATCGGCGTCGGTTATTGTATGAAAACCGACGACAAAAATGGACCTAAATTCTGTCTCGTGAAAAACCTTTAGTCATCGGTTTCTTGGTCAACAACCGACGCCATATGTGAATTTTCGGAGGTAATTATTTTGCACTGGAAAAATTGGATTTGGCGGGCGATTTTAGGCGTCAGTTTCTTATTGCGCAACTGACGCTAAATAAAAAGCGATACCCGTGTCTGGCCGGTCTTCACATATAGATGTCAGTTTGTGTATTCAACCGATGTTGTAGGGTTTAGGCATCGATTTCTTGGATACAACGAATACCTTTAAATGTGACGTTATAAGCCATTTCTGTACCAGTGAATAACTATAACAAATATATAATTATATTTTTATTTATTGTGTATTTTGACCAGATTTACTTTTTTTGTCGTATAGTTACTTTTTTATCAATATAGTTTTTTTTGTCCAGGGAGTTACTTTTCTGACCATATAATTACTTTTTGGGTTGACGAGTAGCGAATTCCAAGCTACTAGACCGGGTATTGAATGAACGCTATATATATATATATTTATATATATATATATATATATATATATATATATATATATATATATATATATCTTTAATTCCCACATGGGTAGCTTGGAATTCACTACCCGTGCCGCCCAAAAAGTAACTATTTCATCAGAAAAATAACTTTTTGGACAAAAAGTAACTATGTTGAGCATAAAGTAACAATTTGACTCAAAAAGTAAAATCCGGCAGAATACACAATTTTTTTTGGAATAAATATGTAATTGTATATTTGTTATAGTTGTTACAAATGTAACTATTTAAGAAAGAAAAAAAATAATTTGCAAGATAAAGTAACCTTCTACATGTGTAAGGTAAGAAACTCCAAAAAAAAGTAACCAAATGTGAAGCGGGTAGCTACCCACTCCACATTGAGTGAACATCCATATATATGTGTCTGTGTATACATTTATGTGTATATGTATAAAAGATTCAATATGAAACATATCTTGGTGATAGCATGTTTCTCACTTTACCTCTACCTATATATATGTCTATATATATGTATATATATACATACATACATATATATATATATATATATATATATATATATATATATATATATATATATATATATATATATATATATATATATATATATATATATATATATATATATGGGTTCATATTCAATATCTATGCGGGTAGCCACTTGCATCCTATTTCAGTTACTTTTTTTGGAGTTTCTTACTTTTGACATGTAGAGGGTTACTTTACCTTGTAAGTTGTTACTTTTCATGCATAGATAGTTGCATTTGCAGCAACAAATTCAAAAATACGATTATATATATATATATATATATATATATATATATATATATATAATATGTTGTGTATTCTACCCAGAATTACCTTTTTAGTGGTATAGTCACTTTTTTATCATCATAATTACTTTTTTGTCCAGTGAGTTACTTTTTTGACCATATAGTTACCTTTTTGGCTGACGGGTAGAAAAATCCAGGCTACCCGCGTGGGTATTGAATGAACAGCATATATATATATATATATATATATATATATATATATATATATATATATATATATATATATATATATATATATATATATATATATATATATATATATATATATATATATATATATATATATATATATATATATATATATATATACGACATCCCTTAATAAAGGGACCCAAGTTTGAATCCTAGTTATCACCTCATTTTAGCACCCTCATTAGAGAACTGCCTCCACCAATGGCGTTGGAGAGAGTGAGATAGTGGCTCTTTTTATCCCATATATATACATGTAAATATATATATATATATATATATATTTATATATATATATATATATATAATTTGAGATATGAATTAAATTCCTCCTTCTCCATGATAGTTTTATTTCTTTTTTAGTGAGGATTGACCTGCTCTCGGTTCCCCCTCCTTACATCTTCACTGTTGGTATGTATGCCTTAAGATCCATCCATGGGATGATTGACATGGGGACACCTGATTTGATAATCATATAGGTAATTATGTCTATTATGTTTGTATCAATCATGAGATGATGACACAAACATAGTAGATGTCTAAAGAATAATGTTACTAGATGACACATGTATATAGGTTGATGACCTAAATAGTGAGATCATATGTATGATACAATTACATACATTCTTGTTATGTCCCTAGTCATATATTATTGTTGAAAAAAAATAGAAGACTATAATGCATAATATTAGAGTGTGTATTGACCGATGATAGAGTCTCATTAGTCGTGATATATGATATAAAATCAAGCACACATGTACATGTTAGAGAGCAGGGTATCATACAGACCCACCTTGAGAGTGATACATGAATACCATGGAATGGTAGTCAAAATCAGCTCTCTTAGTGATAGTCGTGATTGTGGTTCATAGACCTAAATTCAAAACACTCATCACATGTTGTTTGAAGTATTTAGACATCATCCAACATGACCTTGAATAAGGGTTTCCATAAAGGTGACACTCAGGTGCATTGTGACACATGGGGTTTGAGTGCGAGTGATGTAGAAGGGTTTTGTTCATCCTATAGGAGATTGATATCCATGCCTCTTGATAAGAGAGACTGAGAAATATATGGCCATACTCATTTAATTTAATATGTTATATGTGAACTCACATGTATCTCATACAATCTCTTCTAGTTCAAGAAACATGGATTGAATGTTGAGAGGATGACAATTCCATCCTTTCAATCTAGATATCAGAGATAGATGAACCATATGATCACAGTAAAACTAATCACAGATTGTAGGTTGAAGTTGTTCTCCAACTCTCCAAATTACCTGGGTAGCAATGTTCTTTTCGATACCACTCATTGTTTTGAGGTCATAAGTTGGTTATGGACATTCACTGTCAACATAATTTAGGAGCTATAGGGTCACACACATAGGATACACTTGGAATAGGATTTTATTTATGTATGACATTAAACTTGATAACTAAAGTATTTAGGTATTCAATTTAAATAACAAATGTTCAAAGTTGACTGACTGGACTCTGAACCGACCGATTCAAGTGTTGAACTGATCGGTCAGAGTGTTAGGTCAATAAGAAACAACATTGGCTAAATATTGGCTGAGTTGCACACATGAAATGACCATTTTACATATGAAACGACCATTTCATTATATGAAATGAACGTTACAAGAGTGAACTGACTGGTTTAACATGTGGGTTGTCCAGTTCAATGATCAATTTGATTGGATTAAGGATTGATGCTGATGTCATGTTTTCCATTAATTGAATATTGAATGCTAATTTTATTCTGAACACAAAAGTACATGAATCGACCAGTTCATGAGATGAACCGACCGGTTCACCTGTCATCTGACTAGTTCAACATTTGTAGTTTCTATATAATTCATGAATTCCATCTCTTCAACTCCCAGATTGACTAGAAACCATAATCCTAGCTTCTCCTCCAAATAGAGTGGTACTGAGGGCTTTCTAGACACAACAATAAGCTCTAAAAATTGTTTTCCTCTCTGGTTGTGGCAGCCAATCCCTACTACACAATGGGTATATGGCGATAACTATTTTAGCTATTCCACATCGGTTATAAACCGATGACCAAATGGACGAAGATAAAACTCAAACTTTCTTCGTCGTTTAGTGAAATTGAAGATAATAATTTATATCTTTGGTTCATTATTAGAGCGGAACAGATGACATAACATGCAACTAGCAATGTATTTGTAGTCTGCTTTGATCTTTACTCATTGGTTTCAAGAAAAGTAACTGATGTCATTATGTTTTCCTCGTCAGAAGTGCAATGACAAATACCTGACACCACATTTCCTGATGTTAGTTTTATCAATGAATGAATAGTGAAAATTTGTGTATACCATCAATTGTTTTTAAATAATCAATAGTGAAATCATACATAGTCGATTATTTTCAAATAACCAATGACAAATGTGTTTGTTTTTTATATAGTAGGTTTGCTGACCTATTATCCATCCTGCTAGCCCATCAAGAAACTGATATTCTTCAGAATTAAGAGTTTTGACGAACAACATGCTCTCTGCAAGCATCACGTCTTAAAAATAGGATGACACACCTGCAAGAAAAAGATGTTATACAAAGTAGGCACAAACTTGACACATTTTATCATTTTGTTCACTTCAAATTGCACACAAATTCATGAACCCATAGCTCAATTATTTCATTTCTCAGCCACACTTCAAATCATACATAGAACAAATAAATATCATTCTTTTCCTCATGCCTTCAGATTTGAATTCACACACACACATATACACGTAACATTCAATTCACACTCACAAAATACATATCAACATTAGCTACCATCTCATATATTGAATCACAATGTAAAAGTATATATATCAACATTCATTTCACACTCATAAAATACATATAAAAAATCTAACATCAAAGTTTGAACTACCAAAAAATATCAATCAACCATCAAATTTTTCTTTCAAGTCTAGATTTCCAATGAAGTAGGTTGTATACTATTCACATTGGTCATTCAACTGGTCTAATGTATAGAGTTCAGTCTTTAGAAAAAAAATGCAAATAGAATGAGACTTCTAATTAGATTTGATCATTTGTATTATCAAATGAGACTACTTGATTTGTATATGATCCAAGACTAATAACTTAAATTCTCTATACATTTGATTTGTTACGCGTGATTGATAATCACTTGCATATACATCATTGTGTAATATGCACATGCCCAACCATTCTCATGTATAGGGGCCCATGGATTTACAATTACATTAATAAATGTAACAAAATAGAGTTGGTCATATATTATGCTATTGGAATGAGAAGACTATTCATCAAAACTACTCCAAGTTACTAATTTATTTTTCTTATCTATCTTCCCTCCTCCTGTACAAAATGATTTCACACCCCTATAAGTTAAATTGACATATATTTTGCACTATTAAACCGTCATATGATGCAAACATTACCAAATATGTTGGGCACTAAAAAACTATACTTACACTTGAATCGCCACACCCATTTGGAGGAAGTTTTTCACCTGAAGGATCAAAGAGATACACACTCCAAGTCTCAGGAATAATCACTAACAAATGCCAGTGCCTATTTTTGAATGAATAGATAGCGAGTAAAATAAAAATAAAATCTCACAACAAAATTGTATTCATAGGTTAGACATATAAACAACAAGCCAAAAATTTACTTAATGTTGAAGGGATCTAAGATCGCATTCTTGGAAGCACCAAAAGACTGCATCACAGTAGTTACCTACTCTTTGATGCCACTCTGATCTCTAAGTACATCGCTAATCATTGATCACATTATAAATCCCACTTTCTCAATTCCGAAGTCACAAGTCGTGTATTACAAATGACTAAACTATATCCAACCAATACTCAATTTATATGTAGGAAATAATTAAACAATTTTTCACATATGAAAGGGTATTCACATTCACAGTATCCAAAGTTCTATCACTGATGTGTTCATCCAATCATACTTAAATACCTCAGAAACATTTGTCAACACTATAATATTGTCTCATTGTGTACCGACCATATCCTCCCCAAGGTTGTCTAGTAGCTAGGGCCTATGAAGTCGAACAAATCTTGTGGTATAAAATGAGGGGGTGGAGGCATCAGAAGCTTAGGGGGCTTCTTAGCTGTTGTAGGCTACATGAATGTATTCTAATACTAGCTTTCGATCATTTTATATAAGTTTCAATATACATTTGCCATACCTGGAGAAATATGACGAGTTGTATGGGCCACCCAATAAAGCCGCATTCTACCTCTTTGATTGTGGTGGCATCTAGGCCTTGTTTGGGACAAGTATTCCACCATGTATGACATTCACACGATAGTGATCAGTGGGAAGGGGAATATTATGAACCACCTCGGTGATAGAAGACTTGGCATCTACCACAATGTTTCATGCTAGTTCATCGACAACAAGATGACTTTTTCTAGCGACCTACAATTTTATGAAACATAAAATTCAATTTGAGAAACATATATATTAACTTGAGGAATTATTTTATCATAATGTAATATATAAATTGATTCGAATAGAATTGTATTCTAGATGTGCCATCTGGGTCTGAAGGACTACTCCTAATGCACTCTATGGTTAAGTGATAAACATGTTGTTTGACTACCAGAGAAGCTAGTTTCTAAATTGCATAAGAAGCTATATATTTCTCCAAGGTTGCATCTACCAATATTTGCACGTACTCTTGGTACATTTCCCCTTTATTTACTAGTTTGCATTTTTGTTGGGATGAGCCAAAAGAAGATTTTATCCCATACCCAACTCTAGTGCCCCCAACACGTCATGGATGCACTTTGGTCTTTAGAGCAATTGTCAACTCATCATGTGTGCCCTGATGGGTGAATATACCCTCCTTTGCTTGGGCATCTTGTTCCAATTAATTATCATAAAAAACTGACTATTTAGTAAATCTTATCCAGTGAAAAAAGAATAAGGACATTTTCACTTGACCAAGAAATTTACCCTTTTCGAAGACACCTCATGTGTTTCTTGGATGTAGATCTCTTCGGCTTTGTTTTTCCTCGCATCTATCCACTCAATATAGCGAGGAAACCATCTAGAAGCACTAGAAGACTCGACAGTAGAAAGAGTAGAAATAGGAGGCTCTTTCTCTTTCCCTTGCCCTTAATCTTGCCATTTATACAACTCTCCCATCCGACAACCTTTCCAATAACCACCTAAACCCAACCAGTGGTTGTGCACATTCTTGTCACGTCTGTATTTTGAGTGTTGTGAAGGGACTGATTGATTCATACAAGTGATGTTGTTAAGTAACCATAAGAAATCATACAAATGTAATTGATTCAATACCTAGAACACATTTGTTTGTCTATGCTAAACAAAATCCTTCCTATCATCTTAATTAAAATAGTTTCATTCAAGCCAAGGTTCCTTCTTGTCTCCAAAGACATAGTCTTTAGTGAGGATTGTACACCAATCTCTATGTCTACTCCCGACGAGCTACATAAAAGACTTTCTATGTAGCTTTTCATCAAGTTCATACCGATCCTAAAAAGGCTCAAAATTCAATACTGTTTAGAAATGTTAAAAGAAAGAATAGGAAAAAGACTATAAAAACATAACTTCATTTATCTCACCTCTCACTCCCTCTAGATGAGGTCTTTGTGAACCGTACTCGCTTGTCTCCAATCCTTAACAAGGGCAGACACTTTGCTTCAAGAAAGGACCCCACAATAGCTGACAAACTCTTTAGTAAGTGGAGTGCCTGCTTCATTGAATTCAAACACCTCCGTCCTCCCTTGCTGATTTGTGGCATCTTTCATCACAGTTATCCCTCCAACCCCCATAGGTTTTGGGTTATCAACAACATCAACACCCTAGTCAGGATGCTCGCCATCCTCATGCTTATGATCAATATGCTCCTGGTCCAATGCCATCTATAAAATAAAAAGTACACAAATTATAAAAGTCAGATCACATATAAAAAAATCAACATTATAAAAAAGTTAGATAACATATAAAAGTCAACACTGTAGAAATTCAGATCACATAGGAATAAATAAACATGTTACATAATACAAGAAAAAATCAGATCACATATGAGAAGTATACCTTAAACTAATATCCCTTCTATGTGATTTTCATGTGTACATTCATTAGTTTTAGATTCAACATTTACACTTGGTAAGCCAATAAAAATGGACTAGAATCAAAATACTTGTCATAGTACTCTGCTTCATCAATTGGATTTGAAATGAACTATCTTTTCCCACAAAAAATGACAGAACAAATTTCTTTTGCAGGATCATTGATGTAGAATACATGTTTTTCCTCTGAAGCCATGATGAAGGGTTCATCCTTATAACATGTCCACTCAAAATTCACTTTTGTGAAATGGACTTATTCAACTACAACTTCTTTATTATTATCAACCCATTTATACCTAAATAATGGGACTCTAGACTCTTTGTACTTAATTTCCCACATGTCTTCAATGAAACTATAATAAGACAACTTTCCTTTGCGTGGACTCTTATGCTTGGCATTAGAAAAATACAAAGAAAATGCCTGAAGGGTGATCCCACCATTTTAGAAGATGCTTTTATCATCATGACATTTTGTGTAGTATGAAAATCCATTTATGCCAAACCCTTTGTAAGATGTGACGTGGGTATTTAGCTTATACACATTCCATTTGATAGTTTCTAAAAGATTATTTGGTGTTTGAGATAGTTGATTGCATACTTCCTTTTCAATTCACCTAATAAATGTCTGATTATGCTCTCTCAAAAGCCACATTGAATTGTCTTGGGGATAACTTCTCTTGAACTCATTGGTGTGTTCGGTGATATAAATACCCACATGATCAATGTTTTGTAAAGTATACAAGGGTTCTTGTTCCCACTGCTCATGACTGATATTTATCTGTCATTCTCTCAAAATACCTTTGTCGGAATAAACATTAGGGTTCACAACATCAACAGTAGTTCCGTTGCAACTCAAAAGTTCATTGCAAAAGTCCATAACCTACCTAGAAATATAGCCCTCTATGATACTCCCTTCGGGGTGACAACGGTTCCGAACATCACCTTTAAGAACACTCATGTACCACTCAAAAGGATACATCCAATGTAAGAAACTGGATCCAATATTTTCACTTCCCTAGTCAAATGGAAAACTAGATGTACCATGATATCAAAGAATGAAGGCGGAAGATATTGCTCAATTTGACACAGGGTAATGACCACTTCTCTTTGCAACTTATCTAGAATCTCATAATCAATTACTTATCTACATAGAGTGTTGAATAAGAAGCAAATCCTAGTAATTGCAAACCTTACATTCTTAGGAAGGATAGATTGTATAGCCAATGGCAATATATGTTGCATCAGAGTGTGACAATCATGAGATTTAAGACCTATCAGCTTTATATCCTTCATTGATACCAGTCTATAGAATTGGCAGAGTATCCATGTGGTACCTTAATATTACGTAAGCACTCACAAAAAGTTATCATCTCCTTTTTAGACAAGGTGTAACTTGAAGGAGATAGATATGTGAGGCAACCTCTGGTAAACTCTTTTGTTAATTTTTTTCCTTATACCTATTTCATATAGGTTCATTCTTGATTTGATGCCATCTTTAGTCTTACTGGGTATATTCAACAAAGTGCCAATAATGCTATCACAAACACTTCTCTCAACATGCATGACATTGATATAATGTCAAACTATCAAAGAACTCCAATAAGGAAGATCCCATAATATCGACCTCTTTTTGAGTAAAAAACTTTTCACCTGTGAGAGTAGTACATATTCTCTTACCAAAATGATATATAATGTTGTTTACTCTTGCATAAACATCCTCCCCTAACATAGGTTTAGGGGAACTCCGTTCCTCAATTTAGCCATTGAATATTCTGTGCAACTTTTGGTAAGCATGCACCATTAGTAGAAGCCTTTGATGACCAAGATATACAATCTTACCACCATGTTTCAGTATCATTGAATCTGTATTTTGCTCACATATAGGAAATGCCTTGGATCCTTTGACGTTGTAGATAGAAAAGTTCCCATAAGTTGGTAAATCATTAATAGTGCAAAACAACATAGCACACAAATTAAACATCTCTATGCACAAAGCATCATCAGTCATCACATGTTCTCCCCATAGTTTCTTTAGGTCATCAATTAGAGGTTCAAGGTAAACATCAATATCATTGCCAGGTTGTTTGGGGTCCGATATCAACAATGAGAGCATGAAATACTTAGTCCTCATACACAACCACAAAGGAAGATTGTATACAACAAGCATGCCAAGCAATGTACTATGTTGGCTGCTTAATGTTCCATATGGATTCATCCCGTCAGTATAAAGTCTAAGCTTTAATTCCTGGATTCTTTGCCAAATCTAGGATATAATAAATAAATATTCTTACATTGTGGTGAATGAAGTGCATGCCATAGCATACCATCGTTGTTTGTATTTACCTCTTCATGGCAATATAAATTTTGTGCATCTAGGACATTAGCTAACTAGCATTGAAATTGGGGTATTATTGGCAGATAGCACATCACCTTGATAGACAGTTTTGGTCTTACCCGATGCTGTCCTTTTGTACGTAGACGCCCCACATTTTGGACATTCTTTCAGATCCATATAGTCCTTTTGAAACAACACACAGTCATTCATATATGCATGTATGTTCTCAACCTCCATTCACATTGGGCACAACATCTTTTTCATTTCGTATGTTGAGATTGGAAGCTCGTTGCCTTCAAGGAGAATTTCTTTCAACAAAGTCAATAAAGAAGTGAAGCTTTTGTCACTCCATCTATTGTCATCCTTCAGAGTATACAATCTCAACACTACACTCAACTTCATAATCTTAGTACAACCTAAATATAACTATTTCTCAGCATAATGCACAATGTTTCTAAATTAGGGAGGTCGGTCTGTAACATTTACCCCACAACTATCTACCATCACATCAACAGTTGGAATAGGTTTGTTCTCATCAACACCGTCAACCATTTCTTCTTGGACATAACTACCACTACCAATATATGCTGATCTCATACTAGGAATCTCTCCATGCCAGTGCCATTTTGTATAGCCCTATACATTCAGGTTGCTACTACAATTCCTATAAGGGAAATAGAACCTATATCCAGGTTGTTTTCTATGTTCCTCTTCAAATCTTATAGACTCATCGACACCATTAATAAACTTCAGAATGCATCAATTTGGTTTAGACATCCATGATCAATGCATTTCTATATTATTAGATGGGAGACGAGTAGCTCATCAGGTCCTATCTAGTAAGTTAATTTCAGGAAAAAAATATGTTTGAATAATTGAGCCCTAGTCATCTAGTGGAATTTACATTCATGAATGTGTATCACGTATCCCTTTCTTTATCACTTCATCTCACTAGTAAGTGTATAATGCATTTTCAATTTCAATAAATTTCGGCACCATTTCCCCATAGTTTTCCATGTACACTGATGTAGATGGGTAGATAGCCACCTACAAATGTACCCAGAGAAGAAAGGCAAAATCTTGGTAAAATTCATCAAAATCAAACACACATTATACACTTACATGTTAAGTGAGATGAAGTTCTCAATAACAGTCCAAAACTAGGGACTATCCAAGGTTTACTCCTAATGAGTAAATAAACAAGTTTCTAGGCCAATGACAGGACTTAGAGATTAGGGCTTTGAATATAGGGTTTATAGACTAGACTTTATAGATTAAGACTTCAAAAAATAGGGTTTGTTTACAAATTAGGTTTTATTTACATATTCAAATTCACAAATTAGGGTTTATTCAGATATTAATTTCAATGTCTCAAACTAGGTCATGCATGTTCGTTATCATGTTACATCATACAAAATGAATTCATTTAGACTTAGTACATCATAGTTGTAATCAAGGATCTAATTATTAGGGTATTGTAACATCCCAGGATTTGAGGCCTTGGATAAAACACTCTTAAAAGGAATGATTGGACTACCCATATCCCCAAGGTGCACATCCTTTTCCGGGAGCCCATCACTAAGAACTCCATAGTTAAGCGTGCTCAACTTGGAGTAGTACTGGGATGGGTGACCTGTCGGGAAGTTGATCTTGACATGTGCGTGAGTGAGGACAAAGGATGCAGTTACGGCTAGTGGTGGTTTGTGGGGCTAGTCGTCATTCCTGAAACTCTACTAGAGCCTTGGGCAGTGGGCCCTGGCATTACAAATGGTATCAGAGCATGAACAATAGCTACACCTGACAATTTCTCACCATGAAACATAAACAAAATTTCACCTTTCACTTAAACCCTAGAAACTTAGTAAGTTATTCTGTATGAATAAGGTTTGACATAGCCTCTAAGTTAGAACCTAGATGTTCGAGAACTAGGTTTAGACAAGTGTGTGAAACCCTTTCCATATAGATCTCATATGTATTGGGTAGCTACACTAGTCTACATCTTGTTCTCACCATTTCACTAGGTGACATAGCACTAGACTATCTACTGTGTTTGGGACACTCAATTTTGCTGATTTTGTTTTGTTTTTGAATCGGCTCGAGCCTCGACAGTTTTCTCTGAGGTCTTCTTTCTCGGAGAAAAACTATATAATATTTTATTAAATATATGTAAATATAAAATGTGTCCCTCATACTGGAGAGTAGTTAGTGTTCATGCAACCGAAGTGAAAGTGAGTGACATCAGTCTAGAAGAGAGAGTAGATGTAGAATAGATGTCTAGAGCCTTATAAGGATATGTGATAGATAGATAGATAGATAGGCAATAGAATGATAGATGATGTAAGAAAGGATGATCTAATATAAATTTAATCTCTAAGGTATATGTTGTTTATAAAGATCTAAGTTTTAATAAGGTATGAATCCAATTTTGGATAATCTAAGCTAAGTCTTCATGATAAAAGTACATTTTCTTTTCTTACATAAGATGAGTTAAGTTAAGATAACATTGAATATGCATGAGTCTCAAGCTCTTTTACAATGGAGGACCTCTAGTGTTAGGACAAGATATGTGGTGAACTCCAGAGAGAGTGAGACCTACAAGGAGAGGGTCATAGGACCTACCCTACATTATATGAAAAATATGACATAATGTGAAATGATGTGTCCTAAGATGAGTTACTCCTGAGTAGATGTGTTGAGTCCTTTTGCATGATTCAATCCTATATGTGAGAGTTAGGTTATAAAAAATGATGGGTAGATGACTCATAATGAGAAAGTCAATCCTTTTGATTGAATTAGGTCTTAGCTTGAGTGACATATGTTTGTGAATCCCATCATTAGCTGCAAGTGAAGTGATATATGAACTTTGGTTCTAAGAGTAAAATGCTTCGTGCATAAGATACTCATAAACGTTGTTCCGTCCACTTTTCTTTCTCTATATATATGATGTTAGAAACCTCACTTGAGCTATTTGGATGATTATGTATGAAGGGTCACTTAGATAAGCTTGACCTATTCTATATTCCCTTCCTATATCATACATGAAATATGTAAGTTTGAAATCATGATAAAATTGGCTTAGTATATCCTCCTTTTCTCTATGTCATGCATGAAAGATATAAGTTGAAATCATGAGCTAGAAAAAAATATATCTTTGGATCATGGGTTACATGATCACAACATATAGTTCTTAACTTAAAATCTTTTGACTCTAAGCTTCTACTTTGGTAATAACTCTTGCATAATAGGGTGAAACCCTGATATACAAAGATGAATATTAGTTACCTCTAATGATGCAATCCTAGTATCATGTCAAGCATAAACAACAATAATGATTTTAAGTATGATAAATTTCAGTAGCTAATGAATTGAAACCTTGATATCACCTTGCAGGCTTTAATGGAGGAAAGGTGAAACCCTTAGTGATACCTTCCCTACTCTATATGATTAAGTAAATTCCTAATTATTAAGGTAATAAGGGATGTAAATTCTAGAATAATAGAATGTCAAGTTCTGTCTAAGCCTTTATATGATGCTTCAATTCTAAAAATAAAAATTATACTTCAACCTATATAAGCTGGAGTGGGTACACCCTAGATTATAGAGAACCAAATATGTCGGCTTGGGTGTCCATGGGCCATTATGGGTCTACAATGAAATGGGGAAGCGATTATGAGGTCGTATAGTTGAGCCTTGATGAGGACGTTAAGAGTCTAAGTGGGGGAGATTGTAACATCCCAGGATTTGAGGCCTTAGATAACATGATCTTAAAAGGAATGATTCGATTACCCATATCACCAAGGTGCACCTCCTTTTCAGGAAGCCTGTCACTAAAGAACTCCATAGTTAAGCGTGCTTAGCTTGGAGTAGTACTAGGATGGGTGACCAGTCGAGAAGTTGATCCTGGATTGCATGTCAGTGTGGACAAAGTGCACAGTTAAGGCTAGTGGTGGTTTGTGTGAGTAGAAAGTCAACATCATCTGTAAAAATGTTTTCTATGGCTTCTGTAAAAAGAGGCTTACTGTATAAGATGAGAGAGATGAATTTAGATTTGATCATGCTAAAACAAGGTGGGCTGATTATAGATGCAAATTATATCTACATTTTGTGATGCAATAAAGGATCCCAAATAGGCTGATAGTGAATTACAATAGATCATGCATAATATGAAAGAAGGAATGAGGATACAATCCAAATATTGACATAATAGGATGTTATATCATCAGGAAAAATTATGTGTGGAAAGTGATCAAAAACTAAGGAAAAAATTTCTCGAGGAAGAACAATTGTAACGACCCCGCCTCCCGGTAACCCCCAATTAAGGGAGACCAAAAGGTCAGAGCTGTTATCCCAATTTTATGGATCAATGGTTCCACAAAGAATCAATGATAATTATTAAATTCTACCAAGACTATATTGAAAAGTTATAATAAAAAAATAAAACTTTGCATACTGTGTTTTTTTTAACTTGGATATCTAACTTCTATCCACCTCTGGACTCTATTCTAACTAGTCCTCCTTGCACTTTATTTCTTAATTTCACAATATGCCACTTTACTATTTGTCCTTTTCAATTTGTACCTAAAATGCCAACAAACAAAACGTCAGTCAGTATAAATGAATATATTGGTATGTGGGGGAAACAATAATCAGGAAATTATCTGTAACAACATATTTCAAGCAATTATGGTTTAGCAAGCAAACTTTACATCTTAAACATAACTACTCAATCCATACATACCCTAACCTCTGCGTTGTCCCTGTAGTGGACCTGGATACTACCTCTCATATGGTAGATCCCAACTTACCCCCATGGTCCTACCTAACATGTAGATCAATACCTAGGGTCAAAGAGTCACATGACACTATCCATAGGTAGCTCAATCACTAACTCATGATAAGCTAAAGAGTAGCATGGCACTGCCCATAGGTAGCCCAATCCCTGACTCATGATAACCTGATGGTCCTACCTAACCAGTAGACCATGTACTAGGTCATATTTTTCATCATTATCAAAGCCACAAAGTAGGACCAAGATCTGAGCTAGTCATGTACACATACTTATGGTGATAGCCATAGTCACTTTATAGTTGCATGAAATAAAAGTCATCCAAGCAGTTATTTCCAAGCAACTGATAAAACATTTGGGAATCACTGTGAAACTAAAGTGATTTAACCATAAGCGTAACCACATACCTGATCCAGAGCAACTTGATGTCCAAGCAATAATATTCAAGAACAATCAAACAAGCAATCATCAATATCCTGAAATCAATGCATAACATCCAAGTGTCATTGTTTTATTCAAAACATTCTCAAGATTGACTTGGATACCACTGTAGGATTTCTAGGCCAACTTTAGGGTTTTATTAGTGTTTTAGCCTCCATAATGCATTTATTACTTTTAATGCCCTTTTGGTCCACAAACCCTAATTTCAACATCATAGGCACAATTGAATGTCAATTAAGTCGAATATGCCTCTTTTACACTAACTACCATCTTTAGCCTTTTAAATCATGTCATGATCATTAGTCCCAATTATCATTTTTGGTTTCTTTTAAATTTACAACTCATATTTATAGTTCAATTCATATATGAACTCTATATATCACTAATTCCACATTTTATCCATTAGAAAACCCTAATTACCATACTAATGGTATTTATCCACAATTTCGAATTTTTATACTTCAATAATCTTAGAATCATCAAATCTCAATTCTATCTATGGATTAATCAATTAAAGCCATTAAGAATCATAATTACTAACATTAGGGTTTCAAGGCCCATTAAAGCTTATTTATGTACATGGAACCCTAAATTAATTAAACTATGCATAAATATTATCCTTTTGGATCTAATGTGTCCTTTTTACAATCAATAGGTTAATATCAACTTTAAACAACCATATAACCCTTCCCAAATCATTCATCATCAAAGATTAGGGTGTTTCATTAATTAAACCATTAAAGATAGCATCTTTACATACTTTTTGAATTTCAAGCAGAATTAGGCTTCAAATATAATTTTTTTGTGTTTCTCTTGTTCTGGGTATCAATTTTCATATATTAACTTTATTCATTGGTGCTTCCTATCAAAAGTTATGATTTTTGTAAGAAAAGACTTTAACTTGAATTATATGTTTTTTTAGAAAAAAGTTGGTTGTTAGATCGATGATCCGGTGGATCCAACGATTCTCAGCTATGCACCTCACCAGTGATCAAAACAACAAAAGGATAGTGTTTCCCTTACCATCACTGAAGGGAAGTTGGGGTATTTTGGTAAAACACTAATTGACTGTCTTCAATCTCTGTTCGCTGCTCCTTGCGAACAGATGGTCAACCCGATGGTTGACTCTACCCCCTATTGCACCTGTGCACGAACTAAGACCACCAGTAGCTCTACCTCAATATCACGAACTTGACGAGCCCTTCAACAGATGTAGGTGGCTCTCCTATCGCCAGGGCAACTTTGCCAATCTCCGGCGACAACTGCTTCAAGGCGAAGGTGCAAATCACAACCAAAGTGCCAATTGGAGGCACAGTCATGATCGTGGGCTTCGTCCGGTCTCGCGAAGGTTGCTTGGGAGTTTGCTGATGTCATGAGTCACCCCCCCATATAGGGTATCCATTACCAACCCTGAGAATTGGGGATTCTTTGTTCTCACCACGAAACCCCCCGAAACCCAGGGTTGTTCGATCCGTCCAAGACTCCCAAACTTGATGGGCAAGTTTCCAAATTCACTCGTGCATTAAATCGCGAGAAAAATGCTTTGGAAGATCCTTTCCTCTGTTCGCCACTTTCCTAATCTATCATGAGCTAGGAGACAAAGGGATCATTATTGGATCTGAATCCAATGCACGTGACATGCGCATGGGCTGGGCCCAAGATTCCTATTCCAAATAAAATTGTGACATTTAATGCAAATCGATGGTTAATCTTTCACTTTAAGTAAATTCATAAAATCAATAAGTCTCTTCTAGTTTATCCTTTTTCAATAAAATTTTAGGAGAAAGTCTATTATGACTTAATATACCATTGTATGAAGTTTGAGACCAAATCTTGAAAGGAAAAACTCTTTTGCTTCATATGCAAGTCAAGTACCTATAAGGCACATATTATGTATTAAAACACCTATTTTCTCTTTCCTATTTTCCTATTTTCTCTATTTGAATTCCTTTTACCATTAGAAACTATGTGGACACAAAATCTCATTCAAGATGGATTCATTATCCATATTTCCGCATGTTTCTTGTATTTCATTATTATCTCATATTTTCTTCTTACTAAATCAATATTTAATTGATCTTTTCTCTTTCTTCACCTATTATCTTTGCAACTTGGATTCCTTAGAACCCAAGGAACCCAAAAGGCACGAAATCCATCTTTGAAGGATAATTCCTAGCCTTCTAGATTCCTCTACAGCTTTCTTTTCTCCATTATTTAATTATTCATTTTCTAATTGAATTTCCTTTTATTTTCCTTGTTATTGGGCCCAATAGCCAATAAAGCCCACAAATCAATCAATAGGCTATTGTCAATGAAATTCATTCATTCTAAATCAAATCACACCATCATTTGTCAATATACCTTTATTAAGAGAAATTGCATTTATCACTAAAAGAACCCAAAATTGGGGTTGTAACATCCTTCCCCTCTTATATGAATTTTGCCCTCAAAATTCCATCAAACATACAAACAAGCAGGATAAGACTTCCTCATGTCCATCATGGCTCCTACGTGGCTTTACCCTCTCCATGGTTCTTCCCAAGAACCTTCATCGTCTCATATTCTTTACTCCTGAGCTCTCTCTCACCTTGGTATCGCATACCCTTATAGGTGACTCAGGGTAAGTTAGCCTCCCTTGGGAGCTCACTAGGTTCATTGCTTATCCCATGGCTCGGGTACCTCACATAGTGCTCTAGATCAGACTCGTGGAACACAACATACATTGTGTTATCCTAAGGGGTAAGGCTAACATAGCCATCTCCACCAATCCATCCTAAATGGACCCATGTATCGGAGACTTAGCTTTCTCCGCTATATCTTAGAGGGGTCAGATTTTCATATCACATATTCTCCCATAGTGAGTTGCATGTCAGTCTGCTTCACATCAACTCACGACTCATGTTGCCCTAGGGCTCTCTCAGCCATCATATGATCAAAGTGACTTCATCTGCACATACTGTGATCTTTTTCTGGCCTTCATGAGGTCCCTTCACCAACATCATCTTAATGAAGTGGTGACTGACACAACCTCCCTTACAGAGCTTCTTTATATCCCAATACCGGCTATGGTGGCTAACATCACAACTTTCATAGAACAAGAACTGTCTCCATGCATCACCTTGAACGAGCACACATGCTCCCTTCAGACCCTCTAGTCTGGATCATACTAATCATCAGTTAGGGGTGATAAGTTGTACTAGCATTGAGTTCTTCATGTACCTACTTCCACCGCATGGAAGTGAATCTTTAGGTCATACTCAAGAACCTGTGAACTCGCATCATGGTGTAGTTGAACCATCTCTCTCTCTTATATGTAGTTCAACCGGATCTGTCCCATGACAATACTCTCTCTTTCTCTTAGATCATGTCATCTAGGTAAGGCCATCTACCATAACCCATATTGCATCCTGACCTTCCTCGATCCAGGGAGACTTACCACAACATCCATAGTGATGAAGTCTCATTCCCCCTCGGGGACACTTTATCCTCTATATCAACTCACTGGGTTACTGGTGTTTGTCATTCACCTCTTGTCATGCATGGCGACATGCCACATGCCACATGCAAATTCATCGTAGGCATCCAAAGTACTACTGCCACTTACTATCTTAATAGTATCACGGTGTATGGTGAACTTAAAATTATGATCTCCTGTATGTAATGATTCCTAAAGCTCGATTCTTCAGAAACCGTAAAACACTCTAGTTGTGGGTTTCATCACCTTCTTTTCCAGAGAAGTGCATCTGAGGTTCTACCACCATCCTTCTATCACAACATGCCCTATGCTAGATAACCAAGCAACCACTAACTCAGTTAACAGATCTCATTATATCTGAGCACTAGCCAAACATATCTCACCACTTAGGGTTCACCTAACTATCTAGACTAGGAAGCTGCATCTCAACAAGAGCATCCATTACCACCTTTCATCTTTATGTGTTAGGTAATGTTGAAGACATACAACTCCATGTATTCCACTTATTATCTCATCTGAGACTCTAAGTCTATCTTCAAAAAAAAAACTCTGAGCTCATCCTCTTGGTCATCAAACTCAACCTTGTATAACTCATAAATTCCAAACAGTTCATGATAAGAACATCTTTATAAGATGACTACTCAAATTTTCTTCATGTTTGTAAACCATCCACGCATCGTACACTCCATAAGGGTACACTATTATCTCTATCCTCATGCATCATAGCAACATTTCCACTCACATCATCTTTACCCTTGGTGTATGGCATGCGTATTGTCCTATCTCTCACTCCCATAACAAGAGGAAATAAGCATTTGTCTACAGTCCAAATACATAGTTCTTCCCATTCCAAGTGTAGAGATGGTATCCCACATTTCCAGTACACCTTCAAATCTAACTGGAAACGTGCATCACATGTCTCTACATCATGAACATCTCGATATCAAGGTTACTTCATGGAAAACTGGTCTCAAACCCACTTGGGTCATCATACCATCCTTGGTCATCTCCTCTAGGTCTATAGGGTGTCGACACTTTTGGGGTCATCCCTCTTCCCTTATGCATCCAGAGAGTGCCTTCCTCATCTACCCTTTGGGTCCCATTAGTTCATGAAGGTGATCAATCTCCTAACCCATGGCCCTCAGACAATGATAGTTGTTACCTCTCGACCCTATGGTCATGTGCAACTAGGGAATTAGGAAACTCCTACTCCCATCAGTCTTATCCCTACCTGACCCTAGGATAGACTTAGAATCCTAACATAGTACATATCCAGCGTGAAACCTTACCCAAGTCTCCATCATATCTCTCGGCATTCGTAGTCTGACTTACATTCTTTTGTATGGATCATGGCGACCTATCTACCTCGGTCATGCCCGATACTGGTTACCTCCATGGTAACACATCCACATGCATATAGAGATAGTTATCTATGGGTCTACAGGTTCATTCTTATACTATGTACTCTCCACTTAGATTCTCAAGTTCATATGAGACCTCTTTAGGTTACGTCAAACCCAACAAAAGTTGTACATACCCTATAGAAGGGTCCCTCTCACAAGATGGGAGGGAACTACATCTTGATAGAAACAAAGGTCACAAACATCTCTACATCTGAGGTTTATATCCACATGAGCATGCTTAGCCCTAGCAAGCTACTAAGGCACATAGATAAAAAACAAACCACCTTCTAAACCATACTAGGTCTCCATGGTAGGTCATACTTGTTCTCAATCCTCAATATTGGACCAAGATCATACCTGCCCATGTCACCAAGTTATATGTGAGGGGTTCATCAAACATACACCTTAATACAAGGGGTTTCCCTTTCGTCTAAACATGAAGGGTGCCATGCTCCCATGCGTAGGAACTCAAACATATATGTGAGCATCAGGTGCACTAAGAACTACTACTTCCCCTCTTATAGGTCTAGGAACCCTCAGTTCACCTTTTATGCAAGATCTATCCAACTGCATGCTCAACATTCTAACAATCAACCAAGCATGTATGAGGTGCATCATGCACGTCCTATTATCCTTCCACTTGTACAACACCTTAGAGTCGAGTCCTCCTCAAGGACAACCAACTAGGTATAAGACCTTACAACTTGTTACTTAACCTCCTCAGGGTTTAAGAAACTCTTCTTCCTATCCCTAGCAGGTAAGAACCTATGTCATCTACACATAGGTACCAGCAGCCTCATCTTCACTTATAGGGTTTGGTTCCACTAAAGGAAACCAAGATACCAAAAGCCTCTAGGGGTCATGCACGAGGCAACCACAACCATCCACTTAGGTCGCAACATACCCAACTTCTCAGGGTTCCTCATATTACAGAGTCTAAGCTTCCAACCTTCTTATTTGGGTCTTGCTCTCTCTCTCTAGTGCTAACCCTACAAACAACCTTGCCATTGGAGGTTCTCTCTCTAAAAGGGTGGATCATGCTCACATACATACACTTACATGGGTGAAACCTACGTTCGCTTGAGATTATCTATGGCTCTTTATGCTTAGCTCATAATCTATCCAACATGCCCTTCTGGCCTGGTTTTCGACCTACTTCCAGCACTTACTAATGTACTCTAGGTGCATACTATGCCCTGCTCATATCAACCCATAGGGTTTCTATAAGGTTATCACTAACCTCATCAAGGAAGGAGTTATCCTTCACCCTAACATGCACGACCCTTCCTAGGGTTGGGTCGCCAAAGGTACCAGGTCAGCCAACCTCACATGGCTCACACTATCATAGGGATTCAAAACCCACATCATGTCAACCCACACACAAGGTCGACCATGACTTCCATCTCATCATGCCATCTCTCTCTCTAACCACTACTTAGGGTTAGTGTTTGCATCATCCTCAGAGGATGTGTCAGGTCTCTACCTTTAATGGAGGTCTCTTCCTCCAAGACCAACTCTACTTCATCCTCTTGACAAGAAGGTCTAACCTTAGGTCTCTCCTAAAGGCATGACAACACATGTCATACAACCTAAGAATGCAACTATTCTTTAGTTTATTCTTAAACTATTAATCTTATGTCCATGACATCTTATTTACATGCTTTTTCATTAATTTGATGGAGGATTCCTTAACCTTATCATACATACCCTGACCTCAAGAGGGTGTGGAAGAGAGAGAAAAACCTAAAACCTCATGATCTTAACAACATTAGGGTTGAGAAGGGATGAAAATATATGAGATTCTTAAAGGTATCTTATTTTGAGTCAGATCCTAAGACATTGTCCAGGCAGTCACACAGATCCAAGAGTCCTTGTATTTCGACAAGTGGTGCGGAGGATAATGTTGCCAGCCCCCGGACGTGATCCTTTTCTAGACACCTCTATCTTTCAAAAAATCCTCTAATAACTCCCTCGGTTCTATGAAATTTGTAAAATTTAATAATTACTAAAGATTAAGTGAGGAGCCAATGCTCTGATACCAAATGTAATGACCCCACCTCTCGGTAACCCCAAATTAAGGGAGACCAAAATGTCAGAGTCGTTATCCCAATTTTCTAGATCAATGGTTCGACAAATAATCAATGATAATTATTAAATTCTACTAAGACTATACTAAAAAGTTGTAATTAAAAAAAAAACTTTGCATACCTTTTTTTAAAAACTTGGATATGTAACTTCTATCCACGTCTTGACTCTATTCTAACTAATCCTCCTTGCACTTTATTTCTTAATTTCACAATATGCCACTTTATTGTTTGTCCTTTTCAATTTGTACCTAAAACGCCGAAAAACAAAACGTCGATCAACATAAATGAATATGCCGGTATGTGTGGTAAACAATAATTAGGCAATTATCTATAACAACATATTGCAAACAATTATGGTTTAGTAAGAAAACTTTACATCTTAAACATAACTACTCAATCCATACATACCCTAACCTCTGCGATGTCCCTGCAGTGGACCTGGATACTACCTCTCATATGGTAGATCCCAACTGACCCCCATGATCCTACATAATAGGTAGATCAATAGCTAGGGTCGAAGAGTCACATTGCACTACCCATATGTAGCCCAATCACTAACTCATGATATGCTAAAGAGTCACATGGCACTACCCATAGGTAGCCCAATCCCTGACTCATGATAACTTGATGGTCCTACCTAACCGGTAGACCATGTACGAGGTCATCCTTTTCATCATTAGCAAAGCCACAGAGGACGATCAGTATCTGAGCTACTCATGTAGACATACTGATGGTGATAGCCATAGTCACTTTATAGTTGCATGAAATAAAAGTCATCCAAGCAGTTATTTCCAAGAAACCGATAAAACATTAGGGAATCACCGTGAAACTAAAGCGATTTAACCATAAGCGTAACCACATACCTGATCCAAAGCAACTTGATGTCCAAGCAATAATATTCAAGAACAATCAAACAAGCAATCATCAATATACTGAAATCAATGCATAACATCCAAGTGTCATTGTTTTATTCAAAAAATTCTCAAGATTAACTTGGATTCCACTTTAGGATTTCTAGGCCAACTTTAGGGTTTTATTAGGGTTTTAGCCTCCATAATGCATTTATTACTTTTAATGCCCTTTTGGTCCACAAACCCTAATTTCAACATCATAGGAACAATTGAATGTCAATTAAGTCTAATATGCCTCTTTTACACTAACTACCATCTTTATCCTTTTAAGTCATGTCAAGATCATTAGGCCAAATTATCATTTTTTGTTTCTTTCAAATTGACAACTCATATTTATAGTTCAATTCGTATATGAACTCTATTTATCACTAATTCCACATTTTATCCATTAGAAAACCCTAATTACCATACTAAGGGTATTTATCCACAATTCCAAATTTTTATACTTAAAATAGCTTAGAATCATCAAATCCGAGTTCTATCCATGGATTCAATCAATTAAATCCATTAACAATCATAATTACTAACATTAGGGTTTCAAGGCCCATTAAAGCTTATTTATGTACATGGAACCCCAAATTAATTAAACTATGCATAAAGATTATCCTTTTGTATCTAAAGTGTCCTTTTTATAATCCACATGTTAATATCAACTTTAAACATCCATATAACCCTTCCCAAATCATTAATCATCAAAGATTAGGGTTTTTCATTAATTAAACCATTAAAGATAGAATATTTACATACTTTTTGAATTGCAAGAAGAATTAGGCTTCAAATATAATTTCTTTTTGTTCCTCTCATTCTGAGGATCAATTTTCATATATTAACTTTATTCATTGGTGCTTCCTATCAAAAGTTGTGATTTTTGCAAGAAAAGTCTTTAACTTGAATTATCTGTTATTTTTAGAAAAAATGTTGGTCGTTGGATCAATGATCCGCTGGATCCAATGATTCTCAACTACGCGCCTCACCCACGATAAAAAAAAAACTAAAGGACAGCATTGCCCTTACCTGCATTGAAGGGAAGTCGGGGTATTTTGGTAAAACACCAATTGACTATCTTCAACCTCCGTTCGCTACTCCTTGCGAACAGATGGTCAACCTGATGGTTGACTCTACCCCCTGTTGCACCTGCGCACAAACTGAGACCACTAGTAGCTCCACCTCGATCTCACAAACTTGAAGAGCCCTTCAACAGACATAGGTGGCTCTCTTATCACCAGGGAAACTCTACCTATCTTTGGCGACAGCTGCTTCAAGGCGTAGGTGCAGATCATGACCAAAGTGCCAATTGGAGGCACGAGCATGATCATGGGCTTCGTCCGGTGTCGTAAAGGTTTCTTGGGAGTTTGTTGGTGTCGTCAGTCACCCCTCCCTTATATAGGGTATCCATCACCTAGCCTGATAATTGGGGATTCCCTGTTCTCACCACGAACCCCCCCCCCCCCCCCCCCCCCCGAAACCTAGGGTTTTTCGATCCGTCCAAGACTTCCGAACTTGATGGGCAAGTTATCAAGTTCACTTGTGCATTAAATCGCGAGAAAAATGCTATGGAAGATCCTTTCCTTTGTTCACCACTTTCCTAATCTGTCACTAGCTAGGAGACAAAGGGATCATCATTGGATTTGAATCCAATGACCCGCAATGCACGTGACATGCGCATGTGCTGGGCCAAAGATTCCTATTCCAAATAAAATTGTGACATTTAATGCAAATCGATGGTTATTCTTTCACTTTAAGCAAACTCATAAAATCAATAAATCTCTCCTCATTTATCCTTTTTCAATAAAATTTTAGGAGAAAGTCTATTATGACTTAATCTACCATTGCATGAAGTTTGAGACCAAAACTCGAAAGGAAAAACCCTTTTTCTTCATATGCAAGTCAAGTACCTATAAGGCACATATTATGTATTAAAACACCTATTTTCTCTTTCCTATTTTCTCTATTTGAATTCCTTTTACCATTAGAAACTATGTGGACATGAAATCTCATTCTAGATGGATCCATTATCCATATTTCCACATGTTTCTTGTATTTCATTATTATCTCATATTTTCTTCTTACTAAATCAATATTTAATTGATCTTTTCTCTTTCTTCACCTATTGTCTTTGCAACTTGGATTCCTTGGAACCCAAGGAACCCAAAAGGCACAAAATCCATCTTTGAAGGATAATTCCTAGCCTTCTAGATGCCTCTAAATCTTTCTTTTCTCCATTATTTAATTATTCATTTACTAATTGAATTTCCTTTTCTTTTCCTTGTTATTGGGCCCAATAGCCAATAAAGCCCACAAAGCAACCAACAAGGCTATTGTAAACGAAATTCATTCATTCTAAATCAAATCACACCATCATTTTTCAATATACCTTTATCAAGAGAAATTGCATTTCTCACTAAAAGAACCCAAAATTGGGGTTGTAACAACAATCTTCTATGTGTTCAATTCATCCAAGAAACACAAAGATGTACAAAAACCTTAAAGAATTTTATCGGTGGTAAGGTATTAAGAAAAGTGTGGCTCAGTGTGTAGCTAAGCGTGGTGTGTGGTAACAAGTCAAGGCTGAACATCAAATGTTGACAGGAACTCTGCAATCACTTCCTATTCTTGAATGAAAGTGGGAGCATATTACTATGAATTTTGTCATAAGATTACCTAGGACACCATGTTGATTTGACATTGTATGGGTAATAATATATAGAGTAACTAAGTCTTCTCACTTTCTACCATTTAAGACAACTTGGGATACACCAAGGTTATCCAAAGTTAGCCAAATTCTATTTAGATGAGATAGTCAAATTGCATGGGGTACCCATTTCACATCTAGATTATGAATCAGGTGCATCATTCTTTGGTTACAAGATTGAAGTTTAGAACATCATTTCACCCTAAAATGGATGTACAACCAGAATTTACCATATAAAACCTCATGGAAATGCTAAGAGCATGTGTTTTGCAATTTAGTGGTAGTTGGTATAATCACCTTAATATTTTAGAGTTTGCCAATAATAATAGTTTTCACTATAGGTTAGGCGTAGCCCCCAGGAATCTTTATACGAAATAAAGTGTAGATCATCCATATGTTGCAATGAAGTGGGAGAAAGACAAATTTTAGTCCTGAGTTGGTGGAGGAAACAAAAGAATTAGATATTTGTGATAGAATTGCACTTGACGGACAAAAAAGCTATGCAGAAAAAGAAGTAGAGTGCTTCAGTTTGAGATTTAAAATGAATTTTACTTGAAAGTATCACCATGGAGGGGTGTACTAAGGTTTCATAAGCAAGGACAACTAACTCCGATATGCATGTGTCCCTATCCAACAATTTAGAGAATTGGCCCATTGGCATACAAGCTTGAGCTACCTCCAGAGCTAGCCAATGTACATGATGTATTTCATGTATCTATTTTAAAAGTGCCATTTGGGTATTGCAAAGATCATAGATCTAGATCCTTTACAATTAAGAGAGGATATCTCCTACGTAGAAAGAACTATCAAAATTCTTGATTATAGAATTTGGAAGCTTAAAAGGAGGGAGTTACCATTAGTAAATGTCTTTTGGAGGAATCATGGTGTAGAAGAAGCATAGAGTTGAAAATGTGCAAAAAGTATCCTTTCCTTTATTGGAATTTTAAGAAAAAGAAATTATTAAAGAGGAGACTTCTACAACCCAATACTAACCCACTTCTTTCTTTATTTTTAATTTGAGTACTTCAAAAAATTGCGGTGTTCAATACATCTTTGATAAATAAAATAAAATATGGGTTATGAATACATCGATGTTTGAAACCAAGTTGATATGTTAATATCCCACACAGATATATTGAAGGACATTATAGACATCAAATGAACTAATTACCAAAAAAATAATGATCAATAATTGTATTAAACTTTTTCTACATAATGGTAGAGACTCTAATTATAAATTCAATGCAAAAATAATTAACCAAATTAGAGGTAAATGAGAGAGATGTGGCACTTTTATTTTTCAATCAGAAATAACATTAGTTCAACAACTAAAGGCAAGGCAGATGATCTGGATATTATCACACTAGAAAATTCACTAGGGGTGAAATCCCTAGAGTTTACCTAAATAAGAACAATAATCACTACTTGTGAGCAGACAGTTCTTATTGTAGTATAGTTCAAGATCAAACTCAAAGGAAAACATTCTAAAAAATTGTTCTGACTAAAGTAACCATGCAAGAACTAGTATTTAATGAAAGATTTGGATTTGGTTGATTTAACTAAGGTTGCAAATAGTAAATGTTCAAAGGGATTATAAACCAATAGATGGGAACACTAGAGTGGAATGGGATTCACCACTACTACCTATCTTTCACTCTCTCACTGCATCATATTAAGCATGGACATATATGTTGAGGCCATGAAACTTCCCTTTTGGTGTTAGGATTAAAACCTTGATAGATATCAATCTAAGCTCTTTGTCATGTCACACAGAAGTCATACATATATCGCCTAAAAAAACACCTATCCAAAATTCTTATCAAGCATTTAACATTAATCAGTCAGTATCCAAGATCCTAGGTTCGAAGTTCTCTCCACAAAGAATCTAATTTACATCTAAACTTGATGATCAAGCAAGAATAGAAGCATGAAAATGATTGATTCAAAACATATGCTACTCCATACAATAAGAGATACAAATAAGAGAAAAAAATCGGGTACCAGGGATACTCCCTGCACCCTAGAGAGGTGACTACTCACTCATACTAGCAACAACTAAAACAACAGAAGAACAAAGAAAGAAATTCATGATTGAAATAGAGAAAGAAGGTAAATCCATAATGTGTAGAAGCATGTCTTTATGTTGCAAACTGGTGGTAGATGAAGTAGTAGAAAAACCACCCTTATACGTTTGTCAGATGTGGAAATGGAGCATCCTTCTTCCTTCTTCAAGATCAAATATTGTCACTACAAGGAAGAGCAGTGGTTGGCAAAGGTTGGGATCGTCATACGATAGTGATAGGCATCGCAAGACATACCTACTTTGAGGTTGGAACCTTGGAGCCTTGGCAGAGAGGATGTGGGAGGTTGCTTGGTTGACCAATCGATGGTGAAAGCCTATGGTAGAAGGAGGTCAAAGGCCTAGATAAAAAGTGGCAGTCTGGTGGCATCAATGATGGATGATTTCTTCATTGGAAGACCCCTTGTATTTATAGGAGGAGTCTAGTCTTTAGAACCCTCCCCACAACCTTAGAGTTAAGTCCTTAGCAACCATGAAGGTGAAGAGACAACAATGGAGGTAGAAAAACGTCTTGGCGGCGTTTAGTAACTACATCTATAAGAGAAGGGTCAAGACAATATGCAATGGAGCCATGAATAGGTGATCATTCTGATATCGACAATCTGTTGTAGGTCACAACACACCCATCAGAAGACCAAGCAGGCTGGCCATCAATTATTCAATGTAGAATAGACTTCTAAAGGCAGTGTAGACTAGGCATCAAATCTGAGAGTTAGAGTGGCCATCAGAATACAGAGGTAGAAAAACTATTGGTTGTGTTCAAAACTTCCTTCGGTTGTTGATGTAGAATATCCATCAAATGAAAAATACTAGACATGTATCAGAAGGTGAGTCAAAATGACCATCAGGATACAAGTTTAGAAAACCATTTTTGTCCACCAATGACTGTATATAGAGTCCAAATCAATGGTTGGGCATACTGATGTAAACCCACCACATTTGCAGGGGTGGTGCTGGCTTGAGGTTGATGGTAGCGCCAATGAAGCATCTTCCAATGGTGCCAGAACTTGATGGAAGGGAAGACTAATGAAAAATGATGGCTCAACAGGTGTATAGAAAACTAATGGAACTTCATCAACTGACTAGCAGGACCACCACATCTTACATTGCACTCATGTTAAGAACTTCAAACCTACCAAGAAAATAGGATTTTAATTCAAAACCTAATACATTATCATAAAATAAATAAAACCTTATTGCAAGCTAGTTCTAAGCTAAAATGGTGAAAATGAGAGAAAAACTATTCTTATAATGAAACTAAAATCTAGGATGAATATGCATTCATCAACAGACTCAAAACTCGATGGTCAGAAGACTCACAAACTAATGGATCAACAAATACATAAACCAAATGATAGACAGACTCACAAATTGAGGGCTAGGTAGACTCATAAATTGATGGCTCGACGGAATCAGAAACCAACAAATTATAAGACCACATGTTAATAAATCAAAGGCTCTTCAGATGGATGGTTTAACAATAAACACTCAAAAGACTAAAGGTCCAACATCCAAAGGCTAGGCAGACTGATTGTTCAATAACTAAAGGCTCATAAGACTTGCAAAACAAAGCCTTGGTAGACAAATGCTTCAACAACTAAAGGCTTGATATACTCACAAACAAAAGACTCAACATACCAAAGGTTCCACAACTAAAGGTTCAGTTGACCGATGGTTCAACAACTAAAGGCACATTAGACTCACAATCCAAAGGCTTGACAGACTCACAAACTGATGGTTTTGACCTGTGTCACCGCCCAACACAACCAATCACGAAAATAGCCATAATTTTTTCTATATATATATCAAAATTCAATGAGTTTATCTTGTTGTATTTTTCCTTTGATCTACTACTAATAAAAATTCCTAAACTATGGAAATGACAAATTAGAAGGTGAGTTTCTGGGCAATCGATTGGAATAACATGATGAATGGGATGAAATGAATGTTTTAGCAAAGATAAAATGTATTTAGTAGGTTTGAGCAGTAGATCTATTCTTATGTTTGTGTTCCCTTGCTCAGAACTCCCTGATCTAATATTAGAATGTTTCAATTAAACTTCATTCTTCATCTTATACCTCCATCAGATCTTCTTCTAGGTTTCTAAACCTACAAGAAGGTTGGTTGAGTGAGTTCTTAAGGTATAAAGGCTGGATCTAACTAGGACAAGCTAGATTTTGAGTCTACCTAGGTTAAATACTGATAAAAAATCTAGAACACATGCATGTGAGTAGAAAATTATCTTCTAACCCTGATTTACAACATACAAATTGAATCAATGATTTGTTTTAGTATTGAATCTCACTCTGTGATATTTACAATGAAATTTATAAAGTTTGTGATGTGAATTATAGTAATAAAAATTATTTATTAATAACATTTAGTTGATATGATTACCTATATAAGGTTTGTTGTACATGTTTCTATGCATGATGGGTGATGAAATGAAGGATTTAGAGGCACCTGACAAGTTAGGTTTATCTTATTCCATTTTTGAAGGATGGAGTTATGATTTATGAAAATTATGAAGAAGATATTCAGTCAGATGAATTCTCTGTTAATGTTGAATGCTTAATTGTAAAAAGTGGGATAATGATTAGAAAAAATGGCGAATTTACCAGATCACATGAAATGTCATTAGAGGATAGATGCCCTGGACACTATTGAATCCTTCACAAGTGGCATGCTCTGTAAGGAAGAAACGTGCTTCCCACTAGAGGTAGCCAGATTTTGGTAAGTTGGAATGTGCCGATTGGGTGTGGGGCTCTAGGCCAGTGAGGGTGGACTCCTCGTGATTGTGTGGTACCCAATACTAACTAGGGATGCTAGTGCTGGTATGGTATGCCCAGAGAGCCAATCATATGGATGATTGCAATGAGGCATATGGTACTTGATTTGATAATGATAAAGGTAATTACATCAATTATGTTTGTCTCAATCATGAGATGATGACACATACATGATAGATGTTAAAGAATGATGACACTCAATGACCAATGTCTTCAAGTTAAGGACATGAACAATGAGACCATATGTATGATAAGAGTACATACATTCTCGTTATGTCCCTAGTCAGATATTACTGTGGAAGCAATATAGACAACAGTAATACATAAGACTAGAGTGTGTGTGTTGACTAATGATAGAGTCTCATTAGTCATGATATGTGATATCAAGTTAAGCACATAGATATATGTTAGAGAATAGTACATCAGACAGACCCACCGTGAGAGTGATACATGGATACCATGGAATCGTAGTCACAATCGTCTCTCATAGTGATAGTGGTTCTTAGACCTAAAATCACTACACTCATCACATGTGATTGGTCATCAAATGCAGTCCTGAAACATGGATTGTTATAACGGTGATGATTGGGTGATTTTGACACATGGAGACAAACTTTGAGTGATAGATATGGGATTTGTCCCTCTTACAAGGAGTATGATATCTAGGACCCCTTGATAAGCGAGTCTGAGAATTGTATGTCCATACTCATGTGATTCAGTATATGATATGTGAATTCACATGCATCTCATACAGTCTGCTCTATATCAAGGAACATGGATTGAATGTTGAAGATGTTGACGTTCCATGCCTTGAGTTCAATCAGGATGTCAGCGACAAATGAACTATACGATCACTATAACACTAGTCACAAATTATAGATTGAATTTGTTCTCCATCTTTCTGAGTTACTTGGGTAGCAATGATGTGTTACTATATTCCACTCATTGCTTGCGATGTCATAAGTTGTTATGAACATTCACTGCCAATATAAATTGGAACCTGTAGGGTCACACACATAGGATACCCCTGGAAGAGGAGATTGTCCATGAATAATGTTTAGATTGAGAATAAAGGTGTTTAGGTACTAAATTAAACATACAAGTGACTGACTGGACTCAGAACTATCAAGTTCAAGTGTTGAAGTAGTTAGTTAGAGTGTCAGGTTGAATGGAGACTGCATTGGCAAGGTCAGGACTGCCAACCAACCGGTTCACCCAGATGAGCTGATCGGCTGGTGTGAGCCAAACGACCAATGCACTTGGTAGAACAGGTAGCTCACAGTCTCGCCAACTGAGGAAATAAGGATTTGCCCAGTTGGAGAAAAACTTTCACATTTCACTTTGTCAATTCGATTGGAATAAGGATTAATCTTTGCATTAATTGGAAATGATTAAGGAAAGTCAATTGCATGCAAGTCTGGGAAGTGAAATGATCGGTTCACTTAGTGAACCGACTGGTTTAGACTCCAAACTGACCAGTTCACTAGTGAACCGATCGGCTCACCTTGCCAAACTACCATTTCAGTTGTGAAATGGTCGGTTTTCCTGTCATAGTGCAAGTTATTCATGGAGTTTCCAGATCCTTCTACTTCCGAACAGATTGGGAACCCTGACCCTACCCACTACTATAAATAGAGAGGTATTGGGGGATTCTCTAAACACCCAACTTAGAACATCAGTTGCTCTACAAAGTTGTTGTCCTCTCTAGTTTTTGTAACTCAGAGAGCCCGAGCAAGTGATACCCAACTAGGGAGGCACAGTGAGGGAAAGACAACTATAGAAAAGTAGTATGAGTTCGGGAGAACAGGTTGGTGCTAGTACACCAATAGGAGGGTCGTCACCTTCCTGCCAGTTATGCTAGAATGGCAGGTGTTCCAGGTGGTCCGTGTGGCCTATTTGTAGAGGCGGGAGATGTCTTCCGCTCTGGGGGACACATCAACTGTAGTTTGTGGTGGAGGCCAGAGTCCATGGCAAAGACTAGGAGCTGCACAGACATTGTCCAAGACATGGCATTGAAGATTGCACATGGTTGTGAGATATTGTCGATGGAAAAGCCCCAGGACTAGGTATATCTCGCTAAAACCATCCTTCTCATTACATAGTCATTGATGCGATCTCCTGTTATGGGTTAATGGCCAGTCAAATTTTTGTTTCTGCTGCCTACTCTGAGGCCATAAAATCCAACAGTGATATCAGAGCCACGTTAACGTACTGTGTTTGTGGATAAATCGATATGATCGGATTTTGGTTTTATTGTCATTTGTTTATTGCATATGATGCAAATATTTAAAATGACTAATGTGCATATCCAACTAAATACCACATGCGACCACAAACTAATATACATATATGATATGGTATTTATGCAATTGATACTCGTCGACCTAAAAAGGTTTTGATGGTGGATGTGTAGAATGGTTATGGCCTATGAATCCTATGTGTACTTTGTTGGTTATGGTTTTTTGCATCTCAATTTTCATACCGAGCATCTGCCTTCGATTCCACATGTAACTCGAGATAACTCAAGATCCTTTCTCTTCTACCTTTGCTCCCCTTGAATGTAACTTGAGGTTTCCAAACATTATATACAAGTAGGATAGTTTATTTTCTGTTACATTGAAGAAGAAGACGCTCAGCACTAGACGAGCCAACTGCCTGGAAGACCGAGGAGGATTGCAAAGATGGAGCCAGACTGACTGAATGATGGCCCAACCACTTGTTGGAGGTGTCCAAACATCGGAGGCCAGACCGACCAACCAATCAAACAGGAGGCGAGCCGATCGTGTCATAGGATGAACCAATCAAACTGGAATGGTTCAAGCACAAAGATCTTCATCAACTATAGGTTGCATATGATGCAGGCCTTAGATGACCATAATTCCTTGTGGCTCCAAGGATTACAATAGGATGGCCATAATCATCACTTTTACTGATATAACATGTTTTCTCGTTGTGGTTATAGCATGTATGTGATACATATTATAAATATGTGGTGATTGGATATGTATATGTATATAAATACCAAACCCCTCAATGTAATATTAAGTCTTAGATACTTTCCATAAGTAGCACACATGAAAATCTTGATCGACAAGCGTAGGCATCCCAAGGGTGGTGTGATGTCTATCTCATGGATGTGTGATGTTAGTTGTGAGCTCGCCAAGCAGGGTGCACTCCTATCATGTTGGATTTTGGGTCAGGCTTAACTTAGTGGTATTAATGAGATTAAGCACTTAGAGGCATGCATATGATTATGGCAAAGAGTTGTGCATATCATCTATATAAAAATTGCATGTGATGCCAATGGTAAACATTACCTACCTTAATAATTGATTATGGATGCTGGCATTGGCCGGGTAATAACTCAATTGTTTTGGATCTTGGATCACTAGAAGGTTGTACACTACAATCTTCTGAATTGATGGTGTGGGCTATTAGTTTGAACAAAATAGTGGGAGCGATATATAAATAAAGGCCTAATTAATATCATCAAATTTATCAAATCAAACAAATAAAAAATGTTTTGAAAAGTTGCAAAATTCTTTTGTAGAATCCAAATGACAAACTCAAATACACTATCGTTGTGATCAGTTCATAAATGGGATAGACTTCAAAACTGATTTGGGACCTTTGAGTAGTGTTCTCAATAGTGAGTGTAAACTCTAAAGTCCTTCAATGACCAGAGCCAGAAGAACCTCTCCAAATATGCCTAAGGCTAAAATTGGATGATTAAGTATGACAATGATGCCTAAGACATCAAGAACCTTACTGAGGTATATGAACTATGAGTTGCATAAATTGCTTGAAGCATGGACATTCTTGAGATGGTTATACATCTTAAGAACCATGTAAAACATGAAAGGTATAATGGTCTTAAAAGTGATGTTTGAGTATAATCAAACGGAAGGAGATCAAGTATAATCTCATATGCTCAATATGATTGTGCATATAGATTGACTGTGATTTCTTAGAGGTCAAGAGTTGACCAAACATATGATTCTACAAATCATTGTGTGAATCATATAGCCAATTTATCAAATGTTGAGAAACTTGGCCAAACCATGGTCTGAAGTGCTTAGCATGTTGATGCTAAAGCATGAATGAAGAAAGGAGAAAATGTGTGATAATGATCAACAGAGTGAAGTCCATAGTCTAAAGCAAGGTCAAGAAATGTTCTGAAGCCAATCTAAGGTCCAAATCTTCATAACTCAAGATATGGAGAAGGGGTAAGTGTAAAAGGGAATATGTCCTTTTTCACTTATAAAGATAATGAAAGAAAGTGCCACCATTGTCACCTGTTTGACATTGGAAAGGGAAATGACCTCTTTATAGAGGAACTCGGGAAGATGATAGAAATAGAGATCTCTACTTCATGACCTGAGAGGAAGTAAGCTAGAAACTTGGCAGAGCAAGAGTTACTACCATTACAGTTACATTCATGGGCATGTAATAGAATTGGTGAATTGCAATTATACATCTTCCTTCAATGAAATCGTCATACATCTTGTATGGGCAAGAGTGTAATGAACTGATTTCAAAGAGATGATCTTTGACAGAAATGCCTATGTCTCATCAACTATACTTGATATTTAAAGAGACAAATGTGGGTGACCCATGTAATGAATGACATACTAAGTCAAAATTGAATGCCTATAACATAGTCATCTATATTGCATAAATGAGAATTGCATTTCTAGAAATCCATATGATGGTTATCTAGACTCTATTGGTTTTTGAACCAATAGAGACATGCTAATCTCATTCATTGTGGAATATGACAAAGGTTATTCACTAGATGTAGTGGGAGGATGATTATTCTATTAAGGATACAACATATTAACGTATATAGACCTTTTAGAATAAATGCTAAAGGTAATCACTAGTACTTCAATGTATTTACCAGATGACCTCAGTAGATATGATAGTTTGTATTTAGTGAAATACAAATATGAATCTCTTGAAGTGGTCAAGGAGATCGTAAATGAAGTACATAAAAAACTTGGTATAAGTATTAAATTTTTGATATGATCGATATGGAAATACTTTGAACCAAGAGTTTGAGAACCTTCTCGAAGATCATGATAATATATCATGATGGACTCCACCTGAAACACAATGATAGTGTATCATGAGAAGTGTATCAGAAAGAAGGAATCACATCTTGTTGAGTTAGAGTGTGATTACTAGCTAAATCTTCCAATTTTCTTTTGGACTAAGATTTTATCAAGCTCACGCTCCGTAACGTGTGGTTTCACGCACAGTGAAAAAGCCTCAAACCAATTGCTATCCCGCCGCCACGTGGCATAATGCAATTGGTTGATCTTTTAGGATTGTGCAATAGGCAAATAAATTTGTTTTCCTTATAACTTTTGTGCCATAATGAATTTTTTAATAAAACAAAAACTGTTGGTTTCGATACAAAAAATGCAATCTAACAAGCCTAATTTTGACATATTTTTGAGAAAAATATATAAAAATGATATATATGTTAACTTACAACCAACTATGGTGCCCATAAATGGTTATTGACACCTAAAAATGGTTAGTCGACACATAAAATGATTCGTTGACACGCAAAAGTATGAAGATGACACCCAAATAAGGTAATTGATGCCCAAAATGGTTCATTGACACCCAAAAATTTAAAATGACACCCAAATAAGGTAATTAACGCCCAAAATGGTTCATTGACACCCAGAATTTTAAAATGACGACCAAATAAGGTATTTTAGATACTATGAGGCCCATAAATAGTTATTGACACCCAAAAATGTTTAACTGACACCCAAAATGGTGTATTGACACCCAAAAGTATAAAGATGATACCCAAATAAGGTTATTGACGCCCAAAATGGTTCATTGACACCCAAAAGTTTAAAATGACATCCAAATAAGGCATTTTGGATGCTATGACTCGCATAAATGGTTATTTACACCTAAAAATAGTTAATTGACGCCCAAAATGGTTCAGTGACACCCAAAAATATAAAGACAATGCCCAAATAAGGTTATTGACGCCCAAAATGATTCATTGACACCTATAAGTTTAAAATGACGCCCAAATAAGGTATCAACAACTAAAACAACATAATGACACCCAAATAACTTATTGGCACCCATAAATGGCTAATGACACCTAAAGATGGTTAATTGATGCCCAAAATGATTCATTGGCACCCATAATACCCAATTAATATTTTTTTATATTTTTTTTGTTAAAAATATATCAATATTACTCTTGTTGGTTTTTATTTTTCATAACAAATCTAATGGTTTTTATTTTGTCAAAAAATTCATCACGGTCCAAAAGTTATAAGTAAAATAAATATATTTACATATTACCCACCCTCTACCAACCCATCCAATTAAAGACCGCCACGTCATCATCCGATATTTATTTTTACCCCCACCAAAATCACCCCAACTGCTCCTATCGTTGTAGCATTAAATGCATTGCTGCGTTTTGGGTGGACCCAACGTACATCAAACCGGCTATTGAAGGGGTCTCCGGTTTTTCATCAGCGAAACCACCAAGGGCCGCGCGTAACAGTTGCGCGTGATGGAAACGAGCGTGATCCAATCATTTTCCTTTTCTTTTGGGCACATGTTTAACACTGGGAATAAAGAGAATCACAAAATGTTGTGGAATCTCAAAGTTCTTTCAGTAACACAGAGAACTCATGGTTCTGGTAGGACAAGAAGGTGGTGAATAGATCATATGATGAGTCAAAAATCTACCTAGAAGATAATGAGAACTAGAAACTGAGATATGTCTTGAAGCCGTGAAATCCAAGATGGACTCCATGTACATCAACAAAGTATGACTTTGGTTGATCCATCTAAAGGGGTAAAACCCATAGGATACTTTTACGTCTTCCAGAAGAAGACTGACATGGAGGGATGTTGGTTGAAAAGAGTTTCTAACAAGTTCAAAGTGTTAAACATGGTGAAATCTTTTCGGTAGTTACCAAGGATAAATCCATCAGGATAATGCTTGCTATTGTAGCTTAATGTGACTATGATATTTGGCATATGGATGTTAAACCCACATTCCTTAAATGGAATATTGTGCAGGATGTGTACATGACACAACCTAAAGGTTTTATAAATCCAAAAATACAAATATAGTCTATAAAGTTGCATAGATCAATCTTTGGATTGAAGCAAGCACCTCAGAGATGGATCTTCAATTTGACAAGATAGTCAAAGAGTTTGACTTGAGTTAGAATAAAGATGTAATGTTTGATTACAATAATTTTGTGGGAGCATATATATATTCCACACATTGATGGGGAGTATCATACTTATAATACAAAATATTGCAACAAAGTGCATTCTAAAAGGTTTTTTAGAGAAGCATCTTAGGTGATAGGAATCAAGTTCTATAGAGATAGATCAAGAAGGCTTCTTGACCTAAGAAAGATAACATACTTTGGAAAGATGTTGAAAGGGTTCAACATGGTGAGAGAAAACTTGTACATGTTCCATGGAGTTAGTCTCTCAAGAGCCGAGTGTCCCAATTATTATGAAGAATAAGGAACACATGCATAGATTCCATATGCATTCACAATTGGATCTATCACATATAAACTCATCTCATTATCTGGTATGTATTGGACATGACAAGAAAATATGAACTAATTATCTTGTATGTATTGGACATGACAAGAATATAAAAACTCATCATCTTGTATGTATTATACATGACAAGAAGATATGAAATCATCATCTTGTATGACAAGATGATATAAATATCCAGTAATTTCATGTGTCGGACATGACAAATGGATATTTGTCGAACTCCAGTAAGAGTAACTGGAATACCATGAAGGACATCTTTGTGTACTTATGAAGTACTAAAAGGATTGGTTCTTTAGTTATGATACTAAGGAAGAGTTGGGTGTAAAGAGTTACACTGATGCTAGCTTCCGAAATGACAAAATAGTGTTTGACCTTGGAATAAGAATGGTTAGTTGGAAATGTTCCAACATAAAACAATTGATTAATTCTACAATAAGAAGCTGAGTATCTTAGTGTTAGAAACACTATAAAGGATATTGTATGGATCTATAAGTTCGTATGGATGAACTTGTGGGAGGTTCCAACCATTGATGACTCAGTAGTAATATTGTAACAACAATGGAGCTAATGGTTAGCAAAGGAATCTCAGATAGCATACTATGACACTTCCATCTCATACGAGTTGTCGTACAATGAGGGCATGTGAAACATGCAACATACTGACTTGAAGCAAATGTTGCTTGCCCTCTGTAAAAGCAGTTGTACAGTAGAAACATGATGGACATGTGACACGCTTTTTACGTGCGTAGAAACGCAAGTGAACGCGTCAAAGTAATATAGGCCTTTGTGAGGCCCGAGTCGAACTCAGGGATACCTGAAATTATCGGAGACTCCTACTAACTACTCACGATCAGCTAGACCGATTAAATAGTTGAGAGTTGTTGTTAAAGTTAAAAGAAAATAAAAATGAAACAAAGCAAAGCAATCGATTAAATGTTTGGTTTAATCAATTCAAAATGAGATCTTTAGGATTGTGGTTTCACCGCGGATTTTCATTGTATTAAATTCTATTCATTCACTCAATTTTATCTCTCTATTCGGGTAGTGGCCTGGAATCAGAATTGCCCACTGTCGTGGTACAATTCACTACCTATGTCTAGGCCGGTTCCACCGTCGTAGTAACCTATACCCTAAACTAGGTGCATTAAAAACGATCTCTCGGTATCCACCATTAACCTTACACCACCTTGTTCAAGGGATTAGTCAATTAATGTAAACTCCATCTCTTTTCAACCATTAATTCTTCTCTCAAAGTAATTAAGGGCATTAGATTATTATTATGGTGATCAAGCATAACAATATAATTGAGAAAATGAAATTATACCACGGATTTAAGAGATAAGATATGAATTACTATGATAGAATTGTCATACAATGAATTCCCAGGCTACTCCCGGTCCTAAAGACAAAGGGGATTAGCCCCGCATGTTCATATCAAAGCAAAACGTGGAGTAGAAAAAGGGAAACATGGAGAAAAACGTGATTGAGTGGTGAAACCCCTGAACGGAGAAGATCCAAGCGCTCCTTGGCATAGAATACACGTTCTCCCGCCTTTCGGTGGTGGAAATCGTCTTCTTCGGCGTCCGGATCGGCTGGGGTGTGCTTTTGGGCTCCGTTCTTCTCTCCACCCCTTCTCGGGATGTGTGCAACGGCTAATGACGTGATCCCCCCTCTTGGGTGCCATCATTAGGTATATTTCCCGAATTAGGTCGCCAATTAATCACAGCCGTCCGATTAAGATCAATCTGAAACAAACTCATATCTGATGGTGTCGATACCATCGACGCGGGTCGATGGTATCGACCTAGAGCGATATCGGATGTTCTTCTTTTCTTTTATCTCTGCACTTGATGTCATCTCGATACCATCGACGAGGGTCGATGGTATCGACGAACCTGTAGCGACGATTTTGTCTTTATGTGTCGCTGTAGCTCCACCAGTCGATAGTATCGACTCACTTTTCATCAACAACCTGATGGTATCTCGATACCATGGACATCCCTGTCGATAGTATCAAATTTCTTCTGGTCCTTGCGGCTGGAAACCTGTGGTCCGGTTGATGGTATCGACCACTGTCAATGGTATCGACAGTAGCAGATACTTGTTTTTCCTGAAATTAACACACGAAACCACATAAGTCTACACAAAACGTATTCTTTTGATAAATTATACTCAAAATGCTGAAATAAGGGAAATTTGACATAAAGAAGTAGCATAGACCAAAGTAGATGAATTATGTAACATTAACCATGAAAATGACTAATAAATGCATAAACACATATCAAACAAGTCTATAAATGCGACTCAAAATCATCGCATCAAACTCCCCTAAGCTTGAACATTGCTCGCTCTCAAGCAACTAAACCTTAGAATAGAATTGCCAGAGTCAACTAAAGAACAAATCATCACAACAGACATCCCATATGATCCGCACCGGACATTCACATTCCGACCCTCTCTAACCACAGAATGATAATTACCCTAAAGGCGACAGTAATCATCCATAAAATATATCTACCTCAAAACTGATGAACACTATCACATAAGGCAGTTAACATAATAAAACTCGTCGGTCCAGAGTCGGTGCATCTTGCGATCTCCTATACTACGTTGCTTGCCCTAACTACCATCTACATGGAAGCAGTTGTCCTGATATTCACAAGTGAGGAGAAAATCACGGTGGCCTACCAATTCGAGCAACGGGTGGATGGAATGGGTGGCTCATGGAAGAAATGGAAGCATTATACAATTTCAACATGCATAAAAAAACAAAAATGCCCTAAATGATGCATTCGGACATGAAAAATGCCCTAATGCCTAAGATTGGGTGGAATGATGCATGCACTAACTTCCCGTCTCAAAATGAGATGTATATCTAACTGAGCTACATCATGTACTCACTCATCTTAGAATGCAGGTGAAATTATGTTCCTTTATCCTTCTTATTCTACTTGCTTCTAATGACTTTTTCTTTGTTTTTTTTTTCAAATTCATTTTTTCAGATTCTTTTCTCTTTTTTTTTTCCAGCCCTTATATCCATAATTGACAATGAATACTTTATTGGGCTTACTTTTTCTGCATAACTCAAAAATTTGCACTGTCTAGAAGGTATGGAACAATTTAATTCACCATTAAAGAAGAAATGAGGTGCATAATGTACTCTATGCACAAAAGTTATGAATGCAACTAAATGACATGCACCTAAAGGTATTGTGCATGTATAATTATTCTATTTTTTTATTCTTCATGCAAAACATATGAAAGTGGTTGCAATGCAAGTCCTATCTACATGACATGCAATCAAAAAGGTTAAAACCGTACTTTACTTCCAAATCTTGGTGGATTGTGAAAAACAATGAGGTGGAAAGATCACAAGAATAATCGACTGAACCTTTGAAAATTATTATGTGTCCCTCCTTACTGACCTGTGTAGTAGTTAAGAGGCTTCTCTCTCTTACTTCAAATTAGAATCTCATTATCATTTGGTCAGTTTATGCTCAAACAACCAATTCCGTCCACTTTTCATGGATCATTAGAGATGTACAGTTGTGATCTTCTGTTTTAAAGTTGACAAAACCAATCATTTTCTTAAGTTAGGTGATCAAAGTTGAACAACACTCAAGCTTGCAAACACTCAAATTTTTTTAATTTTCCCTTAATTTCCATGTACAAGCAAGTGAGATGACACATGACTTAAGACATCCTCAATTACACTAGATAGAACGTGGATCCTACCAACAAACTAAGATTGCAAGAAATGAATGACAAGAACAAACAAAATAAAACTAAAAACTAAGAAAGTAAAAGATAGAGATGTTCCAATGACCACCCCTAAGCTTGAATTCGACTATGGCCTCATAGTCAAAAACAATCTTAAAGGTTGGAACAGAGATACCGATTTACTCTTCAGGCGGAGGCGGGTACTGTGGAGCCGTAGGATCCCAGGATGGGTATGCTCCCTGAAAGCTTGGATCAAACTGGGGCATAGGTGGAGGTTGTGGATAGCCTCCAAAGTAGTTTTGGCTCCAGTAGTGATCATAAAATGGCTGCTGCTGCATCTCCATCCTATGCAACCGGTCATGACTCTGTTGTTGGTTGTCGAGGAGAAGACGCTCGTTCTCGAAGATATGCCTTTGATTGTCAAGTAACTGGTTCGTCATCTCATGAATACCGGTGTACACCGCAGTGTGATGCTGTTGTGTCTGATGTATGTCCTGCAGCATAGCATACATGCCCTGCATTGAATAGACATCCTCGCTTGGCTACGAGGCTCGCCGTCGGCCTCAGATTGCTCTTGAGAACGCTCGGCGCAAGTAGAGAAGAGTTGCTCTGGAGTTGTGACGTCATATGACGACAACTCTTATCATATATAGCTGAAGTCGGCGCTGCTGTGCGCCCATCGATACCATCGACGCGAGTTGATGGTATCGACCCAGGTAGCACAATCCGTACTGCCACTAGTATCGATGGTCGTCGATGGCTAGATCTGCGGGTCCCGGATTGCTGACGTGTCGATACCATCGATGTGAGTCGATGGTATCGACCCGTCCCCCGGATCGACTTCTTGATTGCTGCGATCACCGTAGATCTTTCCTCGTGGATTGTTGACGTGGCACGTCGATACTATCGACGCAAGTCGATAGTATCGACTCTTTGACTAGGGCAACTCCCTCGTGAGGCCAGCCGTCTCCTTCTGTATGTGAATGTGTCGATACCATCGACAGGCCCGTCGATGGTATCGACATTACTGAGACAATTTCTTCTGAATATCTCTAGAGATCTCGATGGTATCGACTGGCATGTCGATACTATCGACCTGGACTTGGCGATCAACCTGTTGGTGGGTCGATACTATCGACGAGGCCGTCGATAGTATCGACACAGTGCGATTTCTGCAGTCGCCAACCTGTACCCCGGTCGATACCATCGACACAAGGGTCGATGGTATCGACCCTGCCTCAGTCCTGCACATGTAGAAAACGATCACGGTATCTTTTTTACACTAAAAACTAAGTTAAAACAAATCAAACTACGAATGTAAAGGAACTAAACTAAAGTACAATGGTTGGGTTACCTCCCAACAAGCGCCCTTATTTAACATCTTAGGCTAGACGACTTGAAGCTTGTCATACATCCAAAAGTGAAATGAGTTTGACCTCATTCACCTTCCTCGTGTAATCTTCACCAAAATATAACTTCAACCTCTGGCCATTCACCAAAAATGTAGTCTCGCCATCACGCACCATGATTGCGCCATGTGGTTTGACCTCTTCCACCGTAAATGGTCCACTCCATCGGGATTTTAGCTTCCTGAGATGCAACTTCAGCCTGGAATTGAATAAAAGCACATGATCTCCTTTCTTGAAGGTGTGCATCTAAATGTGGCGATCGTGGATCAACTTTGTGCGCTCCTTGTATATCCGAAAGTTCTCATATGCAGTCATTCGCAGCTCATCTAGTTCATTTAATTCAAGTAATCTCTTCTTCCCCGCTTCATCATAACTCAAGTTGAGCTTTCTCAGCGCCCAATGTGATTTGTGCTCTAACTCCACCGATAAGTGACAGGCCCGACCGTATGCCAACCTAAAAGGCGTGGTGCCTATAGGTGTCTTGTATTCCGTCCTGTATGCCCACAATGCATTCGGTAGTAAGGCACTCCAATTCTTCCTCGTGGAAGCCACAGTACTCTCCAGGATCTTCTTAATTTCGCGATTGGAGACCTCCACTTGTCCTTGAGTTTGCGGGTGATACAGGGTACCAATGTTATGTTTGACCCCGTATTTCCTCAATAGTGCCAAGAACTTATGATTCTGAAAGTGCGTACCCCCATCACTAATGATCATTTGGGGCACTCCAGACCTGTAGAAGATATTTTCCTTAACAAACCTGCACACTACAGTAGAATCATTAGTCCTCGTGGGTATTGCTTCTACCCACTTCGACACATAGTCAACAGCTAAAAGGATATACAAATTCAAATTTGAGGACACAAAGGGTCCCATGAAATCTATACCCCACAAATCAAATACCTCAACCTCTTGGAAAACATTTAAGGGCATCTCTTGTCTCTTTGAAATGTTACCCGCCCTTTGGCAGGAATCACATTGTCTCACGAACTCGTAAGCGTCCCTAAACAAAGTATGCCAATATAGGCCACTTTCTAGTACTTTGGCTACCGTACGAGAGCTCGCATGGTGGCCGCCCGTCGGTAGTGTTTGGCAATGATGAAGAACACTCTCGTATTCCACCTCAGGTACACACCTGTGTAGGACACCATCCCTGCATTGCTTCAAGAGAATAGGGTCATCCCAAAAATAATATCGTAGAGAATGGAAAATTTTCTTCTTCTCTTGATACGTCCAATCATCTGGGATGATTCTGCAAGCAAGATAATTCACGATATATGAAAACCACGGATCCTTAGAATTAACTTTCAAAAGTTGTTCATCCGGGAATGTCTCGGTAATGGGTATGTGTAAATCTTTTTCATCTACCCTCTCTAACCTAGACAAATGATCCGCTACGACATTTTCAATCCCCGCCTTGTCTTTGACTTTGATATCAAATTCTTGTAAGAGCAAGATCCACCTAATCAATCTAGGTTTGGCATCTTTTTTCTCCATCAAATACTTAATAGCGGCGTGGTCAGTCCAAACTATGACTTTCGATCCAACTAGATATTGTCGAAATTTTTCAAAAGTGAAAACAACAACAAGAAATTCTTTCTCAGTAGTCGTGTAATTGAGTTGGGCATCGTTCAAAGTCTTAGAAGCATAATAAATCACAACGGGTTTATTGTCCACCCGCTGTCCCAACACAACTCCTATAGTGAAATCAGATGCATCACACATGAGTTCAAACGGCTTAGTCCAATCCGGTGTTTGAACAACCGGTGCGGAAATCAATTTCTCCTTCAGCACGTTGAACGCATGTAAACATTTGTCATTGAAATAAAAAAACAACATCCTTTTCTAGCAGCTCGGATAAAGGTTTGGCGATTTTTGAAAAATCTTTTATGAAACAACGATAGAATCTGGCGTGACCTAAGAAACTTCTTACCCCTTTTACCGAATTTGGTGGGGGCAATTTAGAAATTACTTCCATTTTTATCAGATCTACCTCCAAACCTTTGCTAGACACTTTATGTCCTAGCACTATCCCTTCACTCACCATCATATGACACTTCTCCCAATTGAGGACCAAATGTGTGTCCTCGCATCGTTGTAACACCTTATCCAGATTATAAAGGCATTCATCAAACGATGCACCATAAACTGAGAAATCATCCATAAAGACCTCTAGACAGCGTTCTACCATATCAGAAAAAATGTCGAGCATACAACGCTGAAAAGTCGTCGGTGCATTACATAAACCAAAGGGCATGCGGCGGTACGCAAACGTTCCATAGGGACAAGTGAAGGTGGACTTCTCTTGGTCCTTAGGATCAATCGAAATCTGATTGTACCCCGAATACCCATCCAGAAAATAGAAATGTGATCGGCCGGCTAAGCGCTCTAAAATATGATCAATAAACGAAAGAGGAAAGTGATCCTTTACCGTAGCGGCATTCAGTCGTCGGTAATCTATACAAACCCACCACCCGGTTACCAAGTAGGTGGTGACAGGTTCATTTAAGAGATTATGAGTAACACTTATTCCCCCCTTTTTAGGGACTACCTGCATGGGACTCACCCATGTCGAGTCTGAAATTGCATAGATGATACCTGCGGAAAGAAGCTTAATCACCTCCTTCTTCACAACCTCCATCATGCTCGGATTCAGTCGACGTTGCGGTTGAATCACCGACTTTGCTCCCTCCTCGAGCCGAATCTTATGCTGGCACAAAGTAGGGGAAATCCCCTGGATATCTGCAATAGACCACCCAAATGCTCCCCGGTGGTTCTTCAGCACTATCAACAACTGGTCCTCCTCTTCAGCACTCAGATAAGTAGAAATAATCACAGGCAACTTGTCTTCCTCAGGTAGAAAGGCATACTTGAGGTGCGGTGGCAGCGGCTTCAATTCCAATTCCAGCGGGCTGATTAAGGATGATTGAAGCGGAGGTGGTAGTTTGCCTAAATCTTCATAATACCTCGCATAGAAGCATGGCAACATCTGAAGCATCTTGGCGCACTCCTTGAGTGATTTGCTTCTCATCCAATCATGAGTGATATTGACTAAACAAGCCTCGAGTGGTAATTCCGGATATGCATCAAAAACTGAATTTGCTATAACATCATCTTCCGTAGAGGGAGAAATGTCCTCATCCTCATCGTTCGGGAACCCTACAGCCTTGCAAAGGGATACCACTTTGGTCTGCTCCATGATGTCCACAGCCAAAGTCCCTTTTTCCACCTTGTCATTACATGGGCCATATCTAAAAATGGCTTTCCTAGACACAGTGATATATTGTGATCAAAATGTTTTACCATGTGGCATTGCTCCTTGGATTTAGGTGAAGTGGCGCTGGAAGGCATGACCATCTCAAATCGGTCATCGGCTATACCTAAGGTCAACCGACCTCTCCCCATCTCAAGTATCATGTTAGCTGTAGCTTGAAAGGGTCGTCCGAGTAGTAGCTCATTGCCTTGTTCATCTTGCATCTCCATGACGACAAAATCTGCTGGAAATACAAATCGATCCACTTTCACTAGCACGTCTTCACAAATCCCATATGGCTTTACCACTGAATTATCTGCCAATTGGATTTTCATGTTGCTCGGTCGTTACTCTTTTAATCCCAGCTTCTTGAATGTAGAGAGGGGCATCAAGTTAATGCTCGCCCCTGAGTCACATAGTGCTTCACCAAACTTGACTTTCCCAATGTAACATGAGATGTTGAAACAGCCCGGATCTTGCCTCTTTGGTGGCAATGTGCCCATGATGAAGGCACTCACTTGCTCCTTAAGCACAACAACCTCTGTGTCTGGGATTTTTCTCTTCTTGGTGATGATGTCTTTTAGAAATTTCCCGTAAGAAGGGATTTTCTCTATAGCTTCCAATAAAGGGATGTTGACTGAAATCTTTCTGAAACTGTCTAAAAACTTTTTAAATTGGGCATCTACCTTCCTTTCCTTAGCACTGTTCGGGTATGGAACCGGGACAGCCTGTGCCCTTTGATGCGGTGGCACATATGGTGTCCTTTTCTGTGGCTCCTCCTCCTCTGCAATAGGATCTTCAGTAGCATCCACTGCTATGTCCGCGACTGGTTCTGTGACCGGTATGGGCAGCTCCTCAGTGGCCTCACCTTCAATTTCTGCTTGGGGTTTGGTTGGTTCATCGGCTCTGGGGTTTAACAGTTTCTTGCCACTGCTTAGCAAGATGGCCTTCGCCTGCTGATTTCCTCCTGGAATATTAGTGTTACCCGGAAAACCTTGGTGTGCCGGCTTCTTCAAATTGGCTATTTCCGCTACCATTTGTGCCATGGATGTCTATATTGTCCTCATTTGAGCCCCATGGCTCTGCAATGTCTTCCCAAATTGGTTCATAAACTCCCCTTGTTGCTTTATTTGCTGGCCAAAAGTAGTCATGAGTTCTTGATTTGGCTTTATCACTTGATTGAGCAGCTCTGTGCTCTTATCCTCTGCTACTGGCTGGGGTTTTTCCTCTGATTCCTGCAAGAAGTTGTTTGGATCCTTCTAGGAGAACTTCTTGTCTTTCCTCCATGAATAATCATTATTCCTATAGCCTTGTTGCTGCCTCATGAATTTAACTTGAGCCTCATCCTCAGACACAGTATCCTCCTTTGCAAGCAGTTTCTTCGCGAGAAGATCCATCTTCTCATTCAGCTCCTTGATAGCTTTAGATTCCCCTATCACTCGAACATGCTCCACGGCGTCTCTTTCGCCCCACGATTGCTTCATGGCCATGTTTTTCAGGATTTCCCAACACCTAGTGTCTGTGTTGTTTAAGAAAAATCATGAGCCGGCTGAATCGAGATTGCTTCTATCATTCTCGGAGAGAGCATAGAATATCTTGACCTATGTCTCCTTATCAAGCCCGTGATGCGGGCACCGCCTGAGCATGATCTGAAACCTTTCCTAGGTCTCTGAGTAGGTCTCTCCTGCTTTTTGGGTGAAGTTGTGGATCTTCCTGATCATGTCATTGGTCTTCTCGGGCGGGAAGAACCTCTCGAAGAAAACCTCCACCATGTGGTCCCAAGATTCCACATATTCATCGTCCAGGTTGTGTAACCACTCTCGCGTGTTTCCCGCTAGAGAACTCGGGAAGAGCTTCAAGTAGAGAACATCTTGTGGAAATCTGTCTATTTTTATCATATCACAATTCTCCACAAATTGACTTATATGCGCGACGGGGTCTTCATTCTTGAGCCCATGGAAAGCATTCGACTTCACCAAGTTGATTAATGCTGGATCAATCTTGTATGTCAGAATATTAACCGCCTGCTTCTTGATCGGCCCCTTGGAAGCGGATGAGGAAGATGCCTTGATCTTCTCCCATATTGTCTGTGGCTCCATCTCTTCTTGTTCGGGTTCAGAATCTGTATCCTCCAGATGGTCTTGATCGTAACCTTCCTCGTCTTCAGGTCCCGGCAGTGGAGCCTCTGGTGCTTGACGCGTGTAGTCAGTACTACGCGCCTGCACCATGCACAGTACCTGCAAATAGAAAAATTTGATTTCAGTACAGTGCTTGACGATTGCAAATATTTAGAGAATAGATTATTAATTTTTGAAATGACAAAAAAAAATAAAAATGTGGCCTAGAGTGTCCGCTTGCAGCACTCGTAGTGCCAACAATTTGTCGTATCCCCGACAACGGTGCCAAAAACTTGACACACTTTTTACGTGCGTAGAAATGCAAGTGAACGCGTCGAAGTAATATAGGCCTTTGTGAGGCCCGAGTCGAACTCAGGGATACGTGAAATTGTTGGAGACTCCTACTAACTACTCGCGATCAGCTAGACCGATTAAATAGTTGAGAGTTGTTGTTAAAGTTAAAAGAAAATAAAAATGAAACAAAGGAAAGCAATCGATTAAATGTTTGGTTTATTCAATTCAAAATGAGATCTTTAGGATTGCGGTTTCACCGCGGGTTTTCATTGTATTAAATTCTATTCATTCACTCAATTTTATATCTCTATCCGGGTAGTGGCCTGGAATCAGAATTGCCCAATGTCGTGGTACAATTCACTACCTATGTCTAGGTCGGTTCCACCGTCGTAGTAACCTATACCCTAAACTAGGTGCATTAAAAACGATCTCTCGGTATCCACCATTAACCTTACACCACCTTGTTCAAGGGATTTGTTAATTAATGTAAACTCCATCTCTTTTCAACCATTAATTCTTCTCTCAAAAGTAATTAAGGGCATTAGATTATTATTATGGTGATCAAGCATAACAATATAATTGAGAAAATGGAATTATACCACGGATTTAAGAGATAAGATATGAATTACTATGATAGAATTGTCATACAATGAATTTCCGGGCTACTCCCGGTCCTAAAGACAAAGGGGATTAGCCCCGCATGTTCATCTCAAAGAAAAACGTGGAGTAGAAAAAGGGAAACATGGAGAAAAACGTGATTGAGTGGTGAAATCCCTGAACAGAGAAGATACAAGCGCTCCTTGGCATAGAATACGCATTCTCCCGCCTTTCGGTGGTGGAAATCATCTTCTTCGGCGTTCGGATCGGCTGGGGCATGCTTCTGGGCTCTGTTCTTCTCTCCACCCCTTCTCGGGATGTGTGCAGTGGCTAATGACGTGATCCCCCCTCTTGGGCGCCATCATTAGGTATATTTCCCAAATTAGGTCGCCAATTAATCACAGCCGTCCGATTAAGATCAATCTGAAATAAACTCATATTTGACGGTGTCGATACCATCGACACGGGTCGATGGTATCGACCTAGCGCGATATCGGTTGTTCTTCTTTTCTTTTATCTCTGCGCCTGATGTCATATCGATACCATCGATGAGGGTTGATGGTATCGACGAACCTGTAGCGACGGTTTTGTCTTTATGTGTCGCTGTAGCTCCACCAGTCGATAGTATCGACTCACTTTTCGCCAGCAACCTGATGGTATCTCGATACCATCGACATCCCTGTCGATAGTATTGATTTCTTCTGGTCCTTGCAGCTGGCAACCTGTGGTCCGGTCGATGGTATCGACCATTGTTGATGGTATCGACAATAGCAGATACTTGTTTTTCCTGAAATTAACACACGAAGCCACATAAGTCTACACAAAACATATTCTTTTGATAAATTATACTCAAAATGCTGAAATAAGGGAAATTTGACATAAAGAAGTAGCATAGACCAAAGTAGATGAATTATGAAACATTAACCATGAAAATGACTAATAAATGCATAAACACATATAAAAAAAGTCTATAAATGCGACTCAAAATCATCGCATCAACATGTTAAAATCACATGGAATATGATTTGTGGGTGATTGGCTCTAAGTTCAAGTGGGAATCTATTGGTATGGTATGCCCAAAGAGCCAATCATATGATTATTGCAATGAGGCATATGATACTTGATTTGATAATGATAAAGGTAATTCCGTCTATTATGTTTGTCTCAGTCATGAGATGATGACAGTGAGACTTGATGAAATATGTATTCAGGTTAAGGACCTCAACAATGAGACCATATGTATGATAAGAGTACATACATTCTTGTTATGTCCCTAGTCGGATATTACTTTTGAAGCAAAATAGACAACAATAATACATAAGACTAGTGTGTGTGTTGACTGATGACAGAGTCTCATTAGTCATGATATGTGATATCAAGTCAAGCACATAGATATATGTTAGATAACAGTATATCAGATAGACCCACTGTAAGAGTGATACATGGATACCACAGAATGGTAGTCACAATCGTCTCTCATAGTGATAGTGGTGATAGTGGTTCTCATACCTAAAATCACTACACTCATAACATGTGATTGGGTACACTTTGACATCATCAAACACAATCCTAAAACATGGATTGTTATAACGGTGATGATTGGGTGACTTTTCCACATGGGGATAGACTGTGAGTGATAGATATGGGATTTGTCCCTCCTACAAGGAGTATGATATCCAGGGCCCCTTGATAAGCAAGACTGAGAATTGTATGGCCATACTCATGTGATTTAGTATATTATATGTGAATTCACATGCATCTCAGACAATCTGCTCTAGGTTAAGGAACATGGATTGAATGTTGAAGAGGATGATGTTCCATGCCTCGAGTTCAATCCGGATGTCAGTGAAAGAGGAACTATACGATCACTGTAACACTAATCACAGATTGTAGGTTGAAGTTGTTCTCCAGCTTTCTGAGTTACTTGGGTAGCAATGATCAGTTACTAGATTCCGCTCATTGCTTATGATGTCATAAGTTGTTATGAACATTCACTGCCAACGTTAATTGGAATATGTAGGGTCACACACATAGGATACTCCTGGAAGAGGAGATTGTCCATGAATAATGTTTAGATTGATACTAAAGGTGTTTAGGTACTAAATTAAACATACAATTGACTGACTGGACTCTGAACTATCAAGTTTAAGTGTTGAACTAGTTTGCTAGAATGCCAGGTCGATTGGAGACTGCATTGGCAAGGTTAGGACTGCCAACCGATCGGTTCACCTAGGTGAGCTGATCGACTAGTGTGAGCAAAATGACTGGTTCACTTGGTGAAACGAGTGGCTCACAGTCTTGCCAACCGAGGAAATAAGGATTTCCGTAGTTGGATAAAAACTTTCACGTTTCACTTGTTCAATACGATTGGAATAAGGATTAATCTTTGCATTAATTGAAAATGATTATGGAAAGTCAATTGCATGCAAGTTTGGGAAGTGAAATGACTGATTCACTTAGTGAACCAATCGGTTTAGACTCCCAACCAACCGGTTCACTAGTGAACCGATCGACTCATCTTGCCAAATGATCGTTTCAGTTGTGAAATGATCGGTTCGCCTACCGCAGTGCAAGTTATTCATGGAATTTTCAGATCCTTCTACTATTGAATAGATTGGGAACCCTGACCCTACCCACTACTATAAAGAGAGGGGTACTGGGGGATTCTCAGAACACACAACTCAAAACATCAGTTTCTCTACAAAGTTGTTGTCCTCTCTAGTTTTGGTAACTGAGAGAGCCCGAGCAAGTGCTACCTGACTAGGGAGGCACAGTGAGGAAAAGACAACTATAGAAACACAGTCTGAGTTCGGTAGAGAAGGATGGTGCTAGTATACGAATAGGAGGGTCGTCTACTTCCTTCCAATTCTTCTAGAATGGCAGGAGTTCCAGGTGGTCCATGTGGACTATCTACATAGGCGGGAGATGTCTTCCGCTCAAGAGGACATGTCAAACGCAGTCTATGGTGGAGGCCAGAGTCCATGTCAAAGACCAAGAGTTGCACAGACACCATCCAAGACATGGCGTTGAAGACTGCACATGGCTGTGAGGTATTGTTACTGGACATGCCTCAGGACCAGGTATATCTCGCTAAAACCATCCTTCCCATTACATAGTCATTGATGCGATCTCCTATTATGGGTTAATGGCCAGTAAAAGTTTTGTTTTCGCTGCCTACTCTGAGGCCATAAAGCCCAATAGTTAGTGGTACTTGTGTTACAAATCAGTGGACATCTTTGGTAGGTCTATTGATGCAGAATAAGCATGTATTCTTTAACTCTTTGCCTGAGTACCCAAGCTTAGAGGGGGAGTCCAAATATTCAGCTGCTCCCATTAGTTGCCTATAGTCATACATGATGATGCCTACTACAGACAGTGTATTATGATTAAAGGCTTAGGAATCTTTTCTTGAATCTAAGTCTTGTAAGGTAATATCGTAGCTTCATGTAATACTTTGACATGTTATGGGGGGTCCAATGGCATATAATAATTGAATTAAAGAACTCAATATTTAGATAGTGATTCTCTCTAATCAGTTGTTTATACATTCTATCTTCTTAGATTAATGTTTTTAAGATTTTGATTGACTTTCTTAGCTACTTAAATTCCGAAACTGTGAATATTAGTAAATTGTTTAATCTTGGTATTTTATTGATTTTCTATGAACTGAGTCAATATGTCAGTAGCATATTGAAACATTCTTCAAGTAAGCAACCATCTCCACCATAAAAGGAAAAAGACAATTTCTATCAAGACTAGAGAAGAAGTCTTACAAATAAGTAGTTGTTTTAGCTAGTCGATCTCTCATACATCCTCTTGATCCTAGGAATGAGATATTGAGGAATGAGAGAAGTTGTACTAGATCTATATTATAAGATAACTCTTTCTTCTATGTAAAAATTAAAATCTATTGTATCCTTTAATGTTATGTTTAAATGAGAGGTTATCATCTTGTTAAATGATGTTACTATAAATCTGAGAAAAGAAAAAGTTAATGTTTCAGTTAGATATTTGAAAGTGAATGGTTAGTTGTAATACCTCCTTGATAGGCCAGAAGTCTGGTAAGTGAGTTCAAGTCGTAGCAATTGTGATACATTTAATATGAACATAATTGTACTTAACATTACCTCTAGATGATATAATATGCCCAGAACACAAACCAAGGTTGGTTGTACTAGTTGTTTCCTAATTGACTATAAGTATAAAGCATTATAATTCAGTTTCTGAAATTATGGAGGTAATTAGTACTATATTTACTTGATATGGAATATAGGTTTTGAGATGAGTCACACTACAAAAAGAGTGTATATTTGTGACACACATAAAACTAGATGCTATCATGAGCATTGATAGTATTGTATTCATTGCCTTGGAATATTTTCAACTGAATAAAGGCATATCAGATCAATTATAATATCTACTCATCTACATGTTGGTATTTCATCAAATTTGCACTTTTATTGGAAGAAGGTGGTGATGTTTGAATTATTGATAATTGATTTGCTACGAGAGTGATTTTTTATATCAATGGCATGCTACTTGAACTTTTTACTAGGTCATGATAATGTTTTTACTTGAGCCATATTCTTATTTCTCTATATAAAATAGATGAAACACTCATATTTGTTAGAGTTAATCTTGATGCTACATGTTTTGAAACTAGGTCAATGAATTATATGAAATTTACATAATACAAAAAACATGACATAGGAGCAAGAACTTAGTTGAAAAGTGTATAGGACTAAAAGTCGGCTACTTTGTCTTTTGCATGGAATACATCAATGATAATCTCTCTACCTCTAGAAATCAATTATTACTCTAGAAGGTGTATTAAGTGTTTAAGAATGAAGAGAGGATCAATATTTTGCAATATTTTAAAAAAACAAAAACCTATCATTCTATGTTTCTAGAGAAAACAAGTATTCATTATTTATCTAATGGATGCAGTCAAGAATTAGTCATTATGGTTTCCAATCACTAATATGGTAGGGTCTATTTTGATCATAATATCTATAATGATCTATGATAGTTTTTTGGAATGTTGGATTATAAAAGTCATCATTTCAATAATTCCAGTTGGTACTTTTATATCCTAGGAAACCCTTATTTGTATCATCTATGTATACATTGGTACCCTTTCAACTGTCTGGTTTTTCTATCTTAGTTGGAAAACATTTCATATCTCCATTTATTATGTTCCATTATTTGGAAATTGATGACCAAAGTTATCTAGGATGCTTTCATACCATTCTTAGCCAATATGATGTTTATTTATGTTAATTTAGTTCATATAACCTTGAAAAGTTAACCTTGGACTTTTATTAGAAAACATGGTGCTTTGTTGTTCATATTTTCTATTCCATCGTAAAGTTGAATGTTCTCTCATGAAGCTTAGTAACTTTGGCCTTTTATATTTTATTAGACGAGGTAGTGTATTCTTTTTTGATGTTTGTTAACATATGATTTTTTTATGTTTGATTTGAGTTTACTCAACATCCATGTTGCATCCTATGCTTTTTGATGATTATTGTTAGACATGCAAACTTCATAATGTTTGAGGGTAAGTTGATATACTATGATCATCCAGAAAGGTTGGAATAATGTGACAATGTCTTGGATACTAGAAAAACTAGAATTTGATACAATAGTACCTTCACAATGAAGAAAAACCTAGCATAATGCCATGATGTCATGGATAATAGCAAAATATATAGGGTAGGGAGAGAAGAAAAACATTCGAATAGTGGCAATTGGTCTCTACAAAAAGTCATCTACTCAGGTGAGAAAAAACTTTACCTCATTTGTAACTTATGGTGTATATTTATTGGAAACATCTAAAGCTAGTTCATTAGTGTGTGTCCCTTCTTCCTTAATGATGATACTTTTGGTGAAATGCTATGTAGTATATTGATTTGTCAAGTGATAGAGAAGATTTCATCCCTGAGATATTTGTTCTTTATTCCTCTGCTTAAGGAGAAAAATTCAACTTCAAAAGAAGTGTTAGAAATACTACAATCATCTTAAAATGTACTCTAGATTTAACATTTAAGTATCATTAATAATCAAATAATCATAAAGGTTCTTCTATTACAATAAACTTGGGTAACTCATCGTGTATGTCTTTGTATCACACTTCTTTATCTCTGTTATTTTTAAATATTGAATGGATTCTACCAACAAATTCGCATTCCTTCAAAAACTATAAAAAGAGTTGCCTCTATTTTTATTTTAGTTGCCAAATAATGATCATCTTCACTCAAACAAATTGAACCCCACATGGAACTAGTGAACGCTAATGTAAGAGCAGCCAGTATATCTATTTCAGTATTACTTGTGTTTGTAGTGCTTAAAGTATCCCGCATAAAGTCAAATTGATTTTGTAATTTAAGATAATTATATTCAAAAATGGCAAATTGCACCTATCAACTGAGAGCAATAGTAATTATCTTTGAATATTGATGAGTAGAAGAACAACCTCCTTATTCTATAAGTTATCTCTTATATATGTGACTCTATCTTGTTGGGGACTATTACTAATGTTGGCATCTCCTATGTAGTCAACTCACTAGAAACTATAAATATTTAATATATGATCGTCTAAGACAGTCTGATAATATTGCAATTATTCCATCATCTTCAGTCCAGTTTTATGAATATCATGGACATTTATTTCCACTGTGAATGTGTGTGTAGTATCAAGGGTCATAGAACCATGAGGAGGTTGGGTCATGTTCCCAGAGTACTTAAGATTGAGAAGTAAAGAATGTGAATTGCCTGGTACAAGTACTTTGTTTTCTTGTATTAACTCTTGCACTATTTCACAAACAAAGTAAAAAGACCTGCCAACATCTTTGTGAGTCAAATTATAGGATGGAATTTTTGATTATTTGTTTCACAATATTTGTTTATGAAAGATTGCACCAGGGTTTTCCTTTCCTCCTATATTTTATTTATTTTATTCTTTCCATTTCTATTACTTTTAGTACAACATGCCATGGAAAATGTATACTCAACCCAGCCATCCTTTATTACCTGCATGGTTTGAGGTTCTAAATTATAAATGAATTTTTCAGTATGTAGATCATTTCTCAACCTTCAAGGAGTGCTGGTTAATTTGTACATTATCATTACTTAAGAATTGATTGTTTCCATTTCTTAATACAAGGTCTTTCTGTTATGGGTTGATTCAAATTTAGATTATTACTTGTGGTATGCTACAAATAGAGTGAAATACATGCCTTCCTATCAGATTTCATCATCTCTCAGCATACTTTCCACAGATGCAATTGCTTTCTCTATCTACTTTGTTGAGCAACAAGGAAAACTATGACAAGAATGATCTACAATATATGGGGAAGGATGTATGTCAACATGTTGTCAATTTGTGCTTAGAGGAACCATGTGGAAGTGTTGGACAATCTTGGTCACTAGAAAGTGGAGGTGTAGCTATAGAGGAAGATCCATTCATGTTTTTATCCTGCTCATTGATCTCAATAGAAGCTCTATGGATTGATTTTTCAACAAATGAGCATCTCAAATAATGGATAAGAGTATTTTGGAGATTTTTCCATGAATGTAACAACACATGATGAGTCTACCATAGTTTGGTACAATGGGGATAAACAAGAGTAGAAGGTGTGTCCCAGTTGTGATATTGGAATCTCATGATGGGGGAATCTTTAAGTGATTTATGGAACCTTTCTCAACTATAAATAAAGTTTTCATAACTTGTATGACCAATGTTCAATATAGATTTCCTCATGAGTGTCAACTATGCAAATAAAATAGAACTTTATGAAATAATTATTCACATAATCCCAAGTAATAATATCAAATCTTTAGTTGTACAATTTGTTAGCTTTATCTTTCAAGATGAAATGGAACATGGTATTGTGAAAGGTTGAACATGTTTCAAAGAAGGAATCTACATGATGGTATTAATTCTTTTTTCTATTTCATAGAAGGTAGGAAGAATTAGAACATAGCGTCAAGAGTTTGGAGAAAGATAGCCTCGACATTGCATCAATACTTGTAGAAACTAGAGAAGTGTAGATGTAGTCTTGTAGAGGTCTATGAGTTGGATCATGACCACTTGTTGTGTAAGGGTCTCTGTTGTTACCTTATAGGTGTTGTGCTTTTGGGCCAACCATTTATTGATCTTCATTAGTTTGTATATGTTGGTCCCCTCCTTCCTGCCTACATTGGGATCCTTAAAGAAGAACTCAATAGAGAGAGAGAGAGTGGCAACCTACAAGGCATTTTCACCTTCACTTGCACAAATGAACAAATGAGGGACATGTAGAAACCTCAAATGCAAATTAATATAAAGAATAGCAATGTTGAGTCAAATAGGAAAATCCAAATCAAAACAAACAAAAGGTTTGAGTGCCACTCTGTGTGAAATGACAGTAGAAAGCTTGATGTATCACAACACATGGGCTAAAAAATATTCTATTCAACACACTCTTGATACATGATCTGCAAGCGCACAAGTTTAAGATGTAGTATAGGAGTGTTGTAATTCAGGGTCAAATAACCAAAGATTGTTTGGATACTAGAGCAAAGTTTTTTGTGCTAGGTTCCAGAAGCACAATGTAGAATTTATCGAGTTTAATGGGGGTTTCATGATTGAATAGCCAGTGCATGTAATTATAGAGAGAAAGAACTAAATCTATATTAACACTACACAATTCAGACTACATGACAAACTAAGAGAGAAATTACACTAACCATGAAATTTGAGACAAGAAATTCACTATACATTAACATAAGAAATCCTAATCAGAAACTAAGAGAAGCAATTATCTAAGCATGACAATCTAACACAAATAATAAATTAACCAAATAAAACTAACAATGGGAATCATCACATAAAAGAAAGATATATGTAAATATTAACTAGAAAAAACAAGAAATTTAACTAAGAAATAAAGAGAGATAACTAGTACTAGAGAAAACTAAGGTTTAATCAAGCAATAAAGTGTAGCGGTCTATTTGGGGGTATGTGGTCATCAACCATGCTAAGTCTCATATCAATTCAAAAACATCCAACATATGTGCTATCGAACCAAACAACTCAGGGTGATGAGGATAGAGGGTCCTATTCTACTAGTTGGAATTGGAGGTCATAGGGCATATATAGGAAAACAAGTCCCAATCAACTCGTGCCCAACATTAGGTGCCTCAATTGAGTATGGAATAGATAAACCCAATCAATACCACCCTGGTCTAGCATTTGATGAGGGATTATCATAATACATTTATTGCCAAGAGGTTGTATGGCATGTAGAAGAATGGTGTTTCACCTCTGATTACCCCCCCATCCCACCACTTAATATTCTCTTTTCTAAGTGGTTATTGTAGACCATGCCTATCTACTTATATCTCATAGCTAGGGCTAGTAGAGTAGATGATATGTGTGGAATGAGGGAACCTAGACAAGGATCTTCTTGTTGGACTTATGGATTTTTCCTTTCCTAGCCTACTATATCTTCTTCTTTCTATACCTTAGGTGTTTTCATAGATCAATCAACATAGAAAGAGTTAGGAAGTGAGAAAAATCAAGAATATTTCAAGTTCTAATGAAATCAATGTGTATTGCATTTATACTTTACCAACATGAAAAGAGATAGAAATGGCCATGAAGCTCAAAGTAGAGGTCTTTTTCTTCTTTAACAGTAACCAGGGCAAGCTTATCCCTTCTTTGAGGTTGAATTGCAAAAAAAATGTGGAAAGGAATGGCCAAACCCCTAGAAAACTAGGTTTTTGTGGATTAATTCAAAAAGTTTAGTAAATTTCTTTTTTTTGAGAGAGAAAGTGGAAAAATATTATACTTAAAGAATCAAAAGGGAAGGAAAGTGATTGGTGAGAGTAGGTGGTAACCTCAAATTGTTGGATGGAGCTAACTATTGACTCACAACTGCCAATAGTGAATATATAGTCTCCTAGGGAGAGTAGGGTAAAGTCAGGGTAAATAACTAAATTCATAGTCAGAAGCATTAGGGTTTGGTGGGTAACACCACTATCATGGGTACATGTAGGTACAGTCTTGGAGAGAACCAGAGTTGTGGTGGGTATGTATAGTCACAGTCGTGGTATGTGAAAACAAACATGGTGTATGTGGTTTGGATCGAGAAGGAATAAGAGTTTTTCAAGGCTTGATGACAAGGTTGTGGTTGTAACCATGGTCTTAGTGTGGTTAAGGTAGAATGATCTTGGTGTTCACCATGGAAATGGTGGATGGAGGAGAAGTTGGTCGTGGTCATGAGAATGATTGTCTTTATGGAGATTCCATCATAGTCATATTTGCTGGCACAACCGTGGTGTTTCTAGATTTCCACAAACATGTTGCCTAGCATGGATATGGTGGCTCTAAAGTCATGGTCCTTGCTAAATTTGGATTCTAGAATAATATGTGGTCTCATAGCACGGTCATGGTGAAGTACAACTATTGTTTTGGGTGCTTTCATGTGCTCTTCAATGTTAAACGTTGCCATCCAAAATGATGTTTTCTCAACTTCGATCCTTGGACACTAGAGATAGGCTAAAGTTGAATGTAATGACTCCTTGGACTCCTCCATGCATGAAGGAGTCCATGGATTATCTCTCTCTTATCTTTCCATGAATTATTCTCAAATCCTACCATATTGCAAAAAGAATCCATTCATGCACGTAATAATAAACTAATTATTGAGGATATAATATGCATTATGAAACATTTATATGTGAATAATGGGAAGAAAAACACAAGTTGGAGATCCAATATATAGTTCCATCACCACCTCAAGAATAAAATATACATGTACACAAGTGTGCTCAACTAAATTCTTTTATAATTCAAATAAATTATGGAATGGCAGACACACTCAAGTACATAGTTATTGAGTAGGTAAACTTCATTATTGATAAATACACACACTTTTCTTCTCTCCTCTCAATTTTCACAAAACTTGTTGTAATCAAGCCACAAAGCATACAAAACTTCCTACATTGGGATTTAAAATCTAATCAGGCAATGTGGAAATCATATAGATCTAAATAAATTATTTCATATTAAGAATAACTAAGGAAATTAGGAGTGTCATTTCACTTGAATTCATTTAATCCCATATTCCAGTCACCATTTGGTAACCCACTTGGCTAGGTGAAGGAGTATGAAGGGATATGGTTGTTTTTTCACATCCCAATTGGAGTGCAATTAGAACAAAGGGTCATGAAAGTAAGTTAGAGTGCCATTATATAGGATCACTATCTTATATATATATATATATATATATATATATTAGAACATAGGAGAATGTTTTACTTTATCTTTGACATTTTCCTTGTTTTCTTATTGCATTTTGTATAGCTAGTGCATATGTTGGTAGAAGGAAGCCTTGGTGTGGCAGTGTTAGCCACCTTAAGTTTTTAAGGATGACCATGAAATACCTTTTTTGTGTTCTTTTTGGCATCTTTCCATGAGGTGTAGAGGCAAGAAGTGATGGAAAAATAGTGGATCAAAAGAGGAGTTATTAATCTAAATCTCCATGCAAGTCCTCTTGCATTAAAATTACTTTAATACTTCTTACAATCCATAGAAAATCATAATTTAATGATCAAATATATTTAGCCACATCTTAATCATGAGGTTTTAGGAAACACAAAACGTTTTTCACTTGCTAATATTGCAATAAACCAACATGTCCAACATATACAAGAGAGGTGGTATATATGTACAAAGTCAAAAATATGAATCAATAGTCATGCAATGGTGTGAGTGAAAGTGTTAAGGGCCGTAAAATTAATTAAATTATGTGGAGATTTAACCTAGAACAATCTTTAGAGCAAAATCTCTCATATTTGGAAAGATTTGTAAAAATTGTTCCAAAATGCACATCAAGATCTACCTACAAAGTAGGAAACTACATGAAGGTAAATTATGTCTTAGAACATACAAAGAAAGTAGCAAATATATATTTAATGCAATGTAATGTGGATGGATAGCATGGTAAAGGATATTTTTCCAAAAAATGTTATAGAAAATAAGTGAGACTTAAACCACATGGCATGTAAATATATAATATGTCAAACAAGTATAAAATAGACAAGTGTGGTAGGTCAGTCAAATAATTGATCATCAAAGGAAAATGTTATAATGATAGAACAAAGCAACAAGGACTTGCAGTCCTTCCGCCCTATTCTTTTCAATCATGTTGTCCTCAGCATGAATTAAATCTTTGGATACTAGGTCAATGGTCATGCAATTGTGGTGTCTAATAGTTGAGGTGGGAAGGTCCATGTCACTCAAGTGGGATGAGGTGAAAGACACCATAGATGTGGTACTCACCATGATTGTTTTTGTGATCTCTCACCATTAATGTTTTGAAGAAAATGGATGTTCTGGTCAATCTCTTATAGATCTTTAGTTTAGTTCACATTATTCTTTTTGTCATCTTGGATATTCACATGGCTTGGACACTCCATGAATCATTCTTCAAGCTACATTACTATTGTAAGATTAACAAAAAAACAAAACTATCAAGTGTGGTATGTGTCAACTTCTATTTCTTGGAAGTATAAAAGCAAAAGTATAAGAAATCAATGTCAAGTATGAGGTCAAAATCTCACAATGTGATGTGGGTTGCCACCCACAAAACATAAATTTATTGCCTTCATTCGGTCTTTCTCATCAATCATCCATTAGTCTCGATCGTTGTTTCTCTCTCAGTGTAAATAGCTCTTCATTGGCATTCAGTAGTTATTTTTCATTCCATTGGTCATTTGAGTCCATAAGGTTCTCATAATCAACCTTTCCCTTCTTTTCATTTGTGATGGTGAGGTCTTGAAGGTGTTGAGGATCAACCTCTAGTTCATGAAAGTGACTGTGATTGTGTCAGTGTGCATATGTTAGTTGTAAACAAGAAGGTCCTTCCCATTATAATGGGAATCTTCTTGTCCTTTAGCTCTATATCAAGAGAAACAAAATCTATCTAAAACATACCTAGTTTTTTATTCATAAAAGCACATCATCCACCCTACCCATGATAATTTTATTAGATTGATTAGGCAATTGTAAAGTACATGTTTTTGGATTCAATTTAGCTAAACATTATTCATTAAACACCATAGAGAATATGATTAACACTTGACCCGAAATCAATCAAGGTATTTTCATTAATGGACATTATTGTGGCATGGAATGAAAGAGGTTCTTGAGACCTTTTCTTTAAGGAGGGTGCATGTTTCATAATAGATCCCACTTTCTTGGACATTCTCCCAATTGTGTTTTTCTTAATGGTACACATATCCTTAAGAATTTTTATAAATTGGAATTTTCTTGATTTCATCAAGAAATGGGATAGTTACTTTCCCTTTTCTAAAGGCATCAACAATATCAACATTATGATTCTATTTCAAATTAGATGAGGAATCATCCAAAGCATTAGGTAAAGGAAGGTCATTTCCTATTTTCTTTCTTGAATCAATAGGAAAATCTTAAAGTACAACTTGATGAAATTGGAATTATGGGTGCAACACTCTGTAAAACATTCAGAATAGATGGAGAAGAACTACTCTTACTGGGAGGTGGGTTCGTTACAGAAACCATCATTGGTGGTCATAGTTATCTCTCATAGTGAAGGTGGTGATTGTGATTTTTACACCTAAAATCAATGCACTCGTCACATGTTGTTGGGTATGCTTTGACATCATCAAACACAGTTATAAAACATGGATTGTTATAAAGGTGATGACTGAGTGACTTTGACATATGGGCAAGACTATGAGTCATAGATATGGGATTTACCCCTCCCACTGGAGTGTCATATCCTAGCCACTTGATAAGAGAGACTGAGGATATATGATATTGAGGTCACATTATCTCAGGCAGTCTTTTCTTGGTACAAGTAACATGGATTGAACATTGATAGGATGATGATTCCAGGCCTCAAGTTCATCATGGATATCAGTGACAAAGGAATTATACAATCACTGCAACACTTTACACAAATTGTAGGTTGAAGTTGTTCTTCAACTTTCCATTCACTTGGGTAGAACTGATGTACGACTAGGCACCTATCTCTGCTTGTGATGTCATAAGTTAGTTATGGACATTCACTGTCAACTTGATATGGGACCTGTAGGGTCACATACATAGGAACTCATCTAGAAGAGGAGTTTATCTTGAATGATTATTTGTTTGATTACTAAAGTATTTGGGTATTGAATTCACACAACAAATCAATAGATTGCTTGATTGAACTGCCAAACGACCATCTCCAGTGTTGAGACGTCCGTTTGGGGCAGCCAAACAAGCATCGAAGGTATTGAGACAACCGTTTGGGTTGTCAGGCCCACCAGAGTTTGAATTGGCTTAGTTTTGCTCTATGAACCGACCTGTTGAACCGATCGATTCAGCTCGATTCACCAGACAAGTGTCCATGTGAACGAGACGGGCATCTCACTTGTGTAAGACAGCTCAGTTGGGCCGAACGAACATTCTGGAAGTTTCCGGAAGGTTTTTTTATTGTACATTACTTGGGGTGTAAGGAATTAATATGTGATATTAATTGGAATCGAAATTGACAAATTCATATGTGATTAGGAAACTGCTAGATGACCGTCTCACGCACTACAAGACTGTTGTGTGTGCCAGACGACTGTTTAGAGTGTCACAAGTTGTTAAATTTGAAGATCTTCTAGTCCCTTGCACTCCCGCACAATCTCGTATAGAGTAGGAACCCTGACCCTAACCCCACCTATAAAAGGAGGGATATTGGGGGCTTCCCAGAGCATAACATAGACAATTGAGAATCAGTTCCTCTGACAATTGTTGTCCTATTTGGTCGGGGTAACCGATAGAGTCCAAACAAGTCCTACCTTACAAGGGAGGCATAGCGACGGGAGAGAACAACTAAGACTTGTTGTTCTAGGAGAGAAAGTTGGTGAGTAGTACACCAACAAGAGGGACAACTCCTTCCTATCTATTCTAGTTGAATCACAGGGTTTCTAGTTGGTCTGTGTACACTACCATAGAGCCAGGAGTCCTTTGGTTGCTTCTCAAATAGCAAAGTCAGCCAGCAGTTCGTGGCAAGACCATAGGAGCACTGCAGAAGCTGCTCGTGTTTGTTGTTCATGGTGAAGACCAGAAGATCACAGTCACCGTCCAAGAGCAACTATTTGACAGTTGCATTGAGGTGAGTTTTTGTCAATGGACTTGCTCTAGGACTAGGTATAACTCGCTAAATGATCCTTCCAATTTCATAGTAGTTGACGCGATCTTGTTGTTATGGGAATACATATAGATAAATTTTTGTATCCACTTCTATACTTTGTGCCTGTATTTCCCAAAAAAAAATGAGATAGTAAAGTCACTCAAATCTAGGCTTTAGAATATGGCGAGATGCCTACTAATCCAACCTGGATTAAAAACCAGAGTATCAAACGCCATCACATCTTCAAGCCAATTTAGGAAAGATTGGAAACTCAAATTGGTTACAAAACACAAACAAACCTGAACCAGATTCACAAATCATCAGTTCGATCAACCCAAACTTGTTCCAGAAAATACCCAATTAGAACTCATCTTGAATGGGGATTCAATCGAGTTGCATTCAATGTGAATATAGGTAGAATTTAGGTTGTCATAGACCAATTTAGGCGCATCATAGATTACCATATCCATGTTTTAAATCCAATCCAAATTAGTTCAATTTGGCCATGATTCAAAGAAATCCATCCTAAATTCAACATATCAACTTTAGTTCATCACCAATTTAATCTATTAACATGGAAATATAGTCACATATTTAAGATCATAAAATCACTACTAAAACTCCAGCTTGTAATATCAATTAAGCATAAATTCAACCCATCTCAACTTTAGATACATGTACAACATTCAAAACATTAATTTATCCAATAAGAAACAAATAATGCTAAGAATAAATGTAACATGCTATATATTTTCTGTTCGTGTACTTATGGTGATCTTAAGTTCATTTTAGGTCAAGTGTATTTCCAAATATTACATTCAACCTTTTCAAATGAATTATTACCACTCATAAACAATTCTCATAATAAGCAAATTATGGTCTAGCATACACATCACATCTTTCATGAATTATTACAGGCTAGGGTTTCAAATCATGTAGCACATTCATGTCATACTTATCATATGATTAAGGTTATGCACTTTCACTTCATCAAAACATTAAATTATATTTACAAATCTTTCCAAAAGTGTTGGTATCAGACTTAACATAGAGACTAATATGGAGTTTAATGTTATCCTCATTTTGGTTAATTACAAATCCTCCCACTTTGGAAACATTTTTGTCATTAAATATTATGAGATCTTAAGGTGTTAGGGGAATTGTCTACAAAGGACAAAAAATAACATAAAGCACATATATGAATCATTCTTTGTGCAAGTTCATTCTATCATATATCAAAGTCCATGGTCAACATAGTATGATTTAAGAGACGACATAACATGATTATAACACCTTAATGAAGTTATCTTTATGTATTATTTTTCTTTATACATAATAAATCATCCATTTATTGCCACTACACTTGTTGTACAAGACTATATAGAGACTAAGTTCATGTTTCTTTTTTAATCTATCATACTAACATTATAGGGATAAGGAAAATTATAAGGGCTTAGTTTAATCAATTTACAGTTATATTTATTCATACCATAATGACCATTATTTTGAATACATATTTATCCAACAATCCTAATTTACATCTTTTGTTCTATCTTCATATACCATGACATCTTGTATGTATGTCTTAGTGTATTTTATACCTGATGACAACCTATTTTTTTGCACTCAATAGAAATTCACAATTCTATGGATAATGATGGATTTCTTTTCTTCAAATTTCCATTTTTCCCACATTTTGCACATTTTATAATATTCTCACAAGTGTCCATGTATTCTACATTTTCACCTATTTAATCCATTTATTTTACCCATTGTTACCTAGTTTAGGGATCTTTGTAAAGAAACCTTCATTTCAAATCAACTACAATTCACCCATCAATATTCTTTTTATAAGCCTTTTTTAAAATTTCCCATTTTAATTATCTTGAATAAGATGTTACCTTTGTCCCAAATATATTAAATTGTTTTTTACTAAATAATAATGAATTGTAATCATGAATTAATATTGTTTCTCTCTCCTTCAATATTATATGACTTTTACATGATATCCTCATTTTGTGTTTCTCCAGAACATTCCAAAAATATCTAGAAAATTGGGAGACATGCTTTATCCTACCTTCGACCCACCCAGTGGACAAGAGCCAGATCCATTCTCCAAGTGTCGCATGGAAGTTTGCCTCAACCTGCAAGGCATCTCTCATGATACATGGATGTGATCCACCCCATCTATCAAAAATTTCCAATTAGAAACCCCAAACGCTAAAATATACCTATAAAAAGAACCTCACATCCACAATATTATGGGCTCATTTTGTCTCTCTTGATGCAAGAGACTAAAATTCCCTCCCTTTGTTTTCTAATTCATATGACTAGAAGATCCTTCCTCTAGCACCAACTGCCCTGTTAAGTTGGTAGGCTACTCAAGAACTCCTATTTTCTCTATTGTATTCATAATTAGTAATATATACACATCATTTTCAAAGATCTAGACCAATCTCTAAAAAATCTCTCTCCCTCATCTCTCTCTCTACCTGCACATCAGGTATGTATTTCTACAGTGGGAGATCCTGAGACGATTGGGACTATGACACTCCTAAAAATGAGAGCCTTTAGGGCAATGATGGGAAAGACGTATCCATCTTTATCCCCGTAGGTTTTCTAATAAAAATACACTTTTATATTTTTTAACTTTTACTTTAATATACACCTTAATCACATTCGTTTCTAATCTATGATTTTCAAAAAGATTGCAATACCATTATCATACAAGATGGGGGTGCTATAACCTTCCACACTTGTAACATGATTGTTGAGTCTAGTCTCTGAAATCATGCACACCTTTTTTATCTAACCTTGGGAGGAGTAAAAATTGGATCTTTTGTATTTTCCATCAAATTTAGACATCAACCTCTATCTTTCCTTATTTTACAAGTAAAATCGAGTGGCAACTCTTAGGGTATTATTGCACCAACTTGTTTTTTCTTTTTTATTAATTCGAGCAACCATAGTATCACCCTCTCTGAGGGGATTTTTTAGGTCAGGGTCAATAGTTTGGCAACACTGATGGGGAAATTTAGATGATTTGAGTCGCATTTTTCCTTTTAGTCAGCTCATTATTACCGCTTCGTCGAGGTTTCTATTTTTCTATTTTTTTCTTTCATTCTTTCTTTTTTCCCTAAATCTAGTGTTTAAAAAAAACAAATTGACTACAAATATGAGAAATTTGTGCAAAAAAGTCTCCAATTTGTTTTCTATAAATTTGTTTCCATTAGAATACTCTATTCTCTCGAAAGAGGGAAAGTTTTTCTCTACCTTTTGTTTTACTACAATTTAGTAAATTGGGTGGAATCCTCTATTTTTCCAACAAAAAAGGGATTCTTTCATTGCTTTTCTTATCCTGTGAAAATAATTTTTGGCAATGCAACAACTACCACATTTTGTGATGATTTCAACTTTCAGGGTCAGCCTTACCTTCTCCTCTAAGATATTCTTTTGCTTCTCTCTTAGGGGTAGCCCATGCTTCCCTCATTTTTTTTCTTTCTCTTTTTTATTAAAGTAAAAATAAAATAAAAGGAAGTGAGAAAAGGTCGAAAAAAGTCTTCATGATAAATAAGATATTATATTTCTTGATAACTTTATGATTGTTTTCTTATACTCTTATCATATTTTTTTTCATGCTTTCTTATCATGGGATTTCTTAAGTAAATATTAAACACTTATACTTGCATTATGCACACCTACGAACTCATGCGTCATGCAGTGGGTGCCAACACTTATGTTGGATTCCTAAAAAGATGTGGGGTTGTTAGTAAAGGTAGCGGCACAACGTTATGATGGATGTCCGAATGTCATGAGGACAATCCCTATCCCAACACCCACGACTGATGATAGGCCTCTATTGTCACGAGGTATATTGTGAGAAATATTAATGTCCATTGAACTCTGTGTTACATTCCTATAGAGAAGTTAAGGACCAATCAATCCTATCTTAAGCTTTGTGTCAGTAAGAATGTGGGTCACATCTAAACTCATGTGCTAAAAAGGAAATTTATCTACTACATAATAATCATATGGTTGCTTGTGTTGTATTTTTTATGATTCTTGCATGCTTTGTTAATCTTAGGATTGTTGATAGATTTATGCTTTAAGATTATAATCATCATGTGTGGATTCTTCATCATTCTATAAAATACTCATGTTCAAAATAGTCTTATCAAAACAACAAAAATAAATCAACAATCTTATCATACCAATAATCTCTCACGATCTAAAGCGATATTATCATACCAATGATCTCATATGATCTCATAGGATCCCAACTAATTTCAAATAATCTCAATCATCAACACTCTTTTATCCATAATTTTCTATACCTAAAAATATTTCAGTGATCTTCAAAAATATCAAGTGATCTCTCACACCCCAACAATCTTCATTCACAAATCTTGATTGAACCATCTTTACAAAAAAGAAAAACTTTTGTTAGAGAAAAGAAATCTTTAGAAAAAAATCGACAACCTCTTTACTTTAAAAAAAACTATTTTTAAAAGAGAAAAATATTTTGAGAAATAAAAAAATCAAAAAAAAATTCAAATTTTTTTTTAAAAAAAAATCTAAAAGAAAAATCTCTATGAAAAATTCAAAAGAAAAATCTCTATGAAAAATTCAAAAGAAACTATTTTATTACTGATCTTGATTAGTTTATAAGATTTGTAGAGGAATATAGTAAATGATCTAGATATATATTCTATTGTCCATGTAGGAATTGTAGTAACAACTTGAAGATGACATTTTTGATAAAATTAAAAGTCATGTCATTTGAAATGACATTGTACAAGTATATACAAAATGATACTGGCATGCAGAGATTCCTACTATGATATCAATAGATTTCAAGTAATTGATTTCGATAAACATGATTTACACGATGTTAGATAGATGTGGGGTGAATGTTAGTGATCCACCTTTCTAATTTAGAAGCATCGTGCATGATGTTTAGAGACTGTTATATAGTGATCCACCTTTCTGATTTAGAAGCATTGTGACTGTTATATTTAGATTTTACTAAGTTTACGAAGATCAACATTGCATTCAGATTGTATATATGAAGGCTAACAAGAGATGGAGCAAGAAAAGCTTCACATTTTTTTGTCTTTGTTTATGCATTCACCTGAAGTAACCCCTTTATATTTTGACCTTTTCTTGACATGATTCATTGATTATTCAATTTCATAAGTTCTTTTTGGGTTAATTTCATTTCCCATTCAACTACCTTTGACGTCATTAAAATCGGTAGCAAACTAAACGGAGTGATATCCTGAAAGAGAAAAAACTAATTCAACACAATACAAGTCTCAATAAATCAGATATTTTATTGAAATAGCCACATTTAGTGCTATTCCTCAAGTCCGATGTTAGAAACAACCACATAAGTTGAAGTTTTTGTTTGCAATATAAAAGAATTTAACAATTAATAAAAAGGGAGAAAAACACTTGATGTGCATCGTGTTCTTCTAAATTATTTAGAGTCTGAATTTGTCTTAAAGTTAAACACCCAATCAAAGGCATTATCTTACATTCGATGTGAAACATATCATTTCAAGTGGGGGTGCTACGATGTGAAGAATTGTTTTTTATTTCCTCTTCTCAATGATATTTTATGACAAACCTTTGCAATTAAGCAACTATGATGCGGATAAATTGCCCGGTGTACCTCACATATAAGATGGTAGTATAGTAACTGCTGGGGAAGATAAAAAAATTCAATAAATTATAGCAATGGTGACAATCACATAGAATACGACTCTATTATTTTTCTAATTAAAGTTCTGTGTGGATTCTAATCAGCGACGTCCAATTTTTCGTAGAAGAGTTTCTTGAACACACTCATGAACTCCTCCTCAAGTGCAATAGTAACGAGCACGGCACCCTCCTCCCCATTGAGGTTTCGATGCACATACATGTACCCAGGGGACCGTATCTCGGCTTGGTTAACATAAAATGGCGTCCCCCATCCAAAGTCTAGGAAGTAATTGGGGATGCTGAGCCACTCAATGGCGACTAGGTCAGTGCAAGGAAGCATGGCCTTCCTTTGGCGTAGCTTCTCCTCGATGTGGACGTAGTCAATTAGCGAGTTGAGGTACTCGTCGTGGCGAAGGTGGGCTTTGGCGAGCTCGATCTTTTGCCCGACATCAGCAACAGAACCAGCGACTACCTCATCTGCCGTGGCTTCAGCCCTCATGTACAGGATGGCGTTGCCGAGGTACGCAGCGGGTAAGGGTGGACGAAGGCGGGAGCGGATGTTCCCGTAGATATACAATCGAGTTTCTGAATTTGGATCGAGGCGGCGTGCCATACAAGCGCACTTCCATGCGTGGGCAACGACGGCGGAATACGTAGTGAGCTTCTTGCCGCCACTACCTTGTGCGCCATCTGTTTTGAGATTGGACACCTGCGATTTTGAGAGTTGCAGCGTCGCCGTGGCAATACGCTGCGTAGTCACGACGGCATCCCTGGTGGCGGTCGTAAGGAACAAATCATATTCGTGGTGGTCGAAATGGATGGACGGTGGAGACCGAGCGTTGAGAAGCGACCGGTCAAGAAACGGAGGGGTGATTTCGGACGGGTGAACTCCCCGGGTTACGTCGGCCCAGGCGTTGATGAACTGGAGCGCAGCAGTACCGTCGGCGACTAAGTGGTGCACCGCCATACCCACGCAGACACTGCCGCAGTTGAAGTACGTCACCTGGAAAAGTACGGCGGGGCAAGGTGGAGTTGCTGAGGCTGTCCGTTCCACAATCAGGAGACGACCAAGGGCGGGGCTAGGGCTGAAGTCGCCGAACTCATCCATCGTTACTTCGCAGGACGCCGTCGAGAAACAGACGCCCTTTCCAGTGCACTTCAGCTCGACACGGCCATCGTCGTCGTTGTAACCGAGTTCGCCGGCGAAAGGGTAGAACGGGACGAGGACCTTGGACAGAGATGTTGCCAAGGCCTCCTCTTGGAAGAAGCTTGTCGTGTTGCCCGTAGGCTTGTAGAGATTGAGGATCGTTGTGTAGCACATATTGGAACCAAGGACGTCGAGGTTGGACAGCCAAATAGAGTGGCTGGGCGTGGGCTCTGCAGGCGTCACGTATGCCGAGCTCAACGTCTTTACAACAGTCTCTCTTCTGTTGGCCACCATGATCCCCTGTTAGCCTCAATTTCTCTGAGTTATCTCTTTCCTCACTGAAGATCTCGTTTCGCCTTGGTTTGCAGCGTCTGCTACTACGCTATCTGAAAGTTACGTTATATAGAGCGCTAACAGTGCTGCCGTCCTATGAATGGCGGCACCACGCATACGGCTGCTGCCGATTTTATTTAGAGTTTTTTCATTTTATAACTAAAACGTTTGCAAATTGTTTTTTGGGTAGTGGGGACTTTCATCCTTGTCCAAGTTAGTCAGGATAGAGAACAACTAATTACATCTACAAATGACTTTTTTAGTCTCTCATGTAGTGTCCTAACGGGATTTGCTGAGACTCAATCCCACAACTTACACTTCACAAGCAGTAGCTTTGACTAATTGAATTAACTGGCAATTGCATAATGTTTACAAATTATAAACCCACACCAAGTCTTTTTTTTATTTTCTTCAACACCATTATCACCAAAAATATTTAAATTTTAGTCAATCTGGGACAAAGAAATATATGTATATGTATGGGTTATTCACAAATCGGACAAATTGAATCCAAATTGCACGCAAAACATTAAAAAAAGGAAAAAAAAGAAAAAAATCTTAAACAAATACAGTGTATTTATTTTTATATTCTCATGCACTTTACCAGAGGCAAAAAAGTAATACTTTTAGTTTGTTCTAATAAGAGAAACATCTAATTTTTTGTATAATGGTCCAACCCGGACCAATTTAAAACCAATAACCAGATTGTTTGGTAAATTACAAATCCATACTGAGTCCGTTTTTTATATTCTCCTTCATTATTACTACATATGGAAATTTAAATTCTAATCAATTAGGGTTAGAGGGTACTCAAATTTGTGTATGATAGTACAACACAAACTTACTTGGGCCTAAATAGTTTGCAAAATTTCGAATACATATTGTGACCCTTTTGGAAATGGGTCTCAACATAGGTGAATTTTTTTTACAAATAATATGGGTTCGGTTTAAACTGTCATATACAAGCCCACAAAATTCTCTAATATCAACCAACTAACATACATTTTGTGCGGTAATTGTATAAGAGAATTACGTAAGATATTGTCATAATACCATAATTGCCTCATGACATGAGTCCATACAGAATACTCACAATTTACGTTACATACTTAAAAGATATATCTTGGAAGACGAGAGACAAATTTATCTGCCAAACCTTTTGTGAATGTCAAATCTCAATGATCTGAAGAAAAAATTGAAAGATGTAGAATATGCTATCATGATAGTCCTATTTATGATATGTTAGATCAAGTCAGTAGTATAGCATGCGTCCTATCAAATTTTATAGGACAACCAATCACAATGTAGTGTTTCCTTCTCATTCCTCTTTAAAACCCAACTCTTTAAAAATTAGGAGAGAGAAATGCAGAAGATGCTCTATTACGAAATCCTATTGGATCCTATCAAGTTTTTATAGGACTCGTCCCATAGGACAGGGGTCGTTGGTGTTGTAAGAGGGAAATATAACTATTACCTAAAAGGTCAAAGATTCTAGGGGCAAACAAAAGAAAATAATTATAGTTTGTTTCACATGCACCACCATTCTAGCACACTTTATGTACGGCCACATCACAGGTTGCATGTAATGCCTTGAAGTGTTGAAAATTACTTGTCATAGGAGAGATCTTAGTGAGATAATACGAGTGTGATTTCCTTTAGTCCAATCATATAACAAGATATTAGCAGGTCTTTGAATGTTAAACTATCACGTCGTGTCCCAAGAATGGTGATTTGTAACGACCCTCAAAAATTAAAGTAGAAATAAAAATAATGAAATACCCTATTAGTAGGTCTCTTCCATTGGCCACCATGATTGCCCCTACTAGCGTCACTTTCTCTGAGTTCTCTCTTTCCTCACTGAAGGTCTCATTTCGCCTTGGTTTGCAGCATATGTTAAATACCCTATCTGAAAGTTACATTATATAGAGTGCTAACAATGCTATCAGAATGGTGGCACCACGGGTACGGCTGTTGCTGATTTTATTTGGAGTTTTTTCATTTTATAAATATAATGTTTGTAAAAAAATTTGGATAGTGGAGACTTTCACTTGTATCCAATGTAATCAGGAGAGAGAACAACCAATTATTTCTGCAAATGGCATTTTTGGTCCCTCCTGTAGTGTCCCAACAAGATTCGCTGAAATTCAACTCCACAACTTTCACATCACAAGCAGCAACCTTGACCAACTAAGCTAGCCGACAAGTAAATAATGTTTACAAATTGTGAACGCACACTGAAGTCCTTTTTAATATTCTCCTACACCATTACGACGGAAAAAGATTTAAATTTTAGTCAAACGAGGATAGAGAAATATATGTATATGTATGTGTTATGACCCGTTTTAAAGCCTATTGGTAAGCAATATGATTTGAGCCTAATTAAATTTATTTGAGTTAATTTATGTGCTCATGAGGTAGTTAGTGAATCATTAACTTGATTTAGTTGAATCAGGCACATAAGATCAATTGGTGCATAATTAAGATGATTAATTTGAGTAAAGTAATAATTGGATGCAATTGGAATGTTGAATCAGTAAAACAATGTGATTAGCATGTTTTCATGCCTTGGGTTTGTAGTGGGCCTCATTCTTGAAGTTTCGTAAAAGAAATCATTTGAATCGGATATTCGAGGCAAAAGATACGAGAATTTCAAGTTTTAGGGTTGGAAATGTAATTTTTCCATTTATTTACCCATTTAAGTGGGTCGGCAACCTGTTAATTATCTCATTCCTTTTATTAGCTCCCGATAGATCAGCTTGAGCGGCGCACAGGGTGCAGGCCACAGGTGATCGCAGGAGGCGATCTTGGCGATTTCCTCGCAGCAGCTCATTCTGCTTCTCTTCTACTTCTCTTCTTCTTCTCTTCTTCCTTCCTCCTTTCTTCTTCTCCCACCACCCACTCTTCCCACCATACAAAGCAAGCTGCTGCTCATCAGCTTGGCTGCGGCAAGCTACTGCTTTCTAGCAGTGCCGTGCGTGGCTGGAGGAGGAGAAATTAGGGCTGTCAAAGCTCCAGATCCAGGTATTGGACATCGGCTAGAAGGTTTGAACCACAAACCACCATCAATTCAGCGCCTACTAGCCCATTTCCAGTTGGACGTAAAGTTCCTGTTCGTGAATAGGAGTTCCTAAAGGATTTATTGAAAGGTTAAAGACGATCCGAAACCGCCTAGAATCCGGCCTTGGACGCATCTCCGAACGAATCCGGATAGACCAAATCGTTGTGAGTGGGGTTTCATTTATTTATCATTAATAAACTCAGGCGTCTGAATATTTTCTGTTTTGTGCGCGAATTACACTGATATTGGACGTTATCAGGCGTCGGGCAGCGTTTGGCGTCGCCCGACTTTTTATTTCATAAAATGCTTCTAGACGTTGTTATATGATTTAGTTTAGCATCTGATCAGTGTGGATTGAATTGATGAATTTATATGGTTCATTGGAACTTGAAATACGTAATATAATTGATGAGAATGATGGAATTTTCTGTATTACAGTTGCAATGTATATGCTGATTAAAGACGGTTGTTTAGCATTGAATCTGGATAAGTGATATTGAGTCATGTTTAAAGATGACAAATGATATATATGTGTTTTTAAGTGATATTCAGAATGTGGAATAAGTATGAAATGTGATTTTCCTGTTTAAATGTTTATATGTTAATCAGTTAATAGACTTAGGTGCCCTAACACCGTAGAACTCCTTTGACAGGTCTGCTTCTTAGGGGTGAAACTCGTGTCCAACATCAACGCGTGCGATGTCACGGTGGCACGAGGATGGAAAGACAGTGTTCAACAACAACGTGTGCGATGTCACGGTGGCACTGGAGTAAATAGGGGTTATTCAACAACAACGCGTGCGATGTCACGGTGGTAACCCAGACCTCCTGAGCCTGTGTACTCAGGTTAGAGGAGGAGTTCAGAGCACTCGATGTAGTGCAGTGAGGCCGATGAGCCTGAAGGCCGATGAGCCTGTGGGTCATGTAGCAGAACAGGGCTGGAAGTCAGACTTAGCATTCCCCGGGTGTGTCGCTAAGTCTTGTACGGTGGGATCGTAGTTCGCTACGGATCTTTATATGCAGAGTACACTGCATATGATTAGGGCATAATAATGATATAATTATGTAATTATATGGGATCACAGTAAACTTAATATGTTAAGAGATCTGAATTTCTGTACCAATTCTCTATATCAGTTTATTTGTTTAAAATATCTGATGTTGCTTGAAATGAGGTTGTTATCTGTAAATCTGCTATGTCATTAGAACTGCTCTGTTTAGTACTGCACTTATCTCTTATTTCAATTTTATCTATCCGATGAGTTGTTTATTGATAGCTAAATGAAATGCTATTCACTGAGCGAGTAGGCTCATCCCTCTACTCAAACATTTTCAGGTTAACAACAGCCAGAGGAATCTGAAGGATCTTTTCATCCTAACGCTTAGTCTGTAGAAGGTATATGTAGTTAGTTTAGTTAGAGGTCTCTTAGTCCTTTCCCCTCGATCCTTGGGACATGGTGTGGGTGAGAGAGAGTGTGTATGTGGAATGTGTATAAAGATGTAAATTAATTGTTATGTTTACTTTCTGTTAAACAATGTTACATGTTGTAAACTCTATTTACGTACTCTAGCCAGTTTAGTTGAAATGCTTCCGCAATAGTTTATTATGTTTTAGTTTACAGCAATAATCTGGATATCATTACGAGGTTTTAAAAAAAGGAAAAGTTCTCAGTGATTTGTTTATGTGATAATCCCTCCGTCGCGCCCTAATCTCGTGATTAGTGGTTAGTGTGAGATCGGGGTGTGACATTTTGGTATCAGAGCCTAGGTTGAGTACATAGTTACTCAGAGTCCAAGTCAGGGGACGATAAGAGACCAATAGGATTAAGGTTTAGGTGTCTTTCTACTATCTGTAGTTTTCTAACAGGAAATATTCTGTTATATCATTACAGATGGCAGAAAGAGGCTTTGATCGTGATGATCAGGCTGAGAGCCATGTTGGCCCTGACCCACTGTGCTTGGGTCCAGGTGGTGGTGACCATGTGGATGAAGCATCCCAGATGTACAGAATGTTTCTGGAGACCAGAGAGAGGTACAAGGCTGATATATGAGCTTCTACTTCTACCAGCAGTAAGGATCTGATGCGATCGTATGAGCTTGTAAAGAAGCTTGGTGGTACAGAATTCAGTGGTACTACAGATCCTGCAGAGGTAGATGAGTGGTGGAGACAGGTAGAGAAGGTCTTTCGCCTGATGGAGCTTCCAGAAGAGAAGAAGATTAATCACACCGTTTATCTTCTGACAGGTGATGTAGAGTTGTGGTGGCACGGTGTGGAGGATAAGAAGAGAGGTACAGAGCTTTCTTGGCAGGATTTCTCTGAAGAGTTTCATCTTAAGTTCTATCCACCTACCTTCCTTAATGAAAAAATCAGGCAGTTACAGAACATTAAGCAGGGGAACATGTCAGTTACTGAGTATGAAGCGCTTTTCACCCGGTTAGCAAACTTCTGTCCGCAACTTGTTCCCGACAACATAGAAAGATGCAGAAGGTTTCAAGAAGGGCTAAGGCCAGAGATTCGGAATATAGTTTCTGCTACTAGTAGGAGGAACAGAGAGAACTTTGGTGAGTTTGTTGAGGCTGCTAGACAGGTTGAGGAATCTGTGAATGCTGACAAGGTGCCTGAGTCTAAGAAGAGATCTGCAGATTTCAGTAGAGGACAGTCCAGTAGTGGATACAGAGGTGGAGGTAGAGGTTTCTTTTCTAAACTCGAACGTGGATTTAGCTGTTTCAGTAGGCAGAGACCTGAGGATGTTACTTCTTCTAGAAGCAGAAGGAGATACAACCCCGGGAGATGGGGTAGCGCGTCTAGTGGACAGTCTTCTGGGTCGTCAATGTCAGTGACAGGTCCCCAGAAACAAGAGATGCCGCCATGTGACAACTGTGGAAAAATACATACTGGTTCGTGTTGGGGTGCAAGTTGTTTTGTCTGCAGACAAGTGGGACATTTTAGAAAGGAATGTCCTCAACTTCGACAAGGAGCATCACAAGCTTTCCAGCCTCAGTACCATGATGTTCCGAGTTCTTCTGTGGCTTCTGGGTCTAGAGGTGGTGGTGTGCCTAGTGGAAGGAATGGTCAGAGAGGACAGCGTGGCAGAGGGAGAGCTTCAGCACGTTTCTTTTCTTTGACACCTCAGGAAGGTATAATCTCTTCACAAGTCATTACAGGAGAAATGCTTTTATTTAATAGTATACCAGTTTCAGTTTTGATAGATCTGGGTGCTACTCACTCTTTCATACGACGTTCTTTAGTTGGTGAACTTAATTTGTTAACTCAAGAATTGGTAGATGAGTTAGTGTTGAGAGTTCCACTAGGTGGACCAACGGTTCTGACTGAGTTCTGTCCCGGATGTTTGTTATCTTTTGGAGGTTACACCTTTGCTACTAATCTCATACCCTTAGATGTCAATACTTTTCAAGTCATCTTGGGTATGGATTGTCTTGAGACATATCGAGTGCAACTCGATTGTTGGAAGAAGGAAGCTACCTTTCAACTAGGTGAATTTTCTTGTGTCTTTACTGGAGACAGGAAAGTTCTGCCTACGTGCATAGTATCAGCTGTTGTAGCTGATAAGATGCTACAGAAAGGATGTGAAGCATTCCTTGCTCATGTGGTTGACACTAGAGCAGAGAAGAGCACCGCCAGTGTTTATGATGTGCCCGTGGTTCGTGAGTTTTCTGATGTTTTTCCAGAAGAGTTGCCAGGCTTACCTCCTGTCAGAGACATTGATTTTGAGATTCAGTTATATCCAGGTAGTCATCCAGTTGCACTGCCAGCTTATAGAATGGCACCTGCAGAGTTGAAGGAACTCAAGGTGCAGCTGCAGGAGTTACTGGATAAGGGTTTCATCAGACCCAGTTCTTCGCCGTGGGGTGCTCCAGTCCTGTTTGTTAAGAAAAAGGATAGTATTATGCGTCTTTGCATAGATTATAGGCAACCGAACAAGATCACTATTAAGAACAAGTACCCTTTGCCAAGAATAGACGATATGTTTGATCAGTTGCATGGAGCGACGATCTTCTCTAAAATAGATTTGAGATCTGGATATCATCAGCTCAGAATAAAGGCCTCTGATATTCCCAAGACAGCTTTCAGAACCAGGTATGGGCATTATGAGTTTCTGGTCATGTCGTTTGGGCTGACCAATGCCCCAGCAGCCTTTATGGATATGATGAATCGGATTTTCAAACCGTTCCTAGATCAGTTTATTCTAGTCTTTATAGATGATATTCTGATCTACTCCAGAGATGATGTACAACATGAGCAACACCTGAGAGTAGCGTTGCAGTTGTTGAGGCAACACCAGCTGTATGCTAAGTTTAGCAAGTGTGAGTTCTGGTTGGCCGAGGTAGCATTTCTTGGACATGTTATCTCGAGAGATGGAGTTAGCGTTGACCCTAAGAAAGTTGATTCTGTACTTCAGTGGGAAAAACCTAAGACTCCTACTAAGATTAGAAGTTTTTGGGTTTAGCAGGCTATTACAGAAGGTTTATACAGAACTTCAGTGTGCTAGCATCACCCTTGACACGTTTGACAAGGAAGAATGCACCGTTTGTTTGGTCTGATAACTGTGAGAAGAGTTTTCAGATCTTGAAAAGGAAGTTGACCACAGCGCCAGTGTTGGTTTTGCCTGAGGCAGATAAAGGTTATACAGTGTTCTGTGATGCTTCCAGGAGGGGTTTAGGCTGTGTGTTGATGCAAGAAGGCAAGGTTGTGGCCTATGCATCTAGACAGCTTAAGAAGAACGAAGAGAACTACCCTACTCATGATCTGGAATTAGTTGCTATAGTTCATGCTCTTAAGACATGGCGTCACTACCTGTATGGTGAGACATGTCAGGTGTTTACAGACCATAAGAGTTTGAAGTATATCTTCACTCAGAAGGATTTGAATCTGAGACAACGCAGATGGCTTGAGCTGATTAAAGATTATGAGGTGACAATCGATTATCATCCTGGTAAAGTGAATGTTGTGGCAGATGCTTTAAGTAGAAAGTCGAGCTCAACAGCTGATGCATTTTCTATGGCATGTTTCAAGAGAGACTTGCTTGTAGATATGCGAAAGTTGAACTTAGACTTGGATGTGTCTGGACAGAGTGGGTTGATTGCTCAGATGCAGGTCAAACCTACTTTCTATGATCAGATTAAGGTGTTGCAACAGTGTGATGACGAGTTGTGGCAGGTTATGCAGGATATGTCAGAAAATAAAAGGTCAGAATTCAGGTTTTCTGACGATGGTGTGTTGTATCTTCATGACAGGTTGTGTGTACCTAGGAACAGTGAGCTGAAAGAGAAGATTCTTGAATAAGCGCATGCTTCTATGTATGCTATGCATCCAGGTAACACAAAAATGTACAGGAATCTCAAAGAGCTGTACTGGTGGTCTGGTATGAAAAGAGATGTGGCTGAGTACGTGGCTAGATGTGGAGTGTGTCAGCAGGTTAGAGCTGAGCATCAGAAACCTGCTGGTACCTTGCAGTCGCTTCCTATACCTGAATGGAAATGGGAACACATCACGATGGATTTCGTAATAGGGTTACCCAGGACGCCTAGAGGTTCAGACTCGATATGGGTGATTGTGGATAGACTAACTAAGTCTGCTCACTTTCTTCCTGTCAAGTCAACCTTTAATGTTCTGAAGCTGGCCAAGATATATGTGGACGAGGTAATCAGATTGCACGGTATTCCAGTTTCCATTATTTCTGACAGAGACCCTAAGTTCACATCCAGGTTTTGGGATCAGTTACATCGTGCGTTGGGCACAAGGTTGAGGTTCAGTACAGCGTTTCACCCGCAGACGGATGGTCAGTCTGAGAGGACCATTCAGACTCTTGAAGACATGCTGAGAGCATGCGTTCTATAGTTTAGAGGTAACTGGGAAGAACACTTAAGTCTGATGGAGTTTGCATATAACAACAGCTACCATTCTAGTCTTGGAATGGCCCCATATGAAGCTCTATATGGAAGAAAGTGTAGATCACCAGTTTGTTGGTACGAGGTTGGCGAGAAAGAAATTCTTGGACCTGAGATAGTCGATATGACTATAGAGAATATATCTGTGATCAGGGAGCAGTTGAAAGCTGCTCAGGACAGACAGAAAAGTTATGCAGAGAGACGACGTCGACCTCTTGAGTTTGAGGTTGGTGATGAGGTTTATCTGAAAGTTTCACCGTGGAAAGGAGTGCTAAGGTTTGGCAAGAGAGGTAAATTGACTCCTAGGTATATGGGCCCATATCCTATCATTGAGAGGATTGGACCTGTAGCCTACAGGTTGGATTTTCCGTCTGAGTTGGAAAGTCTTCATGATGTGTTTCATGTGTCTATGCTTAAGAAATGTTACCCTGGTACAGAGAAGATAGTTGACCCAGAACCTGCACAGCTTAGATCAGATGTGTCCTATGTTGAGGGACCAATCCAGATAGTTGATCAGAGGATCAAGAAGCTTAAGAACCGTGAGATACCATTGGTGAAGGTTCTGTGGAGGAATCATAACCTTGAAGAAGCTACGTGGGAGCTTGAATCTGAGATGCGTAGCAAGTTTCCTTTTCTCTTTTAGGAATTTCGGGACAAAATTCTTATAAGGGAGGGAGATTGTTATGACCCATTTTAAAGCCTATTGGTAAGCAATATGATTTGAGCCTAATTAAAGATATTTGAGTTAATTTATGTGCTCATGAGGTAGTTAGTGAATCATTAACTTGATTTAGTTGAATCAGGCACAAAAGATCAATTGATGCATAATTAAGATGATTAATTTGAGTAAAGTAATAATTGGATGCAATTGGAATGTTGAATCAGTAAAACAATGTGATTAGCATGTTTTCATGCCTTGGGTTTGTATTGGGCCTCATTCTTGAAGTTTCGCAAAAGAAATCATTTGAATCGGATATTCGAGGCAAAAGATACGAGAATTTCAAGTTTTAGGGTTGGAAATGTAATTTTTCCATTTATTTACCCATTTAAGTGGGTCGGCAACCTGCTAATTATCTCATTCCTTTTATTAGCTCCCGATAGATCAGCTTGAGCGGCGCACAGCGTGCAGGCCGCAGGTGATCGCAGGAGGCGATCTTGGCGATTTCCTCACAGCAGCTCGTTCTGCTTCTCTTCTACTTCTCTTCTTCTTCTCTTCTTCCTTCCTCCTTTCTTCTTCTCACACCACCCACTCTTCCCACCATACAAAGCAAGCTGCCGCACAGCAGCTTGGCTGCGGCAAGCTACTACTTTCTAGCAGTGCCGTGCGTGGCTGGAGGAGGAGAAATTAGGGCGGTCAAAGCTCCAGATCCAAGTATTGGACATCGGCTAGAAGGTTTGAACCACAAACCACCATCAATTCAGTGCCTACTAGCCCATTTCCAGTTGCCCGTGAATAGGAACAGTGAAGGATTTATTGAAAGGTTAAAGACGATCCGAAACCGCCTAGAATCCGGCCTTGGACGCATCTCCGAACGAATCCGGATAGACCAAATCGCTGTGAGTGGGGTTTCATTTATTTATCATTAATAAACTCAGGCGTATGAATATTTTCTGTTTTGTGCACGAATTACGCTGATAACGGACGTTATCAGGCGTCGGGCAGCGTTTGGCGTCGCCCGAGTTTTTATTTCATAAAATGCTTCTAGACGCTGTTATATGATTTAGTTTAGCATCTGATCAGTGTGGATTGAATTGATGAATTTATATGGTTCATTGGAACTTGAAATACGTAATATAATTGATGAGAATGATGGAATTTTCTGTATTACAGTTGCAATGTATATGCTGATTAAAGACGGTTGTTTAGCATTGAATCTGGATAAGTGATATTGAGTCATGTTTAAATATGACAAATGATATATATGTGTTTTTAAGTGATATTCAGAATGTGGAATAAGTATGAAATGTGATTTTCCTGTTTAAATGTTTATATGTTAATCAGTTAATAGACTTAGGTGCCCTAACACTGTAGAACCCCTTTGACAGGTCTGCTTCTTAGGGGTGAAACTCGTGTCCAACATCAACGCGTGCGATGTCACGGTGGCACGAGGATGGAAAGACAGTGTTCAACAACAACGCGTGCGATGTCACGGTGGCACTGGAGTAAATAGGGGTTATTCAACAACAACGTGTGCGATGTCACGGTGGTAACCCAGACCTCCTGAGCCTGTGTACTCAGGTTAGAGGAGGAGTTCAGAGCACTCGATGTAGTGAAGTGAGGCCGATGAGCCTGAAGGCCGATGAGCCTGTGGGTCCTGTAGCAGAACAAGGCTGGAAGTCAGACTTAGCATTCCCTGGGTGTGTTGCTAAGTCTTGTACGGTGGGATCGTAGTTCGCTACGGATCTTTATATGCAGAGTACACTGCATATGATTAGGGCATAATAATGATATAATTATGTAATTATATGGGATCACAGTAAACTTAATATGTTAAGAGATCTGAATTTATGTACCAATTCTCTATATCAGTTTATTTGTTTAAAATATCTGATGTTGCTTGAAATGAGGTTGTTATCTGTAAATCTGCTATGTCATTAGAACTGCTCTGTTTAGTACTGCACTTATCTCTTATTTCAATTTTATCTATCTGATGGGTTGTTTATTGATAGCTAAATGAAATGCTATTCACTGAGCGAGTAGGCTCATCCCTCTACTCAAACATTTTCTGGTCAACAACAGCAATAGGAATCTGAAGGATCTTTTCATCCTAATGCTTAGTCTGTAGAAGGTATATGTAGTTAGTTTAGTTAGAGGTCTCTTAGTCCTTTCCCCTCGATCCTTGGGACATGGTGTGGGTGAGAGAGAGTGTGTATGTGGAATGTGTATAAAGATGTAAATTAATTGTTATGTTTACTTTCTATTAAACAATGTTACATGTTGTAAACTCTGTTTACGTACTCTAGCCAGTTTAGTTGAAATGCTTCCGCAATAGTTTATTATGGTTTAGTTTACAGCAATAATCCGGATATCATTACGAGGTTTTAAAAAAAGGAAAAGTTATCAGTGATTTGTTTATGTGATAATCCCTCCGTCGCGCCCTAATATAGTGATTAGTGGTTAGTGTGAGATCGGGGTGTGACAGTATGTGTTACTTAAAAACTAAACAATTTAAGTATAAACTTTACACAAAATCTGAAACAAATATTGTGTGATTGTTTTTATATTCTCCTACACTTTACCATAGGTGAAAAAGTTATAATTTTAGTTTGTTCGAATAAGAGAAAGACCCATTTTTTAGAATGGTCCACCCGAACCAAGTTAGAAACAAGAACTAGATTGTTTGGTTAATTACAAATCCATACTGAGTTCATTTTTTAATTCTCCTATATAATTATAACATATGAAAATTGAAATTTTGATCAATTTGGGTAAGAGGATACCAGATTTGTGTACGATATTACAACACAAATATACTTGGGCCTAAATTTGCTGCAAAATTTTGGAACCATATTGAGACCCTTCTGAAAATAGTTTCTACATAGGTTCAAAAATTTTACAAATAACATTTGGGACTGGGTTCAACTATTATATACAAGCCCAAAAAAATCTCTAACCTCAACCAACTAATGTACATTGTTTTGGTAATTGTATAGGAGTGTTACGTAAGATATTATCATAATGCAATAATTGCCTCATGACATGAATCCATACATAATACTCACAATTTATGTAACACACTTAAAGAGATTTCTTTGCAGACAAGAGCTACCAATTTAACAGTCAAACCTTTTCGAATGGTGAATCTCAATGATCTAAAGACAAAATTGAAAGATGTAGAATATTCCATCATGACAGTCCTATTTATGATATGTTGGATGTGTTGTTAGAGGGATGCATAACTATTTGCTAAAAGGTCAAAGATAGTAAAGGCCAACAAAAGAACATAATGATGATTTGTTTCACATGCACTACCTTCTTGCACACTCTATGTATGATCACATCAGATGCTGCGTGTCCTGCCTTGAAGTGCTGGAAATTACTGGTCATATGAGAGGTCTTAGTAAGATCAGTACAAGTGTGATTTCCTTTAGTCCCATAATATAACAAGATACGAGCATGTCTCTAAATTTTGAAACTATTACAACGTGACTCAAGAAAGACCATCTGTAACGACCCTCAAACATTAAAGTAGAAATAAAAATTATTAAATATTTAGGTCTTAAAAATTATTTATGTTTAATAAAGGTGAAACCCTAGGTTGATCTAATTTGAGTTTCATTTGTTCAATTAAGCTGATACCATGATTATTTAGTATGCTTCAAATGATTTAATACCTCATCAAGAGATTATTTTAACCCCTACATGAATCATATACATAATGTATATACACTTATTCACATCGATGTCAATTAATGCAAAAAACCTAGTATTAATTATGAAATGATAACCAGATAATGTTTTAATGATAAATTGGCCATATAATAATGTATCTCTGTGATTGATGGCACAATTCCTTAGAGTTATTATCAATGCATTAATTACCATAATTAGATAATAATGTAAAATACATTTTCCCTAACTCATATCTAAAATATAATTTGATATTTGAATTCATCATGGTTGAATTATAAAACCTACCAAATTTGGTTAATTTTAGATAATCCTAAATGCTTCAAAATACATAAGAAAGAAAAAGGAAGAGATAATGCCTATTGACCTAATTATTTAGTTAGACACGTGCTTATCTTTTTTTTTGGTAACTCAGGAGACTCGTAAGGCTAGTGTCGAACCCAATCTGGGGAGCTCAACCCCATCCCGTAAGGAGTGTAGCCCATTAAGTCGTGCAAAGGCCGACTGCGCTACGGGAGAAATAATGTATCTCTCTTATTGATGACACAATTCCTTAGAGTTATTATCAATGCATTAATTACCATAATTAGATAATAATGTAAAATACATTTTCACTAACTCATATCTAAAATATAATTTGATATTTGAATTCATCATAGTTGAATTATCAAACCTACCAAATTTGGTTAAATTTAGATAATCCTAAATGCTTCAAAATATATAAGAAAGAAAAGGGAAGAGATAATGCTTATTGACCTAATTATTTAGTTAGACATGTACTTATCTTTTTTTTTGGTAACCCAAGAGACTTGTAAGGCTAGCATCGAGCCCAACATGGGGAGCTCAACCCCATCCCGTAAGGAGTGTAACCCATTAAGTCGTGTAAAGGCCGACTGCGCTACGGGGGAAATAATTCCGAACATCGCCATCAAGGGGATTCAAACCCGGGACCCTTCATGAGAGGCCCCGTGATGCGACTACCTGAGCTACTGCTAGTCGGCTTGACATGTGCTTATCTTATATATAGCAAAGTTATTCTGTCATGCACAATTGATAAAAACCCCACTATTTCTGATCCATGAGATGGGGATTTGGTGGAAGGGACTTTGTCTCCTACCTCTCGCGGAGTCCATGCGGAAGAAGGGAACAATACCCCAACCCCTTTTCCTCTGATAACTCTTTCTTCCCTTAATGGTTTTTCTTTGTCTGACCGCCAACACATTTTGGAGAGCACTCCGTGTCGAACAATCTATAAATCAGACCCTAATAGCTCTCCTTCTAACAATGCCTAAATCTCCTCCATAGTCAGTCGTCGAAACAAGTCCTCCACGCCACCATGTTAGATCCCACCGCCTCGTATGATCTATAAATCTTCCCTGGACTGCATACGAGTCTCCTCTGCCGTCAATTGTAGCCAAGACACCCTGAGACATCACCCCAATGACATTTTCTTCATCAGAGCCGGCGAGCACCAGTGGGAAGCTCAGGCTTTCCCATTTCAATTATATCATTCATAAGTATCCTAAGACCCTAAGATTTCTTTTACACATGCCCGTAGTTTATCCCATTTACCTAAACTCTATACCCACAAGCCTAGTTTTATGCCTGTGAATCTCGACCTCTGGCCATGTTTCTGGCCCTATTCAGGCCACAAAAACCCATCACTTGCCTTCGATATATCAGTTCAAATCTATATTCATGCTGGGTTCCTGCCCGTTGTCTCTATCTCATGGTCTTCAAATGCGAGCTCAGCTGCTATGTTCTCATGGACATCATAGGGACATTCACGGCTTTAAGGGTCAATAGAGAATGTTGTTTGTGTTGTTGAATTCATTAAGCTTCTAAGGACTCAGTGAATGCTTTTATTCAATATTTTTATCCCTTTTCTTTTTTACTGCCTTCTTGAACATACTAGCCATTGCGAAATATAGCAGTGGTATTGTACTTCTCCTCCTGGCATCTCTTTGCGGTCGATAGATTCACAAAAGTGAGGAGATCTCACTGGAAACCTTATATTGAATTAGTCTTGATAAAGTTTCCAAGTTGGTTTGAGTACCAGAACTTGTTCTAATGGATTTGAGGTATGATTGAAGAAGTTGAACATACCAGACATATTTTTCCTGATAATATCCCCATATATTTGTTTGATGTATCACACATGTGTGGGTATTTTCATATTTGGAACGTATTCATTTGATTTCATAGACACCAGTAGTGAGACTAGGCTAATAGTCTTTATCTCCTATCACAAAGCCTAGTTCAGGCCCATAATGCGAGGTTATACTATTCCCTCCGTATGTACTATCCTCAATTTTCGGATTTTTTTTGTTTTTCCTAATCTCTTATTGGTCATAACTTTACAAATTCATATCTTTTGCATCCAATTTTAGAAACTTGTGTTTAAGTACTCATTCGATAGGTCCTGGGACAAGCAACCTCCCTGACCCATTACTTGACCCTAAATTCCAAACTAATTCTGAAAATTAATTAGAAAACATACACCTATGCTAATAAAGTAAAATCAATTCATGACTATGTTATACACATGGATCTACTTTTAGTGTAAGGTGAGTGGATCATGTACATTCAATATAATTCTAGTATTCTGGGTGTACATTATAAGTTTATATATTTATGATTACTCAATTAAAGTGCTTTTATTCTATTACTTTGTTTATGCTCATGAAAATCACACACATACTATGAATTGATGTTTTTCTACTAATTTCATGACAATGCTTTCAATTGGAATACTATGTATCACTTCCATTCTATTTAATCAAGAAATCATGATAACAATGTATAAATGTAAGAAATCATGCTATGTTAATATAATCTTCTCGATCAGATTATACGAGCCTTAACCGGCCTTATGTGATCCTTTAGTGGCATTATGAGCTATGTGGGAGAATTGAGGCTTAATCGGCCATATGTGATCCTTAACTAGCCTTACGTCAGCCTTAATTAGCCTCATGAGCGTTGTGGGGGAAATAAGAGAGAAAAACTATATTAACTCAAGTTAAAACACACATCATTATGTAATCATGTTAATTTATTAAGTTTTCAAGTAATCATGTAAACCATGCTAAGTCACTGAGATTTCCAAGTAATTTCATGACAATTCAATTATATGTTATTTTCAAGGGGTCACATAGTTTTACGATTCTTTGTTTGATTGGGGACGAGATATCCCCAGATGAGGATAAGGAAAAGAAGTAGACCTCAAGGACATTAGCTCAAGATCAAGGACAGTTATTGGATCCTACTTTGTGGGGTGCCACTCTAGATAGTTATCTTCTCATTTTGGTCATGTCATGTGGAAGTTTCTAGATTAAAAATCTCTTTATGTTAGACTTAGGGTCTCATAGTTATGCTATGTAATATCATACGTTGTGGTTCATTTTATTTGATGCAACTTCCTTGGTTAATGGTATCATTTCATGATTTGTCAGGAACTCCATTATGTGAAAATGCTTCCTCTAAGGTTGTGTTAATATTGGAAAGGAGTAGTGCAAGAAACATCGTCAATGCTGACACCATGTCTCAGCATCATATATTTTATGTTGATATAAATCATGTTTGCTGACACATATAATTCTTGTGGGTATTTACTTATATCTTATTTCATGTTATTCTTAAACTTGACCATACTCGATGCAAAATAACAGACATGCCAAAATAAAAAATAAGTCATGTTTAGTCACCAAGGAAAACTTTTTTTATTGTACAACCACACCCAAGTCTACCATAGTGTACCTTTCAAGAACCAAAAAACATGTTGGTATGTTCAATTCTATGCCGCACTCACATGGCACCGCCTCCTATATTTCACACTCTTTGTTTTCTCTTTCACTCTAAAAGTCTGACTTACGCCTTCATCCCATGCTTCCTCCTATTATTTTCCTTGTTAGCTCTACACTCCCATTGTCTGGATATAATAGGTCCTTCATGCTAACCATATATAGTCAAGCGTCCCCTTTTGGGTTTTCTCCCATCCTCCTTTGTTGTTGAAAGTACATCCATAAATGTTGACATTCAAATATCCATCGGTCACCAAAGTCATAATATGGTCGTTGTCATGATATGTTGCATGTCGTTTAGGCAATGACAACGAGAGGGGGAAACGAGGGCATGCTCTCCAAACCGCAAGTAAGGTTTCCAATTATAGTATGTTGGTTGTATGTGTCCTATGAGTTGAATAGTGTTACAATGAGATCTATTTTTTTCTTCTTATTTAGAAACCACATGCACGATCTCTATACCAATTATCAAATAAAACAAAAAGTTTAAATAGTTACTAGTTTCATGCTCAATTGATTCTCTTGTCATAGTCAATAAACATGATGATAAAATCAGGTACCGTAAATTTTCCATGACTAGTGGTTTGTAAGGCATGAATGTTGGGAAAAGGAATAGGATTTCGGCTCATGTCCTAATTGGATTTGGGCTTGAGTAGGAGTTGGTTTGTGTTGCCAATCCTAGTAGGCGTTAAATCCAATAGGAGAGAAGATGGCTATCTATTTACAACATTGGAAGTGGATTAGGAATTGGACTATGAATTGGAGTGGGATTCCTAATTTCTACTACATGTGATGGAGGCCTATAAATAGAGGCCATGGGGAGGCCATTGGGATCATCCCATTAGTTGTTTGTTGTTGGTGCCTTCTGTGATAGAAGAGCCAGAAAATAGGAACAACTGGTGGTGCTCTCTTTTGGTAAGAGAGGGTCAACGAATTTGCCTTGAAGCGAAGTAGTGGCTGACAGTCAGCGACATATTGGTGGTGCATCAACTATGACGGCGGATCCGAGCAGTAGAAAACGCACATCAATTGGTGGCACTACGTTGGTGTTGCAGCAGTGACTACGATAGCAGTCCATCCGTTCAGCGGAGGACGTGTTTGCTCTCTCAGGCGGAGAGAGGTTTTTGGTTGGTAGGCGAGGTACACAACCTCGTCAGGAGTAGAGGTGTTCCAGTTCGCGGTTGCAGTGACAATAGGCAAGAGCACAACTGTGTGTTTGATTCCCTACAACGATAGAGGTGTTGTGAGGAGAAAAAGATAAGTGGGATATTTTGTACATATTTGGGTGTAATTCTATACTTCCTATCTTTGTTCTCGTATGGGGGGAATGATCTGGATTTAGGGGTAATTAATCTGGATGGTGTGAGTTGTAATCCTGATTATATAGTGCTTGTTGGTCGGTATTGCCCCGTAGTTTTTCTCTTCTCATCTTGGGGAGAGTTTTTCACGTTAAATCTTATGCTTTCAGTTTTGCAGAACACATCGCTTACACACCACAAATTCCTAACAAGTGGTGTCACAACAAGGTTGGAAGTTTGAAGTAGAAGTGATAATGATATTTGAAGATGGGAAAGTGCACATTGACAAGTTTGATGGCAAGGATTTTGGCTTCTGGAAGATGCAGATTGAAGATTATGTGTACCAGAAGAAATTGCATCAACCTCTGGCGGAGACTAAACCTGAACAGATGAAGCAGGAGGATTAGGATCTCCTTGATTGTCAGGCACTTGGGGTGGTAAGGTTGACATTGGCGTGGAATGTTGCATTCAACATAGCCAACGAGAAGACAACGACAGGACTTCTAAAGATGCTACCAAATATGTACGAGAAGCCTACAACTGCAAACAAGGTATATTTGATGCGTCATTTGTTCAACCTAAAGATCAACGAAGGAGCCTTGGTAGCAGATCACATCAATGAGTTCAAAATCATAATTAATCAACTAAACTCAGTGGAGATAGTGTTTGATGATGAAGTCAAAGCCCTTATCTTACTTTCCTCTTTTCCTGAGAGTTGGTCTGCTACGGTGACAACAGTCAGCAGTTTGTCAGGAAGCATGAAGTTGAAGCTTGACGATATTCAGGATTTGATTCTGAGTGAAGACATCCGCAGAAGGGAATGTGAAAAATCTGATTCTTCAGGTTCAACTCTATACGTTGAAGGTAGAGGGAGAAATCAGAGTCGCAATCATAATTCCAATCACAAGAAGTCAAAGACAAAGAGTAAAGAATGTTATTTTTGTGGAAAAGTTGGACACTTCAAGAAGGATTGCAAGATCTGGAAGAAGGTGTCACAAGAACTTGCCAAAGAACACAAGGATGATGACCAGAGCAATATAATTGCCATGGTAGAAGATCTAATATTGACAGTCTAAGAGCCGGGTTTGAACACAGATGATGGGTGTTGAGTGGGCTGTAGACATAGGAGCGACATGTCATGTTGCAAGTCACATGATGTTCTTCATAAAATACAAGAGAGGGAACTTTGGAAATGTGAGGATGGGGAATGCTAGCTACTCAAATATCATTGGGATTAGCGACGTTTGCGTCAAAACAGATGTTGGTTGTACTATCATGCTCAAGGATGTTTGTCATATTCCAGACTTGAGGCTTAGTGTAATTTCTGGTTCCTTGTTAGATAGGAGAGGATATGATCTCAGGTTCGGTGGTGGCATGTGCAAGGTAACAAAAGGGTGTTTGGTGATAGCTCGAGGCAGACTGTGCTGCAATCTATATAAAACCACATTGAGAGTGCACAAAGAAAAAGTTCAGGAAGTCAAGAAGCCAATGCCAGTTCAAAGGAAACGAGGAGGACTTGGAAGTACTCCTATAGATAGTCGTAGGTCTGAGCTGTGGGATTCTCTCAGTGATGTCAGCAAGGGTAGAAAGGTAAGTTTCTACAAGCATCAGGATGACTCCCAGTTAGAGAAGGTCACTCCAAAGACTTCTTCTGCACAGTGCGTACATGAGGAAGAAGAACAATGCAGTGAACATGTAGTTGATGCATGTAGAATGGAGGATCAAGCTCTTGATGTGGGGTTACATTGACAAGGGGAGTGTCAAAGGAAGGTTTCTGAGTCTTACTGTAGAAGGTGAGAAACACAATTTTCATCTAGGATGGCTCGACTGACTAGTCAACGGGAGCAAAGAAAGTTCCAGGCGTGGGCATGGAGAGAGATGTGGCATTGCCAGGATACTTCTTCTCGGTTTCTTGGGAACAAAGTGAAGTTAGGGTGGTACTTCAAGAAAAGGGATGAAAAGGAAAAGATGCTGACATACTTGAGGAGAATGACCACCTATCGGAATCCATCACAGGTGGTGATGGAATCTAGAAGTTACTATGGATGATTGCTGAAGACAAAGTCTCCCTCATGGGTTGGAGGGGGAGATTGTTGGGAAAAGGAATAGGATTCCAGCCCATGTCCTAATTGGATTTGGGCTTGAGTAGGAGTTGGCTTGTGTTGCCAATCCTAGAAGGAGTTAAATCTAATAGGAGAGAAGATGGCTCTCTATTTGAAACATTAGAAGTGGATTAGGAATTGGACTATGAATTGGAGTGGGATTCCTAATTGCTACTACATGTGATGGAGGCCTATAAATAGAGGCCCTGGGGGAGGCCATTGGGATCATCCCATCAGTTATTTGTTGTTGGTACCTTCTGTGGTAGAAGAGCCAGAAAATAAGAACTATTGGTGGTGCTCTCTTTTGGTAAGAGAGGGTCAGCGACTTCACCTTCAAGTGAAGTAGCGACTGACAGTCAGCGACACATTGGTGGTGCATCAACTATGACGGCAGATCTGAGCAGTGGAAGACGCACATCAGTTGGTGGCACTACGTTGGTGTTGTGGCAGCGACTACGATAGCAGTCTGATTGTTCTGCGGAGGACGTGTTTGCTCTCTTAGGCGGAGAGAGTTCTTTGGTTGGCAGGCGAGGTACACAACCTCATTAGGAGTAGAGGCGGCCCGGTCAGCGGTTGTAGTGACAACATGTAAGAGAACAACTATGTGTCTGATTCCCTACAACGACAGAGTTGTTGTGAGGAGAAAAAGATAAGTGGGATATTTTATACACGTTTGGGTGTAATTCTATTCTTCCTATCTTTGTTCTCATGTGGGGGGAGTGATCTGGATTTAGGGGTAATTAAATTTGGATGGTGTGAGTTGTAATCTTGATTACATAGTACTTGTTGGTCGGTATTACACTGTGGTTTTTCTCTTCTCGTCTTGGGGAGAGTTTTCCACATTAAATCTTGTACTTTCAGTTTTGCAGAACACATCACTTACGCACCACAAATTCCTAACAAGTGCATGATTTAACTTTTTCTTCTTATTTAGAAACCACATGCACGCTCTCTATATCAATTATCAAATAAAAAAAGTTTAAATAGTTACTAGTTTCATGCTCAATTGATTCTCTTATCTTAGACAATAAACATGATGATAAAATCAGGTACCGTAAATTTTCTGTGACTAGTGGTTTGTAAGGCATGAAACTACAAAGAAAGTGCACTCCTAGAAGGTATGCCAATCCTCTCAATTTTTCTTTCCATCAAAAATCATGTATTGTAATTTGGTAATGTTGGCCACCGCTAAGGATGATGCATGCAATAGTTCCTACATAACCAAAAAGATAATAGAATTTGACTTGGGTCAGTCATGTTGGCAAATATTATTCTAATTTAAATGATATTGTTGAAACTTCACCAATGTTTTGTCTATAGTAGAAAAATAGGTTATCCATGGAATTGATGATCTCTTTGTCAACAATATTCACTACTTGTTTTACTGACCATGATAGTCCACTATGTACTATGGCTACTACTCTTATTAGATGTCTCATTGCTAGATATAGAAAGGTGCATAGTGACAAAACAATATTTTTCTTTCTCTCAACTGCTACAAGCCCATCATCCATTAGCCTTGTCTCAGCTACCAATTATTTCTCTAATGATTTATATAATAATATTTGTTCATAGACAATCATTTTTCCACAAGTGTGGATGTGCCAACAACATTTAATTCAATTTCAAGTGACTTCACTACTCTTTACACATATATATAGTGTCATTCATAAAAAAAGGTGAATATGTTTATTATCTTAAGACTTATATGGAGTATGCATGACCCTACCTAATGTGTCTAAAACTAATCAAGAAAATTGACACACAGAAGTCAACTAGAATGTGTTCCACTACAAACATGCACCTCTTCAATATCAAGCCCATGCTACGTCACATTTGTTTTCCTCATTATACTAAGGTAAACATAAATTATAACATTCCCTTAATTTTTTTGGAAAAAATGTTTTTACTTTGTGTCTTTGCTTCAATAATTTGAGTTATTTGTAAAATATGGTACATTGTTTGGCTAAGGTAAAAATAATTTACAACACTCCCTTCCACCTTGTCTATTAATAAAATCAAAATTAATGTATCTAGATTCATCAAAGTAGTGCTTGTTATTTATTGGTAAGTGTTCACATGAACCTGGTTTCTTGATAGTATTATATCTATATAGATCAAATTTGTTTGGTCATGTTCAACCCAAGAGGTAAGTAATTTCAACCACCTCAGAGAGACGTACCCTTTTGGCATTAATGGTTGAAAAATGGTGAACATATTGTTCTCTTCATGGTGACAAAATGTTCTATTACACTGAATTTGAATCTTATTTTAGCAATTGTTTGGGATATCTTCCAATAAATATGTTTCTTTGCAAGTCCACAGTAAAATAGTCATCCTCTAACTCAAAGTTATACATGTTTCTATGGATTAATATAGCTTTATGATTAATATTACAAGTAGATTTTGGATGAAAATCGATTAACTTAATCTTGTTGACTATCTTTTTGTCTAATCATTAACTGTTATCATTTGAGATTATTACCCTTCTCCATGTCACATTAATAGATTTCAACACCTTCAAGGAATTAATTTAATTTTTGAAGAGGAAAGCTCAATCAAATGTGCTACAATTTAAAGTAGTGGGACCACATCTTGATACAAGTACTTACAACTACTACTGATTTTCCTCTTGAATAATATCACATTGAACTTTTAAGTTAAGTTTGGATATCATGATGCCCAATTATTAATTATCCAACAGACACAACAAATTATTGTTTAGTATCGACTAGATTTTATTCATTTTTCTCATGAATTTGCATTATGTTAACTATATGTTTCATGAATATAAAGTGTTATAAGTTTATTAAAAAAATCTAGAAAGTAAAATAAAAACATTTTGATGGTTTGATATCCTCCTTAATTGGAAACCCTCATATCATATGATATATTGTCTGACTTGACACCAAGCAACCATATATGTTTAGCATTTTATTGGTGCATGCTCTTTCATGTCTCCAACAACTCTATTTTGGTTGTTATAGTATCTATACTAGCATTTTTTTAATGTTGGTATATAAGTTGCAAATTGGTAAATTTTGGGACCAATAGTACCTATTCCAATGGCTATATAATATTTTTCCAACAACTCATAAGTGGCAGATTAGAGAGCATAATGAATGACGGGAGCTAACAAAACACACTTATACTAGAAGCTACAAATGTTCCCGTAGCCTTAAAAAATGTTGGTAAAGGCATATTAGGAAGTCAGTTTAGTTGGCATTTGTTTGCAACTAGAATATCCCATGCCGACATTTGTAGATCGTTGGTACATCTGGCATTTTTGGCCCTATACCAGCATTTACTAGACTGCTAGTATAAGGCCATATTGTTGTAGTGGAGCTTGTGACATGATCGGGGTTTCTTTAGAGGCTCTTATCCCTACATGAGTAAATGTCAAGAAAAACATCTTGAACAACATCACAGAGGAAGTTGAATCTTGGGTAGATGTGGCATGTAGAACGTGATAATCGAAGGAATCAAGCTCAAAAGAATGACAAAGGGGGGTCAAATGTTAAATTAATTAACCAATAAATAAACTGAATCATGGGATGTAGAGAAGATTTTAAAAAAAGAAAAGGGAAATATCTAACCATTAAGATTTATGGGTGGTGATTGTTGGCACAATAAGAGATTGTTCTTTAAGATTTTCAACATTTCACGAGGCGTTCTAGGATTTCCTCAAAATTGAGAGAGTTTAAAGAAAGCTTTTCTTTACCTTGTATGATATTTTTCTACACATACTTGATGTTTGCAATCTATATTCTAGATACAAGGATGAAACAAGGATGAGAACATGTGCTAATATGTTGCATCCCTTTATCATTTTCTATATTGACGTTTCGCAAATAATAGTTTCTTTTCTTTAAGTCAATTTGTGCATTTGATTGACATGAATATGGGCTCTATATAGAGAAATTTTTTGCGTGTGGTATCCTAAATGTCAAAACTTTACCAAATTTAAATAGTTCAAAAGTATTTTAGAGAGATTTTACTAGTGATCGATCCATGTTCATAGTGGGTAAGGCCTTTACTTTGAATTTTTAATTCTTTTTAAAATTATAAGGTTTTCACAAAATATCATACATAAAGAAAGTCAAAAAGTTTCATACAAATTATACCAAGTAATTTGGAATGAATGAGAGAAAAAAAGCATTCATGATACTCACAAATAGCATAATTAAAATGTTTTGAAAATTTACATTTGATTAGTAGTCGTACGAGATATTACTCTCTACTATTTTCTTGTGGATGGTGTGTACTACTGACACCGTTGCATGCTTTCTTGGCACTTGGCTCATACACACATTATATGAACAAGGGAGGTTGCATATAAAGCAAATGAAGGGGAGTAGGGACTAAGAGTTTGATTTCCATCTTAAGAAACAAGAGAGATGTAACATCCCCAATTCTAGGTACAAATCAACATTTTCTTTTTCTTTATCCTTTACCTTAGTAGATACATCATGGAGATCATTTTTCATACTTTACACTGAAATAGACAACTTTTGACCATCAAACCCTAGTTTGACTCGAGTTGGGTTTCATAGAGTTGTATACATGTGGAATTGCTAGCTTAATACCTCAATTAGCTAATTTATAGGAAAAAATGATAATCTAGACTACCTTACCCTAGATTGATGTATTAGGATAGACTTGGGTATCATATAAGAATAGGATCGTGTCTAGGTGGAAGATTTGACCACCTTTGACCATTAGGTCTAATTCATTTCATTAATTGAATGATTTATGAATAATGGTTGAATAATAGGTAAGGAAGTCTCAAAACCCAAATATAAGCCCATAATCGAGTTCCTCATTGCTTTATTAGTAAACTCTCAAAATTTGGGGTCATTTGGACATCAAATGCACCCCCAACTAGACCCTAATAGATTTTATATACTTTTACCCTAAGGTTTGGTCGATTAATTGAATTATTTCGGTCACACTCAGACCAAGGTGCTAAACCGGGTTTATTTCTGGTCTTTTTGTTTTGGGTAGCGGGACTTGGTCATCCCCTACCTCCCTCTTTCTTGCTTGCACAAGATGAACATCACTGGAGTTATACCATTGGCTGCTCTCGCACACTGGGTTGATCCTTTCAACACGATTTCTTTGCCAACAAACTCCATGCGTCCTTGCAAGCAAGCCGATCCCTTACTCACCCCCCATCGAACCCTAAGGCAAAAATGCCTATTTCTACTCAAACGACAGCATTTGTGCCGCTTTCGGAAACCCCCACTCCGACGCACCATTTCTCACCTCCCGCTCCAGAAACCTTCACCGACGGCCCCTCTTGCTTTCTCTTTTGTTAATTGCTCGCGTGGACACCTTGAAGCTGCTGCCGACGCGGGTCATCTTCTCTGGAAAAGGTGGCTAGCAGATGCTAACTTTCCCCTCCTCAGTCAAATCGACCGTGAGGTAACCATCTAGGAACCTCGTTATTTCTTTCTGTGCGCTTGTTTTGCCATGATTTCATCTGGATTGTCTAGTCAACAAAACCTATTCGTTTTCCTCTGTTTTTGGCTCACTGTCGTGATGGGATTTAATGGTCCCTGACCCACAAACCATGGTGTGCCTTGCACATATCAAAAGAAGTTCCTAGTGTGGATGACACATTCATCGCTACTCACTGCCGGTTTCCATTTGCTCTCCTAGGCGTTGTCTTCCCCAACGACCTGATGCCTAACCAGTCGGCGCAAGGGCCTTCTTGCTGTTCCATCTTCAGGATTACCTTACCTTTGTTTGTCTCCACCTCACACAATACCTTGAACTCCAGTGGACATTGCCTTTCATTGATTCTTCGTCTCACCTGTGATCCTAGCACCTTTGATGCCTGAAAATGGCGTTTGAGCCACCTGCAAGCTAGGGCCATGGCGCGCCTGGGTAAAAAGGGGTGGTCTGTACCCGGACAGAGATGACCCTGAAGCCCAGCCACTTCCAGCCAAGGTTCCTTGATTCTCTGAGTTTGGTTTCAGCTGGCGAACTCAGAAGGGAAGTTTTCAATGATCTTGAGCTTTCTGAACTATGATTCCTAGCCTGAACATCCAGAGTGTTTTCGCAAGCTTTCCTTCACTTAACTATGAGCAACATTATGTTGCCAGTACCCTAGTATCTTAGATCCTTGTTACGCCTGATATGGGCATAAAGGTACTTTAACCTTAGAAAAGCATTTGATGCGCATACGTTTGAGTGAATGAAAGGACATGACCACCCTATCACGTTTCTTCAGCCAATGAAAGATACAGAGGGGCATACATGTCATTTGACAGGTAAATCTTGTAATATGGTTTTAAGTTGTAAAAATCATATCTAATTATTGGTTCAGCAGAAAAATACAAATAAATATGTTTTTGAAATCAAAAAAATATGCCTGATTTATTGGGATAGGTTTTACGCCCAAATTTGCTACCTACTGTAGGGTTGATTTCTAAGCAAGGGATTTAATACATTTTATATTAATTAAATGCACACATATTATGACAGGTTGAGACAACCTTGACCCTGTGCTTACGAGGTGTTACTAAATATCTAGGTTTGATCATAAGGTATGTACATCCTCTATTTTATTTTGGGCATTATTTGACTAAATCCATATACATTTTAATGAGGCATCTCTTGAACTGTTATTTCTCTTGGAAATCTATTATTCTTGGACATTTATAATTCCTGATATGAATCTCTTTTACTGTTGTGATTATTAATTTGACATGATTATGGGTCTTTAGGCCCCTCCTGCCTTGTTGCCTTTTGGTTTGATATTGACTAAAATGATAGTCTTGCCACTCTATTATCGTATGTTGTGTGTTTGACTAGATTATCCAGAATAGTGGTACTTATGTACAACCATACTTATATAGGGCGTGTGTATTCCGCCCGGGATATGGGTTTCCACCCTTATTTATTTTTAGGCCATGATCCTTTGGTGTTATGGCCATGTTTTAGGTATATTTAGTCTACATTGTTATGCATGCAAATATTTGTTATTTTATTATGAATCTGTGGATGACTATTATGGCAAGACACTCTTTACTATCATGTTTGTAATCTGAATTTTTATAATGCCCCATTTCTGTTGTTACCTTTCTCTTGAACTTACCTAGTTGCAAATAGCCCTCCTCCTTGTGGGAACATCTCTTTTTGCACTTATAAACCTATATAATGCCCAAAGTGTTTTTTTTATGTGTACATACTCAGACTTTGCTGACCTCTTTTTGTTTCCTATGTTCTGGGTGATGTTCCCTTCCACCCAGGTGTTGAGGAGCCTGCGGTAGTCTTAGAGGAGGAGCCTTCACTTGAGGACCCAGGGTTCGAGGAACATGTCCAGTAGTAGTTCATGAAATTGTCGAGATGCCTAGGTTGCCCTCTACAACCGACCCATTAGTTTAGTTTCTTTTGTGTTTCTTTTATGTCCATGTGGACAAGTTCTTAGAAATAAATAGATCATGTAATAACTTAAACTCTTTACATTCCACTGCTTTACTTTATGCTCATTTTGCCATGTTATTTTGAGAACAATATAGCTACCCTTCTATCTATTTATCATGTTTCAATGTATGGGTTTTTCTATGGCAGTCTCAAGATAATAGAGTTACGGAGTGGTCCCCTAGTGGGTCTCACTCCTTACAAGAGAAATGTCACAAGAATGAGGTCAATGTGCCCCATTGCCACTAGAGTTTTGATGACATCATTTTGTAATATCCCAACAATTTTAAACATAGAGTTTCCAATACAAACTTATAGAAATGTACTTTACATGGAACATAATAAAGAAAAAAATTGAGCCATATTTTGACTTGACTATGTCCTGCTCCAACTTGTGATGTAGCAACATTTTTCAACTACAACAATTAATTTTTACTCTTGTACAATATCCTTGTCTAAAATAGAGATAATATTTGGGAACAAGTATCAAAATATTGCAAAACGTTTTGAACTTGATGAGATCAAAAGTTGTTTTGGTTCCTGAAGTTAATATAAATTATGAATCACCAAAATAATAAAATAAATAAAAGATATCATATCATTAAAGGATTTAAGATACATCCCAAAAAATCACTTGTCAATGATGAGTCAATCCTATTGAAAGTATTCATCTACTGATAGGACTCTCATTTAACATTTGTGTCTTACGGGACTCAAAAAGTAGTGCCCAAGAAGGTGACTCCTAAATCACATAAAAATAGAAATGTTGACCCATATGACCGGTCGTGCACCTAGACTCGCTATTCAAAATATTATAACACCATATCTAACATATCCACCCCTATTATACTTAAGTTTAGGTGACGCACAGTGTGACACCCATACCCCAAGCTTAATACAAAATTCCAAGGTTGGTCATCCACACAAATAAATCCACAAAAAAGGAACCAATATTAACTAACATCATCTAACAATTCATTTAATAATAAGCTCAATTAAACATGTCCAAAAATATTTACATATACACAATTAAGGAAATACCCTACCCATTCCATTCACATATAAACATGTAGCTTACGTAGCTACTCATATGTCATCCAAGTCACAACCTAACAATTTAAGTGGAATAACTTCCATTAATTAGAACATATACTTTACATGCTTGACAAAAAAATAAATTCATTGATGATTACATCTTCACATTAAACACCATGTCTAGGACCTAGGTGTAGATATATGATAGTAAACACAACCAAATAAAAGGTCCCTACCTCTATCCCAATGATGCTTCAAGGAAGAATACTTCTCACTTGCAACCCACTGATAAAGGAACTGAGAACCTAAAAATGTGATTTACCACGATAAGGAGACCAAAGTCCCAATGAGATATAGAACATTTGTATCAAAAAAGAGTATGAATGATATACTATATTGTATAGCTTAGATTTATTTGACATGAACTAATTGTGTAAATTTTCTAAAGTAAAAAGGATAGTATACTACGAATATAGTAACTCAGGCCTTGCTATTGCTTATCAACTTCCTATGAAAGTGAACTTGGCATAGTAGCAAACAGATCTTTCTCTTCCTATGAATGCACTGCTAAGGAAGAAGAAGTAGAGATATGCCAAAAATTGTTTGTTAGGAGAACCAGATCTTTCTCGTTCTCGATGTCCAACTTTTCGTAGCTAAGCTTCATACCATTTCCATACTATAGAAATTGTATTTCTTTACTGTAGAAGACAAAAGCAATCGGTTTATGACTGTTCTACTCATCTCATATGTGATATTACCGGTCTTGTCTCTTTCCTGTATGATTTTTTCCCTATCTTATTAAAAAAATTAATATTAAGGCTAAATGACTTTATTAAAAAATTTAGTATTAAGTCATGGGTAATTTGGAATGTACCATCCCAAATTTTGTTTGATGACTGCTAACTCTATTATTCCACCATGGAGGATCTCAACATTTTTTTTGTCTTTCTAAGATCCCACCATTCCATGGATAATCAGGGTATACATGTAGGATCACATCATCTTGTAACCCACATAAAACCACAACTTTATCCTATGTAATCATCTCATGGAACCTTTATATAGTATAATGCATATATCATGTTATAATGACATCTTTTTGAGGATATTGATAGACTTCCATATAAACCTTTGGAACTATGACCTTGATTGTACTTAACATTGTGGGTGATCTCTAGGAGCTAGAGACACCACGTATTATATGGATTCTTGCTAACCCTCATATATTCAACAAGATATGACTCAGGTACATGCAAGAATCGTAATTGTATGCTATAAGTAAGTAAGGAGATCTCCTTTTCTTTATTAGATAAACAATTTCATGTACAAGAGAAATATTTTTTAATAATCTATATATTTTTGGAAAAACCATCCTAGAAATCACATGTTTAGGTTATATATTGTGCATTACAATTAGTAAGGTGATTATATGTAGGAATTGTACTATAAAGATTACTAAATAGTAGAAATATCACTAACCTCCAAGAGGAAATATAATACAATAAGAAGCTCAAAAGATCCATCATGAAAATACAAATGTCCTACCATGAATGTGCTAGCTTTAACTAGGGAAAAGGAAGTAAAGAAGAGATTTCTTAGGTAAGAACATAGTTTCCTACATAGCTAAAGAAGAACCTAAAAAAGAAGGTAGATAGGAGGTCAAATAGGTACAAAGATGATAAGATAGGATGAAATTAACTTCTATTCAGCCCATACCAATTTGGAATGGTGATTCAGATCTTAGATCATAATAATATGTGCAAAATCACTAGCATGCAAGGTTATATACCCCAATAAAAACCTTATTAATGTTAGGGACACCCTCTTCATATGTAGAAAGATCAAATAGAGGTATATGGGTCACTATGGTTCTATTTGTACAAACATGTTCTAGTCAAGATTATATTTAAAAAAACACTATATTACAACACACCATAAACTTGGGATGGATTTTCACTTCCCATAATCATCTAAAGCATGTCTATCATGACCAAACAATGTAATCATGAAATTTTAGTTAACATGTTCTAGTCAAGAAGGTTGTTCAATCACAAAGGTTGATTGTAGCCATCACTATTATGTGATTGATATGTGGAAGAAATCACTATTATGGGGTCACATGTGTGGTTGTGGTTGTAGGTTGATGCAAACTCACATCAAGATGTAACAAACACTACAAGTGAGTCCATGTAGACTGAGGATGGGTCACACTGACTGTTGTGAGTGGGTCGATGTAGACCTAGAATAGGTATCGTTGAATGTTGTAGATCAGTTGATGTGGAACCAATTTGAGTCAACATAAGAAATTTTTTGGTCGTGATAGACATGCTTTGGATCGTTATGGGATGAGAAAAGTCATTTTGAGTTATGGTGTGTTCTAATATAGTGTTTTTGTAAATACAATCTTGACTAGAACATGTCTCTACAAAAAGATCCATAGTGACCCGCAAACCTCTATTTGATATTTCTCCATATGGAGAGGGTGTCCCTAGCATAAATAAGGTTTTTCTTAGGGGATATCTCCTTGTGTGTTGGTGATTTTGCACATGTGTTATGATCTATGGATTGAATCACCATTCCAATCTGGTATAGGCTAAATAGAAGTTAATTTCTTCCTCTCTTATCATGTTTGTACCTATTTTACATCCTATCTACCATCTTTTTCATTTTCTTCTTTATCAATGTAGGAGACTTTTTTCTTACCTAAAAAAATCTCTTCTTTACTCCCTTTTCCCTAGTTAAAGCTAGCACATGAATGTTTGGCCATTTGGATCTTCATGATGGATATTTTGAGCTACTTATTCTATTTTGTTATCCTCTAGGAGGTAGTGATATGGCTATTCTTTAATTATCTTTATAGTATGATTCCTACTTATAATCACTTCACCTAATCTAATGCAAAACATATGACTTAATCATGTGATTTCTAAGATGGTTTTGCCAATAATATATAGACTATTAAAATATATTTCTCCTATATGAAATTGTTTCCCTAATAAATAAAAGGAGATCCCCTTAATTACTTGTAGCATTCAATTAGAATTCTTGCATCTACCTGAGTCATATCTTGTTGAATATATGAGGGTTAGCAAGATTCCATATAAGATATGGATTCCCTACTTCCTACAGATCGCCCACAATGTTAAGTATGTTCGATGTCATATGTCTAATGGTTTATATTGCAAACTAGTGATATCATCAAAAAAATGTCATTATGACATGGTATATGTATACACCAATACATTTCTGACCTCTAATGTCACTTCTCCTAGTGTCGGTTCTAATGAAAAAATGACACTATAGATCAAACAACATTAGAATCAGAATAAACATTGCCATCAATCAAATCCTTCCAATTTAGGAAAAACATGGGTACCACTTTTTCTTTAACGTTGGTTAAGCTCTTATAAAACTAGCATCTAAAATAACCCACAAAATACAATTTTCAGTGAGAATTATTTTCCTTCAAAAATTTTAAGATACACATCGATTGGCCAGGAACTTATGATAGACACCTTCGTCCAAAATAAAATTTATCTCCAAAATACTTCTAAAATCAGTTGTTTCTCCATAAAACTGACATTTATTAGCTAGAAAAACCATGAATAATTGCATTATAGGTGTCAATTTTATGTCAAGAAATTGACATCAGAGGGTTACCGCCATGTCCCCTCGATAACAATGTTCCCCCCAAATTTCATTCTAGTGTCAGTTGTGGTAGAAAAAATCAATGAATCAGTCTCTACATAGGCTGATATTTTTTCATCTGGGTAATGGCCTTATGCATTGGTTTATTAGAGTAGATCGACATCTATTTCACTAGATTATGTGTCGGCTTTCTGTGACCTAAGGGTGACTAAGACCCTACTTAAGACAATTTTTTTATTCAGATAATGGCCTAATGCATCGGTTTTTTTGAGAAAACTGACGCCTCTTCACTAGATTAGGTGTCAGTCTATTTTGGCCAGTAGATGACTCAAGCCCTACTCAGGACAATTTTTTTCATATGGATAATGGCCTTATGCATCAGTTTCTTAGAGATAACTGATGTGTATATCACTATATTATGTGTCATTTTTGTCTTGTCAACTGATGGATATGATCTTAGGTGTCGGTTTACGTAAACAACTGGCAGATATAGATAACTTACTAGCACCTGTGCAAACATACTTCACCCAATCTCTATTTCATTGCGATCCCCCTTCCCCGTGCTCCGGCGGTTCCCCCCACCCTACCGTCGTCTCCACACTAGGTGCTCAACCCCACCATTGTCATTGTTGTTGTTGTGGTCGACGTTGATGTGCTTGTTGTCGTCACCTATTTCCTCCCGGTCGTCGTTGGTTTATCATAGTTGGAGCTATTGTGCTAGCCAGCGTTACCATGCCACCGTCGTGCTTGCCATCGTCACTTTTGTGCTCTCCACTGTGCTTGCCACCGTGGCTACCCTTACCACTGACTGGAGCTTGATAGGGCTTCTAGTCCAACCCCTAGCTGGCCGAATTTTGTTATCCTATAGAAGCAGCTCAACCGATCAAGAGCTACATAGATCGCTACTTAGGCCATCTCTTGTCTATTTTTCTGGATCTGTATACAAGTAACAAAGTCAACTATAGAAATTGGATTCAATAGATTAAAATTCTAGTAGTTCTCACTATGTTATTATTTCATCTACATTTTTGTGTAATTTGATAAAATGTAACTAGGGTTTTAGATAAAACTATTTTTCTAATTTGATGAAATGTAACTAAAATTTTAATACCTAAATTGATCAATTGGATAAATTATACTTGTATAATTTCTTTTGTAATTGAAATTCATGTATTAAGTGTTTGTATATTTGGTTATATGAATGACTTAAATTTATATGTGAATAACATAAATTAACTTGATATAGACAAATATTGTGATGTATTTATGTAAACTTATATTGAACTAGAAACCTAATTGAGATTTACTAATTAGAAATAAATCTTGGGCAGTCCCTGATTTGAGACAGTTCTTGAACACTAAATCTCACTTAGGATGCAAGTGTATAATGTGTATTTGGTTTTCAAGATGTTTCATCAGAACTTCCCCGTTTGTTCTCTAAGTACATATGTATGTGGATATTTTCCCATATACATCAATGTACTTGGAGAACTGTGGGGAAATGCTATTGAAATTTTCTTGAAAATAAATCACACATTATATAGTTACTAGTGAGATTAGGTGTTCAAGAATGGGATAGGTGGTACACATATTCATTATTGAACTCTAAACCATAATTTTTAAACAATAAAACCTAAATCCTAATCCGTAAACACTAAACCCTAATTTGTAAACCCTTATCCCTACATCCTAAATGATAAACCCTCATCTATAACCCTTATACCTAAATCCTAATTATATAAATCCCACACTCACCATGTAAACCCTAAATCCTAATATTTGTTTTCTCTTTGATCATAGAGTGGATAGATCATGGATGTCCATTCTAAATTACTACACCCCAAAGTTTATTATTGGTCTTGATCATTTTATAAGATATGTGGAGGAAAATAGGAAACGACCTGGAGATAGGTTCTATCATACATGTAGGAATTTTAGTAATAACTTGAAAGTTGAAAATGTTGATGAAATCAAAAGTCATGTCATGTGCAATGGGATTGTACATGGCTATACAGAATGGTACTGGCATGGAGATATTCCTACCATGAGATCAGTAGATGTTGATAGCAATACTTGTGTTGAATAAGAAATTATTGCCTATGATGTAGATGTGAATGACCCGATTTTGATAGACATGATTGATGCGATGGTAGACAGTTGTAGGGTAGAGCACACCGATTCATTTACCATATTTGGAAATTGTAACACTTGGGACCACTTCCCAAGGCTCTAGTAGAGTTTCAAGAATGACAATTATCCCCATAGACCACCATTAGCCTTAACTCATGCTTTTTTACTCACTCACATGTCTCACACTTTTTTACTCACTCACACACATCCAGGAGAAACTTCCCAACTGGTCACCCATCCTAGTAATACTCTGGGATGAGCACGCTTAACCACAAAATTTTTAGTGATGGGCTCCCTAAAAAGGAGGTGCACCTAGGTGATATGGGTAGTTTAATCAGTCCTTTCAAGATCATTTTATCTGACACCTCAAATCCAGGGATGTTACAATCTTTCCCACTTACACTTTTGACATCCTCGTCAAGGCTTAAACATATGGCCTCATAATATGACCCCATTTCAGTGCAGACCCACAATGGCCCATGGACACATAGCTCCTAATCACAGATACTTAGTGCAATGGTGGTTATGTCATCATGAACAACCCTTTTCAACATCCTTGTACCTCATGCCTCAATATTGGCATGTCACATGCCTATGTGGGCCCCACCTACTATAGGAGTTATGGGTCTAATACCATTTGTGACATATGGGCCCACTGCCCAAGGCACTAGTAGGAGTTTTAGAAATGACGACTGGCCGCACAGGCCACCACTAGCCTTAATTATGCATTTTGTCTTCACTTACATACAAACCAGGATAAACTTCACAATTGGTCACCAATCCTAGTACTACTCTGGCGGAGCACGCTTAACCACAAAGTTCTTTAGTGATGGGCTTCCTGAAATGGAGGTGCACATTGGTGATATGGGTAGTCCAATCATTCCTTTTAAGATTATTTTATCTAAGGCCTCAAATCCTGGGACGTTATAGAAACATTGTGCATGAAGTTGAGAGACCTTTATACTCAGGTTGTACTATGTTTTTAACATTGAGAGTTGTTTTGAGATTGTATACTCTGAAGGATAAGAATAAATGGAGAGACAAAATCGTCCCGTCATTGGTGTCTTTGTTGAAAGGAATTCTTTTTGAAGGAAACAAGCTTCCAATCTCAACATACAAATTAAAAAAAATGTTGTTCCCAATGGGAATGAAGGCTAAAAAGATACATGCATGCCCGAATGACTATGCCTTATTTCAAGATGACTATAAGATTGTCCAAAATGTGGCACGTCAGGGTATAAAATGATGACTTCAGGGAATCCCAATGTGGTATCTATCTGTAATGCCATGTTTTCCATGCTTGTTTGTCAATAACATGGATGTAGAGAATTTAAGGTGGCATATAGAGGTATAGAAAAATAATCATGGGATCCTACGACATGTGTATGATTCCCCATAATGGAAGAAGATTCATTTTTTGTACCCTGAATATGGTGAAGAAGTCAGGAATCTAACACTTAGATTTGTACTGATAGGATGAATCCATATGGCACATTGATCAGCCAACATAGCACTTGTCATTATATGATTGTTATATACAATCTTCCTCCCTAGTCGTATATGAAAAATAAGTATGTCATGTTATCATTGTTGATATCGAGACCTAAACAATCAGGCAATGATATCAATGTTTATATTGAACCTTTGATTAATGACTTTAAGAAACTATGGGGAGAAGGTGTGATGACCTATGATGCTTTGCATAGATAGACATTTCATTTGCATGGTATGTTGTTTTTCACTATTAATGACTTTTCAGCATATGAGAATTTGTCTGGATATAGTGTAAAAGGATCCAAAGCATTCTCTATATGTGAAGAGCACACTAATTCAATACAAATAAAATATTGCAGTAATACTATATATCTTGGTCAGTAAAGGTTTCTTCTAAAATTTCATCATTACCGTAGGTTGCACAAAGCGTTCAATGGATAAATTTAGGAATAGAGTTCCCCTAAACCTATATCATGGGAGATTTTTTATGAAAGAGTAAAAGACTTTGTCAATGCGTTCGGTATGAGATTACAATGTACCATTTCCACACTGAATGAAAAATCTTTATACAAGAAGAGGTCAATATTCTAGGATCTTCCTTACTGGCGTACTTTGGCAGTTAGTCACTATACAATGTTATGATTGTTGAGAAAAATATTTTTGATAGTGTCATTGGTATATTGTTGAATATACCAGGTAAGACTAAAGATGGCATCAAATCCAGAATGGACCTACATGAAATGGGCATAATGAAAGAATTATCAAAAGAAGTTAGTAGTGATCATAAACATATTTATGCCCTACTTGTTACAGATTGTCTAGAAAGGAGAAGAAAACTTTTTGTGAGTGCTTGCTTAATGTTAATGTACCACAGGGATACTCTTCCAATATACGTAGATTGGTATCAATGAAAGATATAAAATTGATATGTCTTAATCTCATTATTGTCAAACTCTAATGTAACAAATATTGCCCGTGGCAATTCGATATATACTATGCAAGAATGTAAGATTTGAAGTCACTAGGCTTTTCTTCTTCTTCACTACTCTATGAAACGAAGTTAATGATCCAAATAATCTTGATAAGTTGCAAAGAAAAGTGGTTGTTATCATGTGACAACTTGAGATGTATTTTCCTACTTCATTCTTTGATATCATGGTACATCTTGCGGTCTGTTTGCTTAGGGAAGAGAATAAAGTGGGACTAGTTTTCTTGCATTGAATTTATCCTTTTGAACATTACATGAGTGCATTTAAAGGCGATGTTCAAAACCATTATCGGCCTAAAGGGATATTATTGAGAGTTATGGGTTCAGGAAGGTTATGCACTTTTGCAATGACTTTCAAAGTTGTAATGAAGCTCCTATAAGTGACAAAAATATTGAGCACTATTCCAGTAAAGGGATTTTAGGAGAACGAGTGAAAGTAATCACTCATGAGATATGGGAACAAGCACACTTGTATATTTCACACAATATTGATGAAGTGAGTATTTATATCACTGAGCATACCAATTTCATAAAAACAAAATATCCTTGATCCAATTCAATGTGGCTTTCTAGAGAGCATAACAAGACATTTATTAGGTGTTTTAAAGATAAAGTCTTACATCAACTATCTCAAACACCAAATAATATTGCTGAAAATATAAAATGTCTTTACTTTAAACCAAAAATGAATTTATGTCTTATGAAGGGTTTTACACAAATGGATTTTTATATTACACAAAGTGTCAAGATGATAAGAGTGTCATCCAAAACAGTGGGTCAACCTTCAAGTGTCTTCATTGTATTTTTCTAGTATGAAAGATAAGATTCCACGTGAATCTAAAATGTCATATTATGGTGTCATTGAAGCCATATGGGAGTTTAACTACATAGATTTTAGAGTTTCAGTCATTAGGTGTAATTGAGTTGATAAGACCATAGGATCTGTAGTGGATGAATTGGGTTTCACATTAGTGAATTTTGAAAAGATTGTAGAGAAACAATGAATCATTCATAATGGCATCACAAGCAAAGCAAGTATTTTATATTGATGATCCTACAAATGAAAAATGATCGGTTGTTCTTCATGGTAAACGGAAGTTCATTGTAGATCCTATAGATGAAGAAGAATACTATGACAAGTATGATGACTCCAGTCTATTCTCATTTATCTTGCCAATACCAAATATTGAAGCTAACACTGACTTATATATACATGGAGATCACTCTAAGAGAATATTAACTAATACAAGATCCAAATAATCAAGGCATCCTTTTATTTTTTTAAATGTTACATAAGCATTTTGCATTATTTATCACTTATATTTCATTTTTTGACATTTTTGCACATGGATTCTAACCATGAGTATGTTGATCGTGATGATTATTACCATGAGGATGAACACCGTGAGCATGAAATTGGTGTAAGTTGTGTTATTTTATTACATAGACGTGCATTGTTGTATTCTTTTTGTTAATTTTAACATGAGGATGTACACCCAAAGGATCTTGCTGAGATTGATGTGCAACATCATAAGAGTGCAACAATATGAGGCATCACCATGATGAACAAGTTACTAGAGCAAGGGGTAATGGACTGAAGTTGGTTGTTGAGTTTGATGCTCAAGGAAATCTATTGGGAAGAACTATAATTCTTTTGTGTCATATGTAGGGGTTCTCACTCTTAGCAAAACAAATGTAAATGTAAAATCATGGCATAAAATTGATCTAAGCAAGAAAGACTTAATATGGAAGGAACTATGTTGAGATATTATCATTTAAAATTATGTTTCTAAACTATTTTGTTATTCTATTTTTAAGAATGTTTCATTAAGTATGTAATCTTTTGCAGAGTATATTTCACCTGTATAAAAAATTGCATAGTAAAAAGGTTATGGAACATTGTGGGAGAGTACTAAGGAATTATATGAAAAATATGACAAGAGGAATACATACAGAACACTGAGAAGAAGAAAAAGTCAGCCATTGATCAATGGAACTATCTTGATGTGAATGTCATCGAGGTATTTGTTGCTAAGATACAAACTGACAAATTCAAGGAATTAACCCTCGCTCGTCATTTTTAATACATTCTTATGAATTCATTTTATTACATATTTAACATATGTTTTTGACTAACTAGACTATAAGCGATGCTCAAAGAGAAAGACATGCAAAGAATATGCACAACCACACGATGGGTTCATGTAGCTATGCAAATCTTTGTCAAAATCTACTAGAAGCATCTTGTTTTCAACAACCTAATCCAAGGATTGTTGGGTCCTCTATTTCTCTTGAACCTCTACCTTATCATCATCTATGCAAAGATGGGAGGAAACTAAATATAGAGAAATACTCAATCCCACAACTACTGAGGTGGCTACCAAAATGGTTAAATTTAACTCTAAGAGCAATTACTATTGATGATTATTATATTTTATGTTAACCTTGATTATTAAGTTTTACTAACCAGTTACTATTGATGATGATTAGAGAGAGCTCCAACATCAGAGAAAACAAGGCAAGTTCATCCTTGAGGGCACTAGGTATGAATTGGCAGTTGATCTAGGTAACCTAGAGCATCCTGGGTGTGATAGGTTTGCTGGCAATGGGGTCAATATCATAGCCTTCTTTGGGCCATCAGAGCCAAAGAAAAGATCTACCCAAAAAGGACAATTCTCAGATAAAAAGGTATAATAGATGATTGCAAAGGGTATAGAGGAAGCAATGAGACAATATCATGCTTCTCATTCAGCTCCTCAGACAGTACCTATGGAACTCCACACTTCATATGAGGTGGACCCCCCTTATGATAGAGGTGGTTCGGAGTAATCCTTTTGACCCACCACCTAGCACACACAATGTAATATTTTTATGACATAGTAGTCTTTCAGAATGATTTGTTTAATATGTTTGAGTTTAGGTATATATAACACTTTATGCAAATTTTTAGGGGTTGAGGCCATGCCATCTTTTATTATAAGGATATGTCATTGCACTGGGTGAGGCTTACCTGCGCCTTGAAGGTGACATGATTTATGGTGATCCGTTGCCCACCGATGTGGTTTGCATGACGTCGAGGCTTGTTTTGACCCTTGGAAGTAGATTGCACTACCATATGACAACCCCGAGCACTAGATGATAGGTGATGTAGAAGGCAATATGGTTGTGTGGCCTAAAGAAGGAGTTTTCTATACCGATGTATGCTAAATTTACATTGTGTTTGGATATCTATGTACATGCCACTTGATATGAGAATATATATAAGCATGGCATAGTGCCTAACAAACTCCCTATAGCTCGTCCTCCACCTCAACCTCCTTTTCAATTACCTGGTTGGCGTGCAAAGGACCTGTTTGACTCACTAGGTCCAAATTGCATGGGGTTGGTAGTATGGATAGTCATGTTTGAAGAAGGCTCACCTATGATGGTCCATGTTAAGGAGGACGTTGTAGGTCAACCTTATGATACTAGTATATTTTTTCAAGATGTTTTGTAGATGCTTCCTTATGTTTGGTTGAATACATATGTGATAGAACTTTGGATATGGTGAGATCTTATATACCTATATACCTTATTCTATATATGTTGATCTATTTTCTTATATATTAATGCATACATGATATATGTTTGGTCGCCACTTACATAGGATATGTACAGATTTTATACTGCCCCATGTGTCATTTCTAATTCCATCATTGTTTCACCATGTAGTTAAAAACCCTACATCAGTCATCGAATATTACTCTACCACATTTAAATATTTTGGTAAAGACAAAAGACTGTTATTATACCTCCATTAAATGTTGAGTAAGTTTGGTTACTTTGCTCATAATCTTGACTTAAGAATTACATTTCATTGTGGATTTTGAGTTTTATTTTGTGTGCCTTCTTTCCACTCAAAAATAATCATTTGGTGTTGTTGGTTATTGTCCCTGTGACGCGTATGTATTATCTAGATCCCAAGATTGACAAAGTAGACAATGAGGGGCACAAAATGAAAAGGGCATTATTCATGTGAGTAATTTTTTTATTTATATATGTTAACATATATTATTGCGTGACTATTTGGTAATGTAATTCAATGTGTTACATTAACATATATGGCTATAAAATATTTCTTAAAGGCTAGAGGAAAGGTGGATAAGAAAAGAAAGTGATAGTTTGGCAGAATATTGATGTAATTTTTGACTCCAATGCATATGTATGCCAACCATTCTTACTTTCATTTATTAATGTTTTGTATTTTGAAGTTTATAATGTCATGTACAAGACAATGGTTGGCATGTTGATACTACATGATGCAGTATATGGACATGATTGTTAGATATGGTGCACTAGACATCAACTGCATACAAATCTAATCTATATATAGTCTTGATCATCATAAGTAAATTGTCACATTGATAATATGAAAATATCAAACTTTTTAGTTATACAAGTCATTCTCTTTGTAGGTGTTTAAAATGATAGACTCATATACAACAGATTACTAGATGAGATACAAGAACAAAAGCCCTATACGATAGAAGAATTAGATGAGATACAAGAATAATAGGGACAAGCCGCCATTAAGGATTTCAACTTTGAATTTGATTGGGTTAAAGAATGAGTTTTCTAAACTTTGATGTCTGGTAATTATGACTTCTTTCAACTTTAAATTTGATGCGATTAAATTTTTTGTGCATACGTGAATGATGAATATATAATGTGTGCAAGTGTGAAGATGAATGAATTCAATGAGAATTGTGTTTCTTCGTGTCATGAGAATGGAGTTGGTGCACATGTAAATGAAGTATCATGTGTGGGCATCAATTAACTATCATGTGTGTGAATGAATGTGAAGATGAATGAATAGAATTATGAATGGACATGTGATGATAATTGAATTGAAGAATAGATGTTGTATGTGGGTGGATTGTGTTTGTTATTGCAGTTTTGCAGGTTTGTTGGCTTGTTGTTAATATGAACACATAATATGTTGTTAACCTATAGTTTAGAATTGTAGTTATAAAGTATAGGTTATGCATCATGCTGAACAGTCAGACAACATGTCTACAGACTTGCTAGTTAAGAAAAAAACTTAGTCCTTCATTATTTCAGAAAACCCATAGGTAAGGTGTTTGTCGTCAGTTGTTGACGTAAAATCGACATTATAGGATTACACCAAAATGGTCGTGTCAGACAGCACGATCATTCTAGACAACATGGCCATAGTCATTGGTTTTTGTGAAGATCTATCACTATATATCTTATTCGTTGGATTTAACCAACATAACTGATGCCTATGATGCATAATAGGTGTCTTTTTTTTGTAAAATTACGTCAAAGAAACTTTTTCCCATTTAAATGTGACATGGTATGGACATACAACATTGGTGTTTGTTCTATAACCAACGACTAAGACTCTTACCTGTGTCGGTTCCTTTTATCATAGAAACTAAGGTTGGATGTCTGTATTTGGTTTGTGCTTCCCCATAGAACTGACGTCTTAGACTTGTGACTCTAGTATTGCCCACTTAGGTGCCGATATGAAATCGATGCTATAGGTTTGTTTTAACTGACACTAGAGGTATCTTTTGTATGAGTGACATATACTATATAGAGTTTCCATGAGTTGATTACATAGGATAAATTTTTGGTGCAACGTAGTCATGAAATTTGCCAAAAAAGTACAATATACGAAGCAAATATAGTTATTTGTATACAGTTTTTTTAGAAAAATATAATAATCATAAATGATATAGTTAGAGATACAAAAACATCCCACACTGGGATTTTCACTCCAACACTATTTTTGACTCATTGGAGTGGTGATAAGTCCTTTTATTTAGTGTTACTTTTCTTTCTTTGCAACTACATTACATATATATTCCTACATTTTTAATTATCAACTATGTTGAATTGTAGGGACTGATAGGTTAGTGATATGTTTATCAACTTTTTGGAATCTTGTGTTGTTCAATATTGTGGTCAAAACTGACCAAGAACATGATTTTGGTGTCATTCTAAACTAGAAGAATTATTAAAACCTTTAATAAGAAACTATAAGGAGTGGGACCTGATAGAGAAACCACTCATTACTAAGTTGAGGAATAACTCCAACCAATCCATAACATACCACAAAGTATGAATGGAAGGCTGAATTTCTTCCTATTATGAAATTATATTTATCACCTAGTAAGACGACAATGAATAAGAAGTGGAAATAAACTATTATAAAGTTACATAATGATAAAATTGTTCCTCACCATAGTTGGTAGCATAGAAAAGTAAAACGGTATACATCTAATAAATCAAATCATGTGCAAGACATGATGCAGCTGACTACCTTATCATTTCAAGCTATCTTTACGTCTAAAACCATGTATATGATCTTCGTGCATCCTTCTCTTATAATGTACCTAAACCTGGGTGGAAGGGAACATCACCCAATTCATAGGAAACAAAGTATAGGTCAGTAAAGGTTGAGTATGTATAGATGGTAAACACTTTGGTCATTATATTGGGTTAAAAGTGCAAAAAGAGATGTTCCCACAAGGAAGGGGCTACTAACAATTAGTTAAGTTGAAAAGAACTATAATAACATTAATGGTGTGTATGAAATTTAGAATAAGCATGAACGATAAATTCCTTGTCATATCAATTGAGTGCAATTTAAATACAAACAATAAACTATGCATCCATAGCAAGTAGGCTAAATATACCTAAATAGGGTCATAACACCATAAGATCTTAGCCTAAAAGAAATAAGGGTGGAAACGCACACCCCGGGAAGAATTCATGTGTCTTAGAAAAGTGTGGTTGAACATAAGCACATTTGTTCTAGATATTCTAGTCAACCATGTAGCATGCATAAATAGAGTGGAGAGCCTAACATTTTAGTCAAATTTCTCATAAAAGACAATCAATGTAGGAGGGATCCAAGAAACCATATAGACTGAGTAGCTCAAAAACCACATGAATATCATGAATTAAGATTAGGAAATATGAAATTTCAAGCAAATATTTTTGCAAGTAAAATTGATAGTTCAAGAGATGCCTCATTAAATGAATTTATGTTTAAGTCAAAAAATGCTGAAAATAATATAGAAGATGTATTAGACGGTCCTCATGACTAATGGTTAACTTAGTAGGTACACATGGTCCAGAAGGTTATGTTTTCATGTTATAAATACATTATGTGTGTTAGTCAAACCCAACTAAATGGGTGTACACATCTTAGTACAACTATATATATTGTTCAAATTCTAGTTTTGATTAGTCAAAGGCATATAAGAGTTTCTAGTCTGATTAAGTGAATATAAGATCCATTATATATTTGTCTTAGTTTTAAGATCCATGTTTAGTAACCTAAATATATGCATGTCTAGATTGCATATCTATGTTTGAGTAATAGTATGAATTCCTCAATTTATATCTATTAATGTTGTCCTCTCTTTGTGTAGTCTATAGTTTGAGTGCAGTCGACTAGTGTCACATACATACTCCACATTATTATGCATTAAGTAGAGTCTTCCTTTATAAAATTCATTTAAATAAGAATGCGATTAAATGGATTTATTTGACTCGTTACTTTCCATGAAGTTTTCAAAGCTATATTTCCTATCAATATCTAGGTTTTAAAGTCCCTAACATCTTTGGTAGTTATAGTTTCTCACTAAAATTTACTTAATCATACATATAATATAGGATGTTATAGATAAACCACATAAACACATATATATTACATAACTATGTTAGACATTATAGTATTATCATCTTTCATTAAAATTACATATCACATTAATGACTAATCATGTATGTCAGGTTTACATGAAAACCAATAGGATTGCTAACTTGCTTTATACTAGAGTAAATATAGTACAACATATATCTATACAGATCCAATTAGTAAGATATGGTACAAATGGATTATTAACTTCTTATCCATCAATATATGTATAATTCCATATTATGTTTGTGGGTACTAGGTGATTGAGAATATTTGGATTACTATTCCCCAATATAATAATTGTTATGAAATTAGTATCATTAATATAGTTACTGTCATCCTACTATAAAAACTAAAGAGTAGGCTTGCTTAAAAATAACAGTTGCTTCTAATGATTGATCTACAAGTCAGATTCAATGAATGAACTTTTCACACCATTATCTCTTATAGTTTGAATTGGTTCATAGACTGGGAAACTGAGGCTCTCATTGACTCGTGGCATTGGTGTTTCATGTGTTGGCTTGTAGATCCAACTGAAGTCAGTGAGGGTGGATTGTAAGTAAAAGTTTCAGGAAGAAATGATGTTTCTTAGGAAAGGGGGCTCTACTGGGGATGCAAGGAATAATGGCGGGGTCATTTTCTGTAGGTGTTTCAACAGGTTGACATGCTGGTCTGTTGGTAGATGGTGGCGTCGATTGTGATATCACGCTCTCTGGTTATAAGTGCATAGTGGATAATATGGAGTCATCCAAGGTTTTCAATGATATGAGTGATCTATGGGTGTAGGTCGATAAGGCATGAAGGAGGAAGATATGGAGAGGGAGTCTAGTGATTATGTGCGATCTGCAGTCTATTGACATCCATCATAGCTGTGGCAAAGTGAAATTTAGCATATGAATGAATTAATTACTTTTTACCCTCATTATCTTCACTCTTGACCACAGTATATTTTTCTTGACATCTAAATCAATATTAACACTCAAATTCGAAATTTGGTGATCAATGAGAACTTTATACACATCGTGACACCCCAAATTTGATTAAATTGTTACTTTGTGCCAAGAATTAAATTGGTCCATCAAACTTCATCTTCTAGTTCTCAAACTTTTTCTAAATGTTCTTCACATTATTTTGAACCTATGTTCCAAATTTCATCGCAATTGGGCATTCCTACATTTTCCTATGAATTCTTGAAGTTATTATGTTGAAAAACCACTTCGCAAATGCCATGTCAGTGATCCACTTGCAAAGAGAGGGGACGAACCCCAACCCTTGGATCTTCCTATTGTGTATCCAAGCTCAATCTAGTGGCTAGACCATTGTCTTCTTCCTCCCACTAGTTGCGGGGAGGAGACAAGGCCACCATAATGGCCGATCTCCCACCTACGACTGTGATTCAAAATTTTGAGCAAGTAGAAACACTCGTCTCGTGATCCTGAACAAAAATAACCCTAATTTGACCACAATTAGTGCTCTATCCAGCCATCAATACATTTCCTTCACTCACCCCTCTCACTCCCGTGGCCATGGCTAAGAGCAAGAACTCGATTTAGCCCAAACATCAGCCCCTCAACCCTATAAAAGACCTCCCAAGGATAGCTTCTACTATCCTTCACTATAACCCTATGATTTTGAGATTTCTCTTGGTCTCAATAACCCCGATTTCTCCTCTTCGCTATTGGTTTTCAAACCAGCACCGCCGTGTGCCCATTTTGGGCCTTTTGCCCTTGCACCACCTACCCGCCCCTTTAGGCCACCCGAAGCTTCGTGGGGTCATTGTGAATTCAGGTGAAATTTTTTCTACTAGCCTCGATTCCCCCTTCCCTATATACCCCAAACTTTAGTGAGCCCCCTCTGCCCCACTCTAGCTTGCACAAAAGCTTTCATGAAGAAGGAAAGTTCCTAAACATCCGGTCTGGGAAGGGGAGCGACCTGGTTCAAAGAACCTAGATAAACCACTGATCGTACCACCAAATCAAGAGTGAACTAGCCAAACCAAAGATCAAACCAGTGCGCCTCAACCAGCAAGCCACGTGACCGTGTGGCACAATATCAGCGACCTGATCTAGTGATCCAATGATCACCTATTTTTCATATTAAGGTATTCTACCTCCTCTCTGCACTAGAAAAAATCAATAAATTGACCAAAACTTACAAGGATTGTATCTTTCGATTCCTAGCTCGAAAACTTATGAATGAATAGTCGATATTGATAAAAAAACCAAGGAATTTACTAAAAATACTTGTGAAGACTAATTCCAAATGATTGTCACTGATATATTAAACTTTTCATCTCTTGCTTATTTGAATTGTCAAATGATTCCATAATGGTGTTTAATCTTTGGAAACTCTTAAACTTGACTCTGATGATTATCTTGAAACACATAAATTAAGACTTGACTCATTAGTGATCTTGATCTATTTACTTGATTCAATCTTGAATATAATATCTATAAATAAAGAGTAATCTTGATATTGATCTTAGTCTTGCAAAACCCTTGATATACATTTGACCCATCAATCTAATCTTGATTTCCAATTGTTCTAACTATCATGATGATGATCTAGAAATTTTATGATGAATTGGATAATGATCATAAAATTAGGCTTAACACATATGATCTTATAAAACCTAGGTAGGTCATTCACACTCAAAAATATGTCTGACACTTGAATATAGTTGGACATTTGCAAATATTATGGATTATAAGTGGATGACCTAACCCTAAAGTTGACATAGGAAAGTGTAACCCTAATCTCGAATATTCAAGAATGATATTTTAAACATCATGATCTTGACCCTTAATCCAATATTGTTGATTTATGATTTGACTCGAAGGGTTGACCTATTGAGATTTGTACTCTAAATCTTCAGTTACAGGTATGCTATTATATCTCCTCCTTGGTTGTATTGAAGATACCTTTTAATTATCTCTTGATTATATACTTGGTTGTATATTTGGTTGAGATATTGTTCCCTATTGAGTAGGCTTCAATTTTTACTATATTATATTTTGAGACAAACTTGAAAACATAATGATATTTCCCATTATGATTGCCCATATATTGATGTTGATAATGTTGACATTGAGTACAAGTGACCTCCTCATTTAGAGAGTGTAACTTGTACCTATTGAATGATATTGAATCTTATATGTGTCGATCGACCTCCTACATCATATGGAGAGAAGGATCCTGGTGACCTCCCCCATCTTGTTGGGGTGATGGAGCCACACAAAATATATATGCTTCTCAAAATAGAATAATGGGAACTCGCAATAAAAATTGATTTGTTTGAAATAAACATCTTGTCAAATAAATACTTATTTCTGAAAATCATTTGTTTTACTTCTTGAATATAAGTCCTACCAAGTGTACTGTTTTGTTATAAACTATTTTACTTTTTTTATAGTTTATCGTGCAATTGCATGATTACATCTTGATTTTCTTGATTTTAGGCAAAACAAATGGAACAATGACTAGATCACTTCCGCACTCGATATACTCTAATGACAAGGATAAATCTGCAATATCTCCTATTTTGGGTTAGTTTGTTATTTAAATCTCCAATTTTTGAGAAATTATTTCTTATTGTATATGCCAATGTGTGAGATCCTATTGGGCTGCTCAGGGACTGGCAATTCAATCCTTTTACCACTGTCTAGGCAATGGGATTGGGATTGGGGTAAGAATGGTTCCCTGACAGTTGGTATTAGAGTATACACACTCTCATATACTCTAAGTAAATAATTTCTCAAATATTTTGAACCTTGCAAACCCTAAAGTCCAAAATGGTGAAAATTAAGGTGTCTTGGCTCGGGGTTCTAGCATAATTTCTCTTATCCATCTTCACGATGGTTTAGATTCCCCTCTCTACGTATCCTTAATTGATCCATAATTGGACCTACATGTTCTCTGTTGAAAACCTAGAGAGTCTACTAGCATCTCAATTCTTCATTAAGGACTACCCTAAGACACCCAAGTAGATGATTATTAGGTAGTATTCTCATCTCCTCATGTGGTCCTTCACTTATGACCTCTTACCACATGATTTCTTGATTATGGGTAACTTATGTATGGGAAAAATAAAAGTTCGAAATTGTGAAAGACAATTAAGGTAATGATTCCATGATCCGACCTTAGTTTGAAAACTCAATTTTGATCAATGAGAATTTTTAAATCAAATACTCATGCTTTACCCCTTCATGAAAACTTGATTTTGCCAAAACTAGACTACCCATTTCTTATGATTGAGGTAAATAGTAATAATCTTGATTTGGTGAAATTAGAAGGATTTATACCTTATACCTCATTATTGATGAGGTCCCTATTTTATCAAATTCATGTTTCCCTATTTCTAACTAAACCTCAAACAAAGTTAAGAAAACTCTTATCCTATTTGATACACATCATGATTATGTCATCAAATTATCAAGCATTATAACTCACAAAATCATGATGTAAGATTATGATGCAAAAAGTAGTTTCCCTATTGAATATTAATTCCTTTTGTAATCTCTATTTTGATATGATGATTATGGACCAAAATCATGCACTACTAATCTCTGATTCTTCGAATGGCTAATCTAAATCCTTGATTTCCAAAATATATCACTACCTTGATCCTGAAAGGAAAGGAATACAAAAAGGACCCTGAATTCGTGAGATCTTGACATTATTGCCCTGTTATAATCTTTAATTTTGATCTTATGACCTTGTGGAATATGATTAAATCAATGATGCTCTACCTATTTGAATAAGATCAATAAATCATGACTAATGTAGGTAATGTGCCAGATTAGGGTGGTACTTGACTCATGACTGCCCTAACCTAGGTCACATCCCTATTATGACTACCTCTAAATTTTCATCTTGTTGATTATTTATAGTTTGAAAAGGTATCCCTTTTCACCCAAATTGGATTGGTTGACCTAAGTCTAATAGGTTAAAACCATGGTAGATACTCGATCTTGAATATTGATAATAACCTTGAAATATGACAACGTTGGTTATAGCTTGTGGTTGACTTCCTAGATAAGACCTAGGTCTAGATAATTCATCAACCTTGAATACCATGATAATGAGATCTTGAAAATAGGGCTTGAATACTACTCGATTGTTGTATATAGGTGAATGATCACCCTTAAGGTCAAAGTGGGAATCTAAACCCTAGCTTCAAAATTTTGGACCTATGACTAGGATGTCTAAAATCTCAACTCATGATATTGATTAATAAAATTTTGACTCATGATTATCAATCTCAATCATAATACCAATCCTATGATCATAATATTTGGATCTTGAGACCACCCTTGATATATAAATAATAACTTTCACAATCCCAAATTTTGAAAATTTTGAAATAATGACCATTTTGACTCTCTCGATTTATGACTTAGGGTTTATCTATCAGTAGGAATAAGGTGGGACCTCCCATTGATGTTGAGATTGAAATCATGATATTGAAAGTATGATGTTGTCTCAAATTGTTGAAATATGAAATCTCAAATCATGGATGTACAACCCCACCTCGGCCAATGTAGAAGCTAGGACCCTAAGATATTGGGATTGAAAGTCACCGTGTACACTTGATTCAAGAACTCTATTTGTTTGACCTAAAATATGATATCTCCAAATTTGTGATCAATAGATGCTTTCCATATTTTTGACTCATATGATGACTTTGAACAATATATATGCATTGACCTTGATACTCAATTGTTGGATGATGAAATGATGTTGGTACCAAGTTGGTTATGATATGGAACATGGAATCCCTATTATGATTATTGAACAATTTGAAATTTGAGGACATGATTTTGATTATATAGTTGAGAATTTTTTAGTATTTGAGTATATGACCTAGATTTGGATAATCCCAATTTTGAGGATGTTTTTGAATTTTAGGAACAAAAATCCTTTTTAAGGAGGGAAGGATGTGACAAAGTGAAATTTAGCATACGAATGAATGAATTACTTTTTACACACATTGTGTTCACTCTTGACCCCAATATATTTTTTTGGCCTATAAATCAATATTGACACTCAAGATCGAAATATAGTGATCAATGTGAACTTTATACACATTGTGACTCTGCAAATTTGATTAAATTGTTATTTTGTCACAAGAAATAAATTAGTTCATCAAACTTCATCTTCTGGTTGTCAAATACACCTTATTTTAACCCAATGATCCACATTTCATTGCAATTGGACATTCCTACAATTTTCTATGAATTCTTGAAGTTATTGTGTTGAAAAACAAGTTTATTTGCCATTTATTTGACAAATGCCATGTCAACGATCCATTTGCAAAGGGAGGGGATGAACCCCAATCCTTGGAACCTCTCGTGGATCCAGGCCTGATCCAGCAACCATGTCGTTGTCTTCTACCTCCCTCTAATTGTGGGGAGGAGACGAGGCCACCATAATGGTTGATCTCCCGCCTACAACCGTGATTCAAATTTCTGAGCAAGTAGAAACACTCGTCTCACGATCCCGATAAAAACTAACCCTACTTTGACCAGCATTAGTGATCTATACATACATTAATATGTTTCCTTCACTTACCCCTCTCACTTTGGCAGCCATGGCTAAGAGAAAGAACTTGATTTAGCCCTAAAATATGGCCCGCAACCCTATAAAAGACCTCCCAATGATAGCTTCTACCATCCTTCATTATAACCCCATGATTTTGAGTTTTCTCTCAGTCTCAATCACCTCGAATGCTCCTTCTCTCTATTGGTTTTCGAACCAGCGCCGTTGTGTGGCCGTTTTGGGTGTTTCGCCTTTGCACCGCATGCCCGCCCCTTTCGGACACCCGAAGCTTCGTGTGTTCGTTGCGAGTTTAGGTGGCACTTTTTCTGCTAGCCTCGTTTTCTCCTTCCCTATATCCTTCAAACTCCAACGAGGCCCCTACTCCCTACTTTCTAGCTTGCATGGAATCTTGCACAAAGAAGGAAATTTCTCGAACCGCTGGTCTGGGAAGGGGAGCAACCCAGTTCAAAGAACCCAGATAAACCACTGACTGAACCACCAAATCAAGAGTGAACTGGCCAAACCAAAGATCAAACTGGTGCGCCTCAACCAACAAGTCATGTGTCTACATGGCATAATCTCATACCCCCAACGAGTGATCCAACGATCACCTATTTTCCATATTAAGGTATTCTACCTCCTCTCTCTCCTCAGAAAATCAATAAATTGACCAAAACTTGCAAAAATTGTATCTTTTGATTCCTAGCCCCAAAAATATGAATGAATAGTCTATCTTGGTTAGAAAAATCCAAGGAAGTTATAAAAATACTTGTGAAGACTAATTCCAAATGATTCTTACTGACATATTTAAATTTTTATCTCTTGCTTATTCAAATTAAATGATCCTATAATGATGTTTCATATTTGGAAACTCTTAAACTTGACTCTGAAGATTATCTTGAAACACAAAAATGCAAACTTGAATCATTAGTGATGTAGATCTATTTAGTTGATTCAATCTTGAATATAATATCTATGAAAAATGAGTAATCTTGATATTGATCTTAGCCTTGCAAAACCCTTATATACATTTGACCCATCAATCTAATCTTGATTTACAATGATGCTAACTATCATGATGATGATCTAAAATTTTTATGATGAATTGGATAATGATCATAAAATTCAGGTTAACACATATGATCTTTGAAAACCTAGGTAGGTCATTCACACTCAAAAATTTCCTTAACACTTGAATAAATTTGTACATTTGGAAATATTTTGTATTATAAGTGGATGACCTAACCCTAAGGTTGACATAGGAAAGTTTAACCCTAATCTCAAATATTCAAACATGGTCTTTTAAACATCATGATATTGACCATTGATCCAATATTGTTGATTTAGGATTTAAGTCAAAGGGTTGACCTATTGAGATTTGTACTCTAAATCTTCGGTGAATGGTATGCTACTATATCTCCTCCTTGGTTATATTGAAGATACCTTTTATGTATCTCTTGATTGTATACTTGACTATATACTTGGTTGAGCTACTATTCCCTATTGATTAGGCTTCCATTTTTCTATATTATATTTTTAGACAAATTTGAAAACATGATGATATTGGCCATTATGACTGCCCATATATTTGTTGATAATGTTGATATTGAGTACAGTGACCTCCTCATCTAGAGGATGTAACTTGTACCCTTTGAATAATATTTAATCTTGTACATGTTGATCGACCTTCTACCTCATATGGAGAAAAGGAGCCTAATGACCTCCCCCATCTTGTTGGGGCGATGGAGCCACACAAAATCTATAAGAATTCTTCTCAAAACAACACAATGGGAACTCACAATAAAAGTTGAATTGATCAAAATAAACATCTTGTCGAATAAATATTGATTTTGGAAAATCGTTTGTTCTACTTCTTGAATATAAGTCCTGCCAAGTGTACTATTTTTTAATAAACTATTTTACTTGTTTTTGATAGCATACCGTGCAATTGCATGATTGTGTCTTGATTTTCTTGATTTTAGGAAAAATAAATGGAACATTGACTTGATCGCTTCCACACTCCACATACTCTAACGACAAGGATAAATCTGCAATATCTCCTATTTTGGGTTAGTTTGTTCTTGAAATCTCCTATCTTTCAGTTATTTATTCTTATTGTATATGCCAGTGTGTGAGATCCTATTGGGTTGCTCAGGGACGGACGCTTAAATCCTTTTACCACTATCTAGGTAGTGGGATTGGTATTGGGGTAAGAATGGTTTCGTGACAATAGTAGATGAAAAGAACTCTATTGCCAATTTGTAGTTGTGTACATGGAGAAATCATGTGGCCATGGGTGGAAGTGCAATGAGGGATAGTGATGGTCTATGGTTCAGCTAATTAGATGGATGTGCTCCATTAATGGATTTGGGGTGGTGACCAACTAGAACACCATCGCTACAGGGTGTGACCTATAAGTTGGTAGGGGAGGAAGGAGGAAGATAGTTGAGTAGAAAAAGAAGAAGATCCGAATGGAAACTAATGACCTTGGTGGGGGATCGATAGCTAATGATCAATGTTAATTTTTTCTTTTGACCAATGTGTTTGTGGGTAGAGGGAGTGGTTGACAAAACCATCATCGCAAGTTGGGCTAGGAATCTTGAGGGAGGCCATGGAAGATGGTCAATAGGTACAAAACGACATCCTTAGAGATGATGATGGCTCATGGAAAGCTTTACGGTGTGGCTCTCACCTAAGAGTATATGTTTTTGGTATTGATGCACTACAACCTGACGAGGTGAAGGGACGCAACCTCCTCATCCTCTATGATTGCACGTGACATACTTGTTTTGTAGTTTCTCAACATAGATGATGAAGAGTTGGAAATGCGTAGGATTTTTTGGTGTAGGTTGGTGAGGGGAGGCTAAAGAGGTAGATAAGAAGAAGAGGATGAGTAAAATAAGAGGAGTGGGAAGGGTGACATTCTTAACCAAGCATGGCATGAGAAGAGATTTAGTGATAGGTAGAAGCATAATGGGAGACACATCTTCTATGGGTGGGACTATCACAATGGTGGAGGCAGAGATGAAACTGAGGAGGTAAGGATGGGGAGAGAAGAAGTGATGGAGGAGGAGGTATTTTTTATCACTAGACAAAGTGGAAGAAAAGGATGTGAGACCGGGTCAGTGTGAGGAAGGTGAAGAATTGGTCACACAAAACTAGCACCACAGAGACAGTCTCCGCACAAAATGTGTTGGGAAGGTGATGTTACATGGAATATTTAAATTCAAGATTAAATCAAAAATAGTGTCAAAATTTTTAGTAATTAACTGGAAGTTGAAACTAGGTTTGAATGTGATATATTTTGTAGATAGGCTACTTAAAATAGGAGGAAATCAAATTTATCATCAATTTCATCTTTTAAAAACATTTGGAATTTCATTTCCTTATTTGGTCGATAAGCACTCACTTAGTGTAATTACCCTCTCTTTTAGTCACCTTTGTTATTTTCATTCGTGGTTATTAATGTCTTTTTCCCATATAGAGCTAGGATAATTCTAGAGTGTAAATTCAATTCGAAATTTATTTATAGGTGAAATTGAAATAATTAAGCCCATTTTAAACTTACTAAGGAATTATTACAAAATCCTAAGTGGAGTCATGGTTGAGACATTATTTAGGATCTGGGTATGTTACAACACTTCACTCCTTAACAAAGATTTCATCCTTGAAATCTACCCACACATAACCTGATGAACTAAATTACACCTCATAGAAATTGTCAATGTTCTAAGTCATTTAAGGTTTATGGTGACTAGGGTAGTGTCATGATTAGGCTTTTTTCCCTTTTTGTTTTTACCTAAGGAAATAATGTACGTTAACAAATCATAACATCCCTAATGTGTTTAACATAGTTTTGAATTTAGAAGTATCTATAAAATATATTTAATAGAAAGTTATTATATAGGACATCAATCTCAAACTTGTAGCCATTAATAATACTATTTTTTTTCTAAAACTTGAAATTTACCTAACCTATGCTTATTATTTCAAATTAGTGAATATAAATTTTGAAGATTATTTCAATTACGCCTCTCATTTTCAAGAAGTCATATTTAGCAACACTTAGATCATCAATCCTACTTAAAGGTGTCTATATTTGCTTGACATTATTATCTGGAGTTACCCAAGTATTACCTACTAGAAATACTGGTATTTTTTATAAGTTCTTTATTTAATCTACTGTACTAAGCATAAAAGACTCCACCCATTAAAAGGAGTATATATAAATTAGCTAACCATCTCAAGAGGAAAATTGGGTCATATGTATCACATTGGTTGATTAACCCTTGTCTCGTCTTTACACTACATAGTTCTTACATGATGCAAACTTATGAAAATTGAGTAATTCTACTTAATGCTACAACTTATTTTCTTAACTGCTGAGCATGCTTAATCTGTTCAATTTGTTCATATTTCTTATTCAATACCCTAACTGCTCAATGTATTTACTATTAATTAATATGTTATAATCAATATATGTTGGAGAGAGTTATATCTCTCACTGGGACTGGGTATCACTTGTGGGTCACCACATTTTTTAGGTGGTTGCGGGCAACGAGGTCGAGGTTGCGCTATGGAAGAGAACCAACCTAGTGGTTAATAGATTCAGAAGGTTGGTCAGTTGTAAATGTTAGTAGTAGAGTCCTAGTGTCATCCCTGTACTCTCAAGTTTGGGTATGGGATGTGTTTTCTAGATTATAGACTCGTATCAACACGAGATTTTGGTAGTATGCCAATGTTTGTAAATATATGGCATGTACATGTGAAATATTTTTTGTATGTAGGATATGACTCAGGTCTTTGGACCCATAGGTGAGTATTTGTTACAGTATATGAGAATGGAATGATGGACCTTTATATAAATGTTCTAGAGTTTATTTACATTGTTGGAATTGGTTTTAATTATTCTGCATTTTGGACTATGTGATTAATTAGTAGTTTATCGTGTTTTGTGTTTTGATTAATCTCGTTTAGTGTGACGAGGTGTCACAAATTAATTATTATCTCATGTGGTGCCAAGGGATAGATCGTTTGGGTTGATTTAATACCCTAATGCTTGGAACTCAAGTAAGGGCTAGATAATTGCTCACTTCATTATCTAAGTCAATAATCACTTTGAAATATTCTAAATTCTAGCTTGTTATCTCTTAATAATATTCATCAATCAACTTACAATATGTTCAACATTTCATTTATCCACGGAACCGCATTTTCTTTATCATAGATCCATGGATCTATATGTTACCCTAATAACACAAACGAGCCTAGGTTGGATACTAAGGCCGAAATTTATACTTAGGCCTTCCAATGGGTCCAAAAGGTTAGTAATCTTTATAATCACAAAATTAAGACATTGCTTATCAGTTGAATCCTTATATTCATATATTTTCTCACCGTTTATTTATTTACTTGAACTGAAGATTCAATCAAATGAAATCATGACATTACTATGGTTGTTATAATGTGAATCATATTGTATTATGTTTAAATTCACAATCATTGGATCCAAATTTTAAGAAATTTGAGGATCTTACAAAAACACATGTGATGTCATGTTACAGTGTAGGTGGTTATTTGTTTGTTCTTCTCATTTAAGACATTTGTGTGCCTCCTTTCCTGGAAAAAGTTTTACAACTCTCACCAATGGTGAGTGAAAATGGGAAAAATGATCTGAGCCAACAATGACTTTATCACTTCTTTGGGAACAACCTTCTTCATCATGACTTTTATACAACGTTGATGCTCAATCGAGGGATCGTGATTGCAGACCATTATTAACAATGTGCATGCATAAGGCTAGAATATCTCTAGTCAAATATGTCATCCAATACCCCCAATTCCATCTGACTCTTTCTTAGCTCTATCAACAATACATGTTCCAAATTAGTAGTAAAATTTGCACTAATGATGATGAGACATACCTTATACACATCTACAAGCCCTCAACTTAAGGTTTGACTCCTATAGATGTATGTCCCTTGTCTTACTCTTTATAATTTTAGATATATTTTATCCCTCTAACATATGATTTAGGTCTTTCTCTATGATGTCTTATAAAGAAGGAATTGCTCCATCCATGCATCATTTAATCATCAACCATTAGATTGATGATTGATGTCTCTAAGGGATCCTATGAGGTCAGAGCTCGTTTCTATTTTTGTGTCAAGTTGTTAATGCAATAAAGAACATATAACTGTTATTGAATACTTGGTCCAGGTCATTATATAAAATTTCTCAAATATAAAAGATAATTAAAAATGTTTTGTAAAATATTATCACATAAAAAAATGAATATCCATAAAACCCTAATTTATTTGAAATGTAGGTTTCACTTCTCAAAGACAAATCAAATAAGACTAAAGAACATAAAATATGTATCTTAAACTTTTCCCATTGTAAATATTAAATCAATGACATTAAAAGGATATCTTGTACTTTAGAGAAAAGATTGAAACATTTTATCTGTAACACACCCTAATCCAAAATCGTGGCTCAACACATACTCTACTCATGCCTTTTGATAGTAGGTTAATATTAGTTTCCTTTAACCTAAAATAGGTTACATCAAAAGTTATTAGGGTCAACAAATAAAATGAATTATTCAATTTACTTTCACTTAAGATTTTTGGATAATTAATTAGTCAGTTTCTAATGGGTTTAATCATTTCAATTTGACAAATTCATAAGTTTTAGATATATTTTACACTCTAGAAAATTCCTAGCTCTATATGGTAAAAAGGCATTAATAAACAAGAATAGATATAACAATTTGATTAAAAGAGACTAATTACACTAAGTGAGTACTTATCAACCTACTAAGGAAATGAAATTTCAAATATTTTTTTAAAAATGTAGTTGATGTTAAACTTGAGTTCCACATAATTTGATTAGCCTATCTACAAAATTTTATCTTAGTTATACCTTGTTTGAACAATTACTACAATGTTTGACACATTATTTGTACCTTTGTCATGTATTTAGATAGTCCATGTAGAATCACCTTCCCAATGCATTTTGAGGAGAGATTGTTTCTATGATGCTAGTTTTGCATAACCATTTCTTCTCCTTCCCCATGCTAACCAAGTGTCTTTCCCTTTCATTCCTCTTTACCTTCAGATCGTAAGTACCTCCAACTCCATCACTTCTTCTCTCCCTATCCTTCACCTCCTATCCTTCTTCTCCTCCTCTCCCCTTGTGATAGTCCCACCCAGAAAAGAAGTGCCTCTGGTCATGCTTCTACAAATTGTTATCTCTCTTCTCACTCCATGCTTGGGCAAGAATGTCTCCCTTCCCCATCCTCTTCTCCTCATCCCCCTTTTCTTATTATCTGTATCCTTTGCCTCTCCTCATCAACCTACACCACAAAACCCTAGCCACTGCCTGCTCTTCATTAGCAAGTTCCCAACAACTAAAAAACAAGAAATGACACCTAAAACCATAGATGAAGATGGAGGTTGTGTCCCTCAACCTCATCAGTTGTAGTGTAACAACAAAACACCTTAGAATTTCACACGAGAGCCACACACTAAATACTATCCACACAAACGTTATAATCTTTATCATTGTCTTCTTGTACATTTCAACCATCTTCCACGACATCACTCTAGATTCCTAGCCCAACTTGTGGTGATAGTTTTGTCAACCAAAATCTTTACCTGCAACCACCTTGGTCAAAGGCACAAGTGATCATTGATTGTTGGCTCTCTATCCCCCACCAAGGCCATTAGTCACCATTGGGATCTTCTTCTCTGTCTTCTCAACTATCTACATCCTACCTCACATGTAGACTTGTAGATTTCCAACTGTAGGATGGTCTGGTCGGTCAAAGCCCCAAATTTTGTAAGGGAGCACAACCACCTACATAGACGATCCAATGAACACTACTCTCCCTCCTTGATATTCCACCCATGGTCACATGAATTCTCCACCATCGATAAAAATAGGCAATCGAGTTCTTGCAATCTGCTATAATGGAAGTCAATAGACTACATATCACATACCATCACCAAACCCCTCCTCTCCATCTCTCATTCCTCCACACCTTATATTCCTCCACCCCTATATCTCTCCTCTCATTGCCAACCTTGTTGCCTCCATCTTCTCCACTATGCACTTGATACTAGTGAGCATGAAATAAGAATCAACACCACCAACTACTGATAGGACACCATGTCAACCTACTGAAACACCTTTAAAATAGAACCCCACCATTATTCCTTGCATCCTCAACATAGTCCCTTTTCTATAACAAACATGAATTCTTACTCATACTTTCATTTCCTTTACACCATCACCGACTATAGTTGGATCTACAAGCCAGTACCTCAAACACCAGAGCAACATGTTAATGAGAGTCTTAGTTACCCTAGTCTCTGATCTAGAGAAGTTGTATTCAACCTATATGAAACAAGGGAGTGAGAAGTTAATCCATATAACCTGACCTATAGATAAATCATTAGAAGAAGCACCCACTAATTTTTTTAAGCTTGCTCTTTAGGATTTTTAGGAAGACTATAGTTAGTAAAGTAACAATACTAACCAAATAACAATTATTGCATTTTGGAATATTAATTAGAGCATTCTCAATCATCTAGTACCCACATACATATATCAAAATATACATATATTGGTGGTGAGGAAGTTTATAATCCAATTGTTCCACATCTTACTAATTGATTCCATATAAATATATATTGTATGATATTTACACTAGTATAAAACAAGTTAACAATTGTATTGTTTTTCCTATAAACTTGACATACATGATTAGTCATTAATATGATATGTACTTTCTATTAAGATTATAATACTAGGATTCCTACCATATTTATGTAATATATAAGTGGTTTAATGGTTCATCTATGACACCATGTATTATATGTATCATTAGGTAAATTTTAGTGAGAAACCATAAGAACCAAAGATGTTAGGGCATTAAAACCCTAGATATAGATAAAACATATATTTTGGAAAAATTTAAAACAAATGACACAAATAGATCCATATTTGTACAATCTTAAATAAATAATTTTTATAAAGAAAAAGTCTACTTAATGAATAATAAGTTGGAGTATGCATGTGACCATAGTAGAGTACACTCAAGTTATATGATATATAGAGAGAGGATAAGATTATAAGATATAAAAGAAGGAATTCATACTAATACTCACACATACATGTAAAGTAAACATACATATATTTATCTATAAAGATGGATTTTAGTCCATCAACGATCCCATGATTTTTACAATCTCGGAGAGGCACTTCTCAGCGGAATTACTGGCCTGACCACAAATCCAAAACGTTAGATTTTTCTAAATGTCTTTTGGATCTTAAGTTTAGGTTTCTAGTTATCTCTTAATTTTTTGATAATGATGTCGGACTTCCTTCCATTCTAATATAAAATTCATAGTAGGATATTATCTACCGACATGATCTAATCATAGGACTATATCTACGGGCATGGTCTACTTATGACTTATATATTCTTTATTTATTTATATAGATATTATTAAGTCATTTTTCATGGCCTATTCTATATTTGAAAATTCGATCCAAGCCCTCACTACTACAAAAATGTCTTATAAAGTCACATTTACAGGTGTCGGTTGTATAAATAAACCGACACTGAAACTATTCAGTGTCGGTTGATAACATAAACCGACATTCGATCTATGCAGGGCGCCCACGGGTACCGCTTCTATTCAGTGTCGGTTACTAAATAAAAAACTGACACCTAAAATAACTGCCAAATCCAAAATTTACAGCGGAAAAAATTACCTCCAAAATTTAACATATGACGTCGGTTGATAAATAATAAACCGACGACTAAAGGTTATTCGCGAGACAGAAATTAGACACATTTTGGTCGTCGGTTTAACCACAATGACCGACGCTTATGAGTTTTCCTGCGCTGTCTGCGGGGAATTTTTCACACCCTTTAAGCGTCGGTTGTCAGAAGACACCGACGACTATGGTCATTAATCAAGAACAATTTTTTTAATCGACATATGTATTTAGACGTTGGTTGTTTTGTAGTTACAACCGATGACTATAGTTGAGAATAGGTATCGGTCTTTGTGGAGAACCGACATAGTTAATTTTATGTGTCGGTTTATTTGAATAACCGACGCCTATGGTACACTTAATAGCCCCGGGAAATAGATCTCTTTTCCCCATTGTCTCTGTTTCATTGCGACTCTGCTAGGTCTGACGATTATGCTCCCCGCCGTCGCCGCCGTCGTTTCCCTGGCCGTCGTTGCTCCCTCGTGCCGCCAGCACTCCTGGTCGACACTCTCGCCGCCGCTCTTGCTGCTCTCCCTTCCGCTACCGCTCCTCACCGGCGCCTCTCCTCTCCTCGCCGCCGCCCCCGCCGGTGGCTGCTGTCCTCTCCTCGCCGCCCTCGTCGCCGCTCGTCTCCTCTCCTCGCCGCCGGCGTCGGCTGCCAGCTGCTGCTAGATCTTGCTCTGGCCGTTGCTCTCCTCTGCCCTCAAGGTATGCCCGCCCTACCTTCTTCCTTCTTCCTCTGCTCCGGTGGCTGCTTGGGCGGTGCTAAGGCACGCCTAGGCTGCTGCTGGGCGTTTTTTTTATTTTTTTTAAGTTATTTACTTATTTGTGTTTATTTATGTACTGATTTTATTATGTTTTAATCATCTAATTAATGAAATTTATTTATCAACTGATTTAACTATATTTTTCAATTGATCTGTATGTATTCATCTAATGTTTGTATTTATTTATGTACTGATTCAGTAATTAATTGATCATCATCTACTGATTTATATTAGTTTATCAATAGATTTGTATTTATTCATCTACTTATTTGTATTTTTTTGTCTACTATTTTTATTTAGTTATCTAATCATTTGAATATATTTGTGTACTAATTTTGAAATTATATAATTATCTAGTGATGTAACTTTATCACAAGCTCATTATGAACCATTAGATCTAGATCTTAATTAGGGTATCTCTACCGTCCTAATTATGAAATTGGTAACTTGTTTCATTGTTGAGTATATTGAGAATCCTAATCACCCTTCTTGCTTAATGATGAACTGTAATGCACACATGTTACATTCTTGGACTGTAAATGATGAACTTTTCCCTAAATTGCCAATCATGCTTTTAAAGACATTAATAATCACCCTAACTTGAAGAACTAGGATTTTAGGTATAAGAATGACAACACATGTATTTGTTGGCCTAGAAACCCGTCCAAGATTTACTCATTATGAGTAAATCTTGGATAGTCCCCGGTTTGAGACTATTCTTGAACACCTGATCTCGCTTAGGATGTAAGTGTATAATGTGTATTGGGTTTTTGAGAAAATTTTGGCAGTATTTTCCCGTTCAATAGGGAAATGCTGCCAAAATTTTCTTGAAAACCCAATACACATTATACACTTACTAGTAAGATTAGGTGTTCAAGAATGGGATAGGTGGTACACATTTATTATATATAAGAATGACATCACATGTATTTGTTAATCCTAGACCCTAATCTTGTTGTAATGTATATTTGATTTCTCTTTGATCATAGAATGGATAGATCATGGATGTTCATTCGCAATCACTGCACCCCAGAGTTTATTTCTGGTCTTGACCAGTTTATTAGATTTGCCGAGGAACATAGGAAACAACCTGGAGATAGGTTCTACTGTCCATGTAGGCATTGCGGTAACAACTTGAAAGTCAACATTGGTGACGAAATCAAAAGTCATGTCATGTGTAACGGGATTATACAAGGCTATACAGAATGTCTCTGGCATGGAGAGATTTCAAACCCGAAACCAGTGGATGTCGATAGCAGTGCTTGTGGTGCTTGTGTGGAAGAAGAAATTGCCTACGATGACGTAGATGTGAATGAACCAGTTCCAGTAGACATCGTTGATGCGATGCTGGATAGTTGTGGGGTAGAGCACACCGATCCACCTCCCATTTTTAGAAACATTGTGCATGATGTTGAAATATCGTTATACACAGGTTGTACTAAGTTTACGAAGCTTAGCGCTGTGTTGAGATTGTATAAGCTGAAAGCTAATAATAGATGGAGTGACAAAAGCTTCACGTCATTGTTGTCTTTGCTGAAAGAAATGCTTCCTGAAGGAAACGAGCTGCCAATCTCAACATACCAGGTAAAGAAATTGTTGTGCCCAATGGGAATGGATGCCAAGAAGATACACGCATGCCAGAATGATTGTGTATTATTTCAAAAGGACTATGCAGATTTGAAAGATTGTCCAAAATGTGGTGCGTCACGGTATAAATTGACGACTTCGGGGGAGTCCAAAACTGGTTCTTATGCCAAGGTGATGTGGTATCTACCTATAATATCACGGTTTCAACACTTGTTTGCCAATCCGATAGATGCGAAGAATTTGAGGTGGCATGCAGATGTTAAGAAAAATAATGATGGGATCCTACGACATGCGTCTGATTCCCCGCAGTGGAAGAAGATTGATCTATTGTACCATGAATTTGGTGAAGAAGTCAGGAATCTAAGACTTGGGCTTTGTACAGATGGGATGAATCCATACGGGACATTGAGCAGCCAACATAGCACTTGGCCAGTCATGCTTGTTATATACAATCTTCCTCCCTGGCTGTGTATGAAAAATAAGTACGTAATGTTGTCGTTGTTGATATCGGGCCCTAAACAACCTGGAAATGACATCGATGTTTATCTTGAACCTCTGATTGATGACTTAAATAAACTCTGGGGTGAAGGTGTGATAACCTATGATGCTTCACGAAGAGAGACATTTCGTTTGCATGCTATGTTGTTTTGCACTATTAATGACTTTCCAGCATATGGGAATTTATCTGGATATTGTGTCAAAGGAGCTAAAGTGTGTCCTATATGTGAAGAGAACACTGATTCAACAAGACTAAAACATGGCGGTAAGACTGTATATCTCGGTCATCGAAGGTTTCTTACAAAATTCCATCCGTATCGTAGGAAGCACAAAGCATTCAATGGATTGAATGAGGAACGGAGTGCACCTAACCCTATACCAGGGGAGGTTGTTTATGAAAGAGTAAAAGACATTGTTAATGAATTTGGTAAGAGATCACAATGTACTATGGCCACACGGAGTGACAAATCTTTATTCAAGAAGAAGTCAATATTTTGGGATCTTCCTTATTGGAGTTCTTTGACAGTCATGCATTGTATCGATGTCATGCACGTTGAGAAAAATGTCTGTGATAGTGTCATTGGTACTTTGTTGAATATACCAGGTAAGACTAAAGATGGGATAAAATCCAGACTGGACCTACGTGAAATGGGAATAAGGTCAGAATTAACAGAATTTCGTGAAATGGAAAATCGGAGAACATACTTTCCTCCCGCTTGTTACACGTTGTCTAGAAAGGAGAAGAAAGCTTTTTGTGAATGTTTGGTAAATGTTAAGGTACCACAGGGTTACTCATCCAACATCCGTAGATTGGTATCAATGAAAGATCTGAAGTTGATAGGTCTTAAATCTCATGATTGTCACACTCTAATGCAATAAATATTGCTTGTGGCAATTAGATCTATATTGCTGAAGCATGTAAGGTTTGCAATCACCGGACTTTGTTTCTTTTTTAACAATCTGTGCAGCAAAGTTATTGACCCTGATACTCTCGATAAATTGCAAAGAGAAGTGGTTGTTACCCTATGTCAGGTTGAGATGTATTTTCCTCCGTCGTTCTTTGATATCATGGTACATCTTGTTGTCCACTTGACTAGGGAAGTGAAAATGTTGGGACCAGTTTTCTTGCATTGGATGTATCCCTTTGAACGATACATGAGCGTTTTTAAAAGTGATGTTTGAAACCGTTATCGGCCTGAAGGGAGTATTATTGAGGGTTATGTGGCGAGAGAGGTTATGGATTTTTGTAATGACTTTCTCAGTGGTAATGACACTCCTGATAATGACAAGAATATTGACGAGCAATTTGGCAAAGGAATTTTGGGATCACGTGTGAAAGTAATCAGCCGTGAGCAGTTGGAACAAGGTCACTTGTATATTTTACACAACATGGACAAAGTGAACGTTTATATCGAGGAACATACTAATTTCATCAAGAGACAATATCCTCGAGCCAATACAATGTGGCTTCCTCGAGAGCATAACAAGACATTTATTAAGTGGTTTGAAGATAAAATCTTACATCAACTATCTCAAACACCAGATGATATTACTAAAACTATCAAATGCCTTGCCTTTAAACCAAAATTGACTGTTATGTCTTATGAAGGGTATGACATTAATGGATTCACATATTACACAAAGCGCCAAGATGATAAGAGTGTCGTCCAAAATAGTGAGGTCACCCTTCAAGCATCGACTATGTTTTTTGCAAGTGCAAAGGATAAGAGTCCACGTGAAGCTAAAATGTCATATTACGGTGTCATTGAAGACATATGGGAGTTTGACTACATACATTTCAGAATTCCGCTCTTCAAATGTAATTGGGTTGATAACACCAAAGGAGTTATAGTGGATGAATTGGGTTTTACTTTAGTGAACTTTGAAAAGATTGGTGAGAAGGGTGAACCATTCATATTGACATCACAGGCGAAACAAGTATTTTATATCGATGATCCTACAAATGATAAATGGTCGGTTGTTCTTCATGGTAAAAGACAGTTCATTGAAGATCCTATAGATGAAGAACAGTACTATGATAAGTATGATGACTCCAGTCCATTCTCAGTTGGGTTGCCAACACCAGCAAATATTGAAGCTAATGATGACTTGTATGTGCACGGAGATCACAATGAAGGATTGTTAATTGATAAAAAATTGCAATATTAGAGGCATGTTTATATATTTTTATATGTTTTATTTTTCTGAATATGTGAACTTTACAATGTGAATGTGATAGAGTCCTATATACTCATTAAGGTGCTTGGAATAATTAATTATACAGTCCTATATACTCATTAAGGTGCTTGGAATAATTAATTATAAACATTTTTCAGTCTTTTTTATTTTTCCAGAAAAATCTGGTCGGTCGAGTTTGTCTCTCTCAGAACTCGACCGATCAAGGTTCTGTTGTGATACAAAACGTCTTCCAAAAATTCTGAAAATTTAATATGTTGTTCAAAACTGAGTATCTCCTGATGTGAACTTTACAATGTGAATGTGAACTTTACAATTTGAATTACTTTACAATGTGTACTTTACAATGTGAATTACTTTACAATTTGAATTACTTTACAATGTGAACTTTACAATGTGAATGTGAATTTTCAGATGGCTAAGCATTCTCCTGATGACCGTGTTGATGATTACCGTGAGGGTGAGGACATCAATGCGCCGCCTCACAATGTAAGTTTTAAAAATATATCATATATTTATATCTATATGCCCATTTATAGTTATATCTTGTAAATGTGTTTATTTTGTCAAATTTTAGGTTGATGATGCACATGTACCATCTGAAGCACTTGAGGCACTTGATCAGCAGTACCAAAAAGTTGACAAGAGAAGGGGTATCACTATGATGAAGAAGTTAATAGCGCAAAAGGGCAATGGACCCAAACTTGTTGTGGATTTTGATAATGCAGGAAATGCACCTGGTGTGAATCGCAATTCGTTTGTTTCATATCTTGGGTATGGACCTTATATTCACCTAATAATACAAAAAACTCTTAATGCCTTGGACTAATCAAAACTAGGATTAGAACAATACATATAGATGTACAAGGATGTGCACACATGTTCAGTTTGATTTGATTAAAAGACATAATGTATTTCTAGGATGAAAACATGACCATATGCACCTGGAATACCCACTAAGTTAACCATTAGTTACAAAGACAATGTACGCAAATCCTCTATTTATTTTGGGAATTATTTGACTTAAATAAAATTTCATTTCATGTGGCATCTCTTGAGCTATCAACTTCACTTGGAAATTCATTTTCGTGGACTTTTATATTTCAAGATCTTAATTCATTATATTCATGTGGTTTTTGAACTACTTTGTTTATATAGGTTCTTGGATCCCTCCTTCTTTGATTAACTTTTATGATAAATTGACTAAAATGCTAGTCTTGCCACTCTGTTTATGAATGCCTCATGGTTGACTAGAATCTCTAGAATAGTGTTACTTATGTACAACCATACTTATTTAGGGCACATGTATTCTAGCCAAGGTGTGCATTTCCACCCTTACTTATTTTAGGAGATGATACCAAGGTGTTATGGGCCTATTTTAGGTAGATTTAGTCTAAATTTTTATGCATACAAAGCTTACTTTTTCAAATTAAAATTGTGGTTAATTGATATGGTAATGTAATGTATTCTTCATACTTATTCTCTTAGTTTTATATGTCTCATTTCACTTGTTATAATTCTTTCAAATTTACCCAATTTGTAATAGCCTCTTCATTGTAGGAAAGTTTCCTTTTGCATTTTTATCCCAATATAATGCCCGAAGTGTTTATTATATGTACATAATCAGCCTTTGCTAACCTATACCTTGATTCCTATGTTCTAGGCGACGTTCCCTTCCATACATTAGAAGACAAGGACACATGAACATCATATACATGGTATTGGATGTAAGGATAGCTTGGAATGGCCGGTTTGCCCTCTAAAACATGTCTTGCACATGATTTGATTTATTATTTGTATACCTTTTTAGTTTTCTATAATACCTTTTATCGTGAGGAACAATTGTAAATGAATCATCATGTAATGTTGTAATAGCTTATCTCCAGTTCTTATTCATTATTTTGATCAGTGATATATTCTATCTAATAAAAGGAAGAAATTCATCCTCCCATTCACTCTTTGTGGTGTGTGATGGATTATTTAGACTAACTACTCAACTTAGTAAGGAGTGAATTCCCTATCAGGTCCCACTCTTTCCAATATGGTAACAAATCCTAAGCATTGAGTGACTTGACTGTTTCAAGTTATCCCATGGTGTTCATTAATTAGGTAATTAACCCTACATTGGTTGGTGATATGCCTATCCCAATGTTGTGTAATACCAACCAGAGTTTTAATCCCTAAAATTTTTTGTCACATCCTCTCCCTAAATTACATATGTGTTTGATATTTATTTTTGAGTATCCTTGATGACCCCTACCTCCTTATGGAGGTGGAATCGTCACCTGTCTAGGTTTTGACCCATTCAGTGAATAGTTCCCTCTCATGTTTTCTATTTGGACCACAACAAAGTTTGGGTGGACTTCAACATTCATACCTAGGTGTCACCCTACTTATCACCTTAGAACCCTTTCCTTGTTGTTTTCTAGCATACCTCAAATATGCCTACTCTGGTTACTAAGCATGCATGATTGGAAAATGTGAAATCCTAAGTAAGTTTTAGATTTGGTTGACTTCCTTTGTATTGAGAAATGATTCCAACTAGATTAGTAATGATGTTAGGCATCCCTTTCCTTCACCATGGAATATCTCCACATAAATATGACCCAATGCTATCTATTTAAAGGTTGGATTCCACCTTCATTGAGATTGTTATGTCTCATACATGATAATTGGTTGACGAAAGCTATATGTTTTAGTAGATATCCTTAATTTCCCACCTTTCTCATTTCAAATAGTGTACTTAATTTATTCAGTGATTGGGTTGAGTGTTTTGACTATATAGGTTACCTTAATTTGTGAAGGAACTATTATTTTAAACCAGCTAGTGATGATGAACCTTAATTCGATTCCTATAATTCCATGTAATCTTAGGACTTCATTAAGTTGTGAGATGAGGTAGTATGAATTATGATTAAGAGTGTCATGGAAAATGGGGGATGTCGTGCCTTATTAAGGTTAAATAAATGTTGACCACTCATAAGAAACCCTCTACCACTTATGCTTACATATTAGAGATTTAGTCGTATGCCCTTCTATCTGTTTGAATAATTAGCCTCATTTTATGGAATGAAGTGGTGAAAAGATAATAGTATATGTATCCTAGATTTTGGAGGAGAAATCAGACTTTTGATAAAAGCGTCTGATGCTCGTCTTTAGTTTTTTTAGCTCATGTTTAAACTTCTTTTAGAGGCTTGTCTAAGGGGTGCCTCCCCATGGAACTTTACCTTCATCACTTTTTATTATTTCATCCTATCTGTTAATTCAATTTGTTCTGAATATGACCTCACACAGGTGTTAGCCTTCTTATCTGTAGACTTTATAATTTTTAGTAGAACTGCATGACCAATTATCAAAAAAAAAATCTTATAACAACAAATTTGGACCCATACACGGATGGTATTATATCTTTTATTATTATTCCCTAGGGAGTTTGAGTCATACCACTCAAAGTCCAATTGACCACTATGAAGTGATTTTTAGTTCCGTATAAGATCTAGGAGTGTAGGTATCCTAAGATCTCTTCCCTTCGGTCAGTACAAGTAAACTACAATGACATACCAATCAAACTACCAATACTGACATATAGTCAATTGATAACAACTAGTATGTACTTGGTACAAATTACGACACTAGAAACTAGGGTATACAAAACCCTTTAATCTGAGGTACAACTGCTATTGTCATCAATCACATCAAATGTCTGAATCATGACCATAGCCATCCTCCATAACCTGCATTTGTGTATGACAAGGATATATCCTCAACTTGCCACCCCCACATACTCAACATTATGTGCTCCGAGTTTCTCTTGGAAATACTCTTTTCACCATCCAGCAAGTTATGACATTGAAGATGGCTCTACGGCACAGGGCTCCACATGATTAAGGTTACACTTGATTAATTACTGCCAATTGAAAGCATTAAGGCATTATCATACAAGTGGACATTCAAACCCTAATTCTTTTCTAACAAGAGTATATGTATAACAACTTCAAAAGATATAAAACATTTGAGATATAAATCTTAATCACATTATACATGCTATCATTCATTGCAAATTAATGGACCACACTTATCATCATACTATTACAAGATACCAATATCTTATCACAAGTTCCAGGGTTTTGACCCTTATTGGAACATGAAGAAGATTTCACCTCAATCATGGCTTCAAACATGCCCAAAGGTCGTTAAGACCATCACATTATTCATAGTAAGGTTATCATAATCATTCCATGCCTTAAACAAGGCTCAAAAGATCATTAGCACATATGTGTCCATAGATATTATCATTGCAAGGCACTATGATATTCAAATCGTATTGCATTGTGGTTTCAACACAAAAAGAGTGTAATACATTGTCACATTAATCATTCAAGAGTTTTGATTATAACCAATCAATATCATATAATTACATTAAGATTAGGTATAACAAGCTAGATCACATGAGAGTAACACATCCATTTATTATAGTAATTTATCAAGTATACTATATGATGGCAAAGGTAAGACTACAAATTAATGGTATTGAACCATCGAATTATCATCACTAGGACCCACATATAATACCATGGGATTCATTATAATCCATTGGATGTTGAAGCATCTAATATTATTCATTTGATTAGGTTCATTTTCAACGTTATCAATTGAAGTATAGGTCTAACCATTAGATCAACTGAACCAAGGAACCATTGGTTTAAGGTTTAGTCATATCTGCAATTACATTCTGAACTCATCATGTATGGTGATGGCCCGATCCACCATTAATTGTGATCATGAGGTCACCATTGGTTGTTAGATCAGTAATACATTCATTTAACATCATCAAATATTAAGCTAGTACCATCATGGATTGATAGCATCATTAGAATACTTAGTGGATGGTAATTAAACTTCTAATTGAGCCAAAACCTTACCTAAGCGGGTGAAAATAGGTTATCACCATAAAATTTTACACCCTTGATCATGAACATCAGTTTCCAAGATAGTAACACCATTGGTTGTTGAATGGTATGACCATCAGTTGTGTGATAGGGAAGAAAAGAGCTTGAAAACCCTAATTTGAACCATCAATTGTTTTGTACTTAGAACCATAGGTTGTTGCTATCAACCTGCCTCAGATCATATTATACCTTAGAAAGGTCATACTCATGTTTACAAGTTCATATAGAACTGGAAAAGAATAGGGAACACCATAAAAAAATTTGTAACCCTAAACAAGCATGGTTTCTTGATGCTTAGATCATCACATTAAAGCATAAACATGAACTAGCAAGCATCTAGCAAGCAATATAAGTGAAGAATATTATATAAATCACCTCTATGGAGTAGGTCAGATCCCAAAAAGAAAGAATCTCGAGAAAATAAGGTAAGAAAACCCTAGATTCAGATCTGAACTTGGTCAAATAGGCACTTCTCTCCACAAAGAAGCAAAACCCTAGAAAAAGAAACATGAAGGATATATTTTTAATTTCTAGAGCCACTTTCACCATGGAATAGAAAGATTCTGACCTGGAGAAATATATGAAGAAGAAGAGAAAATAAATAAATAGAGGAAATAAGATAATACTTACACTTTTAGGTCAAGATCATTAGGAAGGAGCTTTAGGAACCCCTCACGGAAGTCAATTGCAACCCTAGATTATTTTTCCAAGAAGATCCCCTCTTTCTTCTTCCTTGGACAAGAAATTCAAAGCAACACAAAGGGAGAATGAGGTTTGTAGAAGGAGGGAAGTGGTGGAGAGAAAATGTCTCGTTTGTGTGCTTAGGGATAAGTATATGAAACATTAAGATAAAGAAAAACAAAAAGTTGAAGTTCTAATATCTTTCCAAGTGTTCATGGCCTTAAACTATTAAGAATATACAAGAAAACAAACAAGAAGCTCCCCCCACAATCCATATATACCTTATTAGATCTCATTTTTCGAATTTCCAAGCCGATCAAATAATTCATTAGTTGATAGCTACTAAAGGTAGCTCATCCATGAAGGGGTAAACCCTAAAATACCCTTCAGGAAAACACCTTCAAACCATGGCTCAACTCGGATCCCCATGGCTCAAAATACTCAAGAATGATAAAATAACATATATGGAACATAATGTATGTGACAAATTGCAAAGAAAACCCCTCAATTGGGTAAATTGTAGAAAAGTCCAAAATGTACATAAAATTGAATAACTTGCGTAAACAGGGTCCAAATTGGACCAAATTTGAAACTTAAACTTGTCTTATTATTTCAAAGCATGTCACAAGGTTAGATTATGGTTCTAAGAATTCAATCATGGTAATTAAACTTATTTAACTCATTAAGAAAGTTTAGGGGCCTTACAACTATAAACCCCAAACTAGGATTTTGCCCCAAAATCCTACACAAAAAGAGATGGGTATATTCTATGCATATCATTCTATAGTTCCCATGTGGATTCCTCTATGACATGGTGATGCCACAAAACTTTCACTAGTATTATATCTTTTCTCTTCAACTTTTTCACCCTTCTATCTATGATCAACACAGGACCCTCAACATAGGAGTTATCCTCATCTAACTCAACCTCTACTAATTGAATTGTCTTCTCAGTATCTGGATGGAATTTCCTCAAGATAGAGATGTGAAAGACATTATGCAATCTAGATAGCTCTAGTGGTATCTCCAACTTTTATGCTACCTTTCCAACATGAGCTAGGATAGGGTATGGTCCCATAAATTTAGGAGCCAACTTACCATTCTTTCCAAACCTCGGTACACCTTCCAATGAGAAACCTTAAGACATATTATATCTCCCAATTGGAACTCAAGTGGTCTATGTCGGTTATGTACATAAGAATTCTACATGTCCTGGCCTGCTTTCAACTATTGTTGTATCACTTTGATCTTTTCTGTAGTCTGATGTACTAGCTCAGGACTTAAAAGTTGATATTCACCTACCTCATACCAACAAAGAGGAGACTGACATCGTCTTCCATACAGAGCCTCATTAGGAGTCATATCTTTGCTTCTTTGATAGCTATTGTTGTATGCAAACTCTATCAGAGTCAGATGTACATCCCAACTACCAAGATATTGCAGCACACATGCCCTCAAGAGATCCTCTAAAGTTTGAATAGTCCTTTCAGACTGGCCATCAGTTTGTAGATGAAAAGTTGTACTGAATCTCAGTTGTGTTCCCATTGTTGAATGCAGATGCTCCCAAAAATAGCTTGTAAACTTTGGACCTCTGTCAAAAACTATAGTCACTGGAATGCCATGAAGACGGACTATCTCATCAACATATATTTGTGCCAATTTCTCTTCTATAAACGTCATCTTGATTCGTAAAGATGTGTTGACATAGTGAATCTGTGTACTATCACCCATATGGAATCATGACCCTTGGCTATCCTAGGAAGACCAACAACAAAATCCATAGTAATATGATCCCATTTCCACTGTGATATTGGCAAGGGTTGTAATGTCCCTACAGGCTTCTGGTGCTCAGCCTTCACCTACTGACAAACTGGACATGTGGCAATGAACTCTGCCACATCACGCTTTAGACCTGGCTACTAATACATGTCTTTCAAGTTTTAGTACATCTTGGTACTTCTAGGATGCATTGCATACATGGAGGAATGAGCCTTCTTAAGGACCATCTTCCTCAACCCATCAACATCAGGAACTACTGTACTATTGTGGTAACAAATTGTACCATCATCTGCCTCATGAAAGCCATCATACTTTTCACTTCCAATCACTAATCAGATATTCTGTATCACAGTATCATTCTATTGTGCATCATGAATCTAATATCTCAAGGTAGGTTTAACTTGTAACTGTGCCAACAATCCTACCAACAAGGAAACTTCTAGTTGTACATTCATCTGGAAAAGAGACACTAGCATATCTCTCTTATGGGACATCAAGGAATTTAATTGTGCATTATCTACCATTGATAATGAAGATGATTTTCTACTCAATGCACCACCTACCACATTTTCTTTCCATGGATGGTAGTCTATATGGATACTAAATTTGAAAACCCAATGTTACTATTTGATACCTTCTTACATTATTTAACTCTTGTATTTTTTCATGAAAATCCTTTGTAGATAGATTCATACTTTTCTTTTTTGAATATTGATTTTTTACTAGCTTTGTTGACCTATTTTCTCTTCTTGGGGTCCATGTGTGGTTTTGTTCCCTTTGGGAACTCATGGGCACATAATCAATACATGACATAGAAAGTGATATGCAAGAGCTAAGAGTATATTGGAATGAATGATTATTCAAAGTTTTGTAATTCTATGTATAGCTTCATTGACTCTCATGTAAACCATGAATTGTAAAAAGATTCTTGTATATTTTCTGATATTATTTTTTAAATATTTTATCGTAAGGATCTTGTCTTTACATACGATATTGTATTCTTCTAAATGATAACCCACAATATTTAACTCTTGTATTTTGTCATGAAAATCCTTTGTACATAGTTTCATACTTTTATTTTTTGAATATTGATTTTGTACTAGCTTTGTTGACCTATTTTCCGTTCTTGGGGTCCGTGTGTGGTTTTGTTCCCTTTGGGAACTCATGGGCACATTATCAATACAAGACATAGAAAGTGATATGTAAGAGGTAAGAGTATATTGGAATGAATGATTATTCATAGTTTTGTAATTCTATGTATAGCTTCATTGACTCTCAAGTAAACCATGAATTGTAAAAAGATTCTTGTATATTTTTTGATATTATTTTTTAAATATTTTATCGTATGGATCTTGTCTTTACATATGATATTGTATTCTTCTAAATGATAACCCAAGAAAGAACCATTATGGTTTTGCAGGCCTTGCTCTCAACATGTTGCTTCAATATAGTTGTTATCCAAATATCTACCTAGTTGTCTTGTAGGAGTTGACATCACCTGATAGGAAGCCATGTTACCACCTCCCATGCTATAAGGCAAATATTCTTTTGGTATGCCCTTATGAATGCTTAAAGAATTATGGTGGGATGAAGTAATTGTAAAATAATTGATACACTTTTGGCATGGTGAAAAAATTGTTGACTTGGTTCACTTATTGATTTTGGCGCCATTTTTAGACTTGCATCACAAAGCTTCCATCACTAAACTTATTTTTATTACTATACAATATGTACCAATAAAGTATTATGAACTTTTTGATGGTATTAATGAGTCGTGTCACCACCATATGGAGTTTTGAGTTGTCAGACACCCCTTAGGAAGGAAAACCCCACTTTAGTTTCCAAGGCAAGCTTAAAACCTTTGACCTAGGTGTGTAGCATTGAATAAGAAGTTTTGAATTTATATTCCCTAGTTGACTTACTCCTTGTTATGCCTTTAGATGGTTAGTTTATTCATACATAATTCTTTAAGGGGTAAGAGTGTTGTACCTTGGTAGAGAGAGAGTAATTCAATTTTAGGAATGTCTATCCTTAATAATAAGTACATTAGGTAACTCCTAGAGTATTTATAAATAAAATGTCACACAAATATAATTACTCCCCAGTTAGAGTAATTAAACCTTTATAAGATGGATATATTGGACATCAAGTAGACAACCTATATAAATTAATACAAAAGTTTTACTCAACATAGAAATGTATGTTTCTAGGTTGAGTGGTCACAAATTATTGATGGTATAAAGAGGGAAGTTAAAGTAAATAATTAAGCAACTTCACATATCAAAATTTGACCTTCATGGCCTACCAAATGTCTTTAATATAAATGCTCATATTCTCTTAGATGGGTCCGATTAGGTGGACCATATACAAAAACTATGCTTCTCACTCCTCACCTAACCCATGTTGCTCTGGCAATTAGGGTTTTAAGAGTGGACATTTCTCTTATACCCTAGGGTTATCTCTCTTACAGGTTCAAGGGTCAGCGAGAATCTTTGGTTTGGTCTATAAGATGGCGACAAATTTTTTTGTGGAAAAGTATGCATGGATGCAACTGACATATGAAGAACTGGAATCGAGACATAGACAAAGTGGATGATCACACAAAATTGTCACTAGTGACAAGGATCCTATCACATAGAAGCTACAATTTCTAGGCAATAAAAACAACACCGACGCAGGCTTGGGAAATGAAGGAGAAGGTGATTTTCAAACTTCTTCTAGGGAAACTGATGACAATAATTTATGTCACTGGTTCTTTATTAGGGAGGAACTGACGACATAACGTGCAATGAGAGATGTATTTGTGGTCTGCTTTGACCTATTCTCATCAGTTGTAAGAAAAGTAACTGATGTCGTTACTCTTTCCTAGTTGGAAGCATAATGACAAATAACCGATGCCGAATATCCCGATGTCAGTTTTATTAGCGAATGCCCTAATAACCGATGGTCTAGGATATTTCTCATCAGTTGAAAACTACAAACCATCAGAAAAAATAATTTTTTTTTACAATCCAACGATACATACGCCGTAAGTTATATAAAAAACCATCGGCCAAAACACAACTCATCGTCGTTGGTTTATTGTAGAAAAACTAACAAGAAATAGTAAGTGGGGTGGGATAATTTTTGCGGACCATAAGGAGCGAAAATCTTTCTTGTCAGACACTTTAGAAAAAAATGACGAGAAACGTCATTTGTTTTCTGTGAGACAGATGACACACGTAAATCTTTATCCTGTTGGTTATATTGAGAAGAACCGACGATGTAGGGTTTTTGGAGGCAAATGAAAATACTTGCAACTCTTGTTTGGTGGGGACATGAGTTATAGTTTACACTAGTAATGACACCATCAAATAACCACTATGAAATAATGATGAAATCCTATGTTGATTAGGTGGATGTTATTACTGTTACTATTTGATTTAGAAGTTCAAGATAAAAAGGGGTATCATAATGTAATTATCCATAACCTCAACTGACTACATATTGATGACATGGACCTATCTCAGATAAATCAACCTTTACCAAATGGTAAGCCAATACGATCCACCATGATCACTCTATCATATGAAGGTTTCATGAATTTCCTATATGTAGGAGTTCTCCATCCATATTGCAATAGGAAAGTGAAGATGAAGTTCACGTTTAATATTTCCCACTAGTATTGGGATAAGTTGTATTTGTTTAGGCTATGTTCATATGGGGTATATCACAAGTGAAAATCTTAGAAGGAGGCCCCTCGTATTCTAGATCAACTGATCTAGGTAAAAGTGAGTGCCACATGAGATCTAACATAATAGTTGCAAATATTTTCCAGTGTAGATTTTTTTGGCACTATATGTTACAGGACACCCACAATTATGTCAAGCAATGTAATATGTGTCAAAGAATGGAAAAAACATCTGAAAGGGTTGACATTCCCCTCAAGCTTTAATACAAAGTAAAAAAAATAATGTATGGGGAATGGACATATCTCTTTACTCCTATGATTTGTCATACATTCTCATATATATAGACAACGTCTCCAAGTGGTTATAGAAAATCTCCACCATTCCAATGACTCCAAGTTGACAATAAAACTATTCAAGGAAATAATTTATCCTCACATTCTAGTCCCCTACATTATCCTATACGATCGAATATCTCACATTCATGAGAGAAGCCTTGATGTGATTCTATAATAGTACATTGTCTCTCACTTTTTTCTACTCCATACCACTCATAGATGAGTTGGTAGGTGAATATATCTAACTATCAAATCAAATATATAGAAGACAATCAATAGAATGAAGAATGATTGTTCTAACACGTTAAATATTGCACTATGGGGGTAGAAAACTACTTACAAGACTCCCTTGTCACTACATCATTTCTCTTTATTTATCAGATATATGCTCACCTACAAGTCAAGGATAAGTATAAGGCATGTGAACAATCAAGCATCTCACTTTGATGTTTGAATAGCTAAGGACAATTGGCATCTTCAGTTGCAAGATCTTGAGTTGTTGTGGTTGATCTTTTATGAAAATGCAAGCATCCACAAAAAGCACAACTACATGTGGCATAATATCCCCTTGAAGATGAAGGATCTATAGGTCTAAGATCAAGTCATGTTCACATTCACACCTCTTACTCTTCCTAGGGAAAATGAGGACTAGGTGGTTAGATACGTACTTCATTAAGTACATCTTTCCATCATTAGAGGTCGTACTTTGCAGAGAGAAGACTTGGGAAATGCAACTCAACAAACAATTCTTCAAGAAATGATTTATAACAGTCGACTGGTGAGATGATCGTCCATTCATGTTCCTCCAACTCCCATCTAATAATTGTAAAATAGATGTTGAGAAATTGATGTAAAATGATGTCACTTATCAAGAGGTAGCTTGGCTATAGTTATCTTTGTGAAATTTTATTTTTTAGCTTAGTTCAAGTTAGTGGATCATCATCAACTTAGAAATATATGTGATCCTTTTGCATTAAAGAGGCTAATTTTTTGTTTTTCAATTTGAGACACAATGTTAAATTGTTTTTGAACTTCAAAACAAGCCCGTTAGGATGAAAAACCACATTTCATGGTTTGGATAGAACAACTATTCCACTACATCTTAAATTTAGTGCTTGCTTAGACAAAAGAAAATTCTCAATGCTAATGGTTTATGGTAGTTGGTATGCATCTTACATCTCATCCAACATATCTTATATTGACTTTTACTTTTACTCTTTTGGTATCATTACAACATAATAAAGTACACATAGAATTAAGTTTTAATATCATTTTTCCTAGATTTTATCTTTGTGTATACTAATCAAAGACATTACATATCCATCTTATACTCATTTATCTCATTTCATCCGTTCAAGGTTTCATTGAATAACCCCTTTGATCGAAGAAAAGCCTCATAGTGACCAACCTTTGTGGAAATTAGTCTATGCATTGAAAACACCTTATGTAGCCTAGGAACCCAAATATCATATTTCCTTAGAAAATATGTCGAGTGTTTGAGAAAAGGAGACGGATAAACTAAACCATTCTTGTTACCTAACTGGTGGAATAATTTCATAAATAACAACACCTCCCCCTAAATGTCACTATTTTGATGCAGTGGGAGTTGAAGAAAAATCCAACACACTAATTATTAAATTAGGTTTTATTATGATCTAAACCTATCTAACACTATTTCTTCCATATCCTTACTTTCCATCCACAAAAAAATAAGAAAATCAATAAAATGGACAAACCCTAAGTTCAACATGCACCCTCTTTTTACTCTTTTCATTTATTTGCTACCCCTCTCTATGTAATATGGATATACACAAAAATAAAGAAAAAAAATTGATGTGTACAACAAGTAAATCATGTAAATTGAATATTTCATAAAGAGAAACGAAATATAATATCAAATTGAAATAATGAGAGAATCACAAATTGCCTTACATACACACCTTGTCTCTATTTCCCACCTAGGAATGCAATGTATGTTTCAAACTGACATTTTTGTTTCATATAATAACATCAAATCAAGTCACGCTTGAGACTATATGACTTACTTTGAATTAATATAAAATGGTTAGACATATGTGATTACCGTGATAGATAGTGTTGTCAAACTACTTTCCTTGATAGAAATTGGGAATGAGGCATCAATAGAGTGTTTTTGTGATCTTAGGAAGTTGGTGGGCTTGGCCATATCAAGAGGTAGAGTGTTTATAATGATATGAAGGTTAGGAGATTGCATGGGTTGAACATATACATGTTGTGACTGATTCTAGTTTGTTTTATGGGTAGACGACCAACATTTATACTTAAGGCTATTCGATGACCACCTATTCAACTTTTCAGTTATATGGTTATCTTCTTGCATTCAAATTATACATTTTACTTGATGGATTTAAATTAGGTTTTCCTAGTTTATGTTATGTTGTTGTGTTTGATGTAATAATTTATTATACTTGGTGAGTAAGGACCCTACAAATTAATCTCGCAATAAATTTCAGTGATGTCACTTTTTCCTTAAATGGCCTAAGATACCAACATTAGGCCAGCAATAGAGCACAGACAAATGCATCAATCAGAACCTGAATTAACCAAAGATCTCAACTTTACAATGCATCCCACTGCTTGACCATCACATACAACCACTTAAAAAACACATCATCCTAAATGACTAGACATAGGAGGAAACACACATTGGGAGATATCACTCAAAGTGTAATGCATAATCCGGTAACTCGACAGAGTCAAATAACCACCTCCAAGCCAGTGTGCTACCCTTGATGAAACACACCTATCATGTGTTGTATGATAATGGAAGTAAGAAACTCCTTCGACATAGTGTATGAGGAGATGCCTCAAGACCTAGACCATACCAATAAATGGGCACACAAAAGATTTTCATGAAATGAGAAGGTCATCCTAATACATTAATCCACCATATAGGCCTTACAAGATCTTTGCCTTATTCTAATAAGGAGATGTAATAGAGGAGGAGGAAGGGCCCCAACGAAAGTCTGCCACACTCTTTGACTACTATGTTGGATCCCCTACAGATCTAGCTACAAAGATAGTGTGTTATGGAACATGGATGCACCTTTTTCCCACTAGTGAACAAAGATATGTCTCCCTTTTCCCTAGTTAATCTTGCCTTTGCCATGAAGAGTGATTTGTATTCTTTCTAACATAAGGGGAGTAGTCATGCTACCCAAGTTTTGTTCATTGCATTGGATCTTCACTGTAGGATCAATCTTTAATTTTGAGCCAACTATTTTATATCTTCTGATATTTTTGGCCAACATGTTAATTATCACAAATTGAACCGAGAGAATTTATATCCTAAAGTCTAATATTTCAGTTGCTACATGTTAATCCTCTGATGATAACTTTATATGCATGGTTACCAAGGCGGTGGATACAAGCCCTTTAGGTAACATGATGGTGAATCTACAATGGTATCTAAAGGTGAACAATACAAATTATGGCATACTTAAATAGTACATAGCTTCAACGTGTATATTTCATGCTTATTAGTGACTTGGGATTGTTCAAACATGGGTAGTGGTATTAAAATCTAATTTCCCTAGTGTTTTTATTCATTTGGTCAGTTGATCTTAACAAATTTTAAATTTGTTTAATCAATCGACCCACTTTTGTGTTAAACACAAGTTATATATTAGTTATATTTATTACTATCATTCGTAATCATGCTATTCCTTGGTATTTAGTCCTAAGTAGATTGTGATAAGATGTCTCCTTCAATCGTATAATTAAGTTAATGTAAAAGTAGGAATCCCATCGTAGTAAAATTGAGGTGAGATAAAAGTCGCATTACTCGTATGTGAGTGAATATAGTGGTATCTATCATGGTTGTCAATGAAAATTATAAAAGATCATTTCATCACTAATGGTTACATCATTGAACCAACACATATGTATTTTCAATCAATAACAACATTGGGGATAATTAAACATTCATCGTTCTTTTTATTATGGTATCTCACTCTATGTAGAGACATAATAACCATTCCTAAAGGAAACTTCACATCATGGCAATATTTTTTCGGTCGATATGGTGGAGTGATATTTCCTAAGATCACCGACATATCATTGATAAGATACAAAAAAGGATTTTTAAGTTCAAACCATGCATATTTTTCATGTCATCAAGAATTTAGTAATGTGGTTTATATATCTTAAGAATGATAACGAGAAACGTACTAACCGTTGTTGGAAGAAATGTTTTCCATTACGTTGACTACTCGTAGCCATTGCGGTTGTAAGATAGATTCTTGGCATAACGTTTCTAAGGAGAAGAAAGACGTAATATGGAAGGATTTATGCGTGAGTTATTATTAATTTGCAATTCTATTTTGTAAATTACTAATTTTTTGGATACTAGGTAATAGCAATTCTATATATTTTGCAGAGTATATTTGAATTGGATGAAAAGCTGCATCGTAAATGCGTGATGCAACGCTGTGGGAGAGTCCTAAGGAACTATAGGACAAATCTCACCCGAGAATACATAAAAGAAGCTGACAAGAGGAAGAAGACAACCATTGAACAGTGGAACTTCCTGGACAAAGAAGAATGAGACGTGTTTGTTGCTTCAAGACAAACTGATGAATTCAAGGTATTAGGCGTCAGTCCCAATCTCATTAATATATGTTGTATTCACCTATTCAAGATTAACATTTACTGTTACTAACTAAATCATTAATGAGCATACTAACTAGGCCCTCAGTGAGGCACAAAAATCAAGGCGTGCATTGAATGTGCATGACCACACAATGGGTCCAAAGGGGTATGCAGGCATTCACCAAAGACTACAGTCTAAGGCCACTGCTCAGTCTGCTGCTACTCAGGAATCCTCTACTATAGGTAGCACACCTCTGCCTGGCAATGATGTCTGGATAGCTGGGAGGCAAAATAAGAAGGGAGAAATAAGGAAGCCCGCAACTGCTGAGGCGGCTGCAAAAATGGTAAAATACAACTCTTACAGCAATCGTTTGAATATTGATTATTTGTGGTGTTTACTTAATTACAAATTTTTGTTTTGGCAATTAGCGGGAGTTGCACGAGCTGAGGAAACAAGGCAAATTCATCCCTGAGGGCACAAGGGATGAATTGACAGTTGCTCTGGGTAACCCAGAGCAACCTGGACGTGTTAGGGCTGCAGGCGCTGGTGTGGGCATCAAATCTTTTTTTGGGCCATCCCAGCGCAAATATGTCCCAAAAGTGAGACTTTCACAAGAAGAGGTAACATATTATTTCTTTATAATGTTACTATAAAAAGAGAATTCAATAATTATAAGCTAACGTTTCTTTTATCCATGTATAGGTAGATAAGCTAGTTGATAGGAAACTCGAAGAAGTACTGAAAAAGTGGCAGGCATCTCAGACTGCCACTCAGCAGACATTACCTATCATAGCATCATGCTCTATTCCTACTGTAGAGGTTGGGAGTAATCCTGACTCACCACCTAGCACATCCGCTGTAAGTATTTTTATGACATAGTAACTAGTTTTTTAATTCAAGATGATATGTATATATGAAATTGTAATTGTTTCAAAAAAAGATGATATGTATATATGTATATAACATTCTTTACACAAACATTTGTAGGGGTTGAAGCCATGCCGTCTAAAAAGTAAAGAATATGTCGTTGCAGAGGCGTCGGCTTACCCATCCCTACCAGGAGAAATGTTTCACGGGTCTCCATTACCAGCTGGTTGGATTCGTGTGAGCCCGGTACATATATTCTCTAAGTGGATGGATCTTCCATTGCCATATGCCCACCCAGATTGTGACACACTTGGTGAGGCAGAAGGCAGAGTGATATTGTGGCCAAAAGCAGATGTCCTCTTTACTGAAACTGTATGGTAAATTTACATTACGTTAAATTGTTAGTGTGTGTATATGATGTCAGTTGATATGAAATTATATATATATACAGGTTAAAAAGAAGACACCCACATCATCTAGGCCTCCACCTCCACCTCCTACATTACCCAATTGGGTTCCACAGGACCTACCTGTCTCGTTAGGTCCTAACTGTAGGGGTATGACAATATGGTTAGGCGAACATGATATAAATTGCCCTATAATTGTTTCTATAGATTCAGATATTGCAGGTCAATCATACGAAAGCAAACTATTTATACAAGATATTTTGGAGTTATTTCAATATGATTGGCTAAATACATCTGTGATAGAGCTATGGATAAGGTGAGATCTTCTTTATACATCCATATACCATGTGTAGGATCCGGTGATATGGTTTCTTATTTATTAATGCATGCATAATTAATACATATTTTACAGCTACTTAGACAAGATATGTGTAGATTTTTCATTCGAACATGTAGGATTTTTGATTCCATCTTTGATTAGTCTAGTAGCTAAAGACCCTCCGTCAGTTCAACAATACTGCTGTGAGGCTTTTACAAATTTTGCTCAAAATAAGAAGATGGTGATAATAGCTCCATTCAATGTAGAGTAAGTTTACTTTGCTTATTATAATTTGGACTTAAAAATTATATTTTTATTGTGAATTTTGAGTTATTAATTTTTAACCTTTTTACCTCTAGTGATATGCATTGGGAGTTACTAGTTATTGTCCCCGAGACGTTCACTGTCTATTATCTAGATCCTAAGGGGAGTAAATTGAATTCAAAATATGGACATATAATAAAATTGGCATTATTCTGGTGAGAAATATTTTATTTTCATATCCGTTAACATATGTTATTACATTACTATTTAATTATGCAATGTACTGTGTTACATTAACATTTAGGGGTTTACATGAGTTCAAAAAGGCTGGAGGAAAGGTCCTCACGAAAAAGAACCAGCCAATAATTTGGAAGAACGTGAAAGTAAGTTCCCGACTGCAATATATGTATATATTATTTATGTGAACAATACTTAATTAGTTGTATTTTTTAATATTTTATATGTTTGAATTTATAGTGTGCTACACAAGACAACGAATGGGCATGTTGATACTATGTGATGCGATTTATGCACATGATTATCAAATATGCCGCAGTGGACATCGATACTATTCCTGAGGTATTATATAGTCTCATTAGATAATATGAAATATATCAATCTTATTTATAGCTCATTAATTATATATATACATCATTCTCTTTACAGGTGTTTACAACTGACCACACTACAGGAAATGCCTTACCAGATGTACATGCTCCCAATACGACAGGAGAATTAAATGAAGTACGAGAAGAATGGGCAACAACCATACAAGTAGTGGGGGTTTTAACATATAATTGGGATGTTGATAGCGAATAATGACTAAAGAATGATATTTTGTAAATGAATTTCTGAATTATAATATGTGTGAATGTTTCTACATGTCTGGATGTTTCTACATGTGTCTGAGTGAAAATGAATGAAACTATTGGTTGCTATATGAATGTTTCTACATGTGTGAATGTGAAAATGAATGGAACTACATATTGCTAGCTACATGAATGTTTCTAAATGTGTGAAAATCAAATGGAACTACAGGTTGCATTGCTAAATGTGTGAATATTTTTGTTGTTAATTTGTAGGTTTGTGGCATGTTGTTGGCTGATATCAATGGATGTCGTAAAACCTGCAGTTCATAACTAAACTGTAGGATTTTCATCCTGCGACCAGTCATACAGCAGGTCTGCAGACTGACAGAAAAAAAAAACAAAAAACATGCGTCAGTTATTTGTATAAAACCGACGCCACATAGTTACAGTGTCGGTTTCTACTCGTAACCGACGTCTATTTCCTTAACACCACGGCCGTGCCACGGCCGTGTTGGGAATGCATGGCCGTGGCAGCAGACCAGACACCACGGCCGTGCTGGCCAGCACGGCCGTGTTGGGAGTGATATGACGTCGGTTTCTTATCTAATAACCGACGTTGATAGTGCCCAAGATGGCGCCCTTCTGTGGCGCGAAGGTATATGCGTCGGTTTCTTATCTAATAACCGACGTCTATAGTGCCCTGTTGGCACATTTTTGGTGGCACGCGAAGGATTTTGGCGTCGGTTTTTGAACCGACGCGTAACGGCTGGGCTTTTAGCGTCGCCCACATAGTTGTCACTTAGAAACTGACACTAAAGGCCATAAATAACCGACACTAAAGGTCGGTTATGTACTAGTGCCTCCATATAAGGAAAACATTCCAATAATAGTCGTATTAATAATTTTGTCACTTAAAATTCATATAAGCCTCTTGTAAAATTAAAAAATAATGTGCTTATTCAACTCATATTTTTCTCCTCAACCATCCGAACTAGAGAACAAAAACTTATAAACACTACATCTTCGGTGCCATATCTCCGGTCCAAACTAACGCAAAGTTCCATATCCAAGGTGCACCAGCGGATTAGTATGTATCAATAGTATATTAGACAATGCTTACAATGTATAGCAATGACATAGTTCATTTCTCTCAATCTACTCAACTATTTTTGTCAGAATTTTTAAGTTAGGATCATTCTTGCGGTATATACCTTTCGAAATTATATAGTGTACTCATCCTACCATTTTAAGTCAAATCTTTACGCTCAAAACCTGTAACTTATTTAGTTTTTTGTCATACCATCTGTCAATCTTACGATAGATCCAAAGGGCAAACGTATTAATAGAGACAGCAGCGTTTTTAATTCCACGACGCATACCTTCTCGATGTTCCGTAGTCGGGCACAAGAAAATCAGAGCGTTGTCGTTGTTACCTCTTTCACTCCCCTAGAAAAATTCTAACCCAAAGTACGTCGACGTCATGGTCGACAAAAAAGATAATGAATATGATAATAATAAAACATAAAAAGCGTAGGTCTGACGTCTCTTCATAAGTGTTTTCTTCCTCATGATTACTTATTCTATTAATCAACAGCAAAGTCATCAAAGAGATAATAATTCATTACTGGCGTGACACACCTGATCGGCTGCTACATGTTTAAGCTATCTCACGTTCATAATAATTTTCATATTTTCCAAGTCTTCTCTATGAACCCATCTTAACTGGCATTCTTAAACCTCCAGAAGTCCAAGACATCGGAAAAGACCCTCCACTGCCACTAACACATAATTAGAGTAATTAGGTTGCACACGTATTATCAAAGTAAATTGTCAACTCAAACATCACAATCAGTGAATAAAGTCATTTCTATTTTATATATAGACTAAGATTCTGTGACGCTCACACCTAGTCACGCCCGGTTTCACACGGGGTGAAACTGGCCTCAAAACAGCCCCCAAATCGCACCACGTGACGGATGCTGATTGGATGGTTTTTTTTTAAATAATGCAATAGGAAAATAAATTAGTTTCACTTATAACTTTTGAACCGTAAAGAATTTTTTAATAAAACAAAAACCGTTAGTTTCGTTATGAAAAATGCAATCTAACAAGCCAATATTGACATATTTTTTAGAAAAAAAATACCAAAATGATATATATATATATCTATGTTAATTGACAACCAACTATGGCGCCCATAATGATTATTGACATCCAAAAATGATAGTTGACGCCCAAAATGGTTCATTGATACTCAGAAGTATAAAGATGACATCCAAATAAGGTATCGACAGCCAAAACAACTATTTAACTATTTTTGGGCGCTATTTAGCCATTTTTGGATGCTATAACGCCCATAAATGGCTATTGACACGCAAAAATAGTTAATTGACGTCCAAAATGGTGCATTGACACCCAAAAATATAAAGATGGCGTCCAAATAAGGTAATTGACACCCAAAATAGTTCATTGACACCCCGAAGTTTAAAATGACGCCCAATTAAAGCATTTTTTGATGCTATGGCGCCCATAAAAGGTTATTGACACCCAAAAATAGTTAATTGACGCCCCAAATAGTTCATTGACACTCACGCCCAAATAATGTAATTGACGCCCAAAATAGTTCATTGACACCCAGAAGTTTAACATGGCGCCCAAAATGGTTCATTGACACCTAGAATTATAATGATGCCCATGAATGTCTAATGACGCCCAAAGATAGTTTATTGAGTTTAAAATGACGCCCAAATAAAAAAAATTTGGATGCTATGGTGCCCATAAAAGGTTATTGATACCCAAAAATGGTTAATTGACGCCCAAAATAGTTCATTGACACTCAAAAGTATAAAGATGACGCCCAAATATAATAATTGACACCCAAAATGGTTCATTGACACCAAGAAGTTTAAAATGACACCAAAAATGGTTCATTGACACCTAGAATTATAAAGATGCCCATAAATGGCTAATGACAACCAAAGAGAGTTAATTGACGCCCAAAATAGTTAATTGGCACCCAGAATAACCTATTCATATGATTTTTATATTTTTTTGTTAAAAATATATCAATATTAGTCTTTTTAGAATGAATTTTTCATAACGAATCTAATAGTTTATATTTCATCAAAAAATTCATCAAGGTCCAAAAGTTATAAGCAAAATAAATTTATTTGCATATTACACACCCTCTACCAACACATCCAATTAATGGTCACCACATAATCATCCGAAATTTTCTTTTACTCCCACAAAACCACCCCAACCGTCGCCTGTGATGTACTATATGGTCCTTTGCAAGTCACATAACAATATGATTGAGTTTAAAGACTTTGAAAATTCTCTCCCCCTTTTGACATTATCAAAAAGGAGGGGGGTAGAAGAGCATATATCCAGGTCTTCTCCAAAATACAATCAACCAGATAGTCTTACAAGAAATCTCATATCATATGTCAAACAGAAACAAGAGAAACATACAATCTCAGTCATAATCAAAATGTGGTGAAAGAAGGCACCAACTCATATTATATAATAGAGCAAAGAGCAAGAGTGCACATCACATATATTACAACTCAGATACATGTTCTCATAGAAGCCACTACAAGAACGAAGCGATAAAAAATAGAAGATAAAATTTGTACAGCTCAGATAATGTGCCCATGTGTTTCTTATACAAAATAGTCTACACAGGTATATATGAGCAGCATACTAGACTAAAAACTAAGAAACAAACTAGACATCTAGACTATCTATATCCACAATGTCATCATCATCGGCTCCAGGCTCGTAGTCCTCGTCTCCATCTGAAAGTGCAGTTGTAGTGCCTTCATCACTAGAAACAGCACCAGAACCATCACCATCATCAGAAGCATCCTCTCCATCACCATCGTCATCATCAGCAGCCTCAACATCATCACCTTGGTCAGGCATCTCCTCATCTGCAGGAGGACTGAAACCACGACCAGGCCAATGAGCATTCTTTTCATCCCAAGTCATACGAAGAGCATAAAGCTCATTGTCTTGAGGAAATGATGGAGTAGAATCGAAAAGACTGGCAAGCAGGGTGGCCAGGGGCTAGTAGGCAATGGTAGATAGGTGGGAGCAGAACCACCAGTAGCGAAGGGTGGAGGAGCAGCAGCAGCGGAAGGCTCAGGGGTAGGATAGTAACGATTGTATGCATATGAAGCATAATCACTACAAGAGAAAGGTTGGTAGGTGGGGTAGGGGTGTGCACATGATATGTTCATGGTAGACATGATGAAACATAGATCCTGATGCAGGTGCTCCTGGACCTATTGGTTATATGCTTGTTGGTGCATCATGTAGCCCATAAGGGTTTCATTGGATACACATAACGAAGCACGACTAGGTTGAGGAGGAGGCTGAGGAGGTGGATCTTAGGTAGAGGATACAGAGGCAGAGGGAGAAGTACCAAGGGTGGTAGAGGAAAAAATAGGCAGAGACTTCTGAATTGTGGTTTCATTGATACATATACCTTTCCTGGCTAACTTGTAATGAAAGTCAGAAAAGAGTGACTTCTCAGTAGCAAACTGAAACAAACCACAGATTAGGGTTGGGTACGGGGGATGGGTGCTTCAGGTGTTCTTACCAGTGTCAAAGCAAGTCATGTGGTGTAGAATGTATCTGGTCCACTTGACACAAATATTCTCGAGGATGCAGCTCATGATGATTGTAGTGTTCTCTGCAATATCTGTTTGTTTTTTCTTCAGATGGATGTTGCAGTTAATCACTAAACCCAAAATGTGCTTCCTGAGATCAAGGGAGGAGGAAGGTAGGGTGCTCTTCTTCTTATATGGAACATCAAGTTTCTTCAAGTAGCGATGAATGTCTGGGAGAGTAAGTTCATTCTGATTGTAGAAACCTTCAAGATCCAAAAGATCGAAGTACTCACCATAATCCTTGCGCCATGTATCGTTTTTCTCATCTCTGGAAAAGAAGACATTTAAAATATCCTCGAAAATTTGAAAATGCTTACCGGTGATCATATAGGTTTGGATTACTTTAGTATTCGGTGGGGGTACGAGGGTGTCGTAGTTCCAACACAAGTTATTGTAGAACTCATGAACAACTTTTGTGCTTGTCATCGAATTGAAAAAGCAGTCACGCTTGACAGCCAAGGCTGAGAGGTGGTGGACGGCAAGCAACCTAGCAACTTGGTCTATAACCGCTTGATGCCTAGGGATAGGCTCAAACAAGGCGCAAAAAGGGAAATGACTCCTAGGAAGAAGGTCCTTATACCTAAAGTCTAAGATTTCAGTTGCTACATGTTAATCCTCTGATGATAACTTTATATGCATGGTTACCAAGGCGGTGGATACAAGCCCTTTAGGTAACATGATGGTGAATCTACAATGGTATCTAAAGGTGAACAATATGAATTATGACATATATAAATAGTACATAGCTTCAACGTGTATATTTCATGCTTATTAGTGACTTGGGATTGTTCAAACATGGGTAGTGGTATTAAAATCTAATTTCCCTAGTGTTTTTATTCATTTGGTCAATTGATCTTAACAAATTTTAAATTTGTTTAATCAACCAACCCACTTTTGTGTTAAACACAAGTTATATATTAGTTATATTTATTACTATAATTCGTGATCATGCTATTCCTTGGTATTTAGTCCTAAGTAGATTGTGATAAGATTTGTCTGCTTCAATCGTATAATTAAGTTAATGTAAAAGTAGGAATCCCATCGTAGTAAAATTGAGGTGAGATAAAACTCGCATTACTCGTATGTGAGTGAATATAGCGGTATCTATCAGAGTTGTCAATGAAAATTATAAAAGATCATTTCATAACTAATGGTTACATCATTGAACCAACGCATATGTATTTTCAATCAATAACAACATTGGGGATAATTAAACATTCATCGTTCTTTTTATAGATCATAATAGATATGTCCCAACCATTCTTTATATATATTTGATGGTTGAAGAGAAAAATGGAAATTTCATTCTTACTCAACAATAATAAAAGCTCGTTCAACATGGATCACAAAGAAATCCTCCATACCAAACAATGAACCTTTTCGTGGAAGAAGCCATCACAAACACAAGTCAGTACAACTTTTATATAACTGAAATTTCCTCTCAAACCACTATAGATATTGAGACATGTTGTGGGGACATGTCTCACTCTATGTAGAGACATAATAACCATTCCTAAAGGAAACTTCACATCATGGCAATATTTTTTCGGTCGATATGGTGGAGTGATATTTCCTAAGATGACCAACATATCATTGATAAGATACAAAAAAGGATTTTTAAGTTAAAACCATGCATATTTTTCATGTCATCAAGAATTTAGTAATGTGGTTTATATATCTTAAGAATGATAACGAGAAACGTACTAACCGTTGTTGGAAGAAGTGTTTGCCATTACGTTGACCAGGATTCCATCAACGATCCCATGATTTATACAATCTCAGAGAGGCACTTCTCAGCGGAATTACTGACCTGACCACAAATCCAAAACGTTAGATTTTTCTAAATGTCTTTTGGATCTTGAGTTTAGGTTTCTAGTTATCTCTTAATTTTCTGATAACGATGTCGCCCTTCCTTCCATTCTAATATAAAATTCATAGTAGGATATTATCTGCCGACATGATCTAATCGTAGGACTATATCTACGGGCACGGTCTACATATGACTTATATATTCTTTATCTATTTATATAGATATTATTAAGTCATTTTTTATGACCTATTCTATATTTGAAAATTCGATCCAAGCGCTCCATATATAGAAAACAATCCAATAATAGTCATATTAATAATTTTGTCACTTAAAATTCATATAAGCCTCTTGTAAAATTAAAAAAATCATGTGCTTATTCAACTCATTTTTTTCTCCTCAACCATCCGAACTAGAGAACAAAAACTTATAAACACTACATCTTCGGTGCCATATCTTCGGTCCAAACTAACGCAAAGTTCCATATCCAAGGTGCACCAGCGGATTAGTATGCTTCAATAGTATATTAGACAATGCTTACAATAGCAATGACATAGTTCATTTCTCTCAATCTACTCAACTGTTATTCTCAGAATTTTTAAGTTAGGATCATTCTTGCGGTATAAACCTTTCGAATTATATAGTTTATTCATCCTACCATTTTAAGTCAAATCTTTACGCTCAAAACCTGTAACTTATTTAGTTCTTTGTCATACCATCTATCAATCTTACGATAGATCCAAAGGGCAAACGTAGTAATAGAGACAGCAGCGTTTTTAATTCCACGACGCATACCTTCTCGATGTTCCGTAGTCGGGCACAAGAAAATCAGAGCGTTGTCGTTGTTATCTCTTTCACTCCCCTAGAAAAATTATAACCCAGAGTACGTCGACGTCACGGTCGACAAAAAAGATAATGAATATGATAATAATAAAACATATAAAGCGTAGGTCTGACGTCTCTTCATAAGTGTTTTCTTCCTCATGATTACTTATTCTATTAATCAACAGCAAAGTCATCAAAGAGATAATAATTCATTACTGGCGTGACACACATGATCGGCTGCTACATGTTTAAGCTATCTCACGTTCATAATAATTTTCATATTTTCCAAGTCTTCTCTATGAACCCATCTTAACTGGCATTCGTAAACCTCCAGAAGTCCTAGACATCGGAAAAGACCCTCCACTGCCACTAACACATAATTAGAGTAATGAGGTAGCACACGTATTATCAATGTAAATTGTCAACTCAAACATCACAATCAGTGAATAAAGTCATTTCTAGATTTTATATATAGACTAAGATTCTGTGACGGATGCTAATTGGATGTTTTTTTGAAATTATGCAATAGGCAAATAAATTAATTTCGCTTATAACTTTTGAACCGTAAAGAACTTTTTAATGAAACGAAAACTGTTAGTTTCATTCCGATAAATGCAATCTAACAAGCCAATATTGACATATTTTTGAGGGAAAAAAATACAAAAATGATATATATATGTTAATTGACAACCAACTATGGCGTCCATAATGATTATTGACATCCAAAAATATTAGTTGACGTCCAAAATGGTTCATTGATACTCAGAAGTATAAAGATAACATCTAAATAAGGTATCGACAACCAAAACAACTATTTAACTATTTTTGGGCACTATTTAGTCATTTTTGGATGCTATGGCGCCCATAAATGGCTATTGACACACAAAAATAGTTAATTGACGCCCAAAATGGTGCATTAACACCCAAAAATATAAACATGGCACCCAAATAAGGTAATTGACACCCAAAATAGTTTATTCACACCCAAAAGTTTAAAATGACGTACAAATAAAGCATTTTTTGATGCTATGGCGCCAATAAAAGGTTATTGACACCCAAAAATGGTTAATTGACGCCCCAAATAGTTCATTGACACTCACGCCCAAATAAGGTAATTAACGTCCAAAATAGTTCATTGACACCCAAAAGTTTAAAATGGCGCCCAAAATGATTTATTGACACCTAGAATTATAACGATGCCCATGAATGTCTAATGACGCCCAAAGATGGTTTATTGAGTTTAAAATGACGCCCAAATAAAGTATTTTTGGATGTTATGGTGCCCATAAAAGGTTATTGACACCCAAAAATGGTTAATTGACGCTCAAAATAGTTCATTGACACCCAAAAGTATAAAAATGATGCCCAAATATAGTAATTGACGCCCAAAATGGTTCATTGACATCCAGAAGTTTAAAATAACACCAAAAATGGATCATTGACACCTAGAATTATAAAGACGCACATAAATGGCTAATGACAACCAAAGAGAGTTAATTGAAGCCCAAAATGGTTCATTGGCACCCAGTATAACCTATTCATATCATTTTTATATTTTTTTTATTAAAAATATATCAATATTAGTCTTGTTAGAATGCATTTTTTATAACGAATCCAATGGTTTATATTTCGTTAAAAAATTCATCAAGGTCCAAAAGTTATAAGCAAAATAAATGTATTTGCATATTACACACCCTCTACCAACACATCCAATTAATGGCCGCCACGTAATCATGCGAAATTTTCTTTTACCCCCACAAAACCACCCCAGCCGCCGCGCGTGATGTACTATATGGTCCTTTGCAAGTCACATGATAGAACATTAAATGAACAAGAAAATGATCTCATAAGCAATAAGCAACAATATAACAATGAATAACAATATGATTGAGTTTCAAGACTTTGAAAATTCTCTCCCCCTTTTGACATTATCAAAAAGGAGGAGGGTAGAAGAGCATATATCTAGGTCTTCTCTAAAACACAATCAACCAGATAGTCTTACAAGCAATCTCATATCATATGTCAAACAGAGACAAGAGAAACATACAATCTCAGTCATAATCAAAATATGGTGAAAGAAGGCACCAACTCATAATATATAACAGAGCCAAGAGCAAGAGTGCACATCACATATATTACAACTCATAAACATGTTCTCATAAAAGCCACTACAAGAACAAAGTGATGAAAAATAGAAGATAAAATGAGTACAACTCAGATAATGTGCCCAGATGTTTCTTATACAAAATAGCTTAGAAAGATATATATGATCAGCATACTAGACTAAAAACTAAGAAACAAACTAGACATCTAGACTATCTATATCCACAACGTCATCATCATCAGCTCCAGGCTCATAGTCCTCATTTCCATCTGAAGGTGCAGCTGTAGTGTCTTCATCACCAGAAACAACACCAGAACCATCACCATCATCAGAAGTATCCTTCTCATCACCATCATCGTCATCAGTAGCCTCAACATCATCACCCTGGTCAGGCATCTCCTCATCTGTAGGAGGACCGAAACTACGACTAGGCCAATGAGCATTCTTTTCATCCCAAGTCATACCAAGAGCATAGAGCTCATTGGCTTGAGGAAATGATGGAGTAGAATCGAAAGGACTGGCAAGCAGGGTGGCCAGGGGGCTAGTAGTCAATGGTAGATAGGTGGGAGCATAACCACCAGTAGTGAAGGGTAGAGGAGCAGTAGCAGCGGAAGGCTCAGGGGTAGAATAGTAACGATTGTATGCATATGAAGCATAATCACTACAAGGGAAAGACTGGTAGGTGGGGTAGGGGTGTGCACAGGATATGTTTATGGTAGACATGATGGAACATAGATCCTGATGCAGGTGATCCTGGACCTATTGGTTATATGCTTGTTGGTGCATCATGTAGCCCATAAGGGTTTCATTGGATACACAGAACGAAGCACGGCTAGGTTGAGGAGGAGGCTGAGGAGGTGGATCTTAGGTAGAGGAGGCAGAGGCAGAGGGAGAAGCACCAAGGGTGGTAGAGGCAAAACTAGGCACAAACTTCTGAATTGTGGTTTCACTAATACAGATACCCTTCTTGGCTAACTTGTAATGAAAGTCAGAAAAGAGTGACTTCTCAGTAGCAAACTGAAACAAACCACAGATTAGGGTTGGGTACGGGGGATGGGTGCCTCGGGTGTTCGTACCAGTGTCAAAGCAAGCCATGTGGTGTAGAATGTATCTGGACCACTTGACACAAATATTCTCGAGGATGTAGTACATGATGATTGTAGTGTTCTCTGCAATATCCATTTGGTTTATCTTTAGATGGATGTTGTAGTTAATCACTAAAGACAAAATGTGCTTCCTGAGATCAAGGGAGGAGGAAGGTAGGGTGCTCTTCTTATTATATGGAACATCAAGTTTCTTCAAGTAGCGATGAATGTCAGGGAGAGTAAGTTCATTCTGCTTGTAGAAACCTTCAGGATCTAAAAGATCGAAGTACTCGCCATAATCCTTGCGCCATGTATCGTTTTGCTCATCTCCGGAAAAGAAGATATTTAAAATATCCTTAGAGATTTGAAAATGCTTACCGATGATCATAGAGGTTAGGATTACTTGAGTATTCGGTGGGGGTACGAGGGTGTTGTAGTTCCAACACAAGTTAGTGTAGAACTCATGAACTACTTTTGTGCTTGTCATCGAATTGAAAAAGCAGTCACGCTCGACAGCCAAGGCTGGGAGGTGGTGGACGGAGAGCAACCTAGAAACTTGGTCTATAACTGCTTGACGCCTAGGGCTAGGCTCAAACAAGGTGCGAAAAGGGAAAGGACTCCTAGGAAGAAGGTCCTTATACCTATTAATAGGCTCTATTGAGACAAAGGAGGTATCGTCAAAAGGAATCAAGAGATTAGACGAGAAGGACGAAGGGGAATTGCTAGGGGTGGCTCATTTTCTCCTATGAGAAGCCATGGATGTGAAAAGAAAGAGGAGAAATGAACAAACACACAAAAAAACCTCAAAAACTGTCCAAATACCACTAGGGAGAAACCGGGGAGGTCTAGGTCAACCTATCTAGGTTAGGAAAGGCCTAGGATAGGGAAAGGTAGGGCTAGGGTAGAGAGCTTAGGGCTAGAAGAAGAGGAATCAGTCTCCTATTCTCTAGTTGAGAGGGAGAATAGTCAACTAAACCAAACTTAAGTTGGCTTCAGCCCGCGGATCAGTCAAGGGCTAAGAGTAGGAAACTCCACTGATTGGTCCATATTAGAATAGCTCTCGGTCACTGATCGATCGAGTTTGTCCTGGGGGAAACTCGACCGATGGTCAACCTGACCTAAAACCATCAAACTTAATTTCTAGCCATATGAATGTGAATTAAATTCATTTTTTTAGTCTATTATGTATATTGAACATACTTAGGAACATATCACTCATCATTGGGTACTATTTAGCAATAAAACCAAGAAAATCAAGAAATGCCCAAAAACAAGTGAAACTAAGCATGTCAACAAGCAAAATAAGCAAATTTAGACAAGCAAGGTGAGTAAAGAATGAGCAAGACATATAGGATATAGACAACTAGCTAGATAACATGTCAATATCATCCAGAACAACAATGAGAAGTTTAGATCTAATAAAGTTAAATTGCTCTCTAGCTAGAGGTTTAGTGAACATGTCCACCAATTGATTTTCCGTGTCCACATGCATAATATAAATATCCTTTTGGCGATGTGATTATGAAGAAAATGATGGTGAACCTCTATATGTTTAGCTCTACTATGCAATATAAGATTATAAGAAAGATTGATTGTACCAGTATTATCACAATAGATAGGAGAAGCATCAAAATGTATGTTAATGTTACAACCCCAATTTTTGGGTTTCATTTGCTGAGAAATGTAATTCCTCATATTAATGATATTTGGACAATAAAGATATAATTTGTTTTGAATAAAGGGATTTTGTTTACAATGGCCTTGATGATTGTGTTGTGGGATTTATTGGCTATTGGGCCCAATTAACAAGAAAATTCAATTAGTAAATGAATAATTGAATATTTGCGAAAAGAAACATGCAAAAACCTCTAGAAGGCAAATCCAAAGAGGGATTTCGTGCCTCTTGGGTTCTTTGGGTTCTAGAGTCCAAAGTTCCATAGAGAATGCAATAAGAAAAGAAAATATCAATGAAGTATTTCTTTATTAAGAAAGAAATTGAAAACAATGGTAAAATGTGGAAAATAAGTGAAAAGAGGTATAATTGAGTTATTCTTGGTGGAATTTCGTATCCCAAGGATTCCTAATATTAAAAGGAATACCAATGAGGAAAATAAAAGAGAAATAAAGAGAAATCCTCAAAAAGAGATATTTTAATGAGAATAAAACAAGATAATGAAGAATAATGCATTTAGATGTATCTAGAAGGATAATGAGTATCCAATAAAAAGGATTTCAAAATAATAGAGTTTCTTGGGATCCAAGGAGTCCCGATAAAGAAAGAGGAAAGATAAAATACCTATAAAATAAAATAATAATATAATGTGAATACATTATTAATGGATTATGTGGTATTGTTAAAAAGAAATATTTTCTACAAAAAGGAAATATAATTTCATGGTTAACAGATTAAAAGGCAAGAATAATGAGAATAAGAGAAAGTATTTTCATATTCCTATATATCCAAGTAATAAAGAATATTAAAAAGAATAAAGAAGAGAGAGAAGTTTTCTTCTTCATGAAGGAATTGAATTCCTATTCGAAGAGGGATTGGTTGCTTCGTGGGCAAGAACCCTAGGGTGTTGCTACACCCCCCTATATAAGGGGTAAGCCCTAGAGCCAAGTTCAAAAGAACCCCACGTACCTATCTCCCTCTTCTCCTTTGTTTCCTTCTTTCAACCCTAACTATGGGGGATAATGCACCCCAGAGCCATGAAGGACCATGGAATCATCAGGGTGAAAGCCTAGTGGTTCCCCGTCGACCTAAGGAGGACTGGCCAGCATTCCCTAGCAACCAACTTCGTGCAAGCTACCTGCAGCAGGCTACACGGCCAGCCAAACGACACAGGTTGGGGGTGTTGGAGATGACCACGATGGCTGCAAATTGGAGGCGCACCATGTGCACTAGGGCATGGCGGAGGCAGGGAAGCCTTTGCTGGCGTGGATCGTGGCCCATGGAGGGAGGAACGGTCTGTGCAAGGCTGTAGATCGCGACTAGGGAGACACAACTGTTGATGTGTGAGGTTGAAGGAGGCAGATGTCCTTTTGGACCATTTTACCCCTCCCTATTATGAAGGAAACGCTGGTTAAGTGGAGGGAAATCGTGTCTTTTCGAAATGTTTTCTATTTGGCAACATTGCATGGATGCAGTGACGTGGTGCAACCTGATTGGCCCAAAGTAAGTAACTGTGCAAAATTCATATCTCATAAACTGTAGCTTGGATAAATATGAATAATATATGTATTTTGATCAGGAGAATGAGAGGAATCCAATACAAATGATATTAAAGATTGATTCCGTTCCTAATTGCAAAAGTACAATAAGTTGATGAAAAGTGCATTAAAGTTAGGTTAAAAACCCTATTTGTGATTAAAGGTTGAATCTAGTATGTGTAATGGGTTAATTTAAGTATTAATAACATGTTGAATGATAATGTTAGATTCGAACCTGATCAAGATGTGAAATTGCATGATTTAGGGTTTTTACCCCATATGAGAATGATTAAGTATTTAGAAACCCTAATTTAGGGTAAAAGAGGATAAGGTCATATATAATTTGAAAGATGTGAAAATACGTTGTTAAATGATAGTTCTAAGTTATTTGAATGCAAAAGTCCTTAATTCTGGATAAATACCCTAAATGTAGTCATTAGAGTTTTCTCATGAATAAAAGGTAGAATTATGGCAAATCGAGTTCATATGTGATTCGAATATAATGAACTTTGAATTGATGATAAATGCATATAGTGATCTTTGTCATAGATTAAAAAGGATAAAAATGGTAGCTTAATGTAAAAGAGGCTTAATGGGATTAATTAATATGAAATTAGGGTTTGTAAGTAATCGTATAGAATTAGGGTTTAAATAGTAAATGAAGTGAAACCCTAATTGCAAACGAAACCCTAAAATGGATACGGAAACCCTAGGAAGCAATTTCAAGTTGAATAGAAAGAATCTTGATAAAGTGTGTAGTAAATAGAGTACATGTGTTTTTCAGAATTCTTGGTTGTGTGGTTGAACTACTTGCTTGGATGGATTTCTTGGTTGGAATTTATATTAGCTTGAGAAATGTACTGAACAGGTGTGTGGTTACGCTTATGAATAATCGCTTTAGTTTCACGACGATTTCCGAACATTTTTATCGATTGCTTGAAAATAACTATTGGATGCCTTTATTTCATGCAACTATAAAATGACTATGATTATCACTGTGAATATATATATATATATAACCGGCTAGATCTGAATCCACCTATGTGGCTTGTAAAGGCTAAAAAGGGGTAACCTAGAGTAAGGTCTAGGTTATTGTGGGTTAGAAACTGGGCTACCAAGTGTAGTGTTATGAGACCCTTTAGCATGCCATGAGTTAAGGAGTGGGCTACTGACGGGTAGTGCCATGTGACTCAACCCTAGAAATTGGTTCACTTATAGGTGGGACCATGAGGGGTTTAATGGGCATCTACTATAGGGAAAGTAGCATCCAGGTCCACTGCATGGACAACACAGAGGATAGGGAATGCATGGATCGCACAATTATATTTAAAACATAAAATTGTTTGTTAAATAGTAATTGGCTGCAACACATTGTTATTATAGTTGCACGATTATTGTTTCCCCCACATACCAGCTTTATGCGGACCGACGTTTTGTTTGTCGACATTTTAGGTATAAAGCCAAAAGGATAAACAGTAAATCGTCATATTGTGAAATACATGAATTAAAATACGAGGAGGATTAGTTAGAGTAGACTTCATATGTGGATAGAAGTTTAGAGATCCAAGTTTTCAAAAAGGTATGCAAACATTTTATTTATTATAGATTTTCAGTATAGATTGTTGAAATTTAATAATTGTTCTTGGTTAAATGCCGAACTTTTGATCCGGAAGTTATGGGTGCGGCTTCGACCTCTTGGTCTCCCTTAATTGGGGGTTACCGGAAGGTGGGGTTGTAACAATTGGTATCAGATCATAGGTTCCTCACTTAACCATTAATAATTATTAAATTTTACAAACTCCATAGAACCTAAGGGAGTTATTAGAGGATTATCTGAAAGACAGAGGTGTCTAGAAAAGGATCACGACTGGGGGATGGCAATATTTTCCTCTGCAATGCTATTCGGAATACGAGGACTCCCAGATCTGTGTGACTGCCTGGCCAAAGTCTTAGGGTATGATTTGAAATAAGATACCTTTAGGACTCTCTCATCTCGTTCATCCCTTCTCAACTCAAATTCTGTTAAGGACCTTAAGGATTAGGGTTTTCTCTCTTCTCCTCACCCTCTTGAGGTATGGGTAAGGTTGATAAAGTTTAAGGAATCCTCCACCAAATTAATAAAAAGCATGTAAATAAGATATCATGGACATAAGCTTAATAGATTAAGCGTAAAGGAATAGATACATGCTTAGGTCGTATGACATAAGTTGCCATACCCTCAGAAGAAACCTGAGGCTAGACCCTCTTGTCCGGAGGATAAATAAAGAGAGTTAGTCTTGGAGATAGAGATCTCCATTACAAGTAGAGACCTGGCACATCCTCTGAGGATGATGTTAACCCTAACCCTAAGTGAAGGTTAGAGAGAGAGATGGCATGATGAGTTAGACCAAGTGTTTGGATGGACATGCCTTGGATGACGTATGAGCCATGAGAGGTTGGATGACCTAGTACCTCGGGCGACCCAACACTAGGAAGGGTCGTGCATGTTAGAGTGAAGGATAGCTCCTTCATTGATAAGGTTAGAGAAGAACCTATGGAAACCCCATGAGCTTATGTGGGCATAATAGGAACCCAGAATGTATCAGTTGTGTGAGCAATAGGTTGAAACCGTGGCTGCGAGAGTTTGATGGATAGCTTATGTGATAAGCATAAGGGGCTATGGATAACATTGAGCAAACATAAGTTTGAACATAGGCTTCACCATGTAGAGGTATGTTTGTGAGCTTGATCCTTCGTAGAGAGAGGACCTCTAATAGTAAGGTTGGATGTGGAGTTAGCTCTAGAGAGAGAGCATGACCCCAAGAAAGAAGGTTGTAAACTTAGACTCCGAGATATGAGGAAAAGTGGGGGGTTGAGAATGATGCGGCCTAAGTGGATGAAAGTGGTGGCCTCATGCTTGATCCCTGGATGATGGTGATATCTTGGTTTTCTTTAGAGGGAACAAACCCGAGAGGGAGGATGAGGCTTCTGGCACCTATGTGCCTATGGTATAAGTGTTTACCTTCTGAGAAAGGAAGAAGAAGTTTTGTATACCCTGGAGTGGTTTAGTGGGGCCTTATGCCTTGTTGGTTGTCCTTAAGGAGGACTCGACTCTAAAGTGTTGCTCGAATAGAAGAATGACAGGAAGTGTGTGTCATGCCTTATACATTATTGATTCATGGTTAATAGATTGAGCATGTAGTTGGTCATCAAAAAGTGAACCTAGGGTTCCTAGGCCTAAGAGGGGAAGTGGTGTACCTAATGCTCATGACAAGAATTAAGTTGCTATAGTTTCGAGCATGGTACTCCTCATGTATAGAGGAAAAGGGAAACCCCTTACGATTAAAGGTATGTTTGATGAACCCCTCATAGCTAAGTGATGACATGGGAAGGTATGATCTTGATACAATATGGAGGATGAGAACAAGTATGACCTAACATGGTTTAGTAAGTGGTCTACTTGTGCCTTGCATAGCTTGCTTGGGTTAAGCATGCTAGACCCAAGGACGTTTGTGGCCTTTGTTATTGAGGTGAAGTTTACCTCCCATCCCGGGAGAGGGACCCTTTGGTAGGGTGTATAGCTTTTTTTTTTTGTTCAAGTTAACCTAAAGAGGTCTCATAGGATCTTGAGAAGCTAAGTGAAAGGTACATGGTATGAGAATGAACCTATAGACCCATGGATAACCATATCTAAGTGCATGTGGATGTGTTACCATGGAGGTGACTAGTATGGGGCCTGACCAAGGTAGGTAGGTCACCATGACCCCTATGAAAGGATGAAAGTCAGCTCATGAATGCAGAGAGAGAGGTGATGAAGGCTTGGGTAAGGTTCTAAGTTAAACATGTATTATAAGAGAATCCTAAGTCTATCCTAGGATCAGGTAGGGATAAGACCGATGGAAGTAGGAGTTGCCTGATTCCCTAGTTGCACATGACCATAGGGTCGGGAGGTAACAACTATCATTGTCTGAGGGCCATGGGTTAGGAGATTGATCACATTCATGAACTCATGGGTCCCAAAGGGACGTTGATTAACTCCATCCAGCGACGTTGGCTCATGTTAAGTTCGTGCTGAGAGAAGATATACTTAAGGTTCTTATGATCAGTGAAAATCTTGAATGTCTCTCCGTAGAGATAGTGTCTCGAGATCTTCAAGGCATGAACTATAGCAGCTAGCTCCAGATCGTGTGTCGGATAATTCTCCTCGTGTTTCTTAAGCTGTAGAGAAGCAAAAGAAATAACTTGTATATCCTGCATCAACACACATCCGAGTCCATTCTTGGAGGCATCACAAAAAACTATGTATCCTTTGCCTTTCTCAGGTAACACAAGTACATGTGCACTTGTCAACCTCTCCTTTAGAAACTGGAAGGATTGCTGACACTTATCACTCCAAACAAAAGGAACATCCTTCCGGATCAACTTAGTCAAAGGTAGGGCTATGGAACTGAAGTTCTTAATGAACCTTCGGTAATAACCAGCCAACCCTAAGAAACTACGGATTTTTGTCGGTGTCTTTGAATGTTCCCATTGTAGGATAGATTCTACCTTTTTAGGGTCAACACGAATACCCGAGGCAGACATCACGTGTCCAAGGAAAGATACTTCCGGTAACCAGAACTCACACTTGCTAAACTTAGCATATAGCTTGTGTTCTCTTAGCAAAGTTAGAGCCTGACGAAGATGTTGTTCATGTTGTTGAGAATCTCTACTATAGATCAGAATGTCATCTATAAAGACAACAACACACTGATCGAGGAAAGGTCAGAAGATTCTATTCATGAGTTCCATAAATGCAACCGGCGCATTAGTTCATCCAAACGACATAACTGTGAACTCATAGTGGCCATACCTCGTTCTAAAGGCAGACTTGGGTATGTCACTGTCCTTAATACGGAGTTGATGATATCCTGATCTCAAATCTATCTTTGAGAAGATAGTTGCACCACGCAACTGGTCAAAAAGATCATCAATCCTCGGTAGAGGATACTTATTCTTTATTGTTACTTTATTTAACTGTCTGTAATCAATGCATAACCGCATTGATCCATCTTTCTTTTTAACAAAGAGCACTGGAGCACCCCAAGGTGAAGTACTCGGTCGGATGAAACCCTTCTCAAGCAACTCCTGTAGCTATTTCTTGAGTTTTTCCATCTCAGCAGGCGCCATCCTATATGGTGTTTGTGCTATAGGTTGTGTGTCTGGGATCAAATTGATTTCAAAATCAATTTCCCGAGTGTTTGGCTCATCCAAACCTTGGATTCTAGTGAAAAATCATTAGGGTTTGAGCTATTGAGTTGATCATCAAATCAGCACTTAATTGCAAAGTGATTTGGTATCTTTAGACCTTCAATTGGTCAACCATGCTTAACCTTAGACCTCCAAACGGTCTTGGGTGATCCCCAAACGGTCTTGAGACCGTTTGGGTGATCCCCAAACGGTTTTGAAACCGTTTGGGCTAATCAACCCAAAATCTCAAATTAACTCATTGGAATTTCAGCACTAATTTCAATTAGGGTTTGCCCAATTGATTAGCCTTCAACTCATGATTTCTTGGGAATTAACCCCTCAAATTTTGTTAGTCATTAACCAACATAATTAGGAACAGGAATCGCAAACGTTGAATGCTTTGTCAACTCACTCAAACGGTTTTGAAACCGTTTGCCCAAAAAGTTCAATTAATCAACCTGAAAAATCAGCACTTAATCCAATTAGGTTTTCCTAATTGATTAGCCTTCAACTCACGATTCCTTGGGAGTTAATCCATAAAATTTAGTGAGTCATTATCCAACATAATTAAGAACAGGAATCTCAAATGGTTAATGCTTGGTCAACTCACTCAAACGGTTTTGAAACCGTTTTCCCAAAAAGGGCAAGTTAATCAGGTTGAAAATCAGCCCTTAATTCAATTAGGTTTACCTAATTGATTAGCCTTCAACTCACGATTCCTTGGGAGTAAACCCATAAAATTTGGTGAGTCATCAACCAACATAATTATGAACAGAATTCTCAAACGGTCAACCCTTGGTCAACTCAACCAAATGGTCTTGGAGACCGTTTTCTCCAACCGACCTTGTGAAACCGTTTGCCCTTCAAACGATTTTGCAAACCGTTTGCCCCAAACTATTTTGCAAACCGTTTGGCCAAGGGGGGGGGCAAGACCATTTGCTAAAGTAGCATTGGTAATCACGCCCATCTTCTTCTACCTCCAGATAAAGGTCTGTTCTTCATAGTTTTAGTTGCAAGAAACCAAGGAAGGATGGGGGAAAGAAGGACAAATTACTTTTGCAAGAAAGAAAGATGCATAACAAATTTTAAGGGTTTAGAGTTATAAAACCCGCCTTAGAACCAGCTCTAGAGCTCCAAGATTCGAAGCTTTAATGGTGGCTTGAGCTCCATAGGTCGTCCAAGGTTCCTTCTTCAAGAATTGGTTGGAAAGGATGGCTAGAAAGAAGAACTAAGTAAGAAAAACTAGCAAACCAACCTTGCAACATGATTTCCTCCATGAATTCGAGCAAGATGATGATCAAATCATACCTAGAACTGATTGGCCGTGCTCCTCTTCTCCAGAGCTCTGTCCTAAGTCAGTCTAAGCAAGGGAATAAGAAGGGAATTGAAGGAAACAATCCTTGCTAAGTGAGAAAAGGTGTATATATACTTTGGGTGAAATTCCAACATAAGGACAACTTGTTTCTCCATTTCTCATCAAGGTCCTTCCCTTATTCTAAGCCACATTTCTCCCTTCCATAATTAAGCAAAACTCATCTTAAACCCAAGGTCTAAAGGTGAAGAAAGCCAACTTCTTACTAAGTTGCACATATAGAAGGGTTATTAGGCTTATAACTTGATTATTTAATTTATAAGGGTTATCATTCTTATTTGATTATTCAATTGAAGTGCCCTCTTCATCATTCTTACTCTAAATGATGCCAAGAGTCATAAAGATACTCTAGAAGGTGTATTTTACAAGTTGCCAAGAGTCATAAAGATAACATTGTTCAAAAAGAGCAGAAATAGAATTATATGTTCCTCAGAAGCTTTAATTACATACCAAAAGATAATCACAAGTATCTAATTACATAATTAAGCAAAACACCTAGGGTTAGTTCATAACCCAGGTCAGGGATGTTACAAATTATCCTCCCCTTACAAGGATTTCATCCCCGAAATCAACAAAACATATTAAGAGAAAAGAGCAGGGTATTTCCTTCTCATCTCTTCCTCTAGTTCCCAAGTGGCTTCTTCAACACCACGGTGATTCCAGAGGACTTTAACAAGACTTATATCTTTCTTTGTCAACTTTTTAATTCTTTTATCAAGGATTGACACTGTTCCTTCCTCATAAGATATGTCATCATTCAATTCTACCTCCATAGGTTGTAGAACTGACTCAGTATCAGGGTGACATTTCCTCAGCATAGAAATGTGAAGCACATGGTGTAACCTCTGTAACTCTGGGGGTAACTCTAGTTTATAGGCTACTTTTCCAATCTGTTCAATGATTAGATAAGGCCCCATAAACCTAGGAGCTAACTTCCCTTTTCTTCCAAACCTCAGAATTCCCTTCCAATGTGAGACCTTGAGATACACTCTATCTCCAACATGGAACTCCAAAGGTCTACGACGCTTGTCAGCATAAGATTTCTTCCTATCCTGTGCAGTCTTGATCTGTTGTTGTATTACTTTGATATTTTCTGTGGTCTGCTGTACAAGATCAGGACCTAACCGTTGATATTCACCGGTTTCATACCAACATAGGGGTGATCTACAATGTCTACCATATAAATCTTCATAAGGTGCCATGTCAATTCTATGTTGATAGCTATATTGTTGTAGGCAAACTCTATCAAGCTTAGGTGCAGATCCCAACTCCCTGTAAACTGGAGAACACATGCCCTCAGCAAGTCTTCCAAGGTCTGTATAGTCCTTTCAGACTGTCCATCAGTCTGAGGATGAAAGGCCATACTAAACCTTAATTGGGTGCCTAAAGCTTTATGAAGTTGTTCCCAAAAACGACTCGTAAACTGGGGACCCCTGTCTGAAACTATAGTGACTGGAACTCTGTGTAGTCGCACTATCTCCTAAATATACAACTGTGCTAGCCTCTCAGCAGAATAGGTTGTTTTAATAGGTAAGAAATGTGTTGTCTTTGTCAACCTATCAACTATTACCCAAATGGAATCATACCCTTTGCTTGTCCTAGGTAGGCCAACAACAAAGTCCATGGTTACGTGATCCCACTTCCACTGTGGTATGGGAAATGGTTGCATTGTCCCTGCAGGCTTCTGGTGTTCAACTTTAACTTGCTGACACACAGGACACCGCATAACAAATTCAGCAACATCCTTCTTCATCCCAGGCCACCAATACATATCTTTCAAGTTTCGATACATCTTAGTGCTTCCTAGATGCATAGCATACATCGAAGAATGAGCTTCTTCCAGGACTAACTTTCTCAAGTTATCCACATCTGGCACTATCATCCTCCCATGATAACAAACTACTTGATCATCAGAGTCATGGAAACCATCTCGTTTCTCATCACCAAACTCCGATCTGATCTGCTAAACTGCAACATCAACTTGTTGTGCCTCCTTGATCTGCTCTCTCAGAGTAGGTTTTATATGCATCTCAGCTAACAACCCGACTAACAATGACACCTTGAATTGTACATTGTCTTGCCTTAAGGAGATAAGCATATCTCTCCTAGAGCATACTAAAGAGTTTAGTTGTGCTCTATCTAAGGCTGCTGTTGCTGATTTCCTACTCAAAGCATCTGCAACTACATTGGCCTTCCCTAGATGGTAATCAATTGTACAATCGTAATCTTTGATTAACTCCATCTAGTGACGTTGCCTCATGTTAAGGTCGTGCTGAGAGAAGATATACTTAAGGTTCTTATGATCAGTGAAAATCTGGAATGTCTCTCCGTAGAGATAGTGTCTCCAGATCTTCAAGGCATGAACTACAGTAGCTAGCTCCAAATCGTGTGTCAGATAATTCTCCTCATGTTTCTTAAGCTGTCGAGAAGCAAAAGAAATCACTTATTTATCCTGCATCAATACACATCCGAGTCCATTCTTGGAGGCGTCACAGAAAACTATGTATCCTTTGCCTTGCTCAGGTAACACAAGTACATGTGCACTTGTCAACCTCTCCTTCAGCAACTGGAAGGATTGCTGACACTTATCACTCCAAACAAAAGGAACATCCTTCCGGGTCAACTTAGTCAAAGGTAGGGCTATGGAACTGAAGTTCTTAATGAACCTTCGGTAATAACCAGCCAACCCTAAGAAACTACAGATTTCTGTCGGTGTCTTCGGCTGTTCCCATTGTAGGATAGATTCTACCTTTTTAGGGTCAACACGAATACCCGAGGCAGATATCACGTGTCCAAGGAAAGATACTTCCGGTAACCAGAACTCACACTTGCTAAACTTAGCATATAGCTTGTGTTCTCTTAGAAAAGTTAGAGCCTGATGAAGATGTTGTTCATGCTGCTGAGCATCTCTACTAAAGATCAGAATGTCATCTATTAAGACAACAACACACTGATCGAGGAAAGGTCGGAAGATTCTATTCATGAGTTCCATAAATGCAGCCGGCGCATTAGTTAGTCCAAACGACATAACTGTGAACTCATAGTGTCCATACCTCATTCTAAAGGCAGACTTGGGTATGTCACTGTCCTTAATACAGAGTTGATGATATCCCAATCTCAAATCTATCTTTGAGAAGATAGTTGCACCACGCAACTGGTCAAAAAGATCATCAATCCTCGACAGAGGATACTTATTCTTTATTGTTACTTTATATAACTGTCTGTAATCAATGCATAACTGCATTGATCCATCTTTCTTTTTAACAAAGAGCACTGGAGCACCCCAAGGCGAAGTACTCAGTCGGATGAAACCCTTCTCAAGCAACTCCTATAGCTGTTTCTTGAGTTCTGCCATCTCAGCAGGCGCCATCCTATATGGTGTTTGTGCTATAGGTTGTGTGTCTGGGATCAAATTGATTTCAAAATCAATTTCCCGAGGTGGTGGTACACCTGGAAGTTCTTCAGGAAATACATCTTCAAATTCCCTGACTACAGGAACTTCAACAGGGTTAGGACTTTCAATGGTAGTATCTACCACATGGGCCAAGAATGCATAACATCCTTGCCTCATCAGCTTCTCAACAACCATAGTTGACACAAGATAGGTGGGTAGAATCTTTCTCTCTCCTTGAAAGATCCATGTGTCGCTTTCATCAGCAAACACAGCTTGCTTGGATTCACAATCTAAAACAACCTTATACCTTTCCAAGGTATCCATCCCAAGGATTATGTCAAATCCTTGCATCTCAAGTGGTATAAGATCCACTTGAATGCGGTGTTCAGAAAAGAAAAGGATGCAGGAAGAGCATACCTCCTGTAACACAGCATACCCTCTCAACGGAGTCTCTAGCAACAGACTATCTGCTCTATGACTAACTGTCATATTGCAGTTACGAATCATCCTTCGAGTGATAAAGGAGTGCGTAACACCCATATCAATCAAAATAGATACAATGTAGGATGTAGACATATCAGAATATAACTACTTCATCTGACCTGACACAACCCGAGGGTTGATCACTGCATCAGGTGGATTCATTGCATAGAATCTTGTTGTTGCTTGTGGTTGATTCGGTGCTGACGATCCAGCTTGGGATGCTTGTCAACGTCCTCTATCTCCTCCTGGAAACTATATCCTCTACGATCCTTGCTGACCCTGCCTCTGTGGTTGGGTTACACTCACTGGTCTAGCTCTGCAGTCTTTCATTAGATGCCCCATCTTCCCACATATATAATAACTTCTATCTTGTTGTTGTGGTCTGGGTGGTCCTGTAACCAACATAGATGTTGAACTGCGAGCCCCTTGTAGTGGTAGGCTTCGTCCTCTACCTCTACTCGGTGTCCACTGTGTCTGAGCACTAGGTCTAGGTGGTGGTGGTATAGGTGCAGAAAATCTAGGCTTCTTGAAGTCTCTGGATGAAGATCCTTGGAACTGAGGATACATCCTCTTGTTATGGGTTTGCCTCTTCTCTGCTACATACCTCTCTATCCTTCTGACAGACTCTACGAAGATAGCAAACATTTCTCAGTTCTCTAGGGCAGAGACAGGGGTAGTCAACTCAGCGTTTAACCCCTTCTCGAAATGCCTGATCCTTTCTTCATCTGTAGCAGCCATATGCGGATAGAACCGTAACAACTCCATGAACTTAGCCTCGTACTCGCTAATGTTCATCAGACCTTGCCTTAACCTCTCGAACTGAGAGATTTTCTCATCCAGGAACATTTTAGGGAAATATCTATTGATAAATTCCCGTCGGAAGACTTCCCATGCAACCTCCACACCAGGCCTCTTCTGCTCTTCCATGGTCCACCAATGCCCGACACTGCCTTTGAGAAGATAGACAGCATGTCTAACCTTCTCAGCTTCTGGGATGTTTAGGATTCTAAAAGCTTTCTCTAGTTCAGTCAACAACAGATCGGCATATGCGGGATCATCCGTTCCAAAGTACTCGGTTGCTCCAACTCGGCGAAGTCATTCAAACGTCTTGCCGATTCCTTGTCCTTCAGGTTGGGTAGGTGCCCTAGGTGCAGGCATGGGCATCCTATCTGTTATGTGTGTCATGGCAGTCATAAACTTCCCAAACATGGTCTGGACGGCTGGATTCCCCATGTCAGTTTGATTGAACTGGGGTGGCTCAGGTACAGGTTGTTCTATCTCCTGGTTCCTTGAACCTTCTCATGGTGCAGCAACGCTACTCTCTGCCACATATTCCTCATGTGGTCCAGACATCCTTAACTTATGTTCTTCTCCTGAGGAGCAGAAGACACTATTAGATATACTGGAAAACACTAAGAATAGACTCGATATCCTAAGTCCTATGTCTCTGTAGACTCAGCGAACCTAGAGCTTTGATACCACTAAACTGAGACGACCCGTCGCGGAAAATGAGATTAACTAATGCGGAAGAGAATTATTAGCAGCGGAATAATGAAAAATCACTAAATTTTAATTTTTTTTGGAAAAAGAACTTTAAACCATAACTCCTTTATAAGAAAACAAGGTAAACAGTTTACATCATAGCTTGACATTACATCTTTATGATTACATACATCCATTGCCTTATTATCTGAAGAAGGCCAGATATAAAATCTCGAGGCATTAAGCCAAAAACCTCAGACCTACTGACTCCTAGGACCTGAGAGTACAGAGATGACATAAGACATACTATCTACGAGACTCGACAGTCAGTATCTCCACCTGAGATTCACTGTTGCCCCTGGCGTTGCTGCTGCTGATACTGCCCACCCTCAGATTGGTTCCTCCATCCCCGACGTCCACCTAAAAAGTCGAAACCCATGGGGGTGAGACAATTTGAATAATTGTCCCAGCGAGAGTTATAACTCTCCGCCAGAAGCTTTGTTATAGCAATAAAGGATTAACATAAGCAATATACTCTTTGAGACATTCAACCGCAGATTTGGTATTAAGTAAGACAACATTTACTTAAGCAATTATTTCAATAAGGAAAATGAAGAACATGTATACTAATCACATGGCTAGAATATTATAAACAATGTAACATCAATCATTGTTTCTCGTAGTTCAACCTAAGCAGTTATGCTACACGGCTGATTATGATTTTCAATCATTATTGTGCCCTGCACAGATGAGGTATACCACTCATACTCCAACAGACCATTATAAAATCACATCGGTATCATACATAGGTCATCAAAAGAGCCGGATTCTTATGACCTCATCTTCCTCAGTCAGTGTGAGGATCAACATGCAGGACATCTCGTGTCTCTGCTACAATAGCTTCCCATGGTATTCTGGCAACTTCGCTATTTAGAGTCACAGTGGCATTCTGTACTCTCTTCGCCATCGAGGGATTTCTTGTTTATCGCTCGTCTATGTGGCATTAAAGATTCCCTCGGGAGATTAGTGAAACATCACCCCGGCATAAACACATAATGAAGGATTGATGGATTAAAGTACATCCTACATCAATTCCTACATTAGGACGTAAGGATATTTGTGTCCATAAACCCCCACATGCTCAAAAGTATGTGTTCCAGGAGTTCCCTTAGGAAAACATGTTTCACCATCATTTGGCTTCTGACAATGATGGATCTATGATCAGGGCTCTACATGATATGATTATACTTGATTATTTAGGTACATTTTAGCATTCTTTTAGCATCAAGCATGTCCTCAATCATTAATAATTAAAACACTACTATAAAAGAAGAATACTAAATGTATCAAGTTTAACTCACATCAGTTATCATATGGATATTAATTCTTAACCATCTCATCATATGATTCAGGAACATGGTTATTCAAACCCTCAGATTATCATAACACTTGCTACCAAGTGACATATAAGCATCAAGTCATCTAACAACATGACCATGATTGAAGCAATGTATATAATTTTCCCATATCATTACTCTAAAAGCTTATAATTGTTTCAAGGAATATGACATCATAACTTTTACCTGGCTATGATCACCTCATAATATCAACCTGCATGACTAATACAATTAAGGACATGCATATATAATAGTCTTAGCACAATACCAAAACTTTTCAATTTCTTTATAGGACACCACGGTCATGCCACCTTGAACGATTGTGTAAAGTAAGGTTACCACGGTCGTGCTCCCTTGCACGGTCATGCAAAGTAAGGTTAACACGGCCATTCTCCCTTGCACGGCCGTGCAAAGTAAGGTTACCACGGTCGTGCTCCCTTGCACATTTGTGCAAAGTAAGGTTACCACGGCCGTGCTCCCTTGCACGGTCGTGCTACAGAAGATCACTACATGATTCATATTTATATATATGTATTCTAATGTTTCATCCTTTCAACTTTATTAGGTCACATCAACCCTTCAATCAAGTACATACAACTATGTTTAACATAGTGTATCAAGCTATTAATCCTATAAGAAATTAAGAATTCTCCCTTTAATTGGTTCTAATCACTTAGGTATTATTAGGGTTTCAACCTTTGTACCTTCATTGATTATCATTACTAATCATTATTGGATCAATAGAACATTCATCATCTTAATTCTCAAATATTCAATCACATTGGACCTCCACTTCATAAGGTATCCAATTGAATTAGGGTTTCCAATGTTGATTCCTTCAATCATTGAATTCATGGGACCAATCATCAATTGGACCTATACTCATACTTCAAATGAGTTTAATAGGTCAACCTTCAACTGATTTGACCCTCAATTGACCCTCAGTTGATCTTCAATTAGGGTTTAAATCAATCGAATTAGGGTTTGGAATCAATAACCCTTCAACATATTTCAGTGTGGGTCTAATTGATTTGAACCCATTGAACCATCATTCAATTTGGACATGACCTGACCCCAAACGGTCTTGGGATCATTTGGATGACCTCCAAACGGTCTTGAGACCGTTTTCCCATCATATCATCAAAATCTAAGTCAACCAATTAAGGTTTGGATCATTGGATTGATCACCAAGTCAGCAATTGATTACACTCCAACTTAGTATCATTTGATCATCTATTGCTTAACCATACTCACCCCTAGACCTCCAAACGGTCTTGGGTGACCTCCAAACGGTCTTGAGACCGTTTGGCTCATCCAAACCTTGGATTCTAGTGAAAAATCATTAGGGTTTGAGCTATTGAGTTGATCATCAAATCAACACTTAATTGCAAAGTGATTTGGTATCTTTAGACCTTCATTTGGTCAACCATGCTTAACCTTAGACCCCCAAACGGTCGTGGGTGATCCCCAAACGGTCTTGAGACTGTTTGGGTGATCCCCAAACGGTTTTGAAACCGTTTGGGCTAATCAACCCAAAATCTCAAATTAACTCATTGGAATTTCAGCACTAATTTCAATTAGGGTTTGCCCAATTGATTAGCCTTCAACTCATGATTCCTTGGGAATTAACCCCTCAAATTTTGTTAGTCATTAACCAACATAATTAGGAACAGGAATCGCAAACGTTTAATGCTTGGTCAACTCACTCAAACGGTTTTGAAACCGTTTGCCCAAAAAGTTCAATTAATCAACCTGAAAAATCAGCACTTAATCCAATTAGGTTTTCCTAATTGATTAGCCTTCAACTCACGATTCCTTGGGAGTTAACCCATAAAATTTGGTGAGTCATTATCCAACATAATTACGAACAGGAATCTCAAACGGTCAATGCTTGGTCAACTCACTCAAACGGTTTTGAAACCGTTTGCCCAAAAATGGCAAGTTAATCAGGTTGAAAATCAGCCCTTAATTCAATTAGGTTTACCTAATTGATTAGCCTTCAACTCACGATTCCTTGGGAGTTAACCCATAAAATTTGGTGACTCACCAACCAACATAATTATGAACATAATTATCAAATGGTCAACTCAACCAAATGGTCTTGGAGACCGTTTTCTCCAACCGACCTTGTGAAACCGTTTTCCCTTCAAACGATTTTGCAAACTGTTTGCCCCAAACTGTTTTGCAAACCGTTTGGCCAGGGGGGGGGGGCAAGACCATTTGCTAAAGTAGCATTGGTAATCACGCCCATATTCTTCTACCTCCAGATCAAGGTCTGTTCTTCATGGTTTTAGTTGCAAGAAAGCAAGGAAGGATGGGGGAAAGAAGGACAAAATACTTTTGCAAGAAAGAAAGATGCATAACAAATTTTAAGGGTTTAGAGTTATAAAACCTGCCTTAGAACCAGATCTAGAGCTCTAAGATTCGAAGCTTTAATGTTGTCTTGAGCTCCATAGGTCGTCCAAGGTTCCTTCTTCAATAATTGGTTGGAAAGGATGGCTAGAAAGAAGAACTAAGTAAGAAAAATTAGCAAACCAACCTTGCAGCATGATTTCCTCCATGAATTCGAGCAAGATGATGATCAAATCTTACCTAGAACTGCTTGTCCATTCTCCTCTTCTCCAGAGCTCTGTCCTAAGTCGGTCTAAGAAAGGGAATAAGAAGGGAATTGAAGGAAACGATCCTTGCTAAGTGAGAAAAGGTGTATATATACTTTGGGTGAAATTCCAACATAAGGACAACTTGTTTCTCCATTTCTCATCAAGGTCCTTCCCTTATTCTAAGACACGTTTCTCCCTTCCTTAATTAAGCAAAACTCATCTTAAACCCAAGGTCTAAAGGTGAAGAAAGCCAACTTCTTATGAAGTTGCACATATAGAAGGGTTATTAGGCTTATAACTTGATTATTTAATTTATAAGGGTTATCATTCTTATTTGATTATTCAATTGAAGTGCCCTCTTCATAATTCTTACTCTAAATGATGCCAAGAGTCATAAAGATACTCTATAAGGTGTATTTTACAAGTTGCACCCCATATTTTGGGTAAATTGCACTTTAGACCAAAACTAGGGTTTTAAGTGCAAGGATTGCTCCACAAGTTGCATCTTGGTGCCCAAACTTGGAGAATCCATCATACTTCATCATATTCATTCTTATGATGTCTCAACACCAAAGGAACATCTTAACATGTGCAATTTGCAAGTTAACCCCTTTTAATTGGGTAATTTGCACATAAGTCCCTATTAACAAAACAATATTATGACATTGTTCAAAAAGAGCAGAAATAGAATTATATGTTCCTCAGAAGCTTTAATTACATACCAAAAGATAATCACAAGTATCTAATTACATAATTAAGCAAAACACCTAGGGTTAGTTCATAACCCAGGTCAGGGATGTTACAACTATTGGAATAGGAAGAACTCTGTATTTGGACTACAGCCAAATGCTTATTTCCTCTTGTTATGGGAGTGAGAGATAGGGCAGTACACATGACATACACCAAGGATAAAATATGATGTGAGTTGGAACGTTGCTATGAGGTATGAGGATAGAGATGATAACATACCCTGGTGGAGTGAACGATGCATGGATGGTTTACCAACACTAAGAGGAATGAGGTAGTCACCTTATGAGGATGTTTTTATCATGAGATATGAGTCATACAAGGTTGAGTTTGATCACCAAAAAGATGAGCTCAAAGTGTTTTCAATGAAGATAGACTTAGAGTTCGAGATGATAAGTGAAATACATGGAAGTGTATGTCTTCAATGTTACCTAATACCTAAGGATGAGAAGAGGTAATGGATGCTCTGGTTGAGATATATTTGACTACTTTGGCTAGAAGCTAGAAGAGGTTGTTAGGCTAACCCTAAGTTTGGAAAGGAGATGTGTTTGGCTAACACTCAGATATAATGAGATATGTTGAAAAAGTTAATAATTGTTTGGTTAGCCAGTCTAGTTCTAGATATAATGAAAGGATGGTGATAGAACTTCAGATACACTTCGTTAGAAAGGAAGGTGATGAAACCCCGACTAGAGTGGTTTAAGGTTTTTGAGGAATCGATCTTGAGGAATCATGACATACATGAAATCATGATTGAAGATCACCATACACCGTGGTACTACCAAGATAATAAGTGACAGTAGTACTTTAGATGCCTAAGATAAAGTTGCATGTGGTATATGGCCATGCAAGCTGAGGGAGAAGGACGAACACTAGTAACCCAGTGCATTGATATAAAGGATAAAGAGTCCCCAAAAGAGAAAGGGAGTTCATCACTAGGGATGTTGTAAGTCTCCCCTAGACCAAGGAAGGTTGAGATGCAATATGGGGTATGGTAGATCGTCTTACCCAGATGACATGAGAAAGAAAGAGTACTGTCAAGGGACAGATCAGGTTGAACTACATATGAGAGAGATGGTTCAACTACACTATGAGGTGAGTTCAAAAGTTCTTGAGTATAACCTAAAGGTTCACTTCCGTGAGGTGGAAGTAGAAACATGAAGAACTCTATGTTAGTACAGATTATCACCCCTAACTAATGGATAGTGTGATCCAGACTAAAGGGTCAGATGAGAGCATGTGTGCTCGTTCAGGGTGATATCTAGAGACAGTTCTTGTCCTATGAAAGATGTGATGATAACCACTATAGCCAGTATCAAGATTTAAAGAAGCTCGGTAAGGGAGGTGGTGTCGATCACCACTTCAGTATGGTGATGTTGGTGAAAGGACCACGTGATGGTTAGAAAAGGACTGCAATATGTGTAGATGAAGTCGCTTTGATCGTGGAAAGGATGAAAGGAGCCAAGAGACGATGAGAGTCGTGAGCAGATGCAGAGTATACTGACATGCAGTTCACTGTGGGAAATATGTGACATGAAAATCTGACCACTTTGAGCTATAGCTAAGAAAGATGAGTCCCCGATACATGGGTCCATTGAGATGGATTGGTGGAGAAGGCTAAGTTTGATCTTACCCCTCAGGATAAAGTAATGTGTGATAAGTTCCAGGTGTCCAATTTAGAGCACTATGTGAGGTACCTAGACCATGTGCTGAGCAATGAACCTAGTGAGCCCAAGGGAGGCTGAAATGGCCTGAGTCACCTGTGTAGTTTATAGACGCCAGGATGAAATAACTCATAGAAAATGATATGTGATGATAAACGTTCTTTGGAAGCGCAATGGGTAAGGTAAAGCCACATTGGGGCCAATGATGGACATGGAAAAGTCTTATCCTAAATTGTTTATTTGCTTGATAGAATTTTGAGGACAAAATTCCTATAAGAGGGGAAGGATGTTACAACCCCAATTTTTGGGTTCATTTGCTGAGAAATTTAATTTCTCATATTAATGATATTTGGACAAATAAATATATAATTTGTTTTGAATAAAGGGATTTTGTTTACAATATCCTTGATGATTGTGTTGTGGGATTTATTGGCTATTGGGCCCAAATAACAAGAAAATTCAATTAGTAAATGAATAATTGAATATTTGAGAAAAGAAAAAAGTGGAAACCTCTAGAAGGCAAATCCAAAGAGGGATTTCGTGCCTCTTGGGTTCTTTGGGTTCCAAGGAGTCCAAAGTTGCATAGAGAATGCAATAAGAAAAGAAAATATCAATTAAGTATTTCTTTATTAACAAAGAAATTAAAAATAATGGTAAAATGTGGAAAATAAGTGAAAAGAGGTATAATTGAGTTATTCTTGGTGGAATTTCGTATCCCAAGGATTCCTAATATTAAAAGGAATACCAATGAGGAAAATAAAAGAAAAATAAAGAGAAATACTCAAAAAGAGATATTTTAATGAGAATAAAACAAGATAATGAAGAATAATGCATTTAGATGCATCTAGAAGGATAATGAGTATCCAATAAAAAGGATTTTGAAATAATAGAGTTCCTTGGGATCCAAGGAGTCCCAATAAAGAAAGAGGAAAGAGAAAATACCTATAAAAGAAAATAAGAATATAATGTGAATACATTATTAATGGATTATGTGGTATTGTTAAAAAGAAATATTTTCTACAAAAAGGAAATATAATTTTGTGGTTAATGGATTAAAAGGCAAGAATAATTAGAATAACAGAAAGGATTTTCATATTCCTATATATCCAAGTAATAAAGAATATTAAAAAGAATAAAGAAGAGAGAGAAGTTTTCTTCTTCATGAAAGAATTGAATTCCTATTGGAAGAGGGATTGGTTGCTTTGTGTGCAAGAACCCCAGGGTGTTGCTACACTCCCCTATATAAGGGGTAAGCCCTAGAGCCAAGTTCAAAAGAACCCTACGTACCTCTCTCCCTCTTCTCCTTTTTTTCCTTCTTTCAACCCTAACTATGGGGGATAATGCACCCCGGAGCCATGAAGGACCACGACGTCGTCAGGGTGAAAGTCTGGTGGTTCCCCGTCGACCTGAGGAGGACTGGCCAGCATTCCCTAGCAACCAACCTTGTGCAAGCTACCTACAGCAGGCTGCACAACCAGCCAAACGGTGCAGGTTGGGGGCGCTGGAGATGACCACGGTTGCCGTAAATTGGAGGTGCACCAGGTGCACTAGGGCATGGCGGAGGTAGGGAAGCCTTTGCTGGCGTGGATCGTGGCCCAGGGAGGGAGGAACGGCCTACACAAGGCTGTAGATCACGGCTAGGGCGACACAGTTGTTGCTGCGCGAGGTTGAAGGAAGCAGAGGTCCTTTTGGACCATTTTACCCCTCCCTATTATGAAGGATGTGTTGGTTAAGTGGAGGGCAATTGCGTCTTTTCAAAATGTTTCCTATTTGGCAACGTTGCATGGATGCAATGACGTGGCACAACCTGATTGTCCCAAAGTAAGTAATTTTGCAAAATTCATATCTCATAAATCGTAGCTCGGATAAATATGAATAATATGTGTATTTTGATTAGGAGAATGAGAGGAATCCAATAAAAATTATATTAAAGATTGATTCCGTTCCTAATTGCAAAAGTATAATAAGTTGATGAAAAGTGCATTAAAGTTAGGTTAAAAACCCTATTTGTGATTAAAGGTTGAATCTAGTATGCGTAATGGGTTAATTTAAGTATTAATAACCTATTGAATGATAATGTTAGATTCGAACCTGATCTATATGTGAATTTGCATGATTTAGGGTTTTTACCCCATACGAGAATGATTCAGCATTTAGAAACCCTAATTTAGGGTAAAAGAGGATAAGGTCATATGTAATTTGAAAGATGTGAAAATACGTTGTGAAATGATGGTTCTAAGTTATTTGAATACACAAGTCCTTAATTCTGGATAAATACCCTAAATGTAATAATTAGTGTTTTCTCATGAATAAAAGGTAGAATTATGGCAATTCGAGTTCATATGTGATTAGACTATAATGAACTTTGAATTGATGATAAATGCGTATAATGATCTTTTTCATAGATTAAAAAGGATAAAAATGGCAACTTTAATGTAAAAGAGGCTTAATGGGCTTAATTAATCTGAAATTAGGGTTTGTAAGTAATCATATAGAATTAGGGTTTAAATAGTAAATGAAGTGAAACCCTAATTGCAAACAAAACCCTAAAATGGATACGGAAACCCTAGGAAGATATTTCAAGTTGAATAGAAAGAATCTTGATAAAGTGTGTAGTAAATAGAGTACATGTGTTTTTCAGGATTCTTGGTTGTGTGGTTGAACTACTTGCTTGGATGGCTTTCTTGGTTGGAATTGATATTATCTTGGGAAATCTACTAAAAAGGTATGTGGTTACGCTTATGAATAATTGCTTTAGTTTCACGGTGATTTCTGAACGCTTTTATCGGTTGCTTGAAAATAACTGTTGGATGCCTTTATTTCATGAAACTATAAAGTGACTATGATTATCACTATGAATATATATATAACTGGCTAGATCCGGATCCACCTCTGGGGCTTGTAAAGGCTAAAAAGGGGTAACCTAGAGTAAGATCTAGGTCATCGTGGGTTAGAAACTGGACTACCAAGTGTTGTGCCATGAGACCCTTTAGCATGCCATGAGTTAAGGAGTGGGATACTTACAGGTAGTGCCATGTGACTCAACCCTAGATACTGGTTCACTTATAGGTGGGACCATGAGGGGTTTAATGGGGATCTACTATAAGGAAAGTAGCATCCAGGTCCACTGTATGGACATCGCAGAGGATAGGGAATGCATGGATCACGCAGTTATATTTAAAACGTAAAATTGTTTGTTAAATAGTAATTGGCTGCAATACATTGTTATTATAGTTGCACGATTATTGTTTTCCACACATACCAGCTTCATGCTGACTAGTATTTTATTTGTCGGCATTTTAGGTATAAAGCCAAAAGGACTAATAGTAAATCGTCATATTGTGAAATACATGAATTCAAATATGAGGAGGATTAGTTAGAGTAGACTTCATATGTGGATAGAAGTTTAGAGATCCATGTTTTCAAAAAGGTATGCAAAAAATTTATTTATTACAACTTTTCAGTATAGATTGTTGAAATTTAATAATTGTTCTTGGTTAAATGTCGAACCTTTGATCCGGAAGTTATGGGTGGGGCTTCGACCTCTTGGTATCCCTTAATTGGGGTTTACCAGAAGGTGGGGTTGTAACCGTTAAAGTCTTGGAGCATTTGCTTCATCCATAGGACCTTGGCACAACAACTCCCAACTGTAATGTATTCAGCCTCGGTAGTTGATAATGCCACGTTGCTCTGTTTCTTGGAAAACCAAGACACCAAGCATGGTCCTAGAAGGAAGCAAGTGCCACATCTTCACTTTCTATCAACCAAAGATCCTGTGTAATCCGCATCACTATATGCTACAAGAGAAAAGTCCCTTGACTTAGGGTACCATAGACCAAAGACTTGACTTTTGGCTAAGTACCTCAAAATCCTCTTGACAATAATAAGATGTGATTTTCTAGGACTTGATTGAAAGTGAGCACACAAGCCAACACTAAACATGATGTTAGGTATAGAGGCAATTAAATAAAGAAAACTTCCAATCATACCTCTATAGAGCTTCTCATCTACCTTCTCACCTTCTTCATCTCTATCAAGTTTGGTGGTGTTGGACATGGATGTATCCATTGGCTTCATGTTCTCCATCCGAAAGCATTTGAGTATCTCACTAGTGTACTTTCCTTGGTTGATGAAGTTTCCATCTTTGGTTTGCTTAATTTGGAAGTCGAAGAAGAAGGTCAACTCACCCATCACGCTCATCTCAAACTCACTCTACACGAGAGAACTAAACTCCTTGCAAAGATCAAGATCAGTTCTGCCAAATATGATAGCATCAACATAGATTTGAATGACAAGAAAATGGCTAGAAGTGTGTTTTAGAAATAAAGAAGAATCGACTTTGGCCATGACATATCCATTGTCTAACAAAAAGTTCTTTAATTTCACATACCAAGCTCGAGGTGCTTGTTTGAGTCGATAGAGTGCTTTTTGCAACAAATAACCATGATTAGGTAGCTTGTCATTTGTTGGCTCATCCTAAATAACACTCCCTCGGTGCAACCCTAACGCTCCAGCGGCAAGGGGTGACAGTGGGCTCGATCTCTCTCCCTAGTGGGAGTCGTGGTCTCCCGAGTGGTTACCTTCTCTTGCAGGTTCAAGGAAAGCTAAAGCTTTGAGTCCAGGTCACCAGATGGCAAAAGAGTTAGTTGATAGATGTGCTCAGTTAGGGTTATGGGATGATGAGGAAGAAGACATCATCATTCTAGCATAAGAGGAGAAGGGCGAGCAATGAGAACACGTTGAACTAGCCCTGGTGGCGTGGCTGCACACGGATCAGCCGTATAACTTTTAGGCAATGAAACGAACGTTAAGCCAGGCATGGTCACTCCCAAATAAGATCATCTTCAAGCAAATTGATGTGGAGGTTTTCACTATCCAGTTTATGCATTAGAGGGACAAGCATAAGGTAATCGAGTGTGAGCTATGGAACTTTGAGAATTGCTTATTACTGGTGAAGGAAGTGGAAGATGGAGATCTACCCGGACAGATAGTTTTCAATGAAGCACTCTTCTTGATGAGGATATACGGAATTCCACTAGGATACAGATCAAGAATGGCGGTGGCATTAATTACTAGCAGGCTGGGCCGTGTTATACAAGTTGATGTTGATGATCTTGGGTGGGACGCTTCATGGAGAGTCATAGTGGCTTTGGACATCTCCCGCCTGTTGAAGAGATCCCTGAAGATGCAGGATAAAAAAGGTTCGATTTTCAACCTGGAAATCAAGTACGAGAGGCTTCCCAACCTATTCTTTCTATGTGTCTGGCTGGGGCATGTGGACCGGGATTATGATCGGGTGGAAGATGAAGAAGGGAAGCAACATGGTTGGGGGGCCTGGTTAATGGCATCGTCGAAGAAACCACGCCTATCCTCAACAGAGGAAATCTATGGCACGGGAACGATGCAGAAGAAGCTGCTTTTCTGTACAAAACTGGAGTGACACAGGGGGGGCATGATCGTGAAGGTAGAAGACTGGAAAAGGCAATCTATAATGGAAGAGGTGAGGCGCTAAGGAGGGAACCTGATGGGGGGTACGAAAGTTGTAGGTTGGTGTGTGGGCAGGAGGGGCAGTAGACAATCGGTGGAGAGCGGAGATTTGATCAGGGAGGTATCCAACTAGGACCAAGATGTCGTGGGGGAAAGAAAAAATGAGTTGGGAGAAATTGGGATGGAACAGATACAAAATAAGGGGTTGATTGATGGTGTGTTTATTGAAGCGTAGAGCCATGAGAATGTAACACCTACAAATAGTAATGGTAATACTGAAGAGGAGACTCTGGGGTCACTACACCACTAGGAATAGGACGAGAATGCTTACAAACACGAGGCCCCTATTGTGAGTACAGCAAGGGTGTTCAATAAATTACAGTCAGACTTGATAGTTAATGCATAGAAATGAAGACCAGAATCAACAAAGTACTATAGGGTTGAATTTTGAAAGAGGCTAGGAAAATCTAGAGTTCAAACTCAGGGGCAGAAGAAGAAGAGAGAGTATAGGCATTCAACAAATGTGGAGCAATATAGGGGAGGCAAAGTGTACCGGAAACTGAAGATTGTAAGGAGGAAGGTGAACAACAAGGAAACGGGAGCAGGATTTGCAGGGGATGAAGGGGAGTTATGTCTGAAAGGGAAACGGGCACAAGATGGGGAAGAAGGGTATATGGAGATTGATCCAAATTTGGGACTAATCTTTTTGATGAAGAAACATCATGGGGTAGAAATAGGGGTTGATGACATATCAAGGAGCAGCGAGCTTCAAGTAGCGGGTCCTGGGTTGTGCCAGGCATGTGAAGGGAAATGAAAATCCTTAGCTAGAACTATTGAGGTTTGGGCAACCGTGACAGAAAGTGGGCTCTCCGGAAGTGGTGCTGGTGAGAACGCCCAAGTTTGGTTTTCATGGCGGAAACCAAAAATAGCAGGTCATCAATTGGAACAGGTAAAAAGGGACTGTGGTTTTGTGGAAGGTTTTTGTGTGTAGGCCGGTCAGGTGGTTTGGGCTTATGGTGGAGGGATATTTAGGTAGGGATCCAAAGTTATTCTCAACATAATGTGGAGTGTGAGGTTGAAGTGGGACATAATGGGGTGAAGTGGAGAGCCATAGCAATTTATGGTTGGTTAGAACAAAGTCAAAAGCACTATACTTGGGACCTGATGTACAGACTTAAAGGTGGATCTGATCTTCCAACTATCTTTTTTGGGGACTTCAATGAAATTCTATCCAGTGAGGAGAAATGAGGAGGCCCACCTAAACTAGAGAGGTGGATTCAAGACTTCAGGGATGTTGTGGACAACTGTGAATTGCTTGACTTGGGGTTCAAAGGAATTCCTCTCAAGTGGCAAAGAGGGCGAACGATGGAAAATCTCATCAAGGAGCAGTTGGATAGAGGGTTGGCTTCTCTGGATTGGTGTCAGTCTTTTGGTTTCAGTAAAGTTATCCACTTACCAATCCATAGTTCTGATCATGCACCTATCATCATTCTCGTTGGAGGGTGAGAGAACAACCAAAAAAGGCTGAGGAAATTTTTCTATTTTGAACCAATGTGGATGGCTGAAAGTGAATGTGAGGAAGTAGTCAGAGATTCCTGGAACCATAATGAGGAGGGAGATTTGTAGAGGAAGATTCTAAGGTGTAGTGCAGACCTCACGAAATGGTCAACTCAGAAATTTGGCCAGATGAAGAAGAGGATTAGAGAGGTGGAGAAACTCATGGGTGATGAACAAAGAAAACCTCCTGATGCAGTAGTCATGGATAGGTGTATGGAACTTTCAAAAGAACTATAGAACTAGCATAGATCAGAGGATTCTTACTGGTGAGTACGGGCACGTGTTAATGAGCTATGAGCGGGTGACCATAACACGGCTTATTTTCTCTAGAAGGCATCCCATAGAAGGAGGAGAAATTTTATTGAGGGGTTGAAAGATGAGAAGGGTGGTTGGCACAACGAGGAGGGCAAGATACAATAGGTTGTCATGGATATTTTTCAAAGTTTGTTTTCTTGTAGCAATCCATCTGGTTTTTTAGAAGCAACTACAGTTATTGCTGAAGTGGTTGACCATGTTATGAACCTTGTGCTGGAGAAACATATTACAAATGGGGAGATCCTTGAAGCCCTTAAACAAATGCATCCAAATAAGGCTCCTGGTTTGGATGGTATGAAACTTGTTTTCTTTCAAAAGTTCTGGAATAATATTGGCAATGATGTCTCTAGCTACATCAAAGGGTGGTGGAAAGGGGATGTTGAGACCAGTGAGATAAACTCAATGCTTGTGGTTCTGATTCCCAAGGTGGAAAAACCTATCCAGATGTATGAATATTGGCCCATCAGTTTGTGCAATGTAATCTAAAAAATTTCTTCCAAGGTGTTGGCTAACAGTTTGAAGCCTTTTATGGATAGGATTACATCTGAAAATTAGAGTGCTTTTATACTGGGTAGGATGATTATAGATAATGCACTCATTGCCTATGAATTGTTCCATAAGATGAAGTGCAAGAGTAAGAATAAGAAGGGTTTTCTAGCACTAAAATTAGATATGTCCAAGGCATATGATAGGGTGGAATGGAGCTTTCTTAACTACATCCAGTAGAAGATGGGATTCGGAAATAGATGGAAGCAGAAAATTTGGGAGTGTGTTACACCTGTCAATCATTCTTTTGCTAAAAATGGTGACTGGACTCAAAGTTTCAAGCCTTCCTGTGGATTGTGACAGGGTGACCCTCTCTCTCCTTATTCATTATTTGTGTCGAGGCTTTCACTACATATCTTTTGCATGTTGTGAACGCAAAATTGATCCACGGGATCAAGGCTAGCAGACATGCACCATGCATTTCTCACATTTTCTTTGCAGATGACATCATTCTCTTTGCAAGAGCATCTCGTCAAGAATGCCTAAATTTAGCTAATTTAATTAGCCAGTACGAACAGGCATCGGGTCAGAAGATTAATCTCACTAAGACAAAGGTGTCTTTCAGCAAATGAGTGCCATATGAGACGAAGGAAGCCTTAAAAAATCAATTGGGAGTTGCGCTAGTGGATAGGCATGCTAAGTACTTAGGCTTGCCCACGGCTATTGGGAGGTTGAAGAAGTAGGTTTTTAGTTCCATAAAGGAAAGGATTTGGAAGAAACTTCAAGGGTGGAAGGAAAAGCTATTATCTAAACAAGGGAAGGAGGTGTTGATAAAAGCTATTGTACAAGCAATCCCATCCTATATCATGAGTGTATTTCAAGTTCCAGTAGGGCTTCTTGATGACATTCACATCTGTATTGCAAGGTTCTGGTGGGGTGATGAAGAAAAAGAAAGAAAAATCTCATGGCAATGTTGGGCTACTTTGTGTAAGACTATAAAGGATGGTGGTCTCAGATTTAGAGATATGCATGTTTTCAACCAAGCTCTTCTGGCCAAGAAATTGTGGAGATTAATGAAAAACAAAACCACTTTAGCATACAGGGTGTTAAAGGCAAGATAATTCCCTAACACATCAATATTGGGGGCTTCTAGGGGTTTCAATTTGAGCTACACTTGGAGGATCCTATGGTCGGAAAAGGCTTTGATATTAGAAGGATCTAAACAGAGGGTAGGGAATGGCAGTGACATTAGAATATGGGAAGATAAGTGGCTATATGAATCTCATGAAGATATTGCGTCCATGCAAGATATGACTACAGGGCAGCCCGTTATGGTTCAAGAGCTCATAGACCAGCAATCAAAGGGGTGGGACTTGGAGAGTATACACCAGGTGTTTAATTCTGATGTGAGGAAGTTGATTATTAACACACCAATTAGCACTAGACTTCTAGAAGATATCCCATTATGGTGGTTAGATAAAAAAGGAAATTTTACTACAAGATTGGCTTACTGGTTGGGCGTGTTGGGAAAGAGAGAGTTCCTAGTAACAAGATGTGTGTCATCCGAGTAGATCTGGAAAATGGTATGGGATCATAGATGGCCGTCGAAAGTGGCCCATTTCTTGTGGTGGGTCATTATAGGAGGCATGGCTACCATGGGACGACTATTGGAAAGACATTGTAATGTGGATGGGATTTGTCCTCTATGCCATGAGGAAAAGGAAACTATCCAACATATGCTTTTCTATTTCATAGAGGCTAGAAAATAGTGGAGATCTTCCCCCATGGAAGTTATTATTGCTTAAGCCCATCTCCAATCCCCAAGGCAAACATTGTTGGAGTTGAAGGATGGTCTCTCTCAATAAGACTTTTCAGATGCAGTGGCCACTATGTGGGATATTTGGTCATACCAAAACCATATTGTTTTCCAAGAGGGAGACAAGGGACTTCCTTTCTTTGTATGGGCAACACTATCCTATCTACAAGACTCGACTGCAGCTCATAGAAATGAAGAAGGTCAGTAGCAAGGACACGACAACAATTCCAAACTAAAGTGGAGGAAGCCGGCAAGGGGCATGATTAAAGTTAATACGGATGCAGCTATTCAAGAAGGAACCATGAAAGGTATAGGTGTTGTTGGATGTAATGATGAGGGCCAAACTTTGATTGCCTCAGGCCACAGGAGAACAGAGACATGGGATGGGCACGTTGCGGAAGCAATGACTATTCTTCATTGCGTGTAGCTAGCCCGACGGGCAGGGTGGCATGATATATAAATCGAGTTAGACTCTACTACTATCATCACTGTGCTACTAAGCAAGGAGAAAAGAAGGGACCATCTAGGAATGATTGTGGAGGACATTCTCTTTCTTGCATCTACCTTTGTTTCATGTTCTTTTACGCAAGTTAGTCAATCCTGTAACAAGGTGGCACATGAGGTGGCCAAGCTTGCAAAAGTGGCTAATTTCATGTACACCAAAGAGACTGGGGACATATCTCAGTCTTTTCTAAACCTTGTTTCTTTGGAACTCATTGATTAATAAATAGGATTGGCCCCGTTATCAAAAAAAAAGGTAGCTTGTCATTTTCAAAGCTGAAGGTTGAGCAAAAAATACTTCCTCCTCGATTGTACCATTCAAAAATGCACTTTTAACATCTATTTGATATAGCAAGAAATTTTTATAACTAGTAAAGGCAAGTAGCATTCTAATAGATTCAAGTCTAGCAACAGGGGCATAAGTTTCATCAAAATCAATACCTTCCTATTGATTGTAACCTTGTGCCACTAACCTTGCTTTGTTCCTTACCACCTTGCCTTTCTCATCAAGCTTGTTGCGGTAGACCCACTTGGTGCCAATGATTTTTCTGTCACTTTGTCTTGGCACTAGATTCCACACACAATTCTTCTCGAATTGTTGTAGTTCCTCCTGCATGGCTAGGATATACTCATCGTCTCCAAGAGCTTCTTTGATGTTCTTTGGCTCCAGCTATGAGATGAAGGCACTGTCTGCTTGTTCTTTGTTGTAGGTAGGTCATGTCTTCACTCTCTTAAATGTGTTTCCAATCATTAGCTCTTTGGGATGATTCTTTGCAAAGCGAGGAGTGGGATCCTTCTTCTCTTCATCGTCTACTTCAACCACCTGCTTACCTTTGTTGTCGATGTTTTGATCTTTTAAGATAGGAATTAAGTCATCTGCAACATCATTATCAACAACATTCTTGCCAACAACAAGGTTAGTTTCAATAAACTTGACATTAATAGATTCTTTAATTTTAGACAATTCAATATTGAAAACTCTATAAGCCCTTCTTGTAGTGCTATAGACTAGGAAGAAAGCTTTGTAAGATTTCGGATCAAACTTGTCGAGAGAATCTATCATGTTTAAAACAAAATAAGGACATCTAAAAACATGAAAGAGGTCTATGGATGGCTTTCTACCACTCCATAACTCATAGGGGGTTTTCTTCAAAGAAGGATGCATAAAAACTCAGTTTTGCACAAAACAAGCGGTGCTAACGGCTTCGGCCCAAACCTTCTTAGAAATTTCATATTCAAGAAGCATGGTCCTAGCCATCTCCTGTAACGACCTATTCTTTCTCTCTACTACCCCATTTTGTTGAGGCGTACGAGGAGAAGAGGAATTGTGCGAGTAACCAGCTTTTTCACAAAAAATGCTCAAAAAAATCATTTTCAAACTCTCCCCCATGGTCACTACAGATAGAAACAATCCAACAAGAAGCTTCATTTTCAACTCATTTACAATAGCTCAAGAAAACATCAAGAGTATCACTTTTAGAAATGAGAAAGAAGGTCCAAGTATAGTGAGAGAAATCATCGACAATCACAAGACAATACTTGGAACCACGAATCGTTTGAGTTCTCATAGGTCTGAATAGATCAATATGAAGAAGCTCAAGAGCTCTTTTGAAACTAAGGACTCCTTCAGATTTGAAGGAGGACTTGGTTTTCTTGCCTTATGTACAAGGTTGGCATTCCTCATCCTTTTCAAAATCCAATTTGGGAAGTCCCTAAACCAATTCCTTTTTGCTCAATTTCTTCATTTGATGCATATTCACATGACCCAACCGACGATTCCAAACAGAAATATCATTTTTATCTAAAACCAAGCATCTATCAAGTATGGGATTTAGAGAATCAAGCAAAATAACATAAATATTACCATTTCTAGGTCCCTTATATATGACATTGTAAGTGAGGGAATCTAGAAGCAAACATTCTAAAGAAGTAAACAAAACAAGATATCCATTATCAAAAAGTTGGCTTACACTTATCAAGTTTTGATGTAGGCCATCAAAAAGAAAAATATTTGATACTTAGCTCATTTCCTACATCACCCTCACCTATTACCTTACCATTTTTGTTGTCCTCGAAGGTCACCGATCCTCCTTTCTTTTTCACAAATTTGTTGAAATGGCTGGTTTCCCCGGTCATAAGTTTTGAGCAGCCACTATCAATGTAACATCCCTGACTTGGGTTATGCTTTAACCCAAGGTGTTTTGTTTAAGAATGATAATTATACGATTACTTTTATCTTTTGAAAAGTAATTAAGGCTCAAGAGGAACTTATATCTCAATTTTAGTCCTCTTTGAATAATGTTGAAATAATGTTTTTCCAGTTTTGGACTAAAGTACAAATTACCCAAGTTGAGGGGTTAAATTGCAAATGTTACATGATAAAATGTTCCTCATGTGTTGAAGCATCATAAGTATGAGTATGATGTAGAGTTATGACTTCTGATAGCTTGAGCACCAAGAAAGAGCTTGCTGAGCAATCTTTGTCCATTAAAACCTAGTTTTGGTGTAATGTGCAATTTACCCAAAACCCAGGGTTCAATATGCAAAATACCACCTCTAGAGGGTCCCTCATGATTATTGGAATCATGTAGAGAAACGAATTTGAGAAGGGCACCTCATTTTAATAACTTTGGAGGAGAGAGGATCTTGATATTAAAATAATCAAGATTTAAGCATAATCAAACGATTTGCAAACTGTTTGGGGATTTCGTTCCAAACCGTTTGGACATGGTTGACCAAATGGGAGAGTTGACCGTTTGGATGGTTAAACTATTTCAAACCGTTTGGACATATTGAGTTGACTGTTTGGGTTGCATTGACCGTTTGGACAAGTAAGTTCAAAACTGATTGAAGCCTTAAACGGTTTCAAACCGTTTGGACAAATAGATCAAAACCGTTTGGATGGTTAAACGGTTTCAAACCGTTTGTATAAGTTAATTCAAACCGTTTGGATGATCAATGTTTGTGATTAAAGTTTGAAGATCCAAGGATCATATAATGATGAACTTCAGTGATTAAATTGAGGAAGTGAATGATGATGCAAAACCCTAATTGGTTTGGTTTAATAAATACCCTTTTTGAACTTTCAGTTTCAAGAGGGTTTGGACCAAATGGTATCGAGACCGTTTGAGTCCAAATGGTCTTGAAACCATTTGGGATCAAATGGTCTCAGGACCGTTTGGATTCAAATGGTTTCAAACTATTTGGAGAATCAATGATCAAGATCGTTTGGGTGATTCAATGTGACCAACTCAGTTGAAAATTTAATATGATGAAGGATCAATTGACCCTATGGTTGTTACTAATTTATCTCAAAAATAATTACTAGGGTTGTACCTTTAAGGTACTAAATGATTGGCAACCTTAGATGAATTATTCATTAAAGCTTAAGTAAGCAATATTTCTATACAGGTGTCAACCCTAATTGAATATACTTGGTTGAAGGGTTGGTTGATCTAACCTAACCAAGATTGACATAGTAAACATCCTAGAGAGGATGAGAGAGAGAGGAATCCATACATGTATGCCAATCATGTGATGGTTAAGCTTCAACACATTCAATATTAATTAAAATATGAATTTAGGGTACGATTCTTGATGAAGAGATCATGAAACCATAATTTAGGGCAATACTAAGTATAACCCTAATCTAGGGTAAGGATGTAACCCTATCTCGGGTGATGTCAGGTAAAACCTGAAGCAATGATGTGATGTGATATTCTAATCCAGGATAAAGCTATGAAAGGCTATATGAAACCCTAATATGAAATCCTAATCCTAACATAGGGTGAAGGTATGTGAAACCCTAATTCTGGGTTATAGTACATTAAACCTTGATCTTGAGCAATGAATAGTGAACCCTAATCCTAATTTGGGAAATGGGATATGAGAAACCCTAATTGGGTGTGAATAGTAAACCCTAACCCTAATGAGGGGATAAAGGTGTTACTCTTGTATTATAGATTGTGATATGTAAATGATATGGTTGTTATTATATGTACTAACCATGCAGGTATCATGAGGTGATAAGCATATCCAGGTATGAGCTATGATGCTTTATTTATTAAACGTGTTTAATCGGCCTTGTGAGCCATTATATGCATTATTACCTAGTGAGAGGTAATATGATGGGCTTGAAAGCCATGAGGGATGCTTGTGTAACAAGTGTCATGTTTACCTTGGTCAGATGACCTGAAGGTATTAGTTACCTGATAAGTGGTAACAAGTGTTCTCCGATGAACTGAGGGTTTGAATACCCATTTTTTCCTAATCATGATGATGAGATGATGAGGGATAAGAATTCCCAGAGCTGAGATAAGGGATTGAGATCCTAAGGTTTTATTAAGCTTTGAAAAGTACTTGATAGGAGTATTCTACATTCCTTGTAGCATTTGTTATAATAACTTATGTTTGAAAACATGACTGATGCTAAAAGAATATGGTAATGTACTTAGTTAATCAAGTGAAATTCTTATCATGTAGAGCCCTGACCATAGATCCATCATTGTCAGAAGTTGGTGATGGTAAAACAGGTTTTCTTTTGAGAATTCTTGAGGAACACATATTGTTGAATATGTGGGGGTAATGGACGTGAATACCTTACGCCTTGATGAAGGAATTGATGTGAGATAAGAAATAGAACTCTCAATCCTTCATTATGTGTGTCGGGATGGATGTATCACGAATCTCCTGATGATGATGAATGTCAGATCGATATGAGATAAACATTAAATCTCTCAAATGCCGATGAGAGTGCAGTTGTCGTTGTAACTCTTTAGCAAAGTATCCAGTATACCCTGGAACGCTATGTTGAGCAATTGACATGGTCCTGCTTGTAGTCTTGCACTGACCAAAATGTGAGAGGTCATGGAATCTGGTTCTTCCTTTGACCTTGTACGGTATCGATTTCGACTACGCAGTGGTCGGTTGGAGAATGAGCGGTATACCTCATCTCCTCGGGGCATAAATATGATTGTAAAATGTAATCAGCCGTGTAGCGTATTTGCTTAAGATCAAAATGTGAGAATCATTGGCTGATGTTACATTGCTTAGTATATCCTACAAGGATGAATGATATACATGTTTCTTCAATACCTTGTTGGATATGTAATATGCTGCTTTGTCAAGATAGATCTGAATTACTTAATTAAGAATATTGTTCTAATCAGTTTAGATATTGATCTATCTGCTGTTGAATATACATAATTCCTCTACTCAAGTTTTATTTCATTAAACTGCAATAATGATGTTTTTGGCGGAGAGTTAAATCTCTCGCTGGGACATGGGTCTCACTCTGTTGGTTTCCAACACTTTTTAGGTAGTCGCAGAAGTAGAGGCAGAAATTCAAGTGCAGAGAAAGAACACCATCAGCAGCAACAGGGACATCAGTGAATTCTCAGGTGGAGACACTGGCTATCATGTTTTGTATAGGTGTACATAGAGTCCTATGTGTCGTCTCTGTACTCTCAGGTCCTCAGAGTCAGTAGTTAGTTTAATGAACCGATCTGAGATTTTGGCTTGACGCCTCAATGTTTTATGCTGCCTATGTAAAGTTTTAAAAGGGCAGTTGATGTATGTGATCCTTGAGAAGGAATGGTACAAGAGATGTACTTGTAAACCAGAATGTAATAAAAAAATTACTTTGGTTCTTTTTGAAAGAGTTTTCCAATGAATGGATCTCTTTGAAAATGGTTTTAATTTTTAGTGATTTTCGGTAAATCCGCTGCTAACAAACGTTTCTGCTTAGTTAATGACGTTTTGTTCGAACGGTGTATCAAAATTAGTGGTATCAGAGCTCTAGGTTCGCGGAGTCTACAAAGACATAGGATTCAGGTTGTTGAGTCTATTCTAGTGTCTTCCAGTTTATCTGATAAGTGTCTGCTGCTCATATAGGAGAAAAAGAACTTGAAGATTTCTAGATCACATGATGAACACGCTGCTGAGAGCAGTGTTGCTGCACCAGGAGGAGGTGCAAGGGACCAAAATAGGGAGGAACCAGTGCATGAACAACCCCAGTTCAATCAAGAAGATATGGGGAACCCATCCTTCCAAGCCATGTTTGGGCAATTTATGGCAACTATGACTCATATGACAGATAGGATGCCACTACCTTCACCTAGGGCACCAACCCATAATGAAGGACATGGAGCCAGTAAGACTTTTGAATGGCTTAGGCGGGTAGGAGCCACAGAGTATGTTGGTACAACTGACCCAACAAATGCTGACCTATGGCTGACTGAGCTAGAGAAAGCCTTCAGAATCCATTTGATTCCTGAAGATGAGAAGGTGAGTCATGTTGTGTACTTTTTGAAGGGGAGTGATGGTCACTGGTGGACCATAGAAGAGGGGAAGAGGATAGGTGTTGATATTGGTTGGGAAGAATTCATGCGAGAATTCATCAGTAGATATTTCCCTAAGACATATCTAGACGAGAAAATCTCTCAGTTTGAGAGGTTAAGGTGGGGACAGATGAACATTAGCAAATATGAAGCTAGGTTCATGGAGCTTTTGCGATTCTATCCCCATATGGCATCTACTGATGAGGAGAGAATTTGGTGTTTCAAGAAGGGGTTGAATGCTGATTTAACCACTCTTGTGTCTGCTTTAGAGAACAGGGAGAGGTTCGCCACTTTTGTGGAGTCCGTGAGACAGATAGAGAGGTCTGTGATTGAGAAGCGTCAGACCAAGAGTAAGAATAAATATACTCAATTCCAAGGACAGAGTTCTGGAAGATTTAAAAACCAAGGTATTCTGTACCTACACCACCACCAAGATTCAATACCCTGATGCAGTGGACGTCAAGTAAGGGTAGAGGTCGTAGTTTACCACCGAAGGGAGCTCACAGCTCAACATCAATGTCAGTAACAGGACCACTCAGGCCACAATGGGGAAACATAACCTGTTATAAATGCAGGAAAGAGGGACATGTGGTGAAGGATTGTCCTGAGAAAGTCAGGAATATGACCCAACTACCGAGGCAGAGTCAGCAAGGCTCTCAGAGGCAGCAATTTGGCAGTGGTGCTAGAGGAAGTGGACAAGCATCCCAAGCTGGTTCGTCGGCACCCAACAACCGAGCACAGGGTCAACAACAAGCAACGACGAGATTCTATGCAATAAATCAACCCGAAGCAGTAGTCAACCCATGAGTTGTGACAGGTCAGATGGAACTGTTTTATTCTGATATGTCTACACCCTGCTTTGTATTTGTTTTAATTGATCTGGGTGCTATGCATTCCTTTATCACTAGAAGAGTAATCTTTGACTGCAACATGATTGTCAGTTATAGAGCAGATAGTCTATTGTTAGAAACTCCTCTGTTGTGATCTGTAATGTTGTAGGAGGTGTGTTCTCCTTGCATTGTTTCCTTTTCTAAACATCGCATTCAGGTGGATCTTATACCACTTGAGATGCATGGGTTTGACATAATTCTTGGAATGGACACTCTAGAAAAGTATAAGGTTGTCTTGGATTGTGAGTCCAAGCAAGTTGTGTTCACAAATGGTGGTGATACATGGATCTTTTAGGGAGATAGAAAGATTCTTCCAACCTATCTTGTGTCAGCTATGGTAGCTAAGAAGCTGATGAGGCAAGGATGTTCTGCATTCTTGGCACATGTGATAGACACCACAGTGGAGAGCTCTAATCTTTCTAAAGTTCTGATAGTTAGGGAGTTTGAAGATGTATTCCCTGAGGAGCTTCCAGGTGTACCTCCACCCCGAGAGATTAATTTTAAGATTAACCTAATCCCAGACACACAACCAATAGCACAAACACCGTATAGAATGGCACCTACTAAAATGGCAGAGCTCAAGAAGAAACTACAGGAGTTTCTTGAGAAAGGTTTTATCCGATCGAGTAATTCACCATGGGGTGCTCCGGTTCTCTTTGTTAAGAAAAAGGATGGATCGATGCGGTTATGCATTGATTACAGGAAATTGAATAAAGTAACTATAAAGAACAAGTATCCTCTTCCAAGGATTGATGACTTGTTTGATTAGTTGTGTGGTGCAACTATATTCTCTAAGATAGATCTGAGGTCAGGATATCACCAGTTGCGTATCGATGAGAGTGACATATCTAAGTCTGCCTTTAGAACAAGATATGGTCACTATGAGTTCATGGTTATGTCATTTGGACTAACTAATGCACCGGCTGCATTCATGGAACTCATGAATAGAATCTTTTGACCTTTTCTTGATTAGTTCATAGTAGTCTTCATAGATGACATCTTGGTATACAGTATAGATGCTCAACAACATGAGCAGCACCTCCGTCAAGCTTTAACTTTGCTAAGAGAGAATAAGCTATATGATAAATTTAGCAAATGTGAGTTCTGGTTACCAGAAGTTTCTTTTCTAGGACATGTAATATTTGCCTCAGGTATCCATGTTGATCCTAAGAAGGTAGAATATGTCCTGCAATGGGAACAGCTGAAGACACCAATGGAGATACGTAGTTTCCTAGGACTGCCAGGCTATTACCGGAGATTCATTAAGAACTTCAGCTCTATAGCTTTACCCCTGACTAAGTTTACCAGGAAGGAAGTTCCTTTTGTCTGGAATGACAAGTGTCAACATTCTTTTCAGTTATTGAAAGAAAGATTGACAAGTGCACCTGTGTTGGTGTTATATGAGCAAGGGAAGGGGTACATAGTTTTATGTAATGCATCTAAGAATGGTCTAGGATGTGTGTTGATGTAGGATAATCAAGTGATTTCTTTTGCCTCACGACAACTTAAGAAACACGAGGAGAATTGTCTTACACATGATCTAGAGCTACTTGTTGTGGTCCATGCTTTGAAGATCTGGAGACATTATCTCTATGGAGAAACATTCCAGATTTTCACATACCATAAGAATCTAAAATATATCTTCTCTCGGCATGAGTTGAACATGAGACAGTGCCGCTGGATGGAGTTAATCAAAGACTATGATTGTACAATTGATTATCATCTAGGGAAGGATAATGTAGTGGTTGATGCACTAAGTAGGAAATCATCATCACCAGCCCCAAATAAAGCACAGTTGAACTCCTTAGTGTGCTTTAAAAGAGATATGCTTATCTCCTTAAGGCAAGACAATATACAGCTTAAGGTATCATTGTTAGCCGGGTTGTTAGCTGAGATGCACATAAAACCTACTCTGAAGCAATAGATCAAAGAAGCACAGCAAGATGATACTGTGATTCAGCAGATTAGATCAGAGTATGGTAGTGAGAAACATAATGGCTTTCATGAGTTCGAGGAACAGGTAGTTTGGTACCATGGTAAGATGGTAGTACCTGATGTTGATAACTTAAGGAAGTTAGTTTTGTAAGAAGCACATTCTTTGATGTATGCTATACATCCAGGGAGCACCAAAATGTATCATAGCCTGAAGGATATGTATTGATGGCCTGTATTGAAGAAAGATTTTGTTGAGTTTGTTATGCGATGTCCGGTGTGTGAGCAAGTTAAAGCTGAACATCAAAAGCCCGCGGGAACAATGCAACATTTGCCTATACCGCAATGGAAATGGGATCATATAACCATGGACTTTGTGGTTGGTTTTCCTAGAACAACTAAATGCCATGATTCCATATGGGTGATAGTTTATAGGTTGACAAAGACAGCGCATTTTCTTCCTGTCAAAACAACCTACACTGGTGAGAAGCTTGTACATATTTATATAGATGATATAGTGCAGCTGCACGGGGTTCCAACTACTATTGTTTCTGATAGAGGTCCCTAGTTCACGAGTCATTTTTGGGAACAACTGCATAAATATTTGGGTACGCAGTTAAGGTTTAGTACTGCCTTTCACCTGTAGACAGATGGACAATATGAGAAGACAATACAAACTTTGGAGGACTTGCTTAGGGCATGTGTCCTTCAATTTGTAGGAAGTTGGGATCTACATCTGAGCTTGATAGAATTTGCTTACAATAATAGCTATCAGTACAGTATTGACATGGCACCATATGAAGCATTATATGGTAGACGTTGTAGGTCTCCTTTATGTTGGTATGAAACAGGAGAAAATCAACTTTTGGGTCCTGAGTTTGTGCAACAGACAACTGAGAAGATTAAAGTAATACAACAACAATTAAAGACTGCACATGATAGATAGAAGTCGTATGCTGACAAACGGTGTAGAGCCTTAGAATTCCAAGTTGGAGACAAAGTATATCTCAAAGTCTCACCTTGGAAGGGTGTTCTTAGATTTGGAAAGAAAGGAAAGTTAGCTCCTAGATTTATGGGGCGTTATACAATCATTGAATGGGTTCAAAAGGTAGCTTATAAGTTAGAGTTACCATCTGAGTTGCATAAGTTGCACCCAGTGTTCCATATCTCTATGTTGAGAAAGTGTCATCCTGACACAGAGTTAGTTTTACAACCTATGTAGGTAGAATTAAATGATGATATATCATATGTCGAAGGACCTGTGAAGATCCTTGATAAAAGAATAAAAAAAATGAAAAAGAAAAACATATGTCTTGTAAAAGTTCTCTGGCATCACCGTGGCATTGAAGAAGCTACATGGGAGCTAGAGGAAGAGATGAGGAGGAAGTACCCTTCTCTTTTCTTTTAATGTTTTTTTAATGATTTCGGGGACGAAATCCTTGTAAGGGGTGGATAATTTATAACATCCCTGACATGGGTTATGCTTTAACCCAAGGTGTTTTGTTTAAGAAAGATAATTATATGCTTGCTTTTATCTTTTGAAAAGTAATTAAGGCTCAAGAGGAATGTATATCTCAATTTTAGTCCTTTTTGAATAATGTTGAAATAATGTTTTGCCGGTTTTGGACTAAAGTACAAACTACCCAAGTTGAGGGGTTAAATTGCAAATGTTACATGATAAAATGTTCCTCATGTGTTGAAGCATCATAAGTATGAGTATGATGCAGAGTTATGGATTGTGATAGCCTGAGCACCAAGAAAGAGCCTACTGAGCAATCTTTGTTCATTAAAACCTAGTTTTGGTGTAATGTGCAATTTACCCAAAACCCTAGGTTCAATATGCAAAATACCACCTCTAGAGGGTCCCTCGTGATTCTTGGCATCATTTAGAGAAAATAATTTGAGAGGGGCGCCTCATTTTAATCACTTTGGAGGAGAGCGAATCTTGATATTAAAATAATCAAGATTTAAGCATAATTGGAACTTTACTTCAATTTAATGCAAAAATAAATATATTAATTGAAGAGCCCTTCAACCAAAAGGTGAGGTGTGATTTTGCAAAAGGTTGCACGAGCTTGTGCCTTGCAAAGGAACGAAAATATCTTAAGTGAGTGGAGACCCCTCTCACATTAAGTTAATGAAAAGTAATATCCACTAAAAATGGGATATTAGTATAATATGATTAAGGTGCTTAAATTGCTTTTCTTTTAATTTGAGGATAATGAAGGGGAATTAAAGGCAAGGGAAGGTTCCTTAATGCACAAGGGAAAGAGCGGAGTGTGTGGCATGATTTGGTGAGTTGAAGGATTTTCTTTGAACTTTCTCTCTCCTAGAAATTCCTTTATATATACTCTCTTTTCCACTCAACCAAAGATCCTTTTTCGGATTTTCTTTCTTGCTTGCCTTGGACGAGCTCAAGGGGACTAAGGAGCAATAGGAGGACGAGTTCCAACCTTTAGGTAAGCTTCTTGATCACTTTCAACCATGATTTCATGGTGGAAATCAAAAATAAATGATGGGTTTCTTCTTTTCCTCCATCAATCTTCCTTTCTAGCCAATCCTTTTTACTCAAAAGCTTGAGGAATGAACCTTGAGGAGTTGATCGGCCTTTTTCCACCATTAAAGATGTGAATTTGGAGCTTTGAAGCACTCTTTGAAGGCGGGTTATATAACTTGAACCCAATTACATCATTATTCAATTTCAAGCTTAGATGAATTATTCCTTAAAGCTTAAGTAAGCAATATTTCTATACATGTGTCAACCCTAATTGTATATACTTGGTCGAAGGGTTGGTTGATCTAACCTAACAAAGCTTGACATAGTCAACATCCTAGAGAGGATGAGAGAGAGGAATCCATACATGTATGACAATCATGTGATGGTTAAGCTTCAACACATTCAATATGAATTAAAATATGAATTTAGGGTATGATTCTTGATGAAGAGATCATGAAGCCCTAATCAAGGAGAATGATGAACCTTAACCCTAATTTAGGGCAATAATAAGTATAACCCTAATCTAGGGTAAGGATGTAACCCTATCTAGGGTGATGTCAGGTAAAACCTGATGCAATGATGTGATGGGAGATTCTAATCCAAGATAAAGCTATGAAAGGCTATATGAAACCCTAATATGAAATCCTAATCCTAACATAGGGTGAAGGTATGTGAAACCCTAATTTTGGGTTATAGTACATTAAACCCTGATCTTGACCAATGAATAGTGAATCTTAACCCTAATTTGGGAAATGGGATATGATAAACCCTAATTGGGTGTGAATAGTAAACCCTAACCCTAATGAGGGGATAAAGGTGTTACTCTTGTATTATAGATTGTGATATGTAAATGATATGGCTGTTATTATATGTACTAACCATGCAGGTATCATGAGGTGATGAGCATAGCCAGGTGTGAGCTATGATGCTTTATTTATTGAAAGTGGTTAATGGGCCTTGTGAGTCATTATATGCATTATTACCTAGTAACAAGTAATATGATGGGATTGAAAGCCATGAGGGATGCTTGTGTAACAAGTGGCATGTTTACCTTGGTCAGATGACCTGAAGGTATTAGTTACCTGATAAGTGGTAACAAGTGTTCTCTGATGAACTGAGGGTTTGAATACCCATATTTTCCTAATCATGATGATGAGATGATGAGGGATAAGAATTCCCAGAGCTGAGATAAGGGACTGAGATCCTAATGTTTTATTAAGCTTTGAAAAGTACTTGATAGGAGTATTCTACATTCCTTGTACCATTTGTTATAATAAATTATGTTTGAAAACATGACTGATGCTAAAAGAATATGGTAATGTACTTAATTAATCAAGTGAAATTCTTATCATGTAGAGCCCTGACCATACATCCATCATTGTCAGAAGTTGGTGATTGTGAAACATGTTTTCTTTCAGGAATTCCTGAGAAACACATATTGTTGAATATGTGGGGGTAATGGGCGTGAATACCTTATGTCTTGATGAAGGAATTGATGAGAGATAAGCAATAGAAGTCTCAATACTTCATTATGTGTGTCGGGATGGATGTATCACGAATCTCCTGATGGTGATGAATGTCAGATCGATATGAGATAAACATTAAATCTCTTGAATGCCGATGAGAGTGCAGTTGCCACTGTAACTCTGTAGAGAAGTTTCCAGTATACCTTGGAACGCTATGTTGAGAAGTTGACATGGTCCTGCTTGTAGTCTGGCACTGACCGAAATGTGAGAGGTCATGGAATCCGGTTCTTCCTTTGACCTTGTATGGTACCGATTTCGACTTTGCAGTGGTCGGTTGGAGAATGAGCAGTATACCTCATCTACTCGGGGCATAAATATGATTGTAAAATGTAAACAGTCATGTAGCGTATTTGCTTAAGATCAAAATGCGAGAATCATTGGATGATGTGACATTTCTTAGTATATCCTAGAAGGATGAATGATATACATGTTTCTTCAATACCTTGTTGGATATGTAATATGCTGCTTTGTCAAGATAGATCTAAATTACTTAATTAAGAATATAGTTCTAATCAGTTTATATATTGATCTATCTGTTGTTGAATATACATAATTCATCTGCTCAAGTTTTATTTCATTAAACTACAATAATGATGTTTTTAGTGGAGAGTTATATCTCTCACTGGGACATGGGTCTCACTCCATTGGTCTCCAACACTTTTTAGGTAGGAAGTAGAGGTAGAAATTCAAGTGCAGGGAAAGAACAACATCAGCAACAACAGGGACGGTAGTGAATTCTCAGGTGGACACACTGGCTATCATGTTTTGTATAGGTGTACATAGAGTCCTATGTGTCGTCTCTGTACTCTCAGGTCCTTGGAGTCAGTAGTTAGTTTAATGAATTGATCTGAGATTTTGGCTTGATGCCTCAATGTTTTATGTTGCCTATGTACAGTTTTAACAGGGTAGTTGATGTATGTGATCCTTGAGAAGGAATGGTACAAGAGATGTATTTGTGAACCAGAATGTAATAAAAAAATTACTTTGGTTCTTTTTGAAAGAGTTTTCCAATGAATGGATCTCTTTGAAATGGTTTTAATTTTTAGTGATTTTTAGTAAATCTGTTGCTAACAAATGCTTCCGCTTAGTTAATGACGTTTTGTTCGAACGGTGTATCACAATCAACAATCCACCTTCTTTTGACCTGCATGAAAGAAGGATGTCGGTACCCAACTCAAACTTTGGGATCCGAGGTTAGATTGGGGACTCATTTCATCTTTGGGTTGGTCCCCTTTGGCTTGTAAGGACAATAAGTAGAGTAATGGTCATCACATTTACAATGAACACCCATTGGGTTCTTAGAGCCGGAAGTCTCTCCATGGAAGATAGGAGGTTCCACACTCTTCTTCGTAACCTTACTCTTGTTCTTGTTCTTACCCTTGGGAGCAGTCCCATCACATCCTAAACCACTACTACCAATTTGTTTGGTAGAGTGTTCTAGGATAGCATTAAGGGATTTCTTTCTCGTAAGAAACTTTTGCAATGAAGCTCTTAACTTAGAATTATCATCACTAAGGTTAATGACAGTAGAAGATAAACTAGAAAAATCATCTCTAGTATGAAATAGGTCATCCTCTAAATAGAGGGCTTTAGTATGAAAATAATCACGTTCTAAAGCAGTGCCTAGCTACCTCATTACTTTGCAAAATAGGTATAGATGATAGATCATTAACTTGAGCAAGCAACTTAGCATTTTTAGATTTAAGCAAAAGAATTTCCTTTTGATAAGCATGAGTTTCTTGCTTCCTACCTTCATTAATGAGATTAAGTTCTACATTTTTAGTTTTAAGAACATTTGTCTCATCTTGGCATCTTTGGTTATCTTCCTTAAGATCTATAATAGTCTTAAGGTAGACACCATTCTCAACCTCTACTCCATTGTATTTGAGATCAAGGTCAAGAAACTGCCTTTGCAAAGAATCTATGCTATCAAGGACTAGTTTTTCATTTTGATCAAGAATCTCAATTTTAGCATAAAGATCATCTATTATCTTGCCTAACCTTTTCTTTTTAGATTTTCATTTAGTAAGAGATGACTGGCAATCATTAAGCATATCAATAAGAGTTTCCTTGGACAACTCATGCAAATTGACTTCACTTACCTCACTTACCTCACCTACATCTTCACTTGTAGAGGCCATGAGAGCAAGATGGCATTCTCCATCTTCGAAGCTTGGGAAACTTGAGGAAGACTCCTCCCAAGCTGCATGAGTTGCATCTTTGCTTCTTCTTTCTTTCTTCTCCTTTCTCTTGTATTTGCCTTCTCTCTTATACTCCTTGTCCTTCTTGTAGTTGCTCTTGTGATGGCTCTTCTTGGCCTTGGGGCAGTCACTCTTGTAATGACCTTTTTTGCCACATTCATAGCATCTAGGAGTTGATGAAGAAGGCTTCCCCTTGAAGTGTTTGCCCTTAGAGTAGTTAGCTTAATGCTCATTTGGGCCTTCATCTTCACTTGAGCAAGGAGTAGGGGACTTGAGAGCAAGTTGTTGCTGCCGAACAATCTCTTCAATTTGAGCTTTGAAGGTTGTGTCCTTGATCTTCTTGGACTCCTTCTCTTCTCTCTTTTCTTCTTCTTTCTTGCTTATCAAGCCTTGGTTCATGGGCTTGAAGGTTGCCAACCAGCTCCTCGGTTGACAATTCACTAAGCTTGTACACTTCTTCAATGGAAGTCACCTTGGGCTCCCATCTCTTTGGAAGAGATCTTATGATATTGGAGTTGATAGTGCCTTTGTCCATCACACTACCAAGGGATGCCAATCCATTGATGATCACATTGATCCTTGTGTACATATCTACCACTCTTTCATTCTTGCCCATCTTGAAGTTCTCAAGTAGACCACCAAGCATGTAGATCTTGGCTTCCTTCACTTTCTTCTTTCCTTCATAGGTGACAGATAGCTTGTTCCAAATTTCATGTGTGATGTCCCAAGAGGAGATCCAGCTGAACTTGGATGGGGTGAGGGATGCATAGATGATTCTCACATCTTTAGCATTGAGTTGAGCTTGCTTCATTTGGGCTTCCGTCCATGTGGAGATTTCCCCCTTTGGATCTTCATACTTTAGGTGCACCACCTTCCACATCTCATAGCTTACTCCTTGGAGATAGAACTACATTATTCTCTTCCAATAGAGGAAGTTGGTGTCATTAAAGACCGGAGGTCGCATGGAGAAGATTCCCTCCAAGTTGAGAGATCCAAGTGCTAAATCGCCCATCTTCTCCTACTTGTAGAAGTAGCTTGGAGAAGACTTGCTCTGATACCACTTTATGGATCAAGGGCTCTAGAGGGGGGGGTGAATATAGATTCACAAATCTCACAAAACAAATTAGACCACCAAATTAGCAGAAAGTTAAACATTCATCCAATTTGAAGTCCTAACTATCATGCATAGCAAGGGTGAGAGACAAGGAAGAACATGCACTAGGACAAAGTGGTTTAGAGTGGTTCCACACTTCAAACTTGAAGTGAGTCAGTCCACTACCTAGAGGTGGTTAGGCTCTAGGACTTTGCAATCTTGGTACTCTTATATTCCATCATAAGATTACAAGACAAAACCACATTCATCCAAGGCCTTCGTACCTCAAGTAAGGATATTCAACCTATAGAAGGATCTTACCCACTTGAACCATGGAGTCTTCAGCCATCAACATGGACTTACCCACTCCTTCTTCAAGTCTTTGGCCTTCAAGGAATTACCTATCCTTCGTGAGCGTCCACCTTGCCTATCTCCTTCACTTGGAGACCTAGAACACCATGCTTTCTTCAACCTTGAAGACCAGCAACTCATTCTCCTTCACTTGGAGAAGATCTTCAGTCGTTTCTTCAATAGGAAAGGGGGTAGGAAGATGGAGGTGGAGAGCTTTACATCAATAGAGGGAGTAGCTCTCATACAAGGGAACCTATCTCACTCATACTCATGAATTTGACTTGAAGGTAGAGAGAGAAAGGGGCTCAAAGGATTAGAACACTCTCAACTAAGCTAGTACCAAGCATGTAGTGAATGAGAAACCTTAGAATGAACTTCAAGAGGTCATGTTTATAGTTGAGGGTGTCCGTTTGGGTTGGCGTACACTTTGGGCCGAAATATGGCCGCTTTTGCTCAAATAAATGACTCTATTTTTGATCAAATAACACAACGGTCATAATCACTTTTTCTACAATTTTGTACAGTGCAATCAGTCGAGTTTCAATAAAGGTAACTCGACCGATAGGGTAAAGACAAATCCAAATTTCAAACCTTCAGGCGAGTTTTGTCTTGGGAAACTCGACCGACCAATGAAATTTGTGTTTGGTCAGTAACCCCATCGGTCGAGTTTTGTGAAAACACAACTCGACCGATGCACTCTTCAGATAATTGATCCAAGAGGATCGGTCGAGATTAGAACTCGACTGATTGACTATCTGTGATCAATTTTCTAAAGTGCATCAAAAGTGATTAAAACTCAGTGTTAAGTGTTCTAGTCATTTTTCTCATCTTAGTTACAAGCCAATACATCAATACAAGTGATTATAAAAATCTTCTAAGGTAATTTACATGGATTTCCAAAATTACACACTTGTATAGCTTTTGAATTGAACTCGAGCTAATTAGGGCTTTTGATTTTGATCCTTTTCATGTACCTAACACCTGAAATCAATCTTAAATACACATATTAGATACATATGAATGGAATGGTTAAGTCATTATCAAAATATTGACAATGTATAACCTCTAGGTCAACATAGGAGGACGGTGATGAAGAAGTTATTGAGAATGTTTCCTATGATAACTTCAAGCAAGCATACCACACGTGTTTCAACTATGGAAACAAAGATGTTGTTGAGAATGCTCACTAGCTCAAAAATCTTTCTAAAGGACCACCTAAATTTGGAAGAGGCCGGGGACAAATTGTGTTCACCCATACCATAAACTACCAGTAGAATAGAAGCAATTATCAAGACCAAGGACAAAGTCAAAACCAGAATAAAAATTTGAATAGGCAAGCCCAAGATCAGAGTCAAAATATAAGAAAAAACCAACCTAACATGGTGTTTGAGCTCTTCGGTTTGCAAAAAACAAAACAAGCCAAATGGGTGCCTTAAGATCGATGCAGACTCTGACGGCCAACATGCATACACACTAGAAACAAATCGATCAACAACTAGCATAGTTTTTAGAATTCTTCACAAATCTACAAGGAAAAATTCCATCCGACATTGAAAGTGCAAACATGGCCACTCTTTGTTCTCAAAAAGTCTTGGAGGATCAAAACAAAAAGATTAACCAAGAGGGAAACTCCAACACTAAATTACAACCTAAACCAGAGATAGTCGAGGAAGAAACCAAAGAGCAGGTGACAATGAGAAAGATAAATTCAATAAGAAAGCCAAAGCAAAGAATGTTTCCAAAGAGAAGAAATCTAAACCCATTGAGGAGACATTTGGGAATAGGGACACGTACTCTCCTAGGGTCCCTTCCCCTTATAATTTGATCAAAGCCCACCCGAAGAAAAGATATGGAAAAATTTATGGAATTTGTAAGGAAATTGCATCTTGATGTGCCATTCTTGGACGTTGTTGATGAGATGCTAACCTACATCAAGTTCTTCAAAGACCTAAATTTTCACATGAGGTAGGGAGAGCACATAGAGAACATGAAGATCTAATTCCAAGAAGCAATTTGAAGTTCCAACCTCATGGAGCATGCATGAAGTTGTTCATTGTACTAGATCATACTCTATGCTTGGACCCCTTAATTTGATGAACCCTTGTCTTGTTTGCCGCTATTATGAGTCTTTTGAAGCTTAAATTGGACATTATTGACACGGATCTTGTAATTATTCTAGAAAGTGAATGGAACCTCAGAATGACATCAAACTTGAACCCCACCTTGTTAATAGCCCTAGATTAGTCAGATATAATAAAATATACTAATATTCACTTTGGAACCTAACTTGGCCAAACCCCTCAAATAGAGCTAGTTGGGGTTAATGATGAGAATCTAATGGATGTATGTAATATTATGCTTAATCAGGTGTTGATTGAGATCTAGATGGTCAAGGATAGGTTATGAGATCTCTGAATTAGGAACAAGATTTAATAATTATGTGACTATGGATTTATTGCTTGAAATGTGATACATATGTATGCTTGTTTACTTGCTCATATATTGCCATGTAGTATTCTAGTATGTACTCGATGCTTGTCTCGTCTCATTGTTTCATAACTTGCATGCATAATATAGAACTCCATTTTACAAATTTTGAAACAAGGTTTTTCTCAATGACTTTGGTTATTGAGGTCCCTCACGTATAAAAGGGTTAGCTAATCATGAGCACCCTTACAGATCCTTCAAATGGGAAGTTGATAAAAGGCTTTATGATACATGATATTTATGGTATAATTGGAGTAAAATTAAATAAAATATGAGTTCTTGATTTGCTAAGTGCTTAACTTGTTTATTCTTGCACGTTTACTTCTACAACTTTTTTTGAATGATGCAAAGCTTATGTATATGTATCTTTTAGCCATGTACTCAGCACCTCGTGTGCTTGACCTGCCTTGTGTCATGTATTTTATAGGTTCAGAGATGGCTAGAAGTGATATGCTTGGTGAACTATGTCAGGTGTACTTGTTGTAAGATCCCTTGTATACATGACTAGACTTGCAAAATTGTACTCTTGAATATGTAATTGAAATCTTGTAATAAGACAATGTTGCTTAATATATCTTGTTGAATATTGAGACTTTGATTGTTGCTTTTATCTTGTTATGTGTTCTTGTATGCTAAGCTTTACGCTTCCACATTTGCACTTTGATAATACCATGCTAGGAATGAATGCCTATAGGTCCTATTTCCATTGACTTTGTAGTCATTTGGAGTTAGGATTTGGGTAACAAACGGTTATGTGATATATTCTTACTAGACTCTGATCTGAGTATTTAATACCTTAACCTTGTTGTGGTGGACTTTAGGATCTTATGTTGCACGTTATTTGTGGAAATTATTGGATACCTGTATATGGGTCCTCTGACCTCACATTATAAGTGTTGATGTTCTCATGTTGCTATTTCAGATTGACTAGACTTATTCTTGCCTTTCTATATTGTGCATGTACAAATTGACTAAGTTTATTTATAATAGCATGTACATTTGTACTACCATAACATTTGGGTGCACCTTTCCACCCGGAGTGTACTACCACTAATATATATATATATATATATATATATATATATATATATATATATATATATATATATATATATATATATATATATATATATATATATATATATATATATATATATATATGTATGTATGTATGTATGTATGTATATGTATATATATATATATATATGTATATATTTGTATATGTATATATATGTATATATATATATATATATATGTATATGTAAATATATATGTATATATATACATATATACACATATATATACATATATATATATATATGTATATATATACATATATATACATATATATATGTATATATATATGTATATGTATATATATATATGTATATATATATATATATATATATATATATTGGGTGTGCCTTTCCATCCGACTTAGAATTGAGATATCATGGGCTCATTCTACATAAATAAAAGTATTCTAATTGTTTTACATGCACTAATAATGATATGTTAATGTTGTTGTATGGTAAGAATTCCAACTGTCAATCATATCATTTTGATAAATGCTTCATCTATTAACTTGTTTTTGTCTTGATATCCACTTGGATAGTACCTTTCCTCTTCTACTGAAAACTTCCATTGTGTCTTCTTTTGTGGGGTATGCTTCCAACCCCATGTGTAGAACACAGTGGACATGACATACATACACGAAACTAGATTATGGAGCTGACTCTCAAGGTGATGGACTTGAGATAGTTTAGATATCCCTCTATTTAGATCCTGATGGTGTTGCTTTCATGTGAACCCCATACTAGAGATGATGATGCACTTTTGTAAAATTAGATATAGTCATGAATTATTATTCTGATATAATATTTTGGTCTTGTATATCAACAGTTGCGAAATGAAAAAATTACACCTAATCTAGAATGCTTGGAAGTCTGTTTGGATTATATGGATTTATTCGTCAAATTTAGTGAGGAGTGGAACCCTCTCAGGTCCCACTCCTTCAAAGATGGAATCAAAGCCATTTGTTGTTAGATTCTGACTATTTCAATTTTATCTCCCTAATTAGAACCCTTACCTTACATAGTCACCCTCTAATGAGATATTTACCCTTTAATTGACCTATGATATTCATGAGATGATGAAAGGTCGATTTAGAAATATATGAGGTACACATAAGAATCATGATTCGTAAACCCTAATATGATGAGGATTTAGGTACTCCTACCCTACCATATAGGTTAAAAGTGACATGTGTCTTTGAATGTTAGGATCTAACTTTATGGTGTAATTTGGAATGAGAATTTCATAGTAATAGGATCAGGAGATCTTAACATGGAATTTGTGAAATGGCTCTCGTATTGATTTTTGGCCTTCATGTTTGTTTAACATCACATAGTATCTTACTGTAAAAATATTATATTCATAATACTATTATATGTTATAAGAAAAATTTTATGGGTTTTATTGATGTTTTCTTGAGACGAGACATAAAGAAGAGATGTATGAATTATTCATAGGGAAAACTTAGAGTAATCCTATTTTTATACGTGAAGTGATGAAATGTAAGATATGTCTTGTGATGAAGGTTTAGTTGACTTACCTTTTGTACCCCATGAAATTTTAAATGATAAAGTGAATCTTAGGTTAATAGGTTCGTAACACAAGGACCTGGAATTCAACCCCAGACAATTATGACTTGTTAGTTGGATACATGACCTATGAAAAAAATAAATACCCAAAATGTTCACCACCAAAAGATCCACAACTAACCCTAATACCTTGATGTTGTTTATCATCAGGTTAAACTTTTTAAGGGTTGGAGATTTTTGGTTGGTGGTACAAGGATGGATGGATTTCGGGGATGCAATCCTCTTTAAGGGTTGGAGTGTTATAATATATCAAAACCTAGATTTTGACTCTAGAAACCCCAATCCCATGGATAAGATATCAGTATGCTCAGTTCCTTAGAATTGACCAAACTAGCATAAAATTACACCTTAATGTACATTTTTTTGGATAAGGTGAAAACTTTATTGAATCATTAAAGGTCAAAAGTGCATAGGGTATGGTTGTCGTATACTATACAAGTGAGCTTACACAACAAATCCCACTGACTGAGGATTAAACAATCCACACTCTTCCTAAACTCTAGTTTGGCCTTAAGAACCCAACTCAGGTTATTTACAAACTTGTTAAGAAGAGCCAGCACATCAGTGTCGCCTTTCCCATGGATTCTCCCATTAGGGTCCTTCCATATGTAGTCAAAAATACCAATCACAGTAATACCAAAAGAATTAGCTATGTCTTTGTTGTTCGTGATTCTCTCCATCATCCAAAAAATTACTTCAAAGATCTTCCCAGGTAGGTTGCCTCCCCATCCAATTTTAGGCATAACCTACACCACATATATTTAGTATAGTTACAACTAAAAAATAGGTGTTCATGTGTATCCTCCTCACTTATACAAAGCACACACTATTGGTTGCAATTTAGACCCCAACTCCTCAACCGGTCCCAAATAGGGAGTTTACTAAGGATTCATCTATAAGTACAACAACTCCATTTAGGAATACGAGATTTGTTCCAAATGATATGGAACCAAGGGACTTGCAGAGTACACTATTGTTTGAGTCTTGACAGTTGTAGGTTAGGATTAATCAGAACCCATTTACCATCCTCCTCATAGTAATCACCCAAAATCTCCCCCCATTTTCTACACATGGTCTACTATACTCTAGAACCACCACTACATCCCTCTTCTTCTAACTTCTCACCATATCTTTCAACCATCCACTCCATCCAACAAGACTTCTCATTTATAAGAAAAGTATAAATCCTTTTGAAGGTTTCCACGGCCAGCAAATCAAAGGGATCAGGAATATTTAGTCCACCTTCCTTGTGCCTTCTCGTCACTGTATTCCATGCCACCACATGGAACATACCCCCCCTAAAAATGGATGAGGCAACAGTTCTATGAAACTTGTCTATCATGATCATGGGAATCTTATCTTGCATACACCAGAACCTAACTTTGCCCACCAACACAGTCCTAGACAGGACCAATCTACATGCCATAGACATCCTCAGACCATTTGACCTATCAACTGTCTCTCTAAGGTTGTCCACATAGGGGCTGAAATCCTTACCTCTTGCTTTCCCTCCACATATGGGAATGCCATGATAATGAGTAGGAAGAGCACCTGGATTAATACCCACTGCTGATTGAGTCTCCCACTCCTCACATCCTTTGATCTAGAAAGATAAATTATAAATTCAAACTCACTCATGAAGATACCAATAAGATCACACACCATCACCATCATCCTTTTAAAGTTCTTAAGGAACTTGACATTACCTACTAGAAAGAGCAAAACTTCATCGACAAAAATGAGATGCAGCATGACCATGACCACCTTGTTTAAAATTCCTGATTTTTTTCTCATTAACTTTCTTCTTCAGTGGATTGGAAAGTGATTCCTTCACAATAGTAAATAGTAGAGGGGACGGATTATTTCCTTCTTTTTAGGCCATTGGTGGCATGGAAAAGGCCATGGGGAATACCATTCACCATAACTGAGAAAGAAGTAGTCATAACACACACTTTCATCATTGAAGTTCATCTACTGGAGAAACCTATAGAGTCAATAATGTGCCACAGAACTGCCCACTTAACACTATCATAAGCTTTGGTGAAATCAAGCTTTAAATAGTTTTTCTTACCGCTTTTCTCGACACTAATGACCAGTAAGAATTCAGATTCAAGGAGAGTGTTGTCTGAGATATTTCTACCTTTAATTTAAAGCAATTTTTGAGGGGGGAAATGATATCCATCAACACCTTTTTTAAAAACACCTTAGTGTACATTGTTAATACATATAACATGAATAACTCAAAGATAACTCATAACATGCCTTGTATCTGGATAATGATCCTGGATTTGATTCTCCTCACAGTAAATTTTTCTAGAACACCACAATGAGGAAAGGGTTCCTCTACACACTGGGGATGGATGACAATTACTGAAGCTACTCAAGGGGAGACACTAGTGAGGGTGAACAACATGAATGTGTAATGAAGGAAGTCCTAGGAGAAGACATAACACATGGTCGACCTCCTGAATTGAAAATGATGAGGGAGGATGTTTTTGGAGCGACACCACATCACAACTTTGGTGGTTTCCGACGTGAAGGGTGCGGCATTTATGCCCGCCTAACCACTGGAAAACCAACAATAATAAGTTCTACCACCTCTGGGACTAATACATATGATAATATACAACTAGTGGATGAAGGAAAAAGACAACCAATTAGCAAAATAGGAACCAGAGGAAAGTACACTCAAGGAAATCAGGTCGAAGCAATGCTAACAGTTAAAAATTCTTATCACCACTCTTTTAGGGATGCACTCACCAGGACCTCATATTCTCATCCATCATGATTCATAGATGATGATGAGATAGAAAATGTACATCCAAATGATATATCAATTTCTCATGCTTGTGGATCTCCAGAACTTCTCATTGCACCAAATTCTTGATTATATCGCCCATGGTATTTTTCAGTCGTTGTCAAACTTGCAGGGAAGAGTATAGGGTACTTGACCCTATGTGATTTATCATATTACTATGAAAGCCTATTACATGGTGGTGGGTGCTTGAGACCAGTCTAAATCATTTCATCATACAATGGTCATGTGAACAAGATTGTTGTACCACTTTAACGGAAGGACCTTGGAGTATTTTTGGAGCCATCTTGATGGTATGCAGATGGACAAACAATTCAATTCCGTCTGTGGGGCTTCTAGAAAGGCTTGACCTGGGTACATATTCTATATTTACCTATACATCTATATTACAAAGTCACATTTCAAAGAATAGGCGAGGCTCTTCAAAATCTTATAAAATTAGACAATCACACATTTAACAGGACTCATAGCCAATTTGCACGCTTGAAGGTTGAGATCGACATCGCGATTCCTGTTCACCTGATGGTGATTGTTGATGTGTTGCATACGGGGTTGAATACAAGACCATACTAGGAATTTGTTCCAGATGTGGTTGAATGGATCACGAGGCTGCTACCTATGATCAACAAGAAGGGACCGACCATGAAACACAACCTTCCAACAAAGAAGGGGTGAAGTGGATGGAGCATGAGTATAGATGGAATTTTTTTATGGGAAAAATATACATTCTCACAGACCACCACGTTTTTATCAACGCAATCAAACTATTGTGCTTCCCAAATATCCTAAGGATGCAAATATGTTTGCAACACTTCATTCAGATAATGAACAAGAAATAACACATCTGAATACAAACTTTCCTATGCAAATAGACGGTCGACATATACATGTACATAAAATTTGGACTAGGAAAAGGAAGTCTTCCAGGTAACACATCTCAGGGATAGAGAAGACAAATTCGATCATTGATGCATTGTCTACTCAACTATAGAGAAGAGGGATCTCCTACAGACATCAATGCATACACCTATCCCTTATAGTCAGTTAGATAAGCACATGTTTGTGTATCTAGAAGGAAACATGGTCATATCTCATGTAGAAGACATCATAGTATCTAAAGTGGATGAAAGTCCCTCTATACCTGTGGTACATATACATATGAACACCCAAATCCCACACAATGGAAGATTGGAAGGGAGATCCTCAGCACTAGTGGAAAAATGAAAGCCGCTCCCTATTTAATTCAAAATAAAAAAAGACCAGAGGAAGAGTTAGAAGAATAGGTCGCAGCTACTGATGTGTAGTCACAATATCAATCTTGCTGGCATATAAGAGGAGCAAAGTGAAAAAGTAATTTTTTTCCTCATGTACTAGGATAGGAATAACAATAATGCTTTGTATTATCTGTATTGTGGAAGATGAATCAAGTTTATAGTTTGAAATAGTTGATTGTTTCATTTCATGTAGTAGCACCGTATTGTAAAGGGGATACATAACCTATGTTTTGTAACCTTCCTTCCATATATGAGATTCTTTATTTAGGTATCTACCTTTTAAAAAAAGAAATATAACATACTAAGTAACACACTAAGTGGCATATTAACATAATAACATGTATATTTGTTAACATTTGATTAAGTTCATGAAATGTCACATATGCTTGCTTTGCTAACTAATGTTTATATAATTGCTAAACAAAAGGTATAATGTACTTAAAACATGTATTAGAATAACAATTAGAATTTTCATATGCAAAAATATAAGTAAAATAGGAATTAATAGACGAAATATGTTGAATAAGTAAAATATTGAATTTCGTGCATTATAACTAAAGGTAACTGGTTTGGTAGTAGTGTGAAGATAACATGACTCTAAATAATAAGTAATGATGGTAATGTTATAATAATATAAGGGTAATGAAATAAAAATCCTTATTATATCAAAAATCCTAGAAGGAAATTCCAAAACCCAAATATGATGGTAACAACGTGTTTCTTGGGTCCCAGTTAGCCTTGGTGTCAAGTTTCTCATTATTTGGAAAATAATAACTATCCTAATTTCATTTAGAAAAGAAAATATGAGTTTTGCTCCAAAACATTAAATAATATGTTCAATAAAAAAATGGAAACAAATCCCAAATTCAAATTCCACATACCAAAATTAGTCTATGTGTGAATTTACATATTAATTGAACGATCTTATCTATCTTAGTTTTACTTAGGAGAGATAATGTAACTAAAACTCAAAAATATTAAACCAATTATTAAAAGACATCTAATACATTAAAAATAGTAGAAACAAACTTCTATGACTTATATGTATACAATTTAGGTGAATTTGTAATAAATAAAATTGTTGGATAACATAAAGGAAAACAATATTGTACATGCATGTTAAATCTATGGAAAAAATTCATGGTGGAAAATCTTAAAATGTATTTAATTTCCAAATTCAATGTGATCGAGGAAATTGTAAGAATGTGGAATATGTGAGATATTTTAATAAATTAGAACAAACTTTAAATAACTAATTATCTCTGCTTAATGTTTGAAAGCAATAAATAAATGAAAATAATCTTGTTAACATATCATAAAGGAACCAAATATTTTAACTTGATTATATGTTTGTTTGGAAATAAGTAAACATTCTCAAATTTATATAATCAGTTAATTAACTCAAATAAGAAATCATAATAATCTTGACTAAAAGATTTCCTTAGTAAACCTCCCAATAACCTACTAAATCGTGAACAACAAGGAAAAAAGGGAAATCGTTCGATAGATAATGTTTACAACCTCTTGATTTGAAATTCATGTGTCTATAATAACTAGTTTTGGATAAATTTATTAGCACTTATCTCATCCACAAAAAATTAATGTAAAAAATATTCGAAATATATATGATTGCCTCAATTTTGGAATTTTGGATCTCAGTTAATATTAATTATGTATATGCCTTTTATTGAAATAAAGTTGTTATACATGTTTTTAGTGACACTAACATGAGAAGAGAAACCTTTTGAAAGTCATTTTTCAATGGAATTAATAAGTTTATATAAGACTTTGCTAAATGGAATAACAGAAAAGGATTTCATTATACATGTTTACATTGAGTAAGTAAGTACACAGTGAGATATTAATCAGTCTCTTTATCCTAAATGTAGTAGTCAATATATCTCACCAAGTTGTTAAAAATACAGGAAATATATGATAAAAAATAGACATAAATAAATGGAAGGGAAATGGTTTTTTTATGTTTATTCTTTCCTATCATTTGTTAAAGAATGTTTAACTTTTCTCCTTTTACAATATATCTTACATATTTTCCCTAGTAAACAAAAATAGATAAGTTTCTTTCTACCCAAGTCTAATAGTTCTATATATAGACCCATCTCCATGGCCTTCACACACATAGAAATTACTCGACCAATAGGACATGACTCCTAACCATATCCCTTATCCTCCTATTCAAGTTCCTTTGAGTAGTAATAAAATCTCATAAAACAATTCATATGGTGATCCCTTCTCAACCACTGATGCTTCAAACTTGGTTTTAAGGTTTGGACAAATTGACTCACATCTAGAGGTATGTTTCATTCCATATTATTCTTATTGAGAAATCACCTATATTTCATCTCTCTCTTTTTCATATGGACAAATTAGCCTACACAATGTCTCTCTCTTCTAAGAATTTATTTTATATGAAAGATTCTATGTCAATTTTGATCTTGTAATCATCTTATTTTGTTGGATATTCTTATTGGAAATTAATTTGAGTATTTGATACCTTAACCTTCTTGTGGTAGACTTATGATCTTATGTTGCACCTTATTTGTGGACATTATTAGATACATCCTTATGGGTCCTCTGACCTCACATTATAACTGTTTGATGTTCTCATCCTATTATTTCAGATTGAGTAGACTTATTCTTGATTTTATATTTTGTGTGTATATAAGTAAACCAACTTTATTTATAGTATCATGTATATATGTACTAACATAACATTTGGGTGTGCCCTTATACCTTGAGTGCATCTTTCCACTCGTTATATATATATATATATATATATATATATAAATATATGTATATATATGTATATATATGTATGTGTATATATATATATATATATATATATATATATATATATATATATATATATATATATATATATAAGGCACACCTTTCTACCCGTCTTGGGTTTGAGATTTTATAGATCTCATCCCTACATAAATAGAAGTAGTCTAATATTTTACATGCACAAGTTATGGTATGCTAATGTTGTTATATGGAAAGAATTCTTTCTATCAATTATATCTTTTTGATAAAAGCTTTATCTATTAACTTGATTTTTTCTTGATATCCATGTGGATAGTAACTTTCCTCTTCTATGGGAAGCCTTGTTGTATTTTATGTCCTTTTTCCATAATGTTTCTCAATTCCCTATTAGCATGCACATACTGACTTTTATGATGACAAATTCCATTTTGTCTTCCCTTATGGGTATGTTGTCAACCCTAGGTGTAGGACATGGTGGACTTGGCATGCATACGTGGACCTAGATTCTGGAGCTGATTATTGGGGAGATGTATTTGAGATAATTTATATATCCCTCTACTTAAATCCTCATGTTGTTTCTTTCATCTAAACCCCATATGGGAGTTGATGATGCACTCTATAAAATTGAATATAGTCATGATTTATTAGTCCGCTGCTATATTTTGGTCTTGTATATCATCATTTGAGAAATGAAAAATTTACACCTAGTTTAGCATGCTTGACAATGTGTTTGGTTTAGATGAATTTATTCCTCAAATTTAGTGAGGAGTGGATCCCCTCTCAGGTCCCACTCCTGATAGACAAGATATGGAAGTATGTGAAATCTATGGTAGAGCACATTCTCATCAGTTTGGGGAAGAACTCTTTGAGGATATCATTGTTTTGGACATATTGGACATTTTAAGAGATTGTCCTAAGATTCAGATCACGCCAACAAAGAGTTCATAGTCTTAGTTACAACTTTCATAGAGGTAGGCTCCAACTAGAGGAGCAAGTTCTTTAGTAGCTTTAGGCCCTAGAGGGGGAGAACCTAGTAACAGTAGTGCACAACAAGGGAATTGTGGTAGAGGGAGAGATACCTGACATTTCTTATCTATAAATCAACTAGATGGAGTTGTCTCACCTAGAGTTGTAACAGGTGATCTGCTTCTCTTTAACAACATTTCAGTTACAATCTTGATAGATCTTGGTGTGAAAAACTCTTCTATACAGAGACCATTAATCAGTAGATGAGTCTTTTAACTCAGGATTTATCTTATGAATTTTTATTAAGAGTATACTTGGTGGGACCAACCATTTAGACAGAAGTATGCCCAATTCTCTTTTGAGTTTTAGTCAGTATACCATGTCACTTAATCTCATACCCTTAGACATTAGTTCTTTTCAAATAATATTTGGTATAGATTGCCTTGAGATATAGTGTGTCTTATTAGATTGTTAGAAGAAAGAGGCTATCTTTCAAAAAGGTAGTTTTCCTATGTCTTCACTAATGATCAAAAAGTCATAACCACATGCATAGTATCATCTAATGTAACTAATAGATGATGCAAAAAGGATGTGAGAACTTTTAGTACACATGATTTATGCACAGACATACAAAAATAGTCAATTTAGAGGATGTTCATATAGTGTGTGAGTTCCTAGATGTTTTTCCTAATGAGAGACGAGGTTTACCTCCTCAGAGAGATGTTCACTTTGAGATATGTATTTTAGTTGATAGCCACTGAATAGCATTACTAGCCTATAGAATGTAACCTACAGAGTTTAAGGAATTAAAAACACAATTATAGGAGTTATTAGATAAGGGTTTTATTCAACCTAGCTTAAAACCTTGGGGATCTCTAGTGCTTTTTGTGAAAAAGAAGGATGATACTATGTGGTTATGCATAGGCTACATGTAGGTGAATAAGATAACCATCAAGAACAAATATCCTTTGTTGAAGAAAGATGTTGTTTAATAGTTTCTTATAGAAACAATATTTTTAGAGATAGATCTCTGTTCAGGTTATCATAAGTTGAGAATAGAGGCATCATATATAACTAAGTAAGCCTTTAGAACAAGATATGGACATTACTAGTCGTAGTCATGTCCTTTGGGATGACAAATGCCCCTGTAGCTTTTACAGACATGATGAAAAGAGTTTTTAGATTGTATCTAGATCAATTTGTAGTAGTTCTTATAGATGACATCCTTATATATTCTAGAGAGGCAAAACAACATGAGCAACATATGAGGATATCCATGTAATTATTGTACAACAACAACTCTATGCTAAGTTTTGTAAATGTGAGTTCTGGTTGTCTGAAATTTCCTTTCTTAGACATGTTATATCAGAGGAAGGAGTCCATGTGGACCCTAAGAAACTAGAATTTGTTCTTCAGTGGAAGAAACCCATAATACCTACTGAAATAAGATGTTTTCTAGTATTAACCAATTATTATAGGAGATTTATAAGAAATAGCATTTTAGCATCACCTATTCACATTTAACAAGGAAGGTTGTGCATTTTGTGTGGTTTGAATTATGAGAGAGTAGTTTTCAAACATTAAAGAAGAATCAAACGACACCATTTTTTGTTTTACTTAAGGTAGATAAGGGTTATGTAATATTCTTCAATGCATCTAGGAGAGATTTAAGATGTGTTCTTCTTCAAGAAGGAAAGGTGTTAGCCTATGCTCCTAGATAGTTGAAGAGGAATGAAAAGAACTATCCTACACATGATCTTGAATTGGAAGTAGTTGTACATGCTTTAAAGATATGGCATCATTATCTTTATGGTGAGTCATGTCACTGACCGTAACATTCTAAAATACATCTTTACATAGAAGGATCTTAGCTTGATACAACAAAGATGGTTATAGCTTACATTGGACTATGATATTACCACTGATTACCATTGCGGAAAGGATAGTGATGTGGTAGATGATCGAAGTAGGAAGTCTAAATCACCTAATTATTTTTGTGGCATGTGTAAAAAAGAGAATTATTGGTCAGAATCCAGGAGATGTATTCAATTTTGAATGTGTCAGAACAAGGTAGGCTAATTTCGCAAAAGCATGTTACACCTACATTTTATGAGAAAATTAAAGATCTTACACAGAGTGATAATGAATTGAAGTTGATCAAGCATGATATGATAGAGGATAAGAGGACATAACTCAAATATTCAGATAATGGGATGTTGTATCAACAAGATATATTGTGTATGAAAAATAACATTGAGCTAAAGAAATAGATTCTTGAGCAAGCACACTCTTCTATGCGTTCAATGCATCTAAGTAATTTAAGGATGTATAAAAATTTAAATGAACTATATTCATGGCCAAGTATGAAGAGATATGTGTATGAGCATGTAGCCAGGGCAATGTATGCCAAAAGTTTAAGCTAAACACCAAAACCTAGAAGGTAACGTACAACCACTCCCTATTCCTATGGGGAAGTGGGAGCACATTACTATGGATTTTGTGGTAGTATTACCAAGGATATCACATTGTTTTGACTCTATACAGATAATTGTAGAAAGACTAACTAAGTCTTCTCATTTTCTCCTTGTTAAGTCAACTTGGGATGCACCCAAACTAGCTAAATTCCATATAGACGGGATTGTCAGACTATACAGGATACCAATCACAATTATATATCTAATGTCACATATAGATTTTAGAATTAGTTACAATATTCCTTGGGAAAATGTTTAAGATTTAGCAAAAAAAATGTATCCTCAAATAGATGGACTATCAGAGCAGACAATTCAAACCCGAGAGGACATGTTGAGAGCATGTGTATTATAGTTCAGTGGAAGTTAGGATAATCAAATGAGTCTTATAAAGTTTGCCTCTAATAGTAGTTATCATTCCCGTTTAAGTAGGGCCTCATATGAATCTTTCTATAGGAGAAAGTGTAGATCTCCTATTTGTTGGTATGAGGTTGGTAAGAGGCAGATTATAGATCCAAACTTGGTGGAAGAAACAACACAAAATATATCCATGATCACACAGTAGTTGAAAGTTTCACAAGATAGATAGAAAAGGTATGCGAAGAAATGGCACAGACCACTTCAGTTTGAGGTTGTTAATGAAATTTACTTGAAAGTATCACCATGAAAAGATATACTTCAATTTTGAAAGTGGGCCAAAATAAATCCTATATTTATGGGCCTGTGTCCAATCATTCACAGAATTGGACTAGTAGCATACAAACTTCAGTTTCCACCTTAGCTAGATAAGTTATATGATGTATTTCATGTATCCATGTTAAAAGAATTGTCACCCAAGTACATAGAAGATCTTACAGCTTGAACCAATACAACTAAGAGAAGATATCTCTTATGTGGAAGGTCCTATATAGAATATATATCGTAGAATTTAGAAGATAAATAAGAGAGAGATACCTTTACAGAAGTCCTTTGGAGGAACCATAGTATATATGAAGTTGCATGGGAGTTGGAGTCTAAGATGTGTAACAAGCATCCCTTTCTCTTTTAGCAAATTTCAAGATGAAATTTTTATTAGAGGGAGAGATCGTTACAACCCACACTTTGATTTCCTAACAATTAGAGATTTGAAGATAATACTGGATTCAAATATGCCTTTAGTGGTGCTCTGGATTAATTATTGGTTGTTTATGTATAGACTTGTTTCTTAGTAAGTAATGACTTGTATAGATTATATAATAATGTTTGGAATCTAAGTTGAAACAAATAGAACTCACATATGTTATGAAGGAAGTTTTAAGGATGATTAAAGAAAATAATTAAGAAAAACTTTATCATGTGAGTTTGTTGCTATGATTTTACTATAAAATTGTAGATAATTTAGTTATAAATGCAATGTAGAAACAATGAATCAAATCTGAGTTTAGATGAAGGAGATATGATGTTTTGAAGATACTTGAAGGAAAACCAACACCTGTATCTTTGGTTACACACTGATGGTTCAAATGTCAAAGGTCCTTTGAGAGTGCTCAAGGGAGCCATCAATTCACAACCGATGGTTTCACAAAGGTTCCACAACCCGAAGGTTTCACAATCGACAGTTTACCTATCAGCTACCTACTGACGATTAAGTGGTGAAGCATCTTCCAATGGTTCTTTGGCGAAGAATGTGGTTTAACTATGAAGTGTCTTTTGATGGATTTGAGAGGAAGAGCCTTCCAACAATTTTCTAAGACTTAGTCTACTGATGGTTTTTGCTGAAGGTAGCTTCTCAATCATTTAGCAGGGTAGGTGCCTACCGATTGTTCTATTGGTCAACACAATCAATTGATGATTTGCCAAGGAGCCATCAATAGATGGTCCTTTTGGGGAGCAACAACCAACGGTTGCACATATCAGGAATTCAACTAATTGATGGTCAAACACACTAATGTCTTGTTTGTCAAATATCAATCGAGCGTCAGTCAAAGGTTTGTCTTCTGATGGTTTCTCTGTAATGCTATCCAGATCTTCCAATCACAAAAATGTGTCGATCTCTCTCTATATATACTTGATGAAATTCAATGAAACGAAGTGTTTTAGCTACATTTTAGATCCTCCACCCTCTTAAAACCCTATAATGACAAAAAAAGTGATCATAGAGGTGATTTTTAGGGCGACGACAAGGAAGGACAAGGAGAACTATTGATAACATAGGTTTGATCACAGATTCAACTTGGTAAGTAGCCTTCCACTATAAATTTCTTCTTCTCGTCATGTTCACTTAGTCAAAACTCTCGGATTCACCAATCGAATGTTTTTTACCTTCCTTTTTCAATTTCTATCTCTAGAAGATTTCGTTTAGTATTTTTCAACCCAACTACTGGTCATTCTAAACCAAATTTTGAAGTTTGGTGCTTGAATCCTAGTTCTAAAGACTAGAATCTGAGTCTATCTAGCTCAATCTCAAGATTCATAAGATAGATAAAGTTCTAGTAAGTGAAAAATCATGTCTAAACATTGATTTATTACAATTTTTTGCTAAAAGTATAAGGAATTTGTATTGTTATACTTCGTGATTATTAACATAAATTTAGTTGTTCTAAATGTGAGATTTTAGTTTTAATATTGATCACTGCAGCCTATTTTTGTTATGATATAGATGCTTTCAACTCTACAATAAATAATATATGATGTGGTGAATCTTGATGGTGCATATAGAGACACCATAGCCCCATGATTTACCCTAATTTTCATAGCCAAAATATTATATTGTGAATTAATGACCAGATTGATATTTTTTCTAGCCAACCCTATATGATGTTTAGTGATTAGATATTTTACTAATCATTCAGTATGCTCAGTGTATCAATTAATATCATTCCTCTATCAATCCCAATAATTTAAATGATACCAGAATCAAATTTCCTAAGTATGTGAATAAGACTAGGAATAGAAAATATTATATATTGTCTATAAAAGTAAAGAATTGCCATACTATAGATGCTCTAAACATTACAAAATCCATCACAAAGGTCTTTACCATGTAGGAGAAAATGTGCATACCGACTGGAAGATCCTAGAATTATGTAACCAGACTATACCTGATATGTATGAGAGTCTAAGACTAGTGAGGATAGACTCCTTAAATTAGTAGAGTACCCAACATGAACTACAGATTCCACTAGTACTTAGATCAATATATTACATTGAGGCACCCAACATTAACATGAGATTTTGGTGATACCCAGTTTACTTATTGTTCAGTTACTCAACCATTGTAGAACTGTTGATGCATATAGTTAAGTCAGAGTGCTTTGACTCTCCATCTAAGTTCTAGGTTTTAAAGGAAGAATCCAGTTAATCTAGCCATTGACATTAGTCGTTGAGACCTGACATGCTAAGGCCCATTGCAATCTGGATAGATAGTTAGTTTACTTAGACTTTATAGTCTACTCTTTAGTTTACTTAGACTTTATAGTCTACTCTAAGTCTTGTACAATGGCATTGTAGCTTTCTTTAATGCTTCCACATGTAAAGGTACACCTTATGTAGGTCCAGGATATATAATAAAAGGATTTAAAGAAATTACGAATGGATTTAGTTATTTACATATGCAGTCAATTATTAGTATTTTTTCCTTGAAGTATGATTATAGACTTGACATGCCATGCTTGTAGAGTTATAAGTTATTAAAATACTATGTATTTGAACTGTCATAGTTTTTAGTTGATTTTTTATACAGTGAGGCAGTAGCTCACACAATCTATTAAAATATTTTTTAGGCAAGGGTCCAAATTAGTAGGATGAAATAGAAAACAAGCTTGTATCAAGAATAGATCAGTTGAGGCTGTGAAAGAAGTAGTTAGAAGAGTTAAATGGTCTCTTATCCTTCCTCTAGATCCTACAAAAGATATAGTGAGAAGTGAGAGCAGTTTTATAATAAGTTTTACTTGATGTATATTAAGCAAGAACTCTATCTTGAATGTAAGAGTTGAACATTGTTCTAATCTTTCATTTTATGCATAACCCATGTGTTATCTATTAAAACATATCTGATGCATCTTTACTCCTATAAATATATAAATAAAGTTGTTTCAGTTAGTCATTAAAAGTGAATGGTTAGTCTAATCCCTCTTTGATGGTTTCAAATCCTAGTTAGTAGGTTTGGCTCATGTCAGGGATAAATTGAGCCTTCGTGTCACTTTTCCTCCTTGGGCACGTGGGGTTAAGATAGGTCATGCATGGTCGACGAGGATGTGTGCCTTCCTCTTGTGGGTTTGCTTCCCAACTAGGTGGGAAGAGCGTGAGGGAGGGTGGGGCTTCATGGCACGCTCAAGATGCCAAGTGATCAATCGTTCCTTTGAGCATGGGCCAACTTGGGTGTGCCTCTGCGTGAGCGTGTGTGGGCACCCGACACAGCTGACACATGTGCGGGGAAAGAAAGAGCATGTGCTTGCAGAGAGGATTGAGATATTCATAAGGGGTGTGAGGATTCGATTGGATGTTTCCAGGATTGGGTGTTTGAAGGTCGGCAACCATGGGAAAAGAGAAGGGAAAACTCCCTCCACTTTTTCTCCCTAGATGCTGGCGCGTGCCAAGGGGGAGCAAGGATAGCCTAAGGGGGGATGGGGGTTGGGGAAGAAGGAGCCAGTGGACATGGTGACTTCAGCTGCAGGTCTCGCTGGAAAATGATCTCGCCAGGGGTGGATCCTCATCAATGTCATGCTAATCCAACGGCTCGCGATGAGCTCAAGGATGGATGAGGGGGCAAAGTAAGGAAAAAGGTGGGAAATTAGGATTTTAGGTCTATAATTTCAAATGAGTATATCTCCTACAACCTAGATCGGATATTGGTGGAATTTGGTGCATTGATGCAAAAAAGCATCCTTTACACAACCAACATGTGTTGATGGCAAAGAGATGATCACAATTGAGGTCAAAAAAAGGAAGAAAGATGATTATGTACGAGCTAGGTGGAACTTAGGTCAACCATCGAATTATGTTTTACATCTTGGAACATAAAAGCATATGTGACTATAATATGCATCGAAATACATTAAAGTATGAAAATGGGAGCAAAAGTAAGTTATAAAATAAGATCGTGATAGGGAGTACATACAAGAAGAGAGAGAAAGATCCATTCTATCACAACACCCTTACACACTTGATGGGTGAAAATAAATGTAAGCCCATACCCTCACTATGCTCGTAGTTCACAAGATACAATCGGTGATTAACTAATCGTTACCATTAAATATAATCAGGAAAATATAAAATGGAGCTTTGTTTTATTCTTTTTTATGAGAAGCACCGTAAGCTTTTTGTGGTTTTAATTAGCAAACTCGAATTTATCATAGAAGAGTTGCTTGAACGCACTCATAAACTCCTCCTCCAGTGCAATGTTGACGAGCACCTCGCCTTCCTCCCCGTTGAGGCTCCGAAGCACGTAGATGTATCCCGCGGCCCCTATAGCTGCTAGGTTGACATAAAACGGTATCCCCCATCCAAAGTCCACCAGGTAGATGGGAAGTCTAAGCCAGTGACGGCGATGAGGTCTGTGCGGGGAAGCGTACACTACCAAAAAACATAGTATAGATGACAGTCATGTAAAAAGTTACACACTTTAGGTGACATGTTTGTACGTGACTTATAATCTTTATAGGCCTACGTAAAATAGATGACATACATTTTTGTATATTTGAAAGGGTGACATATTTTAGGTGACATGAATGTATGTCACGTGTAGTCTGTGCAACATAGGTGACAGACATTTTATCATACTTGAAAGGGTGACACACTATAGGTGACATACATTTGAATCACCTATGTTCTAATTGGGGTTTACACATGTATATGAGTCAAGTGTAATATACAAGGAGACATAACATTTAGGTGACATATATGTGTGTCACCAAAAGTTATAGATGACATAAATTCATGTCACCTAACCTTAGAATTTTTACAAAATTACTATGAGAGGACATTGTCTTGATATGGGCCTTGAATTCTCACAAATGCATTACAGGGGACCTGCTGTTAGAGGAAATTCTCATGATATGGGCCCCAACCCTCACATATTTTCATTTTTAGAGAATTTTTGTGAGTGGACATTGTCACTATATGGGCCTCAATTCCTAAGAAATGCATTGAAAGAGACTTTTTATGAGAAGAAATTTGTCATGGCTCCTCCCGAGTGTAATTTGGTCACCGTGTGCTGGACGATGATGCGATGCGAGGGCGTTGAGCCGCTGCATCTGACATGGGCACCGACGATGATTCTGTTTGGCTCCCATCTACCTCTGATTAATTATTGCACCTACCCCAGTTTCACTGATGGCAAGGGTTCTCTGCTCGTCTTGTTCCCCCACACCATAGTATCTAGATCTGACTTACCATAGTGTCTCCCGAATGCAGACGGAAGGCGACCAGAAAGGTTCGACGATAACTTCAAGTCTGATTAAATTTATCAACTTTTGTTGGTCTTGTCCATACCGGTAGTGGTTGCCCTTTTTTCGGCAACCACGCCCATAGCAGCAAGGAATTAGGGCAAGAACGCGCTTGGAGCATCCCTGGTGCCTAGCCGCCCAGGTCTCAACACGTCGAGGATCGATACGATAGAGTCCAACATCGATCCCCAGAGGCGGCATCCCATACACGGTTCCCTACAGTCATGAGTTAAGCAGGCTTGACATTGGTCAACCCAACAGGAAGGACTGCCCTGCTGGCCGCCATACATGAGAGGGTTCCCTCCATGTCTCAGTTCCACTCTCTTTAATGGCAAAATTTAGTTTTCCCACATCGGCAATGACACATTATGACCATCTTGATGCGTCAGAAGTGAAAAGCCATGAGGTTGTTCCTGTGGTCCTTTACCGTGCGGGGCCTACATCCTGCACGGTTGGACCTGCTACACAAGTTTTATGTCCTTTTAGGAGCCTCCATACATGTCACGGCAAATCGTTAGCAGCTAACATTTTTGGTAATCATCTTTGGGTTTTTCATTTATCTTCACTGAGTCGTATTGATGGAATCTGTAAGGCATTGGAGTATGCGGATGTTTGGGAGGGCTTGGTGTTTGCTCTTTGTTCTTCCAAGCATTGGATGTGTGGTGTCTGCCTTGGCATCGTGCCATGGTCTAAAGCATGTCCTCATCAAGCTTCTGATGGCTCTGATGTTACTACCACTCTACCTCGATAGACTAGTGAGACATCACTCGATGTGATAGTTGGTTTGCCTACTCCCATCAATTCTGGCTTTCCAGATTCTGTTCCTTGCACCCTGTCAGCTCGTCAGCGTATTGAGCCACCGTCTCTGCCTATTGACTGACTATAGCTCGACACAGATCTTCTAGATTTTGTCTTCCACACGGGTGTCCCTACCGTAAAGAGCATCCCTCTTCTTTGTCGTTTGCCTTTTGTCGACACTCTTCGTGCTTGCTTACTCTAGGTGGCTTCTTGCCCACGCTCTATTGATGCATGGATTCATCTTTTGTTGCTTCCAGCATGTGTTTTGTATCACTTTGCCCCTAAGTCTGCTCAAGAACAATCTTCTCGAAAATGCATCTCTCTACAACAACTTATGATCCTTAAGGCTTTGGAGACTTGGAATTCAGGACATGTTGGCATTCAACAACTCCTGGCTCAGATTTTGGCTCATTGTTGTCCTACCGGGTGAGAACATTCTTTTGAAGCTTGTATTTCACGTGCCAAGTCTAAGATCAAAGATAGCCAATTTTCTACTGCTATGGATCCACACAAATGCATTTTAAGGAGTTGGTTTGAGAGGACACTCTCATGATATGGGCCATGTCTCCTCTCAAATGCATTTTCATGGAGTTGCTTTAAGATGTTTGATGACACTTAGCTTCTAGGAGGAATTGGGAAGTATGTTGTATCATGTTCTATCACGGTCACAATGTACATTGTGGAGATAGTCATGATTTTGCATTGTGAGAAATGATTCATGGCACCTCCCAAATGCATTTTTAAGGACTTGATGTGAGATAACATTTGTCTTGAAATGGGCCCTGACACCTCCCAAATGCATTTTGATGGACTTGTTATGAGAGGACGTCGTCATGAAATGGGACCTGATACCACCCAAATGCATTTTTAAGGACTTATTGTGAGATGACATTGCCATCATATGTGCGATGGCACCTCCCAAATGTATTTTCAAGGACTTGGCGTGAGACAACATTTGTCTTGATATGGCCCAAACTTCACCGAAATGCATTTTTAGGGACTTAATATAAGAGGAAGCTACTGATATATGTGCTACGTATCCTCCTTAATATATTTGAAGGGACATGTTGTGAAAGGACACTATCACAATATTGTTCGTGGCACCTCCCAAAAGATTTTTTAGGGACTTGATGTGTGATAACATTTGTCATGGTATGCGTCCTGACACCTCCCAAATGCATTTTGATGGACATGTATGAGAGAAGGTTGTCATGATATTGCCCAAACTTCACTGAAATGCATTTGAAGGGACATGTTGTGAAAGGACTATCACAATATTGGTCACGACATTTGTCATGATATGGGCCCTGACACCTCCTAAATGTATTTTGATGGACTTGTTATGAGAGGACGTTGTCATGAAATTGGACCAGACACCACCCAAATGCATTTTTAAGGACTTATTGTGAGATGACATTGTCATCATATGTGCGATGACACCTCCCAAATATATTTTCAAGGACTTGGCATGAGAGGGAATTGTCATGATATGGCCCAAACTTCACTGAAATGCATTTTTAGGGACTTATTATGAGAGGACGCTGCCAATATATGGGCTATGTATCCTCCTTAATGCATTTGAAGGGACATGTTGTGAAAGGACACTATCACAATATTGGTCGTGACATTTGTCATGATATGGGCCCTGACACCTCCCAAATGCATTTTGATGGACTTGTTATGAGAGGACGTTGTCATGAAATGGGACCTGACACCACCCAAATGCATTTTTAAGGACTTATTATGAGATGACATTGTCATCATATGTGTGTGGAGTCCACTTCGTTCTCGATGTTGGTTAATGGGGTCCCACACAGCTTGTTCAAGGCGACTAATGGGCTGAGGCAGGGAGACCAATGGGCTGAGGCAAATTGCTCCTTGACAATGGCTTCCGTAGACCACCCACCCCTAGCGACAATTGCTACAAATGAGTGGTGGTTTTCGAAAGCACTCAAACGAACTTGCACCCATCATCCCCAAACTCATACACATCTCTTTTATGAATAGTTAAGAGGACAATACATGTATACATGTCTCAAATCTAAGCATTTTCAGAGACTTGTTATGAGTAGGGCTGTAAATGGGTACGGGTAGACCTGCGGACCCGCAAATCTGGACCCTTCAAAAACCAGTCATGGGTCTAATTTTTTATACCCGCATACCCTTGGACCCGTATACCCTTGGACCCGCATATAAGCGGGTCCAATAATGGGTAAGCTTGGACCCAGACCCGCTAGACCCGTGTACCCGCTATACATAACTAAAGACTAAAATAATGTGTTATATATATCATACTTTACTAGTCTAACTCATATAATTATTGAGATTATATCATACTCTAACCACAATTAGGTAGAGACTAGTCATATAATTAAGAATTAACTATTCTAGTTACAATAATGAACATCATATGTAAACTTAAAATCAAAATGTTTACTAATTTACATTACTTTCTACATAAATTAAATGTTATGATCATGACTAAAAATATGTAAACAATTACTCAATTAATATTATTGTGTAGAATATATCATTGTCTAATATAACTATTACATGTTAATATACTATATGATAACAATATCTTGTTGTGTTAAATATATATAACATAGTCATTTCTCTTACATAACAATATGATGTTTTATAGAACCGCTTATCCGCATACCCGCTATTATTGTGGGTACGGGTATGGTGCGGGTCCAAGTTTTGTATTATGCGGGTCTAGTACCGGAACCGGACCCGCTAAATTAGATGAGTATCGGTATGGGTATGGCCAGACCCGCACCGTACCCGCACCGTTTACACCCCTAGTTATGAGAGGACACTATCATGATATGACCCCTAGCTCCACCCAGAAGCATTTTCACAGATTTTCTGTCAATACACGTTCTCATGATATGGACCGTGGCTCCTCACTGATGTATTTTGGGAGATTTCCATGAGAGGACATTGTCATGATATGGGTCCAGTCTCCTTACAAATGCATTTTTAGGAACTTGTTGTGAGAGTACACTATCAAAATATGGGCCACAAGTCCCCAAAGCTGCATTTTAAGGAACTTGTTCTGGGTGAACACTGTCATGGTATGGTTAATTGATCCTCCCAAATACATGTTCATTGGGATATAACAGTACATTTATCTGACAACTTGGAAAGAGATGTGTGATAGATTTTTTTTGATAAGAGTCATTCTAAGTGATTCATAAAGGGATATTGCATGAAAGTCGTAACCAAACTCATACATGTCTCTTTGGTGATCATTCTAAGGCTAATGGGCCTTTTTCTTACAAGGAAACTTTCTCCTTGGCAACATCTTACATAGACCTCCCACCCCAAGCAATGATGCTGGCAAATGGGTGATAGCTGCTATAAGCACCCAATCAACTAGGATTCAATTGTCCCAAACTCATAGATGTCCATAGACTGCCAGTGGATTTCTTTTTTGTTTCACAATAAGACATGGACAATTATCCCTACCTGAGGGCTCTTTCGAGTTTACGTCCATCCCTGGTCAGATACAGAGGACAATACATGTATATACATCTCAAGGACTTTTTTGTGAGAAGACAATGTCATGACATAGGCCCTAGCTTCTCCTTTAAGCATTTTAATGGACATGTCTGAGAGGACATTGTCATGTTATGGGTTGGAGCTCCTCGCACGTGCATTTTGGGGGACTTTCCTAAGAGGATTCTCTTGATATGGGCCTGCATACTCAGAAATGTAGTTTCAAGGACTTGTTGTGAGAGGCCACTATCATGATATGGTCCCAAGATCCTCATAAATTCATTTCAAGGGACTTGTTGGAGATGATATTGTCATGATATGGGCCCAAGATCCTCACAAATATATTTCAATGAACTTGTTGTGAGATGATACTATCATGATATGGATCATGACTCCTCCTAAATGCATTTATGGGGACTTGTTCTGAGAGAACAATCTCGTGATATGGGCATGTTTCCCCCATGTGCATATCTAGGGACTTGATGTGAGAGTACATTATCACAATGTTCCTCCCAAATGTATTTTTAGAAACTTATTGTGAGATGATATTTGATAGGATTTGGGCTAGGGAACCTAGCAAAAGCATTTTTAGGGACTTATTGTGAGAGAAAAATGTCACGACACAGGCCATAGATCCTCAAAAAAATGTTTCTATGGAGTTTTTGTGAGGGGACATTCTCATGAAATTGTCATCATATGTGTCATGGCACCTCCCAAATGTATTTTTAAGGACTTGGCGTGAGAAGACCTTGTCCTGATATGGGCCCAAACTTTACCCAAACGCATTTTTAGGAACTTAATATGAGAGGACACTATCAATATATGGGCCCTGACACCTCCTTAATGCATTTGAAGGGACATGTTATGAAATGACACTATCATGATATGGGTTGTGGCACCTCCCAAATGCATTTTTAGCGATGTGTTGTACCATTTGTCGTTATATGGGTCCTGACGCCTCTCAAATGTATTTTCATGGACTTGTTGTGAGAGGACGTTTTCATGATATGATACCTGACACCTCATAAATGCATTTTTAAGGACTTATTGTGAGATGACATTGTCATTATATGTGCCATGGCACCTCCCAAATGTATTTTCAAGAACTTGGCGTGAGAGAACATTGTCATGATATGGGCCCAAACTTCACCCAAATGCATTTTCAGGGACTTATTATGAGATGAGACTGTCAATATATGGGCCATGTCTCTTCCTTAATGATTTTGAGGGGACGTGTTGTGAAAGGATGATTCATTTCTAGGGAATAACTATGAGATAACATTTGTCATGATATGGGCCCTGACACCTCCCAAGTACATTTTGATGGACTTGATATGAAATGACGTTGTTATGATATGGGACCCGACACCACCCAAATGTATTTTTAAGGACTTATTGTGAGATGACATTGTCATCATATGTGCAATAGAACCTCCCAAACATATTTTCAAGGACTTGGCATGAGTGGACATTGTCATGGGGCTCAAGATTCACCCAAATACATTTTTAGGGACTTATTATAAGATGACATTATCAATATATAGGCCTTGGCTCCTCCTTAATGCATTTTAAGGGACATGTTGTGAAAGGAAACTATCATGATATGGGTCATGGTACCTCCCAAATGTATTTTTAGGGACTCGATCTGAGATAACATTTGTCATGATATGGGCCCTGACACCTCCCAAATGTGTTTTCATGGACTTGTTGTGAGAGGACGTTGTCATGATATGGGACCTGACACCTCCCAACTACATTTTTAAGGACAACTGTGAGATGACATTGTCATCATATGTGCCATGTCACCTCCCAAATGTATTTTCATGGACTTGGTGTGAGAGGACATTCTCATGATATGATCCCAAACTTCATCAAAATGCATTTTTAGGGACTTATTATGAGATGACACTTTCAATATATGGGCCATGTCTCCTCCTTTATGAATTTTAAGGGACATGTTGTGAAAGGACACTATCATGATATGGGTCATAGCACCTCTCAAATGAATTTTTAGGGACTTGTTGAGAGAGAACATTTGTCATGAAATGGGCCCTAACACCTCCCAAATATATTTTTATGGACTTGTTGTGAGATGACATTGTCATGATATGGGACCTAACACATCCCAACTACATTTTTAAGGACAAATGTGAGATGACATTGTCATCATATGTGCCATGTCACCTCCCAAATGTATTTTCAAGGACTTGGTATGAGAGGACATTCTCATGATATGATCCCAATCTTCACCAAAATGCATTTTTGGAGACTTATTAAGAAAGGACATTGTCAGTATATAGGCCATTTCTCCTCCTTAATGCATTTGAAAGGACATGTTGTGCAAGGACACTATCATCATATGGGTCTTGGCACCTCCCAAATGCATTTTTAGGGACTTACTGTGAGATAACATTTGTCATGAAATGGGCCCTGACTCCTCCCAAATGCATTTTGATGGACTTGTTACTAGAGGACATTGTCATGATATGGGACCTGACACCACCCAAATGCATTTTTAATGAGTTACTGTGATATGAATTTGTCATCATATGTGCTATGACACCTCCTAAATGTATTTTCAAGGACTTGGCATGAAAGGACGTTGTCATGATACATGCCCAAACTTCATCGAAATGTATTTTTAGAGACTTATTATGAGAGGACACTATCAATATATGGGCTATGACTCCTCCTTAATGCATTTCAAGGGACATGTTGTAAAAGGACACTATCATGATATGGGTCATGGAACCTTGATAACATCCAAATTTAGACATCTATGCTAAGCATTTATTTATGATTTTGTGTCATTATAGCCTTAATATGCCCAAAATAACCCTACATCCTTATCTTTTAGTAATTTATATCTTTTCATAGATAAATTTGCTCAACTAGCCAAATTTGGGACTTGTAGGCACCAAACCTAAAAAGACATCTATTCTCCAAGATTTCTCCTCAACACATAGTTTTTCCAATAGCTAGACTTCCATCTGTCGTGACCAGTGTGGACTAAGCATCACACTATGTCCACCAACTTGGGAGACGGTGGTCCCGCTAATCGACTAGCAGGCCTAAAAAACGTTTGATATCTTGGACCCTATTTTCGTTGGCCAGTCTTTTATTAGAACACATCCTCGCCAATCAGAAGGTTCATCGACGCGACTCTATTGACCACCAGTATTAGCCCCCTGGTGGGGGTGGGCTTGGGCCATGACACAGCGATCATGACCAAGAAGTATGTCGCAATTGCGACCAAGAAGACAATGCCATGACGGCAGACAAGACTTTGTATTGACTGACACTCGGCACGACTGGACCGAGGCTCGACATGATTAGGATGAGGCCATGACCACGACCGAGGCACATCACCTCGACTGCGGCATGATTGTAACCACATCTCAATCACCTCGACTGCATAATCTACCTCAACAGAGGCATCTACCTCGACTGTAGGGTCTGTTGTGACCGTGACCCTGGCACAACCGTGCCCATATTGGCACGCTCGGGATGAGACCAGGGCCACGACCGAGCAAGTGTCGCGACCATCCTCCGCCTTCATCTATAAATATTCACCCCTCGCGACCTAGAAAGGGGTTTCAAGTTCTAAATTTTGAGAGGCTCCACGTGGTGTTTCCGTACATTCTTGGTTCCCAGAGCATGTGGGAGAGTTCCAAGGTCCGAAAAGGTTGAAGTGCTCATCTTGCATATGTTCCTCTAGTTTGCTTCCATCCACCATCATTTTCCACCACCATTCATCCATAACCTACCATTTTTCACCACCATTCATGCTACTGTTGTGTATCGATGGCTAGACTGGGAGTCAAGATTGGATGGCTCCCCTAGATCCCATAATTGATGGACCTACTGCTTTGCATGGACGTGATGCTTTAGGCCATGGACACATGGAAAGCATGGCAGGACATCTTAACCCTCTCTTCTCTCTCACCCATAGCTTTATAGACCTTCCTACTTCCATGCCAATGAACCCTTGGGACCCCCTTTCTTCTTCCTTATTGTCTAGAGCTCGTTGCCTTTGCATGGTGGAGAAGAAGGAGCCAAGGTAGAAGAAGCTTGGTCGATATACCTTGCATAGTCACCTAAGGTTCAGATCTACCCTCTCTTTGATCTTGTGGATCTTCCTTAGCTTGTTATTGACCTCCTTTCCTTTGTTTTATTTTATGGCCTACCTTCCTCTATCTTCTTCTTGGTCAGAACCATGGTGTTTCAAGGTGGAGCTTCTGCTATAGCTTGAAGAACACCTCTTTCTTGCTTCCTTGCCTAGGGTTTGCTTCCTTGTTGGAGAAGAAGCTAGCCTAGCTGAGTGAAGTGCTCAAGATAGGGTTTTTCCTTCTTTCCTCGATCTACCTTGTTGTTAGAGCTTCATCTTCATCCTAGAGGTGAGTTATATAACTTTCTCCATATTTATTGCTTACTCCTAGCTTGCATGTACATGATCTTGCTCTAAAATGAGTTTTTAGGTAGAAAGATGTTACCTTTGCCTATGGTTTTGGTTTATATGGTGATTCTTGAGTAGTTTATCTTCATGGATGAACCATAAACCTTATACATGAAATATCCTTGGTAGAGGGAGCTATAGATCTTTCTTGCATATCAATGACTATGATTTATGCTCTCCAACGATGGTCACTACTTAAGTTTTTTGAGTTACATTATTTTTCCTTCCTACTTTGTAGCTCGATGATTTGGTTCTTGGTGCTATTTTGATTGACCCTCATGTAAAAATCAATGGCCTTGACTTAGTGAATTTTTTTGGGCTTTCTCTTGTGCACATAATTGATGGTTATGTTTCCCCTCACAAAAGATGGTGTGTCACAAAATGTTTGATGTATACTTCCATCTAGAGGTGCACATCTTCAATACTTCAATATGAGTAGTGGAGGAGGATACTCTCAAAACACTAGATGGAGCTCTATCTCATATCAAATATCCATTGGGAATGGAAAGAAATCCAATATATGTCACACCCAATGGCTACCTCATAGGCACTTCTAGGAAACTCATGTCAGCATGCAAGTGACCATTACAACTAGACAACAAAGTTTTAGGAATCATCAAAGATGTAGTGGTATGATCATTAAAGTTAAACGTTTACTACACTCTTCTCATTTCATAAAACTTTGTTCCTCTAGTATTATCATTTATCTTCGATTGCCCCCTCTAGACTTATTTTTACAACTTTAGGAATGCTTCCTAGCTCCCTTATATTAAGGTAGACAAGCATTGATGCAATGTGTCATCTATTTTTAGATGACTGACAAATTTCATCTAGTTTCATAACTCCTTCTAAAAGTTTCAAGGAAAAGTTTTTCACTTAAACCTCATCATTTTTACTAATACATGAAAACACAACATAAGAACTAGAAATACTAAAAAGGAGTGAGATTGACTCATTTTTAACATTATAGATCAAATGTGTAAGAAGAGTAAAATGATTGAGACTGGTTTTCACACAAGATATTTTATCCTTTTATAAAAACAAAGTTTAAAATGAAAAAGTGTGACGTATGATCGAAGAAAATGAAGTTATTTTAATCTAGCACATAAAGGCACCATATATGTAGTAACCATTGAGTGGCGAGGGGTCAAAACATTGATGACATGGTTAATAAATATATATTCATATAAATTAAACTCAAAGTAAACTTTTAGATGTTGTTTGGGGTCATTAGAGACTTTTACAAAAAAATTCAAGTTTTTGGACCTGGAAATAACTTTCTCCCCTAGTTTCTAGATCTCAACGGTGGTTAGAAAATATAGATAAAATGCGTGTAGAAGTGTGCAATTTGTCATATGACACCGTTCAGTCGTTCACACCTCAATACACGGCTCCAGCGCCCCCAGGCTCCTCCCCACTCGCACGAATCATGCGATAAACCCTCACGTCCGACTCTACCTCCTGCGTCGCCCCTCTTTTGACTTCACATCCTCCACCCCTCTTTGCTCCAGACTTCACGTCCTACAAGGCATCCCTCCCAGTTTTGTGTCCTTCCACCTCCGATTTCGTTTCCTCTGCCCCCTTCCAATTCGGCTCTGCTTCTTCCGAGGGTCATTGAGGGGGCCGCGGGTTCCCCATCGTGAACAACAAACACTACCTCCACGGTGATGTCTTGGATGAGATCTCATCGTTATTCACCATGTGCCTGAATCGGAGGGTAAGTCCGAAACCACCGTTGTCAAAGGTAGCCTAGATTAATGGGCAGATCGAGATGCTCTCTTCTTGATCTGTATGAAGCCTTCTCTTCAGGTATTTTACAGCAACTACTCGCTCCCTATTTCATACAACTCTGAATCGATGGTTTTGGGCTTTTATGCTTTTTTGTGTTACCCTGGCTTCTTTTCGGTGCCTTCTCATGTTAGCTAGCCGCAGAAAATAAAAATTGTGTGCGGAAAACATATCCTGAATGTCTATGCATCTATGTAGATTTCAAAAAGGAGGGGCCAAAGTATCATATCTAGCAGGTGAAATCGTGCCTCTCAATAAGGAGGGGCAAAATGATCCATTGTAGTAGCTGACCCTAATCGATGGAGGGTCATCTTTCAAAGATGGTCTAAGTCGATGCAGGACAAAAGCTTCTAGAGAGTGTGCCTAGGGTCAATTTTATATATGTGGCTGTAACTACAAGGAGTCATCATAAAGTTGAGGGAGTTATGTTATTACAGAGACTTACTAGTAAGTTCCAAGTATCAGTTCCAGTCTTTTTTATCGATACATGTATTAGGGCATCTCTCTAGGATATGAGTTGTATCATTAGACTTGCTTTTTAAGATTTGAATTTGAATCTGATGCTAGTAGGTTGTTTTTACAGTATATGACTGTAAGAGGTAGGCATTGTAACAAACCCCTCTTTCAATCAATTATCATGACACATGATATCGATTATCATGTTTTATTGTCTTCCCACATGAATACCTCCTTGAATAGTTTTCTCTGGATCTCTACTTCCATTTGGTACTTAATCCTTGTTCATTGGTTTTGTTGATTTGATGGCTACATCATGTAACATTTTCAGTAGTTCATAACAGACTTGCTTTCCTAGGAAAGAAAAATAAAAGGAAACATTTTTTTTTAATTGATGTGCTTTTCTAATGACCCATTCTTACTAATTCTCTATTCCGTGGTATTGTCTCGATGACTATTTTATTCAATCTTTTTATAAGTAAGTGATCGGATGGTAGAATTTCTTTCTTGCTATGAAAGGAGAGACAAAATGTGGTTTAGACTTTTAAGGTTTTCTGGCAGTCAGTATGGCTTACTTTTGAGAAAAGTCATGTGATGCGTTCTTTCAATTAATGATCTGGTATGTATTGCTTATTTATTGACCAACATGATTTGTGATCATCGCAACAAGCATCCTGATTGTTTAACTCAAAAATGAAATGACTTGGGATGAGATGTTTCCATCTTAAAACTTGGAGTACATGACTTGTTTTTTAAGTAAGGTTAGTTCTCTATTTTTCTCTTTTGTGCAATAACAATATTATCATGATTCCATACATGTGTTGTAATTTCACTATGCTACTGACATGTTTCTCCTTGTAAAGATTTATTTACAATTCATCTAACAAAGAACTCATCTTGTAGCTTTCTGTATAATTTAATTTTTTCAGAGACAAACTCGCAATATGAAGCACATGAGCATTGTTCTCTTCTTATTATTTACGAGCTAAAAGATGTTCTACTGTATTTTGTATGCAATCATCTTAAAATTCTCATTCTATATATGTATTTTGTAGAATAAAAATTGCTAATGTAACTACCTTTGTATTGCAGATGAAAGCTACTACAATGTTATCCTTATGAAACACTTGAAACTAAATCTCAAAAAACTGTAAGTTGCTGGAATATGACGATTTCATGTCCATCCTTTAACCTGGCGAGTAACAGCCAACAAGGGAGTAGATTTTTAATTCATCGAACTTACCTGTTACATGATGCACGCATGAAGTGCTTTGATGAGTCTTTGTAATTTGTTTGGGGAAAGGTTTTATGTCCTCCCTGAAAAACACTAGAGGGGGGGGGTGAATAGAGTTTTAAAATAATTTTAACAATTTATTGAACTCAAACAACCAATCACAAAATATTGGACAAGGGGACAAGGATTTAGAGTGGTTCCAACTTTAGCAAATACTAAAGTTGTCAGTCCACTACCCGGTTGCTTACCCAACCGGGATTTGGAAAGAATTTAATTTTATTACCTCACAAGGACTTTACATAAAATTACAATTCTCTCCCTAAACCCTTCAAGCAGCCTTCACCTAGAAGTAATCACACCAACCTTGAAGCAGCCTTCACCTAGAAGTAATTGCACCAACCTTGAAGCAGCCTTCCTCCTGAAGTAGCTTCCCGTTGCAATAGCCTTCTTGAAGTAGCTTCCCGTTGTGATATCCTTCTTGAAGTAGCTTGAAGTCCACCTTCTCCTCCGAGAAGAACCTTCTCCAAACGCAGCCTCCAACCCTAGGAGTAGCAAGGAGAATACAAAGAATAAAAGGAACAAGAAGGAAAATGGAAATTACAACTTATCCTTTTAAGCACAAGGCTTGATTTGCCTATATCAAGCGTATTGATCTCCTAACCAATGAGTGTAGAAGTATAAGTACTGTGGAAAGGAGATGCTAGCCTATAGGACACGAAATTAGAGCAATGGGAATGAATAGACAATGTTGGAATTTGCTCTATTGCTCAAAACAGATTGCCAATGAGTATTCAAGCTCAAGTGTAGTACAAGTGTAGCTTAGGTATATTTTAGCGTCCAAAGGCATGTCCTATTTATAGGAATGACCTACAAGTGCTTAAGGACGTTCTAGACACTTTCTAGGGGGTTCTAAGTGCTTAACTAGCCATTAGGTACAAGTTAGTTGCTTTAGCAATGACTAGTTAATTAATTCTGCAGTTACTGTCAGAGTCCATCTCGGTCGACAAATTGTCGACCGAGATACCTACTCGGTCGAAGTTTTGTCGACCGACAGGTTCTCTGGATCAACGTTCATTTGCAACTGCCAACTACCTTGTCAGCTGTGTCTAACGGTTACTTGGGTCTTTCTCGGTCGAGAAGTTTGTTGACCGAGAGTGTCTCGGTCGAGGAGTTTGTCGACCGAGATTAACCCTGTTTCAATCTTTCAATTAAGGCACTAAGTGTGTGTATGAGTGTGCATATGTGACACTATTGAAGGGGATGACCTAACTAAGTGTGGTGTTTAGCTAGGGAAGATCTAACGCTTGATTTACATGAAGTCTAAGTACTTGTACATTATATATTTGTACAAGTTTACAATTGATTACATTTCATGACATTTACAATCATTCAAGCATATAGATTCCCTAGAGCTTTATCATCCACCTTATTCCTGCAACACTCAAGTAGCACGTTAGATCAACAAGAATGAAATGTTTGTCATCATCGAAACAAAGGGATTTATCATAATGTCCAATTTATCCAACAATCTCCCCCTTTTTGAAGATGACAAACATTTCCTAAATTAGAAATAAGGAAATATAAAGCATGTGAGTTTCATACCTGAAGATTACCTTTTGTAGCCATTCTTGTTTTGCAAGTGAGTGCTGGCCAAGATGTTATGAAACTCATTTATATTTTTGATTTTATATTCTTTCTCCCCCTTTGTCATTTCAAAAAGATATCCAAGTTGAATATTTTATATTTCTTCTCCCCCTTAATTTTATACTATGCTCCCCCTTAGATTCTATTAAGAACATGGATTTAATATCATTTTTGTCTAATTTAGCCACAATTTGTTTCTCAATCATTTGCAAAGGATGTTAAGCCTTGAAATGATATGAGATTCCCTTAATCTTATATATTGATTTCTCATCTATCAAGGGATGTTAAGCCCTAAAAGTCAAATGAGAATCCTTTAATAAAAATGTCTCCATCCAAATGCAAGGGATGTTAATCCCAATTTGTTTAGAGAGTGCCTTTAAGCTATATCATTTTTATGAAATTCATAGATGTCTTCATAACCAAGACTAAAAGTACTAAGGTCGTAACAAGCTTCAAATGATGTTTACAATGTTTTTGTAAGCTTCTTAATCAAATAATCAAATTTGTTTTATGAGCTCCCCCTTAATCTTACAATTGAAGCAATTTAAAGCTTCTAAGGTCACATATGATTTTAAATTTTGATTTTGACTTTTATCAAAAGTATACTAAGATTAAGTATAATAAAATGATGTACAAATAAGCATTTTGTCAAGCTTATTTTAGGTCGACCTTGACTTCGACCATAGCGCCCCTTGGCTAAATTTTATTTCAACGAAGAGGCAAAATCTGCAGATTTCACATGTGAAGTATAAATTTTGCAGATAACTTAAAGATATATCAATTAAATTACTTTGAATAAAACCTATTATGAATGATGTCCTTTTTACTATGAGTGCATAAATCAATTCCTATTTCTGTTCATATTAATCATGTGATTCTTCAAGAAAAGACATATATCCTTGAAGGCATGAATGATATCTCAATTTCTTATAGATACCAATTGAGAAATTCTTTATTTTATGTTTTGCAAACCTTAAAGTTCTTTTTCTAAGCAACAAATCACCAATGAATCATTTTTCTTGCCTATGTATCATCAAGGATCCACGCATACAATAATCATTATCTATTTGTTCTGTGTAACATAGCATCATCTTTATGAGCTGAATGATAAAATAGTGAAAGCATATCCATGATGTAATGATAGAACAATAAAATGATAATTCCATGAGATACAGTGATTGTGATCATTTAAACTAAATGTCATAACACATGATTTCCATATAGATAGACCAGGAGATGCTTTAAAAATCATGTAAAACATTATAAAATGGTGATTTCTAAACATGATTTTCAGTTTTTTTCTTATTTAGAGGATCAATTGAAATGATATCATTTATATTCAAAAATGATCTTCAACTTGTTTTGCATGTAAAACAGTCATTAACAGCAAATAGATAGCCACTTGATCAATCAAATTATTCAGCAATTTTACTGCAGACTGAAATCAGTGACCTGTTCGGTCGAAGATTTCTTCGACCGACTGACTGCTCGGTCGAAGATTTCTCGACCGACAAGGTTTCTGTATTATCTTCAGAACTATTTATTGATTCCAAGTAAAATATAGTCTATATTTAATTCAATTATGAAATTTAAAAATCAGTTTTAGTTGAGATAAAACATATGAATATCAAAGTAACATTTAGATCAAATCTCAACTAATCATATTCAAATCTTTAAGTTTTGAGGACCTTAATTGAGATAAATTTTCAAGTTAGAAATTTTAGTTACTTGAATCATTTTGTATCTCTTTATGTTAAGTTGAGATAGACATAAAGATATGCAATTTAAAGTCTTCGGTCATATCTCAACTTAGTCTAATCAATTCAATTTAGGGGTTTTGGAACCCATACCAACTCATCATCCTTTTTCTTGTATGGGCATGAAAAAGAGTAGTGTCCAAGACGTAAGCAATAATGGCAACATATAAAATCAACCTCAAGTCTTTTTCTATGGTTTTGTTCTAGGTTGTTCTTTGGTACAAATGTATTTGTTCCTTTAGGTACATATATAGATTGATGTGCTCGTGTATTTCTCCAACTAGGTTGTTGATAAGATTTCCCCTTAGGCTTGTAACCTAGTCCTCTTCTCCCAATTTGATGATAGGGATTATCTAAGATTTGATCAAGAATGCCATTATTATTTAAACTACTAACGTTTTGTTGTAACTTGGCAATCTCATCCATTCTCTTCTTGATATCTAGTTTTGCTTGATCTAGGTTAGATGACAACGAATTTCTTTCTTTGACAATAGAATCATAATCTAGATGGGTGCATAAGATGGGTTGTTTTTGAAGATCATTCACTTGAGTTTGCAAATTAATCTTTTCTAAAGAAAGTAGATTGCAATTTGCCTCTATAGATTTTATTTTAATATCATGATCTTCAATGATCTTTTTAAGATCTTCATTTTCAGATGTAATAGCAAGAAGCTTAGCATGTAATTCATCATTTGCTTTATTAGATTTCTTTAGTTTCTTCTTGCACTCAACATATTTATTATGTGTCTCTTCAAGACTAGCAACTAGTTCTTCTTTAGATAAATCAAAAAGACTTACCTCTTCTTCTTCTTCACTAGTTGTAGCAATAAGACAATCTTTGTGCTCATCTTCCTTCTTTGATCTTAATGGGCATCTAGTTGTTGTGTGGCTTGTTCCTAAGCACCAATTGCAACATGTTGTAGTTTTGTTCAAGCAGCACCTTTTGTTGTGATTGTAATCACCATTACCCTCCATTCTTCAAGACCTGGTTAGGGTTCCTTGAAGCCTGCTCTGATACCAATTGAAAAACACTAGCGGGGGGGGGGGGTGAATAGAGTTTTAAAATAATTTTAACAATTTATTGAACTCAAACAACCAATCACAAAATATTGGACAAGGGGACAAGGATTTAGAGTGGTTCCAACTTTAGCAAATACTAAAGTTGTCAGTCCACTACCCGGTTGCTTACCCAACCGGGATTTGGAAAGAATTTAATTTTATTACCTCGCAAGGACTTTACATAAAATTACAATTCTCTCCCTAAACCCTTCAAGCAGCCTTCACCTAGAAGTAATCGCACCAACCTTGAAGCAGCCTTCACCTAGAAGTAATTGCACCAACCTTGAAGCAGCCTTCCTCCTGAAGTAGCTTCCCGTTGCAATAGCCTTCTTGAAGTAGCTTCCCGTTGTGATATCCTTCTTGAAGTAGCTTGAAGTCCACCTTCTCCTCCGAGAAGAACCTTCTCCAAACGCAGCCTCCAACCCTAGGAGTAGCAAGGAGAATACAAAGAATAAAAGGAACAAGAAGGAAAATGGAAATTACAACTTATCCTTTTAAGCACAAGGCTTGATTTGCCTATATCAAGCGTATTGATATCCTAACCAATGAGTGTAGAAGTGTAAGTGCTGTGGAAAGGAGATGCTAGCCTATAGGACACGAAATTAGAGCAATGGGAATGAATAGCCAATGTTGGAATTTTCTCTATTGCTCAAAACAGATTGCCAATGAGTATTCAAGCTCAAGTGTAGCACAAGTGTAGCTTAGGTATATTTTAGTGTCCTAAGGCATGTCCTATTTATAGGAATGACCTACAAGTGCTTAAGGACATTCTAGACACTTTCTAGGGGGTTCTAAGTGCTTAACTAGCTGTTAGGTACAAGTTAGTTGCTTTAGCAACGGCTAGTTAATTAATTCTGCAGTTACTGTCAGAGTCCATCTCGGTCGACAAATTGTCGACCGAGATACCTACTCGGTCGACAAATTGTCGACCGAGATACCTACTCGGTCGAAGTTTTCTCGACCGACAGGTTCTCTGGATCAACGTTCATTTGCAACTGCCAACTACCTTGTCAGCTGTGTCTAACGGTTACTTGGGTCTTTCTCGGTCGAGAAGTTTGTCGACCGAGAGTGTCTCGGTCGAGGAGTTTGTCGACCGAGATTGACCCTGTTTCAATCTTTCAATTAAGGCACTAAGTGTGTGTATGAGTGTGCATATGTGACACTATTGAAGGGGATGACCTAACTAAGTGTGGTGTTTAGCTAGGGAAGATCTAACGCTTGATTTACATGAAGTCTAAGTACTTGTACATTATATATTTGTACAAGTTTACAATTGATTACATTTCATGACATTTACAATCATTCAAGCATATAGATACCCTAGAGCTTTGTCATCCACCTTATTCCTGCAACACTCAAGTAGCACGTTAGATCAACAAGAATGAAATGTTTGTCATCATCGAAACAAAGGGATTTATCATAATGTCCAATTTATCCAACAATCTCCCCCTTTTTGAAGATGACAAACATTTCCTAAATATGAAATAAGGAAATATAAAGCATGTGAGTTTCATACCTGAAGATTACCTTTTGTAGCCATTCTTGTTTTGCAAGGGAGTGCTGGCCAAGATGTTATGAAACTCATTTATATTTTTGATTTTATATTCTTTCTCCCCCTTTGTCATTTCAAAAAGATATCCAAGTTGAATATTTTATATTTCTTCTCCCCCTTAATTTTATACTATGCTCCCCCTTAGATTCTATTAAGAACATGGATTTAATATCATTTTTGTCTAATTTAGCCACAATTTGTTTCTCAATCATTTGCAAAGGATGTTAAGCCTTGAAATGATATGAGATTCCCTTAAGCTTATATATTGATTTCTCATCTATCAAGGGATGTTAAGCCCTACAAGTCAAATGAGAATCCTTTAATAAAAATGTCTCCATCCAAATGCAAGGAATGTTAATCCCGATTTGTTTAGAGAGTGCCTTTAAGCTATATCATTTTTATGAAATTCATAGATGTCTTCATAACCAAGAGTAAAAGTACTAAGGTCGTAACAAGCTTCAAATGATGTTTACAATGTTTTTGTAAGCTTCTTAATCAAATAATCAAATTTGTTTTATGAGCTCCCCCTTAATCTTACAATTGAAGCAATTTAAAGCTTCTAAGGTCACATATGATTTTAAATTTTGATTTTGACTTTTATCAAAAGTATACTAAGATTAAGTATAATAAAATGATGTACAAATAAGCATTTTGTCAAGCTTATTTTAGGTCGACCTTGACTTCGACCATAGCGCCCCTTGGCTAAATTTTATTTCAACGAAGAGGCAAAATCTGCAGATTTCACATGTGAAGTATAAATTTTGCAGATAACTTAAAGAGATATCAATTAAATTACTTTGAATAAAACCTATTATGAATGATTTCCTTTTTACTATGAGTGCATAAATCAATTCCTATTTCTGTTCATATTAATCATGTGATTCTTCAAGAAAAGACATATATCCTTGAAGGCATGAATGATATCTCAATTTCTTATAGATACCAATTGAGAAATTCTTTATTTTATGTTTTGCAAACCTTAAAGTTCTTTTTCTAAGCAACAAATCACCAATGAATCATTTTTCTTGCCTATGTATCATCAAGGATCCACGCATACAATAATAATTATCTATTTGTTCTGTGTAACATAGCATCATCTTTATGAGCTGAATGATAAAATAGTGAAAGCATATCCATGATGTAATGATAGAACAATAAAATGATAATTCCATGAGATACAATGATTGTGATCATTTAAACTAAATGTCATAACACATGATTTCTATATAGATAGACCAGGAGATGCTTTAAAAAATCATGTAAAACATAATAAATTAGTGATTTCTAAACATGATTTTCAGTTTTTTTCTTATTTAGAGGATCAATTGAAATGATATCATTTATATTCAAAAATGATCTTCAACTTGTTTTGCATGTAAAACAGTCATTAACAGCAAATAGATAGCCACTTGTTCAATCAAATTATTCAGCAATTTTACTGCAGACTGAAATCAGTGACCTGTTCGGTCGAAGATTTCTTCGACCGACTGACTGCTCGGTCGAAGATTTCTCGACCGACAAGGTTTCTGTATTATCTTCAGAACTATTTATTGATTCTAAGTAAAATATAGTCTATATTTAATTCAATTATGCAATTTAAAAATCAGTTTTAGTTGAGATAAAACATATGAATATCAAAGTAACATTTAGATCAAATCTCAACTAATCATATTCAAATCTTTAAGTTTTGAGGACCTTAATTGAGATAAATTTTCAAGTTAGAAATTTTAGTTACTTGAATCATTTTGTATCTCTTTATGTTAAGTTGAGATAGACATAAAGATATGCAATTTAAAGTCTTCGGTCATATCTCAACTTAGTCTAATCAATTCAATTTAGGGGTTTTGGAACCCATACCAACTCATCATCCTTTTTCTTGTATGGGCATGAAAAAGAGTAGTGTCCAAGACGTATGCAATAATGGCAACATATAGAATCAACCTCAAGTCTTTTTCTATGGTTTTGTTCTAGGTTGTTCTTTGGTACAAATGTATTTGTTCCTTTAGGTACATATATAGATTGATGTGCTCGTGTATTTCTCCAACTAGGTTGTTGATACGATTTCCCCTTAGGCTTGTAACCTAATCCTCTTCTCCCAATTTGATGATAGGGATTATCTAAGATTTGATCAAGAATGCCATTATTATTTAAACTACTAACTTTTTGTTGTAACTTGGCAATCTCATCCATTCTCTTCTTGATATCTAGTTTTGCTTGATCTAGGTTAGATGACAACGAATTTCTTTCTTTGACAATAGAATCATAATCTAGATGGGTGCATAAGATGGGTTGTTTTTGAAGATCATTCACTTGAGTTTGCAAATTAATCTTTTCTAAAGAAAGTAGATTGCAATTTGCCTCTATAGATTTTATCTTAATATCATGATCTTCAATGATCTTTTTAAGATCTTCATTTTCAGATGTAATAGCAAGAAGCTTAGCATGTAATTCATCATTTGCTTTATTAGATTTCTTTAGTTTCTTCTTGCACTCAACATATTTATTATGTGTCTCTTCAAGACTAGCAACTAGTTCTTCTTTAGATAAATCAAAAAGACTTACCTCTTCTTCTTCTTCACTAGTTGTAGCAATAAGACAATCTTTGTGCTCGTCTTCCTTCTTTGATCTCCATGGGCATCTAGTTGTTGTGTGGCTTGTTCCTAAGCACCAATTGCAACATGTTGTAGTTTTGTTCAAGCAGCACCTTTTGTTGTGATTGTAATCACCATTACCCTCCATTCTTCAAGACCTGGTTAGGGTTCCTTGAAGCCTGCTCTAATACCAATTGAAAAACACTAGAGGGGGGTGAATAGAGTTTTAAAATAATTTTAACAATTTATTGAACTCAAACAACCAATCACAAAATATTGGACAAGGGGACAAGGATTTAGAGTGGTTCCAACTTTAGCAAATACTAAAGTTGTCAGTCCACTACCCGGTTGCTTACCCAACCGGGATTTGGAAAGAATTTAATTTTATTACCTCGCAAGGACTTTACATAAAATTACAATTCTCTCACTAAACCCTTCAAGTAGCCTTCACCTAGAAGTAATCGCACCAACCTTGAAGCAGCCTTCACCTAGAAGTAATTGCACCAACCTTGAAGCAGCCTTCCTCCTGAAGTAGCTTCCCGTTGCAATAGCCTTCTTGAAGTAGCTTCCCGTTGCGATATCCTTCTTGAAGTAGCTTGAAGTCCACCTTCTCCTCCGAGAAGAACCTTCTCCAAACGCAGCCTCCAACCCTAGGAGTAGCAAGGAGAATACAAAGAATAAAAGGAACAAGAAGGAAAATGGAAATTACAACTTAACCTTTTAAGCACAAGGCTTGATTTGCCTATATCAAGTGTATTGATCTTCTAACCAATGAGTGTAGAAGTGTAAGTGCTGTGGAAAGGAGATGCTAGCCTATAGGACACGAAATTAGAGCAATGGGAATGAATAGCCAATGTTGGAATTTGCTCTATTGCTCAAAACAGATTGCCAATGAGTATTCAAGCTCAAGTGTAGCACAAGTGTAGCTTAGGTATATTTTAGTGTCCTAAGGCATGTCCTATTTATAGGAATGACCTACAAGTGCTTAAGGACGTTCTAGACACTTTCTAGGGGGTTCTAAGTGCTTAACTAGCCGTTAGGTACAAGTTAGTTGCTTTAGCAACAACTAGTTAATTAATTCTACAATTACTGTCAGAGTCCATCTCGGTCGACAAATTGTCGACCGAGATACCTACTCGGTCGAAGTTTTCTCGACCGACAAGTTCTCTGGATCAACGTTCATTTGCAACTGCCAACTACCTTGTCAGCTGTGTCTAACGGTTACTTGGGTCTTTCTCGGTCGAGAAGTTTGTCGACCGAGAGTGTCTCGGTCGAGGAGTTTGTCGACCGAGATTGACCCTGTTTCAATCTTTCAATTAAGGCACTAAGTGTGTGTATGAGTGTGCATATGTGACACTATTGAAGGGGATGACCTAACTAAGTGTGGTGTTTAGCTAGGGAAGATCTAACGCTTGATTTACATGAAGTCTAAGTACTTGTACATTATATATTTGTACAAGTTTACAATTGATTACATTTCATGACATTTACAATCATTCAAGCATATAGATTCCCTAGAGCTTTGTCATCCACCTTATTCCTGCAACACTCAAGTAGCACGTTAGATCAACAAGAATGAAATGTTTGTCATCATCGAAACAAAAGGATTTATCATAATGTCCAATTTATCCAACACTCCCCTTGTAAATGTGTTGTTTTCAAATCAATAAAGTTTACATTGAGAAAATGCTTGTTCCATGGATAGTTTGGATTGTGCATCGTGGATAAAAATGAATGGTGCATGCTAATTCAAATCAAAAGTTAATAACTCATTTTGAGACATGTTGACGTATTTTATATCACCATATCTAAGTGATGATATCTCCGATCATATTTTCTGGAATAAGTGGTGGTGACAAGCATAAGCTCTTATTCTATAAAATGGCTTGTGGTACTATCTATACAGCAATTAGATGATGTGATGTGCCATCATCTTTTCTGCCAAAGATGTTCGTCGTCAACGTAATCTTTTATATTAGATTATGGTTCAATATGTCACCTAGTGTCACTTGCATGTCTACCTAGAATCAAGAATAGGTGACGTAATTTACCAAAGCCTACGTAGTGCACAGATCACACTAAAAAGATGACAGTCATTTGATCAGTGACTGCCAACCACGTAATCTTTTTTAACAAAGATGACATGCTTAACCATCATATATAAACTGTTTTTTAGTAGTGGATCTCGCCAGCGTAAGGATAGAAAGGCACGAGTACCTTGGACAGAGCTGTTTTCAGGGCTTCCGCCGAGAAGAAACTGGCGTTGTCGTCGCCTGTTTGCTTGTAGCTGTAGAGGTATATGGTCGGCGTGTAGCGTGGTGCACCAATGATGTCGATATTGGACAGAGAAATAGGGTGCGTTGGCGTGGCCTCCGTTGCGGCGACGCGTGCAAAGCTCAAGGTCTTTACAATCGGCTCATTCTCGTTGGCCATTTGGCTGAAGGTTTTCCCCTCTCAGTATCCTGTCTTCTATTTGTTTGCAGCATACACTCGATTAAGCTAATATCTATAATTATAGAAGGAGTGCGGACTTGCCAACCACACAGTCTTTTTGTAGTTTTGTCAAACACGCAGTCATTGTTTATTTAGGTCGCGGGGTTGGATGAATACATCTCCCCCATGTAATTTTTAAAGAACGTTCATCCCCATCTTATATAAAAAATGACAAGTATTCGACAATTTTTCTCATGGTAAAGGCCATAAATTGCGCCTTGACTTTACTAGGTGCAGAAGTAGATATTGTATAAATTTAGGGAATCCAAAAAGAGGTTGGATGATAAAAAGTCAAACATGTTTCAATACAAATAAAACCAAAATATAAATGAGATGATAATTAATTTTAAAAAAGAATATCAACATTAGTCAAAAACATTGTTTTTGGGTGTCTTCTTAAATAACAAATTAATATTAATGACACATGCTTAAAGGTTTGCTTCCATTAAAAGAGAAATTTTATTCAAAATTTAGCCAGTAGTAAGCTCGGTGTTGCAAAATCATAATAAAAATGTGTCCAAGTCATCCAAACCAACCATACCAAGATATGTCAACATGTTTGCTTGATTGTAAGATGGATAGAACACTATAACAACAAGAAACATGACCAATATTCATTCATATTCATAACTCTACATGAGGGGCCATTACTGGAAGGGATGACAATTATAGATTTTCCCTTGAGGCCTTTTGTGAATGGTTTCACTTCTAGGAGACGGTGTGTGGTACTATGAATGTGTGTGCCACAATAGTCACTAGAGGTATCATGGACATTTCAAAACTAGGGAAGTACACATTCACACCTAATACTCACATTCATATATTTGGTAATGTGCATGATTCATGTTATATCCACCACTTTCCTTGCCAAACTATTGATCCATGAAAGTAGATCTTTTGACTCACAACGAAAATGTTAAGAACCCTATATTCTCCTTGGTTATTAACGGATGGTTGTTTAAGTACTTCAACATGTAAGAAAATCACTTCACAATTATACTCAATATTGCATCGTGAGATAACTCTATGTGGTGCCAAGGTGGGATATTTTTAACATTGATGATCTAGTTGAGTATAACTCCACCTCTGTTTTGTACATTTTGTGCAAATGTAGCCGGTCCCAAGCCCGGGTAAAGGAGGATGGTTGGTGGTAGGTTGACAACCAACCATAAAAATGTTATCACTCTTTCTATGACATGTGTTCTTATGAAAATTTTGTTGGATTCATCCCTACCTAGGGACGCGCTGCATTGGTACTAGGGTGTAGTGATAAATATGCAAGGGGTTTTGACACAACAATGTTCAATTGTATTGAAGGACAAATAGGGGTTTTCACATCTTCGACGAGTGTGGGTAAAGAATCTAGTTTGTTGCATGATTGCTCAAATGTAGTAAAAAAATGTGGAACAGTTACCACATCATGGATGGGTGTGGGTAAAGAAGCCAATCCTACCACATCATTGCCCTGATCTAGTGAAAATGTGCAAGAACAACATTTAAGATGAATGTAGGTAAAGAAGCAACTTCAACAAAAAAATATTAGAGTTGGATCTTGAAATATTGTCTCTTTGATAGATAACTCTTTGGAGATAGTGGATACCACGATGAGAAGAAATGTCAATATAGCTTTCTTGAAGGAAACCAAGTGGATAGGGGAACAATGTAGAGAGATTGGAGACACATGATGTTGGTATGTATGCCCTGAGAGACAATCATAGGATGATTGGATTGGGATACATTAAGAATGATTTGATAAATATCAAAGGCAATCTTTCAATTTATTCTGGTTCAATCAGTTATGAGATAATGATAGAACAGAATGAATGTCTAGAGAATGACAATACTCAATGTCATATGTCTTCAGGTTGAGGACCTGAAGAATGAGATCATACGGATGCTAAGAGTTTGTACATTCTTGTTTTGTCCCTAGTCAGATGTCATTGTGGAAGGTTGATAGACAACAATGAAATAATAAGACTAGAGTGTATGTTGGTTGATGACAGAGTCTCATTAATCATGATATGTGATATCAAACCAAGCATATAGATACATACTAGAGAATAGTGTATCGGACAGACCCACTGTGAGAGTGACACATGGAACCATGACATGATAGTCACAGTCATGGTGGTGATTGTGATTCTTAGACCTAAAATCACTACACTTATCACATATCGTTGGGCACACTTTGACATCATCAAACGTGGTCTTGAAATATGGACTGTTATAAAGGTGATGATTGGGTGACTTTGACACATGGGGTTTTGACTGTGAGTGATAGATATGGGATTTGTCCCTCCTGAGGGATTATGATGTCCATGGCCACTTGATAAGCGAGACTGAGAAGGGCATGCACATGCATGTGTGAGTCAATATGTGATATTGATGGCACACATATCTCAGACAGTCTACTTTAGATCAAGGAACATGAATGAACATTAAAAGGATGACAACTCCATGCCTTGAGTTCATTCAGGATATCAGAGACAAAGGAATTATACATTCACTGGAACACCAATCATAGACTGTAAGATTGAAAGTTGTTCTCCAACTTTACTTTTTACTTGGGTGGCACAGATGTGCGACTAAGCACCTCTCTTTGCTTGTGATGTCATAAGCTAGTTATGGACATTCACTACCAACGTGAAATGGGACCTATAGGGCCACACACAAAGGATTTACCTAGAAGAGGAGTTTATTCATGAATGATGTTTGGATTGATTACTAAAGGTGTTTAGGTACTCAATCAAACATTCAATAAATTGACTTGACTCAGAATCATCAAGTTCAAGTGTTGAACTAACTGATTTGAGTGTTGGATTGATTAAGAACTACATTGACTATGTTCTACACAATCAGGACCAGCAACCGACTGGATCACTGGGTGAATCGATCAACTCACGGTCAGTGAGACGGCCGGTTCACTTGGTGAATCGATCAGTTTGACTAGACAAAACAAGCAAGGTTGGGTTGTCCCAATTTGTGAGAAAAGTTTTTCATTTCAGTTGTATAATTCAAATGGGACAAGAATTAATCTTTGGATTAGTAGGAAATAAAAGAGGAAAGTCAATTGGAGGTGAGTCAGGAATGTGAAACGACCGGTTCAACTGGTGAACTGATCGGCCCACACTCCCAACTGACTGGTTCTTTTGTGAAATGATCGGTTCGGCTTCCATAGTGCAATCAGTTCATGGAAATTCCAGACCTTTCTACTCTTACACAGATTGGGAATCCTGACCCTGCCCTCTACTATAAATAGAGGGGTACAGGGGGCTTCCCAAATGACACAACTCAGAACATCAGTTGCTCTGCAAAGTTTTTGTCCTCTCTAGTTGTGGTAACTGAGAGAGCCCAAGCAAGTTCTACCCGTCCAGGGAGGAATAGTGAGGGAAAGACAACTGCAAGACAACAACTAGTTGTGGGAGAGTCTATGAGTGGCTGGTACGCTAACAGAGGGGGAAGACTCTTTATATTATCCTATAGGATAGGATGACTAGAGTTCCTGATGGTCCGTGTGTACTATCTATAGAGGCGGGAGATATCTACAGCTCAGGAGGATGACTATCAACCACAGTCCGGGTCATGACCAGGAGCTACACATACACCGTCAAAGACTAGGTGGTTGAATACCATACTAGCTGTGAGGTATTGTCGCTGAGAAAGCCTTAAGACCAGGTACACCTCGCTAAAACCATCCTTCCTATTTCATAGTCGTTGATGCGATTTGTGGTAATGGTTTTATGGTGAGAGAAAATTTGTGTTTCCGCAACCTTCTCCCTCACCTAAAACCTAACAGTGGTATCAGAGCCACATCAATGTACTGTGTTTTAGGATAATCGATATGATCGGTTTTTGGTTTTACTACCTTTTATTTATTGCATACGATGTGAATATTTAACTGGATAAATGTCAATATCCATTTAATACCACATGATCCCAAACTATATATACATATATGATATGGTATGTATATGCAAACAATATGCGTCGCTCAAAACGGTTTTGATGGTGGATGTGCAATGTGGTTATGACATATAAACCCCTATGTGTGCTTGGTTGGTTGTGGTTGTTTGCTCTAGGTCTGCACACCGATCCCTCTTCTTCTTTTCCTGATGTAACTCGAGATTACTTGAGATTCTATTCTACCTTGGCTTCCCCCGAATGTAACTCAGGGTTTCCCAATGAGATATGTAAAAGTGGGATAGTTTATTTCATGTTACATCGAAGACTAGAGGGTGCCCAAATGAGCGGATGGAGGTGTGAGACGATCGACTGGAGGTGCCAACCGATCGGCTAGTGGACTGAGACGACTGACTGATGGTGTAGTTGGAGGCCTGACGAGGAGCAGACGACCTGACGAACCGACCATCTAGATGAGACAGATGATCGGTTGGAGACAACCGACCGACCGGCCAGGAGGCGATCCAATCAGTCGTGTGATGAGCTGATCAAACCCAGAATGGCCTAAACACATGATCTTCATCAACAACAGGTTGCATGTGATGTAGACCTAGATGACTATAATTCCTTATGGCTCAAGGAATTACAATAGGATGGCCATAATCATCGCTTTATCATTATTGCATGTTTTCAGTTGTGGGATATAGCATGTATATGATATGTACTATATATGTGGTGATTGGATACTTATATGCATATATAAGCATATTAAAACCCCCAACTAAATATTAAGTTTAAGATGCCTTCCAAACGCAGCACACATGAAAAGCTTGATCGACTAAGTGTGGGCATGCCCTAGCATGGTGCACCGTCTATCTCATGGAAGTGTGATGGTGAATATGTGGGTATTCCCTTGTAGGGTGCATATTCATTATGTTGGCATTTGGGTTGGACTTAACAAGGTGACCTTGATCGGATCAAGCACCTTGAGGCATAGAGATGCACATGGTAAGGAGTTGTGCATGGCATCTATAATGAGTTGCATATGATGCAATTAGAAAAGGTTTCCTACCTGAAAGATTCTAGTTGTGGGTGACAGCCCTAGTTGGTCCATGGCTGAGAGGAAATCAGGATCTTGCTCACTAGAAGGTTGTACACTGTAATCTTTTGAATTGACGTTGAGGGATATAAATTTGAATAAAATAGTGGGATCGGTAATTAATTAAAGGCCCAATTATATCGTAAAAATTTTCAAATCAATCAAATTAAGTCAAAAAAAGTTTTGGAATAAAATTGCATATTTCCTTTTGTAGAACAAATGACTGTCAACAATGATCACTTTTCATGGCAATCGGTCCTTGAGAAGGACAAGCTGAATGGGACTAATTTTCACATCTGGTTTAGGACATTGAGAATTCTTCTCACTCAAGAGTGAAATCTCTATGTCCTAGATACACCAGTGCCAGAGGAACCCGCTCCCATCGCACCAAAGGCAGAAATGGATGCTTACAGGAAGCATACTGAAGATGCCATTGATGTGAAGTGCTTGACGTTGTGCTCAATGAATTATGAGTTGTAGAGACAACATGAGAACATGGATGTCATTGATATGGTTCAGCATCTCAAGAACATGTATCAAGACCAAGCATGGCAAGAGAGATATGATGTCTCTAGGGTGCTATTCAAGTGTGTCATGACAGAAGGAGATCCAGTTGGTCCTTACGCACTCAAGATGATTAGGTATGTGGAGAACTTGATAAGACTAGGATTTTTTCTGAGCCAAGAGTTGGCTACTGATGTGATACTGCAATTATTTCTAGAATCTTACAGTCAGTTTGTGATGAACTACAACATGAACAACTTTAACAAATTGTTGACAGAGTTGTTAGGAATGTTGAGGACAACCGAGGCACAAATGAAGAAAGACAAACCCAAATGTGTGATGTTGATCAGCAGAAAGAAGGGTAAGTCTAAAGGCAAGGGAAAGGGAAAAGTAAAGAAGGGTTATGATGCTAGCCAGCAACCCAAGTCATCTTTAGCTCTCAAGGCCAAAGGAGGGGTGAACCAGGGAGGCAAATGTCACCATTGTCATGAGCCAGGACATTGGAGGAGAAATTTCCCTCTCTATCTGGATGAACAAAAGAAGAAAAAGAAGGGGATGGAAGTATCCACCTTAGGTATCATGAAATAAACTTGAAACACTTCTTTAATATGAGGTATATGATACCAAGACATAGATATGACATATATGATATGTAGGATCTGAAAAGAAGTGATGACCTTTGTGAAAGGATAAAAAAGGAGCACTCATCATTGGAGCAAGTGTTGCTGCCATAGATAGGAGTATCTTTTAGTTTATTTCAACCCAAACAACATGTAATAGAGTTATGAACTGCTATTTCATTTTTCCAATAAATAGAAACACTTTATTTCTACATCTTGTAATGAAAAGGATGTCTATCAATAAAGTTGATGTTTCAAAGATATGATCTTTTGTGGAAATGCCTTATTTATCTTGTGGTACTTGGTATGCATAAGATAAAATGATACCTAAAAGTTATTGATAACTTAAACAATTAATTATGATTATCACGAGAAATTCATTTCTGTCTTCCATGTTGATGGATAGGCTAGACTCTTTTAGTTATGAACCATTAAGGGATATGAATATCTTAGTAATGATGACAAGACAATCTTTACTAGATGTAGTGGGAGAATGACTATTCTATTGGGTATAATACATATTGTTGTATATACATACCTATTGGAATAAATGCTAATGCTTCATATGGTATTTAGTGAAATACCAATATGAATATCTTGAAGTGTTCAAGAATATCATAAATGAAGTACAAACTTGGTAAAAGTATTAACTCTTTGATATGATCAATGAATGGAATACTTAAACCAAATGTTTGAGGACCTTGTGAGTAATTATGATAGTGTATCATAGAGAACTCATGATGTCTAAATCAAAGAAGGAATCATACTCTAAAGAGTTAGAGCATGATCATCAAACAACTAACCTTCTAGAATTCTTCTAAAGAACATGCTTTACACTAAATAAAGGAGATTAAGAATCACAAGTGTTATGGGTTCTCAAATTCCTTATGTAACAGATACACCTCATATATCTAGGTTATGAATTGGTCATGTGATGAGCCAATAAGCTATATGATGTTGAGAGACTAGATTTTGAGTTATGGTTTAAGGGCCATAAGATCCAAAATGACTTCCGTGGGAACCAATTAAGGTATGACATTATGATAGTACTTGATTGGGATAAAACCCATAAGTGCAATTGGGTCTTAAGAGTTAACACTAGCATGGATGACATTTAAAGAAAGGATCATGCTTGATGTTGGAACATGAAAGACTATGAAATTTGGCGTGTGGATATTAAAACTGCATTCTTGGAAGGAATAAGATAAGGATGTGTACGTGATACAACCTAAAGGGTTTTATGAATCCAATAATGCAAATGCAGTCTATAAGTTACAAGGGATTAATCAATATGATTGATTAAATACAAGCAACTCAGAACTAGAAGTCTTTACTTTGATTATATAGTCAAAAGGTTTGGTTGATATATAAAAATAAAGAAGAGATCTGTGATTAAAAAGATTTAGTGGGAGCCTATTCACATTCCACATGATGATGGGGAATGAAATGTTCTAATATGGAAACTGGTGTGGAAATACCTTCTTTAAGGGAGGATAGAGAAATGTCCTATGTGGTAGGAATATATATCTATAGAGATATCTCTCAAAAAACTCTTGACCTAGTAAAGAGAGAGCATACATTGGCAATCTGTACTGAAGGGTTCAGTATGCACAGATTCAGTGGGAGAAAACTTGTCCATATTACATGGAGTTAGTATCTCAGATGCCATGTGTCCCTAATTCTTATGAAGAATAGGATCACATAATAAGATAGGGATCTATCATGTATGTAATCATCCCATTATCTTGTATGTATTAGACATGGCAAGAAAATATGCATTTATCAACTTGTATGTATTGGACATGACAATATGATATACTCATCTTGTTAAATCGTGTGACGAGTGGATGTCTGTCTACTTCTAGTGAGGGTCACTGGAATACCATGAAGAACTTGTTTGGTACTTATCAAGTACTAGTTCTATGGTAATATCAGGAAGAGTTGGGTGTAAAGAGTTACACTGATGCAAGCTTCTAAAATGATAGAAAATGATCACAAATATAAAATATAAAAGTGAATATGAGTTGATAAATGGAAATGTTCTGATTTAAAAACCTCTTAATTATAAAAGGGAATGACGAGTATCCTTGTGTTATGAACAATAGATGATACTATATGGATCTAGAAGTTCATAGAAATGAACTTATAGATATTCCAACCATTGATGACAAGTAGTAACACTAGTCAAACAGTGGAGCTGAGTGTTAGGCAAGGAATATTAGATCATGGAGCTGAGTGTTAGGCAAGGAATATCAGATCACATATTACGACAACTCCATCTCATATGATATGTCGTATAATGAAGAGATGTGAGACATGTAATATACCGACTAAAGCAAAGTGTTGCTAACTCACTGCGTTAGCACTGGAGTAGCAGAAACATGTGGGACATGTTTGGAGATCACTAAGAATATGATTCAAAAGGTGATTGGCTCTTAGTGCAAGTGGGAGTCTGTTGGTATGTATGCCCTAAGAGCCAATCATAGGATGATTGGATTGGGATACATTAAGATTGATTTGATAAATATCAAAGGCAAGCTTCTAATTTATTCTAGTTCAATTAGTTATGAGATAATGATAGAATGGAATGAATGTCTAGAGAATGAATGTACTCAATGACGTATGTATTCCAGTTGAGGACCTGAAGAATGAGATCATATGGATGCTAAGAGTTTGTACATTCTTGTTTTGTCCCTAGTTGGATGTCATTATGGAAGGTTGATAGACAATAATGACATAGCAAGACTAGAGTGTGTGTTGGTTGATGATAGAGTCTAATTAATCATGATATGTTACATCAAACCAAGCACATAGATACATGTTAGAGAATAGTGTATCAGACAGACCCATCGTGAGAGTGACACATGGAACCATGGCATGGTAGTCATAGTCAGCTCTCACAGTGATGGTGGTGATTGTGATTCTTAGACCTGAAATCACTACACTCGTCACATGTCGTTGGGTACACTTTGACATCATCAAACACGGTCCTGAAATATGGATTGTTATAAAGGTGATGATTGGGTGACTTTGACACATGGGGGTTTGACTGTGAGTGATAGATATGAGATTTGTCCCTCCTAAGGGAGTATGATGTATGTGGCCATTTGATAAGTGAGACTGAGAAAGGCATGCACATGCACATGTGAGCCAATATGTGATATTTATGGCACACATATCTCAGACAGTTTGATTTGGATTAAGGAACATGAATGAACATTGAAAGGATGAAAGCTCCATGCCTTGAGTTCATTCAGGATATTAGAGACAAAGGAATTATACATTCACCAGAACACCAATCACAACTGTAGCATTGAAAGTTATTCTCCAACTTTCCTTTTCACTTGGGTAGCACTAATGTGTGACTAGGCACCGCTCTTTGCTTGTGATGTCATAAGCTAGTTATGGACATTCACTGCCAATGTGAAATGGGACCTATAGGGTCACACACAAAGGATTTACCTAGAAGAGGAGTTTATCCATGAATGATGTTTTGATTGATTACTAATGGTGTTTAGGTACTCAATCAAACATTCAATCAATTGACTTACTCAGAATCATCAAGTTCAAGTGTTGAACTAACTGATTTGAGTGTCATATTGATTGAGAACTGCATTGACTGTGTTATGCACAATCTGGACCACCAACCGACCGGTTCACTAGGTGAACTGATCGGCTCATGGTCAGTGAGATGAACGGTTCACTTGGTGAATCGATCAGTTCAACTGGACCAAACGAGCAAGGTTGGGTTGTCCCGATTTGTGAGAAAACTTTTTCATTTCACTTGTACAATTCATTTGGGACAAGAATTAATCTTTGGATTAGTAGGAAACGAAAGAGGAAAGTCAATTGGAGGTGAGTCATGAACATGAAAAAACTGGTTCAACTGGTGAACCAATCATCTCACACTCACAACTGACTGGTTTGTTTGTGAAATGACGGCTTCAGATACCGCAGTGCAATCAGTTCATGGAAATTCTGGACCCTTCTACTCCCGCATAGATTGGGAACCCTGACCCTACCCTCTAGTATAAATAGAGGGGTACAGGGGGCTTTCTAGATGACACAAATTGGAAAATCAGTTGCTCTTTAAAGTTGTTGTCCTCTCTGGTTGTGGTACCTGAGAGATCCCAAGCAAGTTCTACCTATCTAGGGAGGAACAGAGATGGAAAGACAACTGTAGGACAACAACTGGTTGTGGGAGAGTGTGTCGGTGACTAGTAAACTGATAGAGGGGGATGACTCCTTCTAGTATCATGTAGGACCGTACGACTAGAGTTATCGATGGTCTATGTGGACTATCTATAGAGGTGGGAGATTTCTACCACTTAGGAGGACGACTGTCAACCACAGTCTGGGTCAGGACCAGGAGTTGCACAGACGTCGTCAAATACGAGGTGCTTAAAGACCATACTAGCTGTGAGGTATTGTCATTTAGCAAGCCTCAGGACCAAGTACACCTCAGTAAAACAATCATTCCTATTTCATAGTCATTGATGTGATCTGTGGTTATGGTTTTGTAGTGAGAGAAATGTTTTATTTCTGTTGCCTTCTCCCTCACCTAAAACCTAACACATGATACAAAATCTGGTATACATGTATTGATAAACATAGATATGGTGTAGGTATTATCATTGATAAGATGCTAAAGGATGCTAATGTCAAGATTATAAGGATGGGTGATAGAATCATAACATCATGGTTTTTGGAGGAAAGAATTTTAACATTATTAGCGCTTATGGCCCCACAAGTTGGCCTTAGTGAGGAGATTAAGAAGGATTTTTGGGATGACATGGATGAATTCATGCAGGGAGGAGAGATGATAAGATCATTATTGGGAGTAATTTAAATGACCGTATGGGGATTAGAAATGTTGGATATGAGAGATTTCATGGTGGTTGTAGATATGGCAATAGAAATGGAAAAGGAGAGAGGATATTAGACTTTGCAGTTGCATATGATTTGATTTTGTCAAATAGTCATTTCAAGAAAAGAGAATCTTGTAAGATTACTTTCAAGAGAGGTAACAATCACATCCAAATTAATTATCTTCTTACAAGGTGAGTGGATCATAAACTATACAAGGATTGTAAAGTACTAAGTTTCCATTGTCTATTATCATTTCTTTCATGAGACTATATAACTGTAGGGTTTTAGGGGAGACAGAGAAGGTAGCGGAAACAAAAATTTTCTCCCCAAACCCATACCGAGGAAACGCGTCAACGTCTATACAATAGGAAAGGATGGTTTGTGGAATCATACCTTGTCCCGAGGCTTGCTCGGCGACAATACCTCGCGCAATGCGCGGTCTTCAACTCCGGTCTTGGACGGCGTCTGTGCAGCTCCTGGTCGCACCGGGACTGATGACTCCTCCTCCTACCAGACTGTCGGATGACAGTTGTCCTCCTGAGTGGCAGTGTCCTCCCGCCTCTGTAGTAGTCCACACGGACCACCTGGAACTCCACTCTCCTTGTCCCACAAGGAAGTGGAAGGAGTCGCACCCTCATGTTGACGTACTAGTCGCCAACACACTCTCCTGCTACCAGTTGCAACTGCAGTTGTCCTTCCCTTGCTGCACCTCCCTTTTGCGGGAAGCACTTGCTCGGGATCTCTCACGGTTACCAAAACCAGAGAGAACGACAACTTCGCAAAGCAACCGGCTTGCATTGAGTTGTCCTTTGAGAAGCCCCCAATACCCCTATATATATAGGTGGGTCATGGGACAGGGTTCTCTGTGCCCGGCAATACGGGACTAAAGCAGGAGTAGAAGGGTTCGAGAATTTTCCACAAAAAGCAACCGGTTCGCAACTTGAAATGATCAGTTCACAACTGAACCGATCGGTTCGGGCATTGAGCCAATTGGTTGGACCTGAGCCGATCATTTGGGGCACTCCAACCGATCGGTTGGTGCCCTGAACCGATCGGTTCATGGTCCTAATCCGGCTCAAAAAGACTTTCCTTGTTTCGTTCTCAATTGGTATCGCATACCAATGTTATTCCCAATCGAATTGGGCAATTTGAAACCAAAGGAAAATTCTTGCCGACATGACTTTCCCAACTGGTCAGTTGCACCAGTTGAGCCGATCGGTTCAACTCTTGAACCGGTCGTTTCAACCTGGCATGAGCCGATCGGCTTGGACACTCCAACCGACCGGTTCAGCACCTCAGCCGACCGGTTCATCACATGAGCCGATCGGTTGGGAGCACAGGTTGGGCAAAATCAGTCAATTGCGATTTCAATCAATCCGATACTCCAATCAATGCGTCCAACACCTTGAACCATATGATATTGAGCTATCGACTGATTGAGTGTTTAATTGAACTACTAAACTCCTTTAGTAATCAATCTAAACGTTGCTTGTGGACAAAACTCCTCTTCCAGGTTAAATCCTATGTGTGTGACCCTGCAGGTCCATTTCACGTTGGCAGTGAAAGTCCATAACACTTATGACTTCACAAGCAAAGAGTGGTGCCTAGTCACACATCAGTGCTACCCAAGTGAAAGTAGAAAGGTGGAGAACAACTTTCATCCTACAATCCGTGAATGGTGTTACAGTGAATGTATAATTCCTTTGTCACTGATATCCCGAATGAACTCAAGGCATGGAACTATCATCATGTCAACGTTCATTCACTTTCTTGATCTCAGAGCAGATTGAAGGAGATATGTATGACATCAATATCACATATTGATTCACACATGCGTGCGCACGCCTATCTCAATCCTACTCATCAAGTGGCCTTGGATATCAAACTCCCTCAGGAGGGACAAATCCCATATCTATCACTCACCCCTCAAAAGCCCCATGTGTCAAAGCCACCTAATCATCACCTTTATAACAACCCGTGTTTCAGGACTGTGTTTGATGATGTCAAAGTGTGCCCAACGACATGTGTTGAGTGTAGTGATTTCAGGTCAAAGAATCACATTCACCACCATCACTATGAGTACTGACTGTGACTACCATCTCATGGTTCCATGTGTCAAACTCACGGTGGGTCGGTCTGGTACCTTGTTCTCTAACAAGTACCTATGTGTTTGGTTTGATATCTCTATATCATGACTAATGAGATTCTGTCATCAACCAACACCACAATCTAGTCTGGTGTGTCATTTCTGTCTATCTACCTTCCACAATGACATCTGACTAGGGACATAACAAGAATGTACAAACTCTTAGCATCTGTATGATCTCATCGTTCAGGTCCTCAACCTGAAAGCATACGTCATTGAGTACTGTCATTCTCTAGACATTCAATCTGTTCTATCACTATCTCATATGACTGAACCAGAAAGAATTGGAAGCTTGCCTTTGATGTTTATCAAATCAATCTCAATGTATCCCACCAATCATCCCATGATTGGCTCTCAGGGCATACATACCAACAGACTCCCACTTGCACTGCGAGCCAATCACTCTTGAATCATATTCATAGTGATATTCAAACATGTCCCACATGTTACTGTGCTCTAGTGCCAACATAGTGAGTAATGGAAACACCTTGCCAAAGTCTGTATAAATTGCATGTCTCACATCTCTTCACTGTACGTCACATATATGAGATGGAGTTGCCGTAATATGCGATCTAGTATTCCTTTGCTAACCTTTAGCCACATTACATGATCAAGGATTCCAGACTTGTCATCAATGAGTGGAATATCTATAAGTTCATCTCATGAACTTCCAGATCCATATAGTATCTACTGCTGTTCTCTAACACATAGATACTCGGCATTTCCTTTTAAATAGTTTTATTGGAACATTTCCAATTATCAACAAACTTTCACTTTTATACATCCTATGTATATTTTGCGATTAATTTTCTGTCCTTTCGGAAGTTTGCATCAATGTAACTCTTTACATCGAACTCTTCCTTATCTCCATAGAACTAGCACTTCACAAGCACTTATCAAGTTCTCATGGTATTCCAGTAACCCTTACTGGAAGCAGACAGACATCCACTCGTCATGTCCCACATACGAGTTATCAGGATGAGCACATCATATTGCCATGTCCTACATACAAGATGATGAATGCATTTTATTCTTGTCATGTCATACATGCAAGACAATGGGATGATTACATACATGATAGATCCATATCTATTCTTAGTGTTCCCATTCTTCATAAGAATTGGACACTTGGCCTTGGGATACTAATATCCATACAACATGGACAAGTTTTCTCCCACTGAATCTGTGCATACTGAACCCTTTTGTATAGATTGCCAATGTATGCTTTCTCTTTCCAGGTCAAGAGATTTTTCGAGAACTATCTCTATAGATCTCTATTCCTATCATATAGGAAACATCTCTATCTTCCTTAAAGATAATTTCCACTTTTGGATTTCCATTCTAGAACAATTCCATTTCACATCAGCATGTGAAATGTGAATACGCTCCCACTAAATCATAGATCCCTTCTTTATCTTTGACATATCAGTCAAACCCTTTGACTATATCATCAAAGTAAAGATCCAATTTTGAGTTGCTTGTACTCAATCAATCACATTGATTAGTCCATTGTAACTTATAGACTTCATTTGCATTAATGGATTCATAAACCTTATAGGCTGTGTCACGTACACATCCTGATTTTGTTCCTCAAAGGAATGCGGTTTTAGTATCCATATGCCAAATGTCCTAGTCATTAAGTTGCAATCAACAAGCATCATCCTTCTCAAAATGTTATCCATGTGTCTTAACACTTAAGACTTATTTGCACTTATGGATATGATCCAATGAGTGCTACCATCAAGGTCATACCTTATGGTTCACACGGATGTCATTTGGGATGTAATGGTTTTATACCATAACTCAAAATATGATTCCTCATATTCATCTAGATAGTTGACTCATCATATGAACAACTCATCACATAGATAATTGAGGTGTATCTGTCAAGAATATAAGAATTCACAACCCTTGTGATTCTTAATTTCCTTTATTAGTGTGGGGTATTCTTTTATTAAGAAGAATTCAGTTATTCGATAATCATTCTCTAACTCCTTACAGTATGATTCCTTCTTGATTTAGACATCACCATGCCTTAATCATGAGTTCACTATGATACATTATCATAATCACTCGTAAGGATCTCAAACATTTGGTTCAAGTGTTCATTCATTGATCTTATCAAGAATTAACAATTTACCAATTTTGTACTTCATCTATGAAAATCATGAACACTTCATGATATTCATATTGGTATTTCTCTAAACACCATTAGAAGTATTAGCATTTGTTCCAATAGGTATGTAAATACATCACATGTATTATACCTAATAGTATAATCATTCTCCCACTACCATTAGTGAAGATTGATTAATCATGTCCAAGATATTCATGTCTCTTACTGGTTCTCTAACCAAAAGAGTCTAGATTATCCATCATATGGAAACTAGAAATGAATTTCTCATGATTGATGCTAATTTGATTGTTTGAGTTATCAATAACTTTAGGTATCATTTTATCTTATGCATACCATGTATCACAAGATAAAAAAGGCATTGCCACAAAGATCATATCTTTAAGATTGAAACATCAACTTTATTAATTGCCATCATTATCATACAATATGCAATAATAAAGTGTTTCTATCTATTGGCAATATATGAAATAGCAGTTCTCAACTCTATTTCGTGCCCTTTAGGCTGAAATAAACTGAAAGATACTCCTATCTATGGCAGCAACACTTGCTCCAATGATGGGTATTTCTTTCTTGGTCCTTTCGAAAAGGCCATCACTTCCTTTTGGATATTGCATATCATATATGACATATCCATATCATATACCTCAGATAAAGAAGCGGTTCATTTCTTGATACCTTAGGTGGAGATCTCCATCCCCTCCTTCATCTTCTTTTGTTCTTCTAGATATAGAGGGCAATCCCTCATACACCCTTTCCCCATGTGCCTTGAGGCTGAAGACGGCTTGGATTGCTGGCTAGCATCAGAACATTTCTTTGCTTTGCCCTTGTCCTTGCCCTTAAGACTTACCTTTCCTTTGATCACATAAAAGATTATGGTTTGTCTTTCTTCATCTTTGCCTCTACTATCCTCAAAATGTCTAACAACTCTGTCAACGCTTGTCAAAGTTGTTCATGTTGTAGCTTATCATGAATTGTATGATTCTCGCAACATTTGCAGTATCATACCAATAGCCAACCCTTGGCTCAGAGGGAATCCTTCTTAGTCAGGTTTTACACATACCCAATCACATTGAGTGTGTGAATCCCTTACTGGATCTCCTTCTGTCATGACATACTAGGATAGTGTCTTAGAGACATCATATGTCTCATGTTGTCTCTGCAACTCACAGTTCAGAGAACACAACATCAAACACTCCTCATCAATGTCTTTCTCAGTATGCTTCCATAAGCATACTTTCAGCCATTGATGTGGTGGGATCGAGTTCATCTGGTTCTGGTATAACTAGGACTTGGAGCTTTCACTTCTTTGAGAACATTTCTCACCATCCTAACCAGTCGTGGAATTATTCCCATTTAATTTGTTGGTCTCAAAGACCGATCGCAAATAAAGTGATTTGTTGATTAACCATTTATTTTAACAAAAAGGAAATATATGCAATTTTAGTCCAAAAACTCATTTTTGACTTGTTTGATTGATTTGAAAAGTTGACGATTAAATTAGGCCTTTAATTAATTATCACTCCCACTATTTTAGTTCAAATTGATAGCCCTCACCATCAATTCGGAAGATTGCAGCGTACAACCTTCTAGTGGGCAAGATCCTGAAATCCTCAAAGTCATGAGTCAGCTTTGGCTGATCGCCCACAACTTAGATCTCTCAGGTAGGCAACTCTTGCCAATTGCATCATATGAAACTCTTGTTGAATGAACATGCACAACACCTTGCCATGAACATTCCTTGCCTCTGGGCTTAGACGCTCTAAGAATCACCAGTTAAGTCTAACCCAAAAGCCGACACGGTAGAACATGCACCCTGCTTTGGCAGAACCTACATGTCTACCCTTCACACTTCCACAAGATAGACGGCGCACCACGCTTTGGCGTAACCTACGCTTGGTCGATCGAGCTTTTCATGTGTGCCGCTAATGGAAGGCATATAAGACTTAATATTTTAATGAGGGATTTGGTTTTTATATACATATACATATCCAATCACCACAATACATAGAATGTATCATATACATGCTATATCCCACATAAAACATGCACAAACGATAAAAAAGCGATGATTATGGCCATCCTAATGTGATTCCTCGAGCCAAGAGGAATCACGGTCATCTAGGTCTACATCACATGCAACCTGTACAAGATGAACATCTGTGCCTTGCCATCCGAGTTGATCAACTCATCACATGAATGATCTGTACTCTCCAGCCGGTCGTCTGGGTGCCACCAGCCGATCGGTTGGCTCCTCCAACCGATCGGTTCGCCTGGTCATCGTGCATCTCGTCATGTCTGCCACCCACTCGTCTCGCTCCTCGAACCGGTCATCAACCGATCGGTTCACTCCTTGAACCGAACGTTTGGAACGTCAACCGATCGGCTCACTCCTTGAACTGATCGTTTCAGTTGTCGTCTTGATGTTCGTCGGTCTTTGACATAAAAGGAAATAAAAAAATCTATCCTATTTATTACATTTCTTTAAAAGGGAAACCCCGAGTTACATTCGGGGGGAGCAAAGGTAGGAAAGAATCTCGAATTATTTCAAGTTACATCAGGAATAGGAGAAAGGGAAGATCGGTGCGCAGACCGAGATGCAAGAAACCACAAACAACCACACACAGATAGGGGTTTATAGGCCATAATCATGCTACACACATCCACCACAAAACTCGTTTAAGGGCGACGCGTATCAAGTGCATTAATAATACATATCATATATGTAATTTGGGATTTGTGGATTTAGGATTGGACATGCATAAAGCCAATATTATTTGCATCGTATGCAATAAATAAAGGCGACAAACCAAAATCGATCATATCGATATTCCTAAAATATAGAGCAGTTGACGTGACTCTGATACCACTGTAGGGTTTTAGGGGAGACAGAGAAGGCAGCGGAAACAAAAATTTTCTCCCCAAACCCATACCGAGGAAACGCGTCAACGTCTATACAATAGGAAATGATGGTTTGTGGAATCATACCTTGTCCCGAGGCTTGCTCGGAGACAATACCGCGCGCAATGCGCGGTCTTCAACTCCGGTCTTGGACGGCGTCTGTACAGCTCCTGGTCGCACCGGGACTGACGACTCCTCCTCCTACTGGACTGTCAGATGACAGTTGTCCTCCTCAGCGGCACTGTCCTCCCGCCTCTGTAGTAGTCCACACGGACCACCTGGAACTCCACTCTCCGTGTCCGACAAGAAAGTGGAAGGAGTCGCACCCTCCTGTTGACGTACTAGTCGCCAACACACTCTCCTGCTACCAGTTGCAACTGCAGTTGTCCTTCCCTTGCTGCACCTCCCTTTTGCGGGAAGCACTTGATCGGGATCTCTCACGGTTACCAAAACCAGAGAGAATGACAACTTCGCAAAGCAACCGGCTTGCATTGAGTTGTCCTTTGAGAAGCCCCCAATACCCCTATATATATAGGCGGGTCATGGGACAGGGTTCTCTGTGCCCGGCAATACGGGACTAAAGCAGGAGTAGAAGGGTTCGAGAATTTTCCACAAAAAGCAACCGGTTCACAACTTGAAATGATCGGTTCACAACTGAATCGATCGGTTCGGCCATTGAGCCGATCGGTTGGACCTGAGCCGATCATTTGGGGCACTCCAACTGATCGGTTGGTGCCCTGAACCAATCGGTTCATGGTCCTAATCCGGCTCAAAAAGACTTTCCTTGTTTCGTTCTCAATTGGTATCGCATACCAATGTTATTCCCAATCAAATTGGGCAATTTGAAACCAAAGGAAAATTCTTGCCGACATGACTTTCCCAACTGGTCGGTTGCACCAGTTGAGCCGATCAGTTCAACTCTTTAACCGGTCGTTTCAACCTGGCATGAGCCGATCGGCCTGGACACTCCAGCCGACCGGTTCAGCACCTCAGTCGACCGGTTCATCACATGAGCCGATCGGTTGGGAGCACAGGTTGGGCAAAATCAGTCAATTGCGATTTCAATCAATCCGATACTCCAATCAATGCGTTCAACACCTTGAACCATATGATATTGAGCTATCGACTGATTGAGTGTTTAATTGAACTACTAAACTCCTTTAGTAATCAATCTAAACGTTGCTTGTGGACAAAACTCCTCTTCCAGGTTAAATCCTATGTGTGTGACCCTGCAGGTCCATTTCACGTTGGCAGTGAAAGTCCATAACACTTATGACTTCACAAGCAAAGAGCGGTGCCTAGTCACACATCAGTGCTACCCAAGTGAAAGTAGAAAGTTGGAGAACAACTTTCATCCTACAATCCGTGAATGGTGTTACAGTGAATGTATAATTCCTTTGTCACTGATATCCCGAATGAACTCAAGGCATGGAACTGTCATCCTGTCAACGTTCATTCACTTTCTTGATCTCAGAGCAGATTGAAGGAGATATGTATGACATCAATATCACATACTAATTCACACATGCCTGCGCACACCTATCTCAATCCTACTCATCAAGTGGCCTTGGATATCAAACTCCCTCAGGAGGGACAAATCCCATATCTATCACTCACCCCTCAAAAGCCCCATGTGTCAAAGCCACCCAATCATCACCTTTATAACAACCCATGTTTCAGGACTGCGTTTGATGATGTCAAAGTGTGCCCAACGACATGTGTTGAGTGTAGTGATTTCAGGTCAAAGAATCACATTCACCACCATCACTGTGAGTACTGACTGTGACTACCATCTCATCGTTCCATTTGTCAAACTCACGGTGGGTCTGTCCGGTACCTTGTTCTCTAACAAGTACCTATGTGTTTGGTTTGATATCTCTATATCATGACTAATGAGATTCTGTCATCAACCAACACCACAATATAGTCTTGTGTGTCATTGCTGTCTATCTACCTTCCACAATGACATCTGACTAGGGACATAACACGAATGTACAAACTCTTAGCATCCGTATGATCTCATCGTTCAGGTCCACAACCTGAAAGCATACGTCATTGAGTACTGTCATTCTCTAGACATTCAATCTGTTCTATCACTATCTCATATGACTGAACCAGAAAGAATTGGAAGCTTGCCTTTGATGTTTATCAAATCAATCTTAATGTATCCCACCAATCATCCCATGATTGGCTCTCAGGGCATACATACCAACAATAACATCTTGTTACCTTTCACTAGGCAACAACTACTCTAATGGCTCACAAAGTCCATTACACATCTTGTCACCTCTCGATAGGCAACAACTACTCTCATGGCTCACAAGGCCATTAAACATCTTGTAACCTCTCACTAGGCAACAACTATTCTCATGGCTCACAAGGCCATTAAACATCTTGTCACCTCTCACTAGGAAACAACTATTCTCATGGCTCACAAGGCCATTAAACATCTTTTCACCTCTCACTAGGCAACAACTATTCTCATCATTTATCATTAAATGATTATCAACACAAGGTATGAGTTTTCTCTTTCATCCTTACCAGAGTATAAATACATCATATTTATTAACTTAGCTTAACCCTTTCTCAAGGTATGTTAGCCTACACTTATTAAAGTGTATTAGGCTCATTACATCTCAATGTAACAATTGACATGGCCCATTTCATGTGTTATTCATCCAAGTATACTGGATTTGGGGTACATCAAGGTGTATCAAGTTTGAGGTACTGGATGTGATATCTATCATGTCTTGATGCATCACTTCCCTCATCACTTTTGACTTACTAAAGTTCATCAGCTTATCTTATATTAGGATATTTCCCATCCTAATACTTTATGCACTTGTTCATCACATCATCATGTAATTCATTGGTCATAAATCACTTATTTGAATTATTCAACCATTAATAATAATATGGACTCATCTCAAGTTTAAACATTATTGATATACGATTATCCATTATCAACCACTTTAGGTATTTCACCTACGAATATATTATTCACTACTCCATTCTTTGGAATAGGGGTCCCCTCTTTATCAATTAGGGTTTTACATAACCTTACCCTATATTAGGGTTTCACATAACATCACCCTATATTAGGGTATCACATGACATCACCCTATATTAGGGTTTCACATGAAATTACCCTATATTGGGGTTTCTCATAACATCACCCTATATTAGGGTTTCACATGACATCACCCTATATTGGGGCTTCACATGACATCACCCTATATTAGGGTTTCACATGACATCACCCTATATTGGGGCTTCTCATAACATCACCCTATATTAGGGTTTCACATAACATCACCCTATATTAGGGTTTCACATAACATCACCCTATATTAGGGTTTCACACATCATTATCTTGAATTAAGGTTCCTTATAACTTTTCCCAAATTTAGGGTTTCATGTAACCTTACCCGAAATTAGGGTTTCATGAAGCATCCTCTTAAATTAGAGTTTTTCATTATATTACCCTGAATTGGGATTTCTCATATCATCACCCCAGATTAGGGTTACACCATTACCCTAGATTAGGGTTTCACTAGCATTGCCCTAAATTAGGGTTAGAACTCATCAACCTTCTCAATTAGGGTTTCATTATCTCATCCTCATGGATCAAACCCTAATTACATATTTTATTCATATTGAAAGTATTGAGGATTAATCACTACATGATTATTACTCATGTATAAGTTCCTCTCTCTCTCATCCTCTCTAGGAGGTTAATTATTCCAACTTGATTGGATTAGATCAACTTGAAAGAAGGGTTAGCATAGTGTATTGAGATATTGCCTCCAAAAGCATCAAAGGTTAACCTCTCTAAGGGTACTAAACACCCTAGTACCTTAAAGGTACAACCATTGTAATTACCTTTAATAAACATCATTAACAATCATGGGGTTAATTGATCTTTCATCACATTAGGTCTTCAACCAGTTTTGGTTGCATTGAACCTCCAATCAGTCTTGAGGTGCTTGACCTCTAAACGGTCTTGAAGCTACTAGACTTTCAAATGGTCTTGAAGACTGTTAGACCTTAAACGGTCTTGGTCCCAAAACCTTCAATCGGTCTTAAGACTGTTAGACCATCAAACGGTCTTGATCTCAAAGTCCCTAAATGGTTTGGGACCATTTGAATTAAATATAATTAACCCCAAACGGTTTGAAACCGTTTAGACCTCTAAACGGTCAACTCCTCTAAATGGTCAACATACCCAAATGGTTTTGAAGTTTAATTTACCCATTCGATCTTAAGATCCATTACCCATTCAGTTTTGAACTCAATTACCCATTCGATCTTGAGGTAAATTACCCATTCGGTTTTGAGGTAAATTGCCCATTCGATTTTGAGGTAAATTTCCCATTCAGTTTTTAGGTAAATTACCCATTTGGTTTTGAGTTCAATTATCCATTCGGTCTTGTGCTCAATTGTCCATTCAGTTTTGAAACTGAATCAACTCAATCAGTTTTGAAACCGAATTAGCTCAACCGGTTTTGAAAACTATTTTCCCATTCCTTTGTTGAGGTGTGTGTTTAAGATGACATCATCATATTCAAGCTTCAAACCTTAAAAATCAGTTGTGATTATTATGGTGATTTCAACAACTAATCAAAAGGAAATCGAGAAAGAAGAAAGGTTCAACACATGATGAATAAATTGCAAGCAATAATGACATTTAAGGGTTCAAGTTATATAGCCCGCCTTCAAAATTGAAACCAGGCTTCAAGATTCACATCCTCAATGGTGAAGGAAGCTTTTTCAACTATCCAAGGTCCGTTCTCAAGTCTTTGGGTAAAATGAAAGGCTAAGGTTGAAGAATGAAGAAAAGAAGAAATTAAGCATTGAATTTCGATTTCCACCATGAAATCAAGGTTGGAGATGAATATGGAGCTTACATACAGGTTGGGTCATGTCCTCCTATTTCTCCTAAGCTCCTTTGTGTACGGCCAAAGCAAGGAAAGAAAAAGGGATCGAAAAAGCCTTTCATGTGGGTTGAAAATGGAATTTATATAATGGAATTTCAATGAGAGAGAAAGTGATAAACAATTCCTTCAACTCCCAAAATTGGTGCCACATACCCCCTTACATACCTTTCATACGAAGCCATCTCCCCCACCTTGTAATTCCTCTTCATTATCCATGAATTAAAAGAAGACAAATTAAGCACCTTAATCAATATAATAATAATATCCAAAATTGAGTGGATATTACTTTTTCTTTAACTAATGTGAGTGGGCTCTCCACTCACTTTAGATATTTCGTGGCCTTTTCAAGGCACAAGGACGTCCATACTTATACAAATCCAACCATCTCATTTTTGGTTGAAGGGCACTTCCATTAATATATTTATTTTTGCATTAATTTGAATTAGGGTTTCAATTATTCTTAAATCTTGATTATTTTAATATCAAGATTCTATCTCCTCCAAAGAGATTCAAATGAGATGCCCCTCTGATTTTCTTGTCTCTAATTGATACCAAGAAACATGAGGGACTTTCTAGAAGTGGTATTTTGCATATTGAGCCCTAGGTTTTGGGTAATTTGCACATTACACCTAAACTAGGTTTTAATGTACAAACATTGCTTAATAAGCTCTTTCTTGGTGCTCCGGCTTGTGGAAGCCATAACTCAGCACCATTATCATTCTTATGATGCTATAAAACTTGAGGAACATTTTATCATGTAACATTTGCAAGTTAACCCCTGAACTTGGGTAATTTGCACTTTAGTCCAAAACAAGCAAATATTATTTCAACATTATTCAAATAACATTTAATCAGGACCAAACTTGGAACATAAGTGTGTCACATGATAACAAAACACCTTATAAGATTATATTAAAGTCCTAAGCAACTCATTTAGCCAAAACAAATAGGGTTACCTCATAACCCAGGTCAGGGATGTTACAAGTTATAAACCCCTAACAAGGATTTCATCCCCGAAATCCTAGGTAAAGGAAGACAAATATTTTTCATTAATCATATCATCAAGTCTCCACATAACATATTAATGTCATGGAGATTCCATAGAACTTTGATCAACACAAAGTCCTTCCATACAAGGTTATCATAGAACTTGTCACACAAGACACATACTCTACCGTTTCTTTTCATTATTGACTATAGAGTCAACTTTGTGTTAGGTAACACTTTTCCTAGTCAGAGATACATTATACATACCTCATTTAATTTAGCATTTCACTTTAAAGATAAGTCTAGTGTTACATTTTGTCACCCACTTGTGACTACAAGTCTCTTCATGCATCTGGTGTATCATCCAAACTATTGATACAACACTAAATGTTCTTACTTCTTGTACCAACTATCTTATTAGTTGTACATATTCTTTTCATAAGGGAAGGTTACCTATCAATTAAGAACTTATCTTAAACATATCTTAAAGAATTATTTTTTTATCTTAATAAGCTTTTCCCATAATGATTTTACAATTGTTCCTTTGACTCATACATCTTTGCCAATGTCATGTTTATGCGGGGCATAAACCCCTAACATATGGTATTCATACTACAGTATGTAACTGGACAAATTTCAAAGTTGGCCCTTCTAGGTAACCAAACATTACTTCTATGAAGAGTCATATTCCCATTTTCTCATATCATTGAAAGTTCTTGGATACTAGGATTCTTTACCTTGGTATCCATTATATGTGCCAAAAACACATCACAACATCATCATGATTACTAGATTTGGGTATTCAAACCCTCAGTCCATCATTGAACATTGTTATCTCTCATTAGGTAACGGTTACCTCTAGGTCCTCAGACCAAGGTATACATTATACTATACATCTTCTTTTGTTTATAAATTTATTTATGATTTAACTCAGATCCCTTCGTATATCAATTAGAATGTGGTAGAAATATCCTTGCCACATCTTCTACCTCATTATACTCTTCAGATTGTCTCAAAATGACTACTTGATCAGAGTAATCAGAAAGATAGCAATCTAAGAGTGGCATACTTACCTTATCTTCAATAGATGAATACCTGGCCAGGGTATTCAAGAACTGAAGTTAGGTAGTATGTATTGTTTTTTTATATTATGTTTCGTCTCTTTATGTTTTACCACTTGGTATCTTAAATTCTCTATGGGTGTTTCTATTACATCTCTTCCTTTCATCATGAAGAGAGAAATTTCAAAACTTATAAGAGAATATTAGACTGAATATAAGTTCTCATCCTTCTTATATCTTCCTCATGTCCTCATAAGATTAATTAAAGGAAGCTCAAAAACAACTACCTTTCTTATAATTAGTAGGCAGAGAGTAGAAAAAGAAAGATGATTCAGAATGAAAAGTTCTATCTTGACATATTACCTCTAACAAGTTATCTAGTATCTTATTTTACTCAATACATGGAGTCAGTTGTCATCTACTATTTCCTTTGTCCTCCACTACCAGATGTAGATGGACCAAACTGTGACACTTGTCTTCGTCCTTGGCCTTCTGCTACACTAAACTGGGGTCTTTGTGGGTTTTGTAGGTTATGCCTTGACTGTTGAGTCACCACATTATTTCTTCTTGGACACTGCTGCCTAAAATGTCCTATCTGTCCACATTTATGGCAAGTTTGTCCCTCACTTGATGACCACTGCATTGATGTACTATATTGTGGTTGAACCGGTGTTACCAAAAACTTTGTTTGTTTAGTACCACCAATCAACTGTTCCTGTGACTGTGTAGACCTCCTTTTGAGGTTTGCCTCATGTTTCTTTGTCACAGACCTTTCTATCCTCCGAATTGACACCACAAATGTGGCAAACTTCTCTCTACTTTCTAATGCAGTTGCTGAGATAGACACCTCATCATTCAGTCCTTTCTCAAAATGTTGAATCTTCTCCTGCTCAGTAGCAGCCATTTGAGTACAAAACCATAAAAGTTCCATAAACCTAGCCTCATATTCATTTATTGACATGGTTCCCTGCCAAACCTTCTCAAACTGTGAGATCTTTTCATCTAAGTATGTTCTTAGAAAATACTTATTGACGAATTCTTGACGAAATTCCTCCCAACCTACCTCTTCATCATTCCTTTTTACTTCTTCTATGGCCCACCAATGGCCAAGACTACCCTTCAAAAGGTATACAACATGTTTGACATTGTCAACATCTGGATTACTAAGGATCTTAAAAGCCTTTTCTAACTCAGTGAGCCATAGATCAACATCTGCTAGGTTAGTTGTCCCAGCATATTCTATAGCTCCTACACGACATAGTTGTTCAAAAGTCTTACTAGACCCATGTCCCTCAATGGGAGTTGGTACCCTAGGTGCTGGTGTGGGCATCCGGTCTGCCATATACCTCATTGTGGTCATGAATTCCCTAAATAGAGCATGAATATTTGGGTTTTCTATCATAACTTCATCAAAATGGGGATTCTCAGGCACTGATTCCTCTCTTGCCTGATCCCTTGCACCTCTTACTTGTGCACCAACATTGCTTTCAGCAACGTGATCCTCATGTTCTCCAGACATCTTTAAGATATCTCCCTTCTTCTGCATAAGCAGAAGTCACTATAAGATATACTGGAGGACACTAGAACAGACTCAACACCTTAGTCCTATGTCTCTTTAGACTCAGTGAACCTAGAGCTCTGATACCACTAACTATTGCACACCGTTCGAACAAATCGTCATTAACTAAGTGGAAGCGATCATTAACATCATATTAAAAAAAATCACTAAAAATTAAAACCTTTTGCAAAGAGATCCAATTCCAGGAAACTCTTATCAATAAGAACCAAAGTATTACATATACATTTGGGTCCACAAGTACATACCATGTACCATATCTTCTCGAGGATTACATACATCAATTGCTCTGTTAAGTCTACACATGAGAAACACAAAACCTTGAGGCATTCAAGCCAAGATCTCAAATTGATTATAAAAACACTAAGTACTGACTCCTAGGACCTAAGAGTATAGATACGACACATAGGACTCATATCTACAAGACATGACAGTCAATATCTCCACCTGAGATGTTACTGTTGTCCTTTATGTTGTTGTCCTTTTTCCATCAGTATGATTTCTACCTCTTCGTCCGCGTCCACCTAAAAATGTTGGATCCCATGAGGGTGAGACAATTGAAATTGTCCCAGCGAGAGATATAACTCTCCACCAAAAACATTATTATTCAGATAAACATTATAAAACTTAGCAGAGGATAAGCAGTTTAGAACATTCTCATATTTTAAAGCATTGCAACTATCTATGATAGAGCAGTAAATCATTTATTCACTTTATAAGGAATATGAAGAACATGTATATCATTTATCCATCTTACTATATCAACATCTCAAGCTTATCCTGGGATACTCATTATCATGGGATGTCATCCATGAATCATTCTCATTTCTGTCTGTTGACCTTAGCCAATCTGTTAGCCAGATATTGAATTGTACCAGTCATGTGAGTATACATCATCATATTCTGTCCAGGCATTGGACTATGCCAATCCTATGCAAACATTCTATCCATTGGACTATGCCAATCATGTACAACCATTACAGGCATTAGACTATACCAATCTTGTGCAAACATTCCAGGCATTGGACTATGCCAATCCTGTGCAACCATTCCAGGCATTGGACTATACCAATCATGTGCAAACATTCCAGGCATTGGACTATGCCAATCTTGTGCAACCATTCCATGCATTGGACTATACCAATCATGTGCAATTATTCCAGGTATTGGGTTATGACCAATCCTGTGCAATTATTCCAGGTATTGGGTTATGACCAATCCGGTGCAATTATTCTAGGTATTGGGTTATGACCAATCATGTGCAATTATTCTAGGTATTGGGTTATGCCCAATCCTGTGCAATTATTCTAGGTATTGGGTTATGCCCAATCATGTGTAATTATTCCAGGTATTGGGTTATGACCAATCATGTGCAATTATTCCAGGTATTGGGTTATGACCAATCATGTGCAATTATTCCAGGTATTGGGTTATGACCAATCATGTGCAATTATTCCATGTATTGGGTTATGACCAATCCTGTGCAATTATTCCAGGTATTGGGTTATTACCAATCCTGTGCAAACATCACTGCATACCACATCACCTTTACTAGATATTAAACCTTATCCAAGCCATCATACTTATTCACATCCTTTATGTAATTCAATTATTCCTCATATCTCCCTTAAGCTTATTCAAAAACACTATATCCCTCATTTGTCTATAAACCTGAAGCATGTATGACAAAGATTTCATTATTATTATTGTATCCATTAGTTATTATTATTATGTTACTAAGTTTCCATTGTCTATTATCATTTCTTTCATGAGACTTTATAACATATTGTTACATTTCACTAGGCAACAACTACTCTCATGGCTCACAAGGTCCATTACACATCTTGTCATCTCTCACTAGGCAACAACTACTCTCATGGCTAACAAGGCCATTAAACATCTTGTCACCTCTCACTAGGAAACAACTATTCTCATGACTCACAAGGCCATTAAACATCTTGTCACCTCTCACTAGGCAACAACTATTCTCATCATTTATCATTAAATGATTATCAACACAAGGTATGAGTTTTCTCTCTCATCCTTACTAGAGTATAAATACATCATATTTTATTAACTTGGCTTAACCCTTTCTCAAGGTATGTTAGCCCACACTTATTAAAGTGTATTAGGCTCATTACATATCAATGTAACAATTGACATGGTCCATTTCATGTGTTATTCATCCAAGTATACTGGATTTAGGGTACATCAAGGCGTATCAACTTTGAGGTACTGGATGTGATATCTATCATATCTTGATGTATCACTTCCCTCATCACTTTTGACTTACTTAAGTTCATCAGCTTATCTTATATTAGGATATTTCCCATCCTAATACTTTATGCACTTGTTCATCACATCATCATGTAATGTATTGGTTATAAATCACTTATTTGAATTATTCAACCATTAACAACAATATGGACTCATCTCGAGTTAAAACATTATTGATATAATATTATCCATTATCAACCACTTTAGGTATTTCACCTACCAATATATTATTCACTACTCCATTCTTAGGAATAGGGTTCCCCTCTTTATCAATTAGGGTTTTACATAACCTTACCTTATATTAGGGTTTCACATAACATCACCCTATACTAGGGTTTCACATGACATCACCCTATATTAGGATTTCACATGACATTACCCTATATTGGGGTTTCTCATAACATCACCCTATATTAGGGTTTCACATGACATCACCCTATATTGGGGCTTCACATGACATCACCCTATATTAGGGTTTCGCATGACATCACCCTATATTGGGGCTTCTCATAACATCACCCTATATTAGGGTTTCACATAACATCACCCTATATTAGGGTTTCACATAACATCACCCTATATTAGGGTTTCACACATCATTATCTTGAATTAAGGTTCCTTATAACTTTTCCCAAATTTAGGGTTTCATGTAACCTTACCTGAAATTAGGGTTTCATGAAGCATCCTCTTAAATTAGGGTTTTTCATTATATTACCCTGAATTGGGATTTCTCATATCATCACCCCAGATTAGGGTTACACCATTACCCTAGATTAGGGTTTCACTAGCATTGCCCTAAATTAGGGTTAGAACTCATCAACCTTCTCAATTAGGGTTTCATGATCTCATCCTCATGGATCAAACCCTAATTACATATTTTATTCATATTGATAATATTAAGGATGAATCACTACATGATTATTACTCATGTATAAGTTCCTCTCTCTCTCTCATGCTCTCTAGGAGGTTGATTATTCCAACTTGATTGGATTAGATCAACTTGAAAGAAGGGTTAGCATAGTATATTGAGATATTTCCTCCATAAGCATCAAAGGTTAACCTCTCTAAGGGTAATAAACACCCTAGTACCTTAAAGGTACAACCATTGTAATTACCTTTAATAAACATCATTAACAATCACGGGGTTAATTGATCTTTCATCACATTAGGTCTTCAACCGGTTTTGGTTGCATTGAACCTCCAATCGGTCATGAGGTGCTTGACCTCTAAATGGTCTTGAAGCTACTAGACTTTCAAACGGTCTTGAAGACCGCCAGACCTTAAACGGTCTTGGTGCCAAAACCTTCAATCGGTCTTAAGACCGTTAGACCATCAAACGGTCTTGATCTCAAAGTCCCTAAATGGTTTGAGACCATTTGAATTAAATATAATTAACCCCAAATGGTTTGAAACCATTTTTACCTCCAAATGGTCAACTCCTCCAAATGGTCAACATACCCAAATTGTTTTGAAGTTTAATTTACCCATTCGATCTTGAGACCCATTACCCATTCAGTTTTGAACTCAATTACCCATTCGATGTTGAGGTAAATTACCCATTCAGTTTTGAGGTAAATTGCCCATTTGGTTTTGAGGTAAATTACCCATTCAGTTTTGAGGTAAATTAACCATTCAGTTTTGAGTTCAATTATCCATTCGGTCTTGTGCTCAATTATCCATACAGTTTTGAAACCAAATCAACTCAATCAGTTTTGAAACCGAATTAGCCTAATCAGTTTTGAAAGCCGTTTGCCCATTCCTTTGTTGAGGTGTGTGTTTAATATGACATCATCATCTTCAAGCTTCAAACCTTTGAAATCAGTTGTGATTCTTATGGTGATTTCAACAACTAATCAAAAGGAAATCGAGAAAGAAGAAAGGTTCAACACATGATGAATAAATTGCAAGCAATAATGACATTTAAGGGTTCAAGTTATATAACTGATGCGATGATTTTGAGTCGCATTTAGAGACCTATTTCATATGTGTTTTGTGCCTTAATTACTCATTTTCATGGATATTATTGCATAATTCACTTTATTTGGTCTTTGCCATCATTTTGTATCAAATCCCCTTTGTTTTACTATTTTGAGCATTATTTATCATCTTATTATAAATTCTGTGGATTTACTTGGGCTTGTTGTGAAATTTCAGGAAAAACAAGTATTTGCTTCCGTCGATACCATCGACCAAGTCACAGGTTGTCAGCCGAGAAGAGCAATACAGTGTCGATACCATCGACACCTACGTCGATGGTATCGAGATCCCTTCAAGTTGCTGGCGAGGAAACTGTCGATACCATCGACCCAAGTCGATGCCATCGACACAAGGAGAGCTACAGCGTCGCTAAACGACAACAACCGACGCTAAAGGAGTCGATACCATCGACACCCAAGTCGATGGTATCGAGATCACCACAGGCGCTCAGAATAAAAGAAAGGAAAGCTACCGCTAATCCGCTGGGTCGATACCATCGACCCGCGTCGATGGTATCGACGCCGGTAGATATGCGTTGGATCTGTTTTGATCTCGATCGGACGGCTGTTGTTATTTGACGACCTAATTAGGGACTTATACCTAATGACAGCCGCCTGGACATCATCATCATCTCATTTTGGATTGCACGAGTGTCGAGGAGGAGAGAGAGGAGAACGGAGGCCGAGAAGCTCATCCCGGGTGATTCGGACGCTGCCGAAGACGATTTCCACCACCGACAGGCGGGGAAGCTCGTGTTTTACGCCAAGGATCCACCGGTTCTTCTCCGTTCAGGGGTTTTCCCATTTATTTCCCATTTTTCTTATGAATTCCCCAATTTCTATCATGTATTCGTGTGAGATGAACATGAGAGGCTAAAACCTTCAATCTTTAGGACCGGGAGTAGCCCGGGAATGCATTGTATGACATTTTTATATCAATAATTCATCTTTTTCTCTCAAATCTGCGGTATAGATTCATTTTCTCCATTTCTATTTTTATGCTTGATCACCATAATAATAATTTAACACCCTTAATTACTTCGACAGAAGGATTAACGGTTGAAAAGAGACGAATTCTACATTAATCAATAAAACCCTTGACGAAGGAGTTGTAAGATTAATGGTGGGAACTGAGAGACCGTTTATAATGCACTTAGTTTAGGGGAATGATTACTACGACGGTGGAATCAACCTAAATCTAAGTAGTGAATTACACCACGACAGTGGGTAATTCTGTTTTCAGGCCACTACCCGGATAGAGAGAGAAGTGTGAGGAATTATATAAAACCTAATACAATGTTGACCCGTGGTGAAACCGCCATCCTAAAGATATCCCTTTGAATTGATTAAATTAACCTTTAATCGATTGTTTTCTTTGTTTGATTTTTATTTTCTTTTTAATTTGAACACAAAACCCTACTTTGTTAATCGGTCTAGCTGATTGCGATTAGTTAGTAGAAGTCTCCAATAATTCACGTATCCCTGAGTTCGACTCGGGCCTCACAAGGCCTATATTACTCGACGCGTATACTTGCGTTTTAGCGCGTAGTAAAATACACGTCAAGTTTTTGGTGCCGTTGCCGGGGATACGGCGAATTATTGGCACTTTGAGTGCTAAGAGCGGCCATTCTAGGCCACATTTTTTTTAATTTATTTTTAGAACAATTTCAAAAAAAATTCCTTTATTTCTCTATAATTGTGTTGACTCGTTCAAAGCATTGTACTGACCCCTATCTCCATTTTTCAGGTACTTTGCATGGTGCACACACGTAGTCGAGACTACGTGAATCGCACACCTGAGGTTCCATCTGCGGGACCAGAGGACGAGGACTACTACGAGGAGGAACACCATAGTGATATAAATTCTGAATCTAAGCAAGAACAAGAAGAAGTAATGGCTGAAGCACAGACAATATGGGAGAAGATCAAGGCGTCTTCTTCCTCGGCATCAAAGGGGCCTATAAAGAAACAAGGACTAAACATTCCAACCTACAAGATCGATCCAGCACTGATTAACCTGGTTAAATCAAACGCATTTCACGGATTAAAATATGAAGATCCAGTGGCCCACATCAGCCAGTTCGTGGAGAACTGCGATATGGTGAAGATAGATCGATTTCCGCAGGATGTGCTCTACCTCAAGTTATTCCCGAGTTCCTTGGCTGGAGTGGCAAGAGAGTGGCTTCATAACCTCGACGACGAGTTTGTTGAATCATGGGATCACATGGTGGAGGTTTTCTTCAAGAGGTTCTTCCCTCCTGAGAAGACCAATGATATGATCCGGAAGATCCACAATTTCACCCAACAGGCGGGTGAAACTTATTCTGAGACTTGGGAGAGATTCCAAGTCATGTTGAGGAGATGTCCACACCATGGACTGGACAAGGAAACCCAAGTGAAGATCTTCTACTTTGCTCTCTCCGAGCATGATAGAAGCAATTTGGACTCGGCGGGCTCCAGATTTTTCTTAAATAACACTGATACAAGATGCTGGGAAATACTGAAGAATATGGCACGAAAGCAATCTTGGGGAGAAAGAGAAAGAGGCCCAGTTGAGCAAGCAAGAGTTGCCAGTGAGTCAAAGGCAATGAGAGAGCTGAACGAGAAGATGGACCTTCTCGCAAAGAAGTTGCTGTAGAAGGAAGACAATGAGTCCGAGGATGAGGCTCAGGTCAAGTACATGAGGCAACAACAGCAGTACAGGAATAACGATTATTCATGGCGGAAGGACAAGAAATTTTCATGGAAGGATCCAAATAACTTTCTGCAGGATCCGGACGCCAAACCTGCACCGGTCACGGAGGACAAGAGCACGGAGTTGCTAAATCAAGTCATAAAGCAAAATCAAGAGTTAATGAACACTTTTGGGCAGCAAATAAAGCAGCAGGGTGAATTTATGAACCAGTTTGGGCAGACTTTGCAGAGCCATGGAGCGCAAATGAGAACTATAGAGACTTCCATGGCGCAGATGGCAGCCGAGATTGCAAGCTTGAAGAAGCCGGCACATCCGGGTTTTCCGGGGAACACCAATGTTCCCGGGGGAAACCAACAGGCCAAGGCCATCTTATTGAGGAGCGGTAAGAAAGTGTTAAATCCAAGGGCGGATGACACAAGCACACTGCAGGACACAGTTGAAGAAGCAACAGTCAAAGAGCAGCCCGAACCTGTCATAGAGCAAACTGAGGACATACCTGAAGATGGTAAGGAAGAACAAGCCACTGAGGAGGAACCACAGAAATTAACTCCCTATGTGCCACCTCATCAAAGGGCACATACCGTTCCGGTCCCCTATCCCAATAGTGCAAAAGCAAGAAAGGTGGATGCACAGTTTAAGAAATTTCTGGACAGCTTTAGGAAGTTATCAATGAATATTCCTTTTCTAGAGGCGATCGAACAAATCCCGTCTTATGGGAAGTTTCTCAAAGATGTAATCACCAAGAAGAGAAAGATACCCGACACTGAGGTTATGGTATTGAAGGAGCAAGTGAGTGCTTTTATTATGGGCACTTTGCCGCCAAAGAGACAGGATCCCGGTTGTTTCAATATTTCTTGTTTTATCACGAAGTTCAAATTTGGCGAAGCACTTTGTGATTCTGGGGCAAGCATCAATCTGATGCCCCTCTCTACGTTCAAGAAACTTGGATTGAAGGAGTCGAGACCAAGTAACATGACCATCCAATTGGCCGATAATTCTGTGGTGAAACCGTATGGAATCTGTGAGGATGTTTTGGTAAAGGTAGACCGCTTTGTTTTTCCGGCTGATTTTGTCGTTATGGAAATGCAGGACTAGCACGGCAATGAGTTACTACTTGGTCGCCCATTCCAAGCTACAGCTGATATGATCTTGGAGATGGGGAGAGGTCGCTTGACCTTGGGCATTGCGGATGATCGCTTTGAGATGGTCATGCCCAATGGTAATGCATCAAATAAAGCAAAAGCACATTGCAATATGGTGAAGCATGTGGAACAAAATATCTCACTTTGTCTTGGGAAGCCATTTTTGGATATGGCTCATGTTATGAGCAGGATAGATAATGGGACCCTAGCAGTGGACCTTATGGAGAAAACCAAAGTTGTCTCTTTATGCAAGGCTGTTGGGTTTCCAAATGATGAGAATGAGGACATTCCACCTCCATGGGAGGATGATGTGATTATTACTTCCGTCTTTGATGCATAACCGGAATTGCCTTTGGAGGCATGTTTGTTAAATGTCACTTATGATTGGATGCGGAGTACTTCACTCAAGGAGTGCGCCAAAATGCTTCAAATGCTTCCATGTTTCTACACGAGGCACTATGAAGATTTGGGTACACTTCCCCCACCGCTACAATCATCTCTTATTTGCCCACCTGATCTGGAGTTGAAGCCATTGCCCCCGCATCTGAAGTACGTCTTTCTAGCTGAGGAGGACAAGTTACCAGTGATTGTTTCTGCATACTTGAGTGCGGATGAGGAGGAGCAACTACTGATAGTGCTCAAGAACCACCGTGGAGCTTTTGGGTGGTCTGTGGCAGACATCAAGGGGATCTCCCCTACACTTTGCCAACATAATATTCGGCTCGAGGAGGGAGCCAAGCCAGTCATACAGCCTCAAAGACATCTAAATCCAAGCATGATGGAGGTTGTCAAGAAGGAAGTCATAAAGCTTCTTGCTGCAGGGATCATTTATGCCATATCCGATTCAACATGGGTGAGTCCCACACAGGTTGTCCCTAAAAAGGGGGGAATCACTGTCACTACTAATCTTTTGAATGAACCTGTCACCACCCGATTGGTAACCGGGTGGCGTGTTTGCATTGACTACCGCCGATTGAATACCGCAACTCTTAAAGATCATTTTCCATTGCCATTTATCGATCAGATTTTGGAACGTCTAGCTGGTCGGTCGCATTTTTTTTTCTAGATGGCTATTCGGGGTACAACCAGATTTCTATTGATCCTTTGGATCAAGAGAAGTCTACGTTTACATGTCCCTACGGGACGTTTGCTTACCGTCGTATGCCGTTCGGTTTATGCAACGCGCCGGCGACTTTTCAACGCTGCATGCTCGCCATATTCTCTGACATGGTAGAGCGGTGTCTTGAAGTTTTTATGGACGACTTCTCGGTGTATGGAGCGTCTTTTGATGAATGCCTTTATAACTTAGATAAGGTGTTGCAGCGGTGCGAGGACACACACTTGGTCCTCAATTGGGAGAAATGTCACATGATGGTGACGGAAGGAATTGTGCTAGGACACAAGGTGTCTAGCAAGGGTCTTGAGGTAGACCCCGTAAAAATTGAGGTGATTTCTAAGTTACCCCCACCAAATTCTGTAAAAGGGGTGAGAAGTTTTTTAGGACACGCCGGGTTTTATCGGCGATTTATTAAGGATTTTTCGAAAATCGCAAAGCCATTATCAGAATTGTTGGAAAAAGACGTAGTTTTTGATTTCAATGAGAAATGTCTTCACGCATTCGAGGTTTTGAAGAAAAAGTTGATTTCAGCTCCAGTTGATCAAACGCCGGATTGGACAAAGCCATTCGAGTTGATGTGTGATGCGTCCGATTATGCTGTGGGAGCTGTTTTGGGGCAAAGGGTAGATAACAAGCCTGCTGTGATTTTCTATGCCTCAAAAACGCTTAATGATGCTCAATTGAACTACACAACTACGGAAAAGGAGTTAATGGCCGTCGTGTTCGCCTTTGAAAAATTTCGACAGTACTTAGTGGGTTCTAAGGTGGTTGTGTGGACTGATCACGCTGCAATAAAGTATTTGATGGAGAAGAAGGATGCGAAGCCTAGACTAATTAGGTGGATTTTGCTCCTACAAGAATTCGATATTGAAATTAAGGACAAGTCGAGAATTGAAAATGTGGTGGCTGACCACTTGTCTAGGTTAGAGCGGGTTGATGAACAAGGATTGCACATACCCATTACCGAGACCTTTCCCGATGAGCAACTTTTAAAAATTGATTCTAAAGAACCATGGTTTGCAGAAATTGTGAATTATTTGGCTTGCGGGATCATCCCGGAGGATTGGTCCTATCAAGAGAAGAAGAAATTCTTTCATTCATTGAGATATTATTTTTGGGATGACCCGATTCTCTTGAAGCAGTGCAAGGATGGTATTCTTCGCAGGTGCGTTCCGGAGGTGGAGTACGAGAGTGTTCTCCACCACTGTCATGCGTCGCCTACAGGAGGACACCATGCTAGCTCACAGACAGCAGCTAAGGTGTTGGAGAGCGGCCTTTATTGGCCCACTTTGTTCCGGGATTCCTATGATTTTGTTAGGCAATGTGACCCGTGCCAGCGCGCAGGTAACATCTCAAGGAGATAGGAAATGCCCCTGAATGTATTTCAGGAAGTTGAGGTATTTGATTTATGGGGCATTGACTTCATGGGACCCTTTGTGTCCTCAAATTCAAATCTTTATATCTTACTTGCTGTAGATTATGTGTCAAAGTGGGTGGAGGCAATCCCCACAAGGACTAATGATTCGAACGTAGTGTGCAGGTTTGTCAAAGAGAACATTTTCTGCAGGTTCGGGATTCCCCGAATGATCATAAGTGACGGAGGCACACATTTTCGAAATCAGAAATTTGCGACACTTTTAAAGAAATATGGGGTCAAGAACAACATCGGCACCCCATATCATCCACAGACGCAAGGACAAGTGGAGGTATCAAATAGAGAAATCAAGAAGATTTTAGAAAGGACCGTAGCATCCACAAGAAAGAATTGGAGTGTATTGCTACCGGACGCGCTTTGGGCTTATCGAACGGCGTACAAAACACCTATAGGCACCACACCTTTTAGGTTGGCGTACGGCCGGGCTTGCCATCTTCCGGTGGAATTAGAGCACAAGGCCCATTGGGCGCTAAGAAGGCTGAACTTGCGCTATGATGAGGCCGGGAGAAAAAGGATGTTTCAATTGAATGAATTGGATGAGCTACGCATGACGGCGTATGAGAATGCCCGCATCTACAAAGAGCGCACAAAGTTGATCCACGATCGCCATATTGAGATGCGCACGTTCAAGAAGGGAGACAACGTTCTATTGTTCAACTCCCGTCTCAAATTGCATCCCAGGAAGCTGAAATCCCGGTGGAGTGGACCCTTCATTGTGGAGGAGGTGAAACCGCATGGAGCGATTCTCGTGCGTGATGGAGATGCCACGTTCTTGGTGAACGGGCAACGCTTAAAGTTGTATTTTGGTGAGAATTACAAGAGGAAAGTGAATGAGGTCAAACTCATTTCACTTGTGCATGAATGAGATGAAGGGAAGACGTCCAGCCTAAGACGCTAAACAAGGGCGCTTGTTGGGAGGCAACCCAACCATCGGTACACTAGGATAGTTTAATTTTAGTCATAGATTGCTTTTATTTTGTTTGAATTTTAGTTTAAAAATGATACCTTGATCCGTTTGTTTGATGTGCAGGCACAGGCAGGGTCGATACCATCGACACATCCGTCGATGGTATCGACATGGGTTCAGGCCGACACTAGTAGAAATCGCACTACGTCGATACTATCGACACCCCCGTCGATGGTATCGACATGGTGACAGACAGGTCGCAATAAAAGTGTCGATGGTATCAACACCCCAGTCGATACCATCGAGATCTCTGGAGATATTCAGACGGATTTTGCTCAGTCAACTCGATACCATCGACGGCCTCGTCGATGGTATCAACATCATCACAGGTTGAATGCAACACAACGGCGGTGTCGCAATAAAAGCCAGTCGATACCATCGACATCTGTCGATGCTATCGACAGACATGTCACCGATCCGCATACAGACATCGACGACGATCGCAACAGCCACGTCAGCGATCCAGGTGCTGCGTCGATACCATCGACTTCCGTCGATGGTATCGACACGTCAGCAATCCGGGTTTCTCGATCCAGCAAACGTCAACCGTCGATACTCGCGAGGGAGGCGGATACCCGCGAGATGGGTCGATACCATCGACCCGCGTCGATGGTATCGACGGGTCAACAGGGGCACCGATCAAGCCTATTTAAGGGGACTTGCAACGTCACTTGACGTCACACCTTCAGAGCAAGTATCCTCCTTTGTGCCGAGCACTCCCCCGAGCCCCCCAAGACTGCAGAGAGTGTCATCGAGCGGAGATCTTCATCGAGCGGAGAATTTCTTCTCCATCTTCACCGAGCTCTTTTCTTCTAATCCCATCTTTTCTCGCAACCATGGTGCACCCCGCCAGAGCGTCGTCCTCAAGCGCTCACCCTATGGAGATCGAGGAGTTTGTTCCTCCCCCACCCGCTTCCATCCCTCGTCCACGCCTAATTCATGCCAACATGGATGTGAGGAAGGTCTACGAGGATATTATGAAGCGAAAGTTCGAGCCCCCCCGGTATGTGGACCGGGGAATGATCCAGGAGCTGGGGTTCGAGGCCAACTTGGCCTATGTGTTGGCCAGGCAAGCGTGGCACACCAATCGCCTTTATGAGATCGACTGTCATGCGGATGGGCAACCATTTTTCGGCAAATGGCCCACATACAAGGAACTGGTGGCCGAGTTCATGGCGTCTCTTGATATCTGCGTCGTACCAAATGACGTGGTACCATCGGACCAGACGTGGATCCGGGGAAGGGTGTCCTTCCGACTCTTCAACAACAATTACAACATCACGTTGAAGCAGTTCAACGACATCTTCAACTGGAACCACAGCCGCAACGATCACCGACGCCCCGACGCCCGCACCGACTACGACCAAATCTTTGCCGAGCTAGTTACAATGCCGGCAGGAAAGTCTGTGAGCTACCATAATGCAGCGGTAGCGGATTTTGAGCACCCGTTCGTCCGGATCCTGCATAGGATGTTGAGCTTGACTTTCTTTGCTCGAAGCGATCTTGCTTTGAGAAAGTTTCAGGAGAGTGACCTGTTCTTTCTCTACGCACTCCTGAAACGTCAAGAGTGCAACTGGGGGGCGTTCTGGCTACAGCGCGTCCTGGCGGTGAAAAGGAGTACAAGGAGGGCTCCAATTCATTTTGGTGGTCTTGTCACCAAGTTAGCGCTCTACTTGGGGCTGAACCTTCAGTCCATGACTCCGATTTCTACGAGGAGCAAGGTGAACGTGCAACACTTGCACCGTTCAAACCTTATTCTTTTCCGGGACGGGTTGGCGTACGCTCATTGCCACGTCAACCAAGCTTATCAGGAGAGCTCCCTACCGGACGACGTCTTCAACATAGAGGGCAAGCAGCACTTCCGGTGGCCAATCATAGCCATCGAGTCCTCCGAGGAAGACGACGATGGTGACGAGCATGAAGGTGAGGCTGCCGAGGAAGAGGAGGCTTACACACCTCTTCGAGCACGTGTGGCACCACGGAAGCGTCCTAGGATGCATCCGGGTGCATCATCATCATCTCAGCCCCCGCCGCCATCTCCACAGTACGAGCAGCCAGCTGCGGATCCCTATTCCATGCAGGGGATGTACACCATGCTGCAGGACATCCAGCAGACTCAGCTGCATCACATGGGTATGTACACCGACATTCATGAGACTACGAGCCGGGTACTTGACAACCAACGGGCTATGTTCGAGAACGAGCGGCTCATCCTCGCCAACCAAGAGCAAATGCACACCCGGTTGCAGCGGATAGAGACGCAACAGGAGCCCTTCTTTGACCATTACTGGAGTCAAGACTACTTTGGAGGCTATCCACAGCCTCCGCCGAGGACCCAATATGATCCAAGCTTCCAGGGGGAGTACCCGTCTTGGGATCCTACGGCGCCGCAATACCCACCACCGCCTCCGCAAGATTGATCCGGGTATCACTGTTCCACCCTTAAGTTAGTTTTTGACTATGAGGCCATAGTCGAATTCAAGCTTAGGGGGGTGGCTGGAACAGCTCTATCTTTTATCTTTTCTTTAGTTGTTTTTAGTTTCTGCTTTGTTATTTGTTCTTGCAATTTTAGTGTTTGTTTAGGATCCACATCTATCTAGTGTAATTGTGGATGTCGTAAAAATTGTCATCTCGATTTTTCATGGGAAATTTAAGGGAATTTCAAAATTTTTGTGTCTTTTGGATAGCTTAACTTGGTTGTCCTTGGGAAACTTGTCCTATGAAAATGATTGATTATGTCAACTTTGAAGCAATATGTCACACCCACACCCCCATTGACTCATGAAAAGTGGATAGTAACGGTTGTTTGAGCCTAACCTAATCAAATGGTAATGAGACCTTAATTGGATATACGAGAAAGAACCCTTTGAACTACTACACATGTCAGTAAGGAGGGACACATGATATTTTTCTAAGGTTCAGTAACTTAATCTTGTGATCATTCCACTTCATATTTTTCCATAATCCACCAAAGAATTGGAAGTAAAGTATAGTTTTAATTCCTTCTTGCGTGCATAGCATGTAGATAGGATTTGCATTGTTATTTTCATATTTTTGCATAAAATGAAAAAAAAATGTATAGTGATTCATGCACATTACCTTTAGGTGCATGTCATGTAGTTGCACTCATAACTTTCATGATTTTCATGCATAAGTAGACCATGTACCTCAGTTTGTCTTGAAAAGTGATCTAAATTGTCCCATACCCTCGAAATAGTACAAAGATTTCCAATCATGAAGAAAAATAGCCTAACACATGTATCTCTAAGCAATTATGGATATGTGGGCTAAAAGAAAAAAAAAAAAGAAAAAAATCTGAAAATTTGAAAGAAAAAAAAAGAGAATTTAGAAGGAAATGGAATAAGAGGGAGAAAGGAACATAATATCACTTGCATAACAAGGAAACTGAGTACATGATGTGGCTTAATTAGATTTCTATCTCTTTTTGAGGTGGAAGGTTAGTGCATGCATCATTCCAACCAATTTTAAGCATTAGGGCATTTTCAATGTGCATTGGCATCAATTAGGGCATTGTGTTGTATGCATTTTGAAACTGTGTAATACTTCCAAATTCTTCCATGAACTACCCATTCCATCCACCCGTTGCTCAGATTGGTAGGCCACCGTGATTTTCTCCTCACTCATGTTTAAAAGGAGAACTGCTTCCATGTAGATGGTAGTTAGGGCGAGCAACGTAGTGTAGGCAATCACAAGATGCACTAATGCTGAATCGGCAAATTTTATTATGTTAACTGCCTTATGTGATAGTGTTCATCGGTTTGAAGGATAATTTCTTTTATTGATGATTATTGTCGCCTGTAGGGTAATTACTGTTCTGTGATTAGGAAAGGCCGGTTTGAGAATGTCCAGTGGGAGTCATGTGGGATGTGGGGTGATGTGTTGATTGTTAGTTGACATCTGCAATTCTATTCTAAGGATTAGTTGCTCGAGGGCGAGCAATGTTTAAGCTTAGGGGAGTTTGATGCGATGATTTTGAGTCGCATTTAGAGACATATTTCATGGATATTATTGCATAATTCACTTTATTTGGTCTTTGCCATCATTTTGTATCAAATCCCCTTTGTTTTACTATTTTGAGCATTATTTATCATCTTATTATAAATTGTGTGGATTTACTTGGGCTTGTTGTGAAATTTCAGGAAAAACAAGTATCTGCTTCCGTCGATACCATCGACGGAAGTCGATACCATCGACGGAAGTCGATACCATCGACCAAGTCACAGGTTGTCAGCCGAGAAGAGCAATACAGTGTCGATACCATCGACACCTACGTCGATGGTATCGAGATCCCTTCAAGTTGCTGGCGAGGAAACTGTCGATACCATCAACCCAAGTCGATGCCATCGACACAAGGAGAGCTACAGCGTCGCTAAACGACAACAACTGACGCTAAAGGAGTCGATACCATCGACACCCAAGTCGATGGTATCGAGATCACCACAGGCGCTCAGAATAAAAGAAAGGAAAGCTGCCGCTAATCCGCTGGGTCGATACCATCGACCCACGTCGATGGTATCGACGCCGGCAGATATGCGTTGGATCTGTTTTGATCTCGATCGGACGGCTGTTGTTATTTGACGACCTAATTAGGGACTTATACCTAATGACGGCCGCCTGGACATCATCATCATCTCATTTTGGATTGCACGAGTGCCGAGGAGGAGAGAGAGGAGAATGGAGGCTGAGAAGCTCATCCCGGGTGATTCGGACGCTGCCGAAGACGATTTCCACCACCGACAGGCGGGGAAGCTCGTGTTTTACGCCAAGGATCCACCGGTTCTTCTCCGTTCAGGGGTTTTCCCATTTATTTCCCATTTTTCTTATGAATTCCCCAATTTCTATCATGTATTCGTGTGAGATGAACATGAGAGGCTAAAACCTTCAATCTTTAGGACCGGGAGTAGCCCGGGAATGCATTGTATGACATTTTTATATCAATAATTCATCTTTTTCTCTCAAATCTGCGGTATAGATTCGTTTTCTCCATTTCTATTGTTATGCTTGATCACCATAATAATAATTTAACACCCTTAATTACTTTGACAGAAGGATTAACGGTTGAAAAGAGACGAATTCTACATTAATCAATAAAACCCTTGACGAAGGAGTTGTAAGATTAATGGTGGGAACTGAGAGACCGTTTATAATGCACTTAGTTTAGGGGAATGATTACTACGACGGTGGAATCAACCTAAATCTAAGTAGTGAATTACACCACGACAGTGGGTAATTATGTTTTCAGGCCACTACCCGGATAGAGAGAGAAGTGTGAGGAATTATATAAAACCTAATACAATGTTGACCCGCGGTGAAACCGCCATCCTAAAGATATCCCTTTGAATTGATTAAATTAACCTTTAATCGATTGTTTTCTTTGTTTGATTTTTATTTTCTTTTTAATTTGAACACAAAACCCTACTTTGTTAATCGGTCTAGCTGATTGCGATTAGTTAGTAGAAGTCTCCAATAATTCACGTATCCCTGAGTTCGACTCGGGCCTCACAAGGCCTATATTACTCGACGCGTATACTTGCGTTTTAGCGCGTAGTAAAATACATGTCAATAACCCGCCTTCAAAATTGTATCCAAGCTTCAAGGTTCACATCCCCAATGGTGAATGAAGCTTTTTCAACTGTCCAAGGTTCGTTCTCAAGTCTTTGAGTGAAATGAATGGCAAAGGTTGAAGATTGAATGAAGAAAAGTAGAAATTAAGCATTGAATTTCGATTTCCACCATGAAATCAAGGTTGAAGATGACTATGGAGCTTACCTACAGGTTGGGGCACGTCCTCCTATTGCTCTTAAGCTCCTTTGTGTACGGCCAAAGCAAGGAAAGAAAAAGGGATCGAAAAAGCCTTTCATGTGGGTTGAAAATGGAATGTATATAAGGGAATTTCAATGAGAGAAAACGTGATAAACAATTCCTTCAACTCCCAAAATTGGTGCCACATACCCCCCTCCATCCCTTGCATACGAAGCCATGTCCCCCACCTTGTAATTCCTCTTCATTATCCATGAATTAAAAGAAGACAAATTAAGCACCTTAATCAATATAATAATAATATCCAAAATTGAGTGTATATTATTTTTCTTTAACTAATGTGAGTGGGCTCTCCACTTACTTTAGATATTTCGTGGCCTTTGCAAGTCACAAGGACGTCCATACTTACACAAATCCAACCATCTCATTTTTGGTTGAAGGGCACTTCCATTAATATATTTATTTTTGCATTAATTTGAATTAAGGATTCAATTATGCTTAAATCTTGATTATTTTAATATCAAGATTCTCTCTCCTCCAAAGAGATTCAAATGAGACGCCCCTCTGATTTTCTTGTCTCTAATTGATACCAAGAAACATTAGGGACTTTCTATAAGTGGTATTTTTCATATTGAACCCTAGGTTTTGGGTAATTTGCACATTACACCAAAACTAGGTTTTAATGTACAAACATTGCTTAATAAGCTCTTTCTTGGTGCTCATTCTTATGATGCTATAAAACTTGAGGAACATTTTATCATGTAAAATTTGCAAGTTAACCCCTCAACTTGGGTAATTTGCACTTTAGTCCAAAACAAGCAAATATTATTTCAACATTATTCAAATAGCATTTAATCAGGACCAAACTTGGAACATAAGTGTGTCACATGATAACAAAACACCTTCGAAGATTATATTAATGTCCTAAGCAACTCATTTAGCCAAAACAAACAGGGTTACCTCATAACTTAGGTCAGGGATGTTACAGTTTGTAGAGGCATACCTTGTCCTAAGGCTTGCTCGGCGATGTTACCTCGCGGCTTGCGCGGTCTTCACCTCTGGTCTTGGACGATGTCTGTGCAGCTCCTAGTCTCACCGAGACTGTCAAGATTGACAATTGTCCTCTAAGAGGAAGAAGTCTCCCGCCTCTGAAGTAGTCCACATGGACCACCTGGAACTCCGATCTCCTTGTTGCATAAGGAATCAGAAGGAGTCGCACCCTCCTGTTGGCGTACTAGTCACCAACACACTCTCCTACAACCAATTGCTTTTCTGTAGTTGTCTTTCCCTTGTTGTGCCTCCCTTATCGGGTAGCACATGCTCGGGCTCTCTCGGTTACCAAAACCAGAGAGAACGACCATTTTGCAGAGCAACTGGTGTTCTGAGTAGTTGTAGTTGAGAAGCCCCCAATACCCCTATATATAGGAGGGTCATGGGATAGGGTTCTCTATCCTAGGCAATGCGGGATTAATGGAGGAGTAGAAGGGTTCGAGATTTTCCACAAAAACAACCAACTACGCCACCTGAATCGATTGTTTCATACATGAAATGGTCGGTTGGGGAGTTGAGCCGATCGGTTCACACCTCATCCGATCAGTTAGGGCACCTGAGCCAATCGGTTCATGATCCTTGTCCAACTCAAATTGACTTTCATATTTGTTTTTTATTAATCAAATATTAATCCTTGTCCAAATCAAATTTGTACAAGTGAAACAAATTCTTTTTGCAAAATAGTCTTCTGATTTTCCAAATGATCTCAGTTGGTCCACGAATCAACCGGTTCAACAATAGAGTTGATCGTTTCATGACACATGAGCTGATCATCTCACCAGTTGAGCCGATCAGTTCACCATCCTGAGCCGATTAGTTCATCCCATGAACCGATCGATTGGGGCAGCAGACTATGCAAAATCATTCAATTGCAGTTTCAATCAATCTGATACTCCAATTAATCGGTACAACACCTTGAATACTTTGATACTGAGCTATCAATTGATTGAGCATTTAATTGAACTACTAAACTCCTTTAGTAATCAATCTAAACATCATTTGTGGATAAACTCCTCTTCCAGGTTAAATCCTATTTGTGTGACACTGCAGGTCCATTTCACGTTGGCAGTGAAAGTCCATAACACTTATGACTTCACAAGCAAAGAGAGGTGCCTAGTCACGCATCAGTTCTACCCAAGTGAAAAGGAAAGTTGGAGAACAACTTTCAATCCTACAATCTGTGAATGGTGTTACAGTGAATGTATAATTCTTTTGTCACTGATACCCCAAATGAACTCAAGGCATGGAATAGTCATCCTATCAATGTTCATTCACTTTCTTGATCTCATAGTAGATTGGAGGAGATATGTATGACGTCAATATCACATATTGATTCACACATGCATGCGCACGCCTATCTCAATCCTACTCATCAAGTGGCCATGGATATCAAACTCCCTCAGGAGGGACAAATCCTATATCTATCACTCACCCCTCAAAAGCCCCATGTGTCAAAGCCACCCTATCATCACCTTTATAACAACCCATGTTTCAGGACTGCGTTTGATGATGTCAAAGTGTACCCAATGACAAGTGTTGAGTGTAGTGATTTTAGGTCAAAGTATCACACTCACCACCATCACTGTGAGAACTAAATGTGACTACCATATCATGGTTCCATGTGTCAAACTCACGATGGGTCTGTCTGGTACACTTGTTCTCTAACAAGTACCTATGTGTTTGGTTTGATATCTCCATATCATGACTAATGAGATTCTATCATCAACCAACACCACAATCTAGTCTTGTGTGTCATTGTTGTCTATCTACCTTCCACAATGACATCCGACTAGGGACATAATAAGAATGTACAAACTCTTAGCATCTGTATGATATCATCGTTCAGGTCCTTAACCTGAAAGCATGCGTCATTGAGTATTGTCATTCTCTAGACATTCAATCTGTTCTATCATTATCTCATATAACTGAACCAGAAAGAATTGGTAGCTTGCCTTTGATGTTTATCAAATCAATCTTAATGTATCCCACCAATCACCCTATGATTGGCTCTCAGGGCATACATACCAACACATACTGCACAACCTACAAGATAATCATAGCAACTACTCCATTCAAGCTGATCTATGGCAAATCATGTCACCTTCCGCTGGAGTTAGAGCACCGTGCTTTATGGGCCATCAAATTCTTGAACTTTGACATGAAGAAGGCATGTGAGAAGCACCTTTTGTAGCTACAGGAACTTGAGGAACTTCACCTTGATGCCTATGAGAACGCAAAGCTATACAAAGAGAGGACAAAGGCATGGCATGACAAGAATATTTGCAGGAAGGACTTCCAAGAAGGAGATAAAGTTTTTCTATTTAACTCTAGACTAAAACTACTTCTCGAGAAGCTGAAATCAAAGTGGCCATGACCATTTCTTGTGTTAAAGATCTTTCCATATGTAGTTGTGGAACTCCAAGGCACGGATGGCGGTTTCAAAGTGAATGGACAGTGTTGCAAGCTATATACTTGTGAAGATGCAATAGACAAGGGAGAACCTTGCTCCCTCCAAGATGCTTGAAGAAAGAATTGAAGAGTCTTACTCTGGACTTTAAACGGAGGACCTCATGGGAGTTGACCCCACATTAGGATAGAATTCTTTCAAGTTCTTTGAGTAAAAAAAAACTATTTAATTTTGTCAATAAGCTTTTCATGGTTGAATGTAATAATTTAGACATAGATGTCACCACATCTATCATTATTCTATGTTGAATGACTGCTATTTTCTACAAAAATTCCAAAATACACGGCGTGTCTTTATTTGACACGGTGTGCAACCCATCAGAATGGCTACTAAAATCGGACTACATCTCCAGGTACACACCGTGTTTTTGAACAACACGTCGTGTTCATTTCACAAATGAAGTTTCTGGAATGTTACACGACGTGCTTATTTCTGTACATGTTGTGTACTCATCACTTAAATGAGCAGCAATTGTTTCTGGAATCATACACGATGTGCATTTCTTAGAACACGCCGTGCATCTATCTTTCTACTGAGCGGTAGAAGTTTATGGAAACTCACACGATGTGCATTTATGGATAAATGCCATGCATCTGGGTGAAAAGGCACATCTAAAAAGAGAATTCAAAGTGGAACACGCCGTGCATACCTAATACACGTCATGCATCTGGGCGTAAAAGGCAGTTTAAAAAGAGGAAATTAAAGAAGAACATACCGTGCAATCCAGCCGTGCAATGCCTCCTCCTTCCCCAACTCATGCCATGCATTCACGCATGTCGTTTCCTCCTTCTTCCAACCGTGCACCATCCGAGAATCTTGCACCGCCATCGTCCTCTCTAGCACCGCGCGGCCGCAGCTGTGCATGTCAGTCCGAAGGAGCGCCTTCCTCTCTGTGACCTCAAACCACCTCTACACCACCTTCTCTAGCTGCTCACAATGGCAGCATCTTCTAAAGCAGCTCAACATCGCCGACGCCGCCGCTGAGCACAGAAGCACCACTGATCGACACCGCCAAGCTCACAATGTGCCACCAACCAGCAACATAACATCTGCCATCAACTCCACCCAGATTCCATCGCCAGATAGCCTATTTTCCCCTAAATCTTTAGCTTCTGGCGCCGACTTTGGACTATAGAAATTCTCCAGGTGCACGGTGTTCCTCCATGTTGCATGTCGTGCATTCGAGCTTCAGGGAAGAAGGAATACCTTCTAGGTGCACACCATGGTCGAGATCTGCACACTGTGCACTCCTATAGAAAGTTATGGCGCCAATCAAGAGGGGTTCAGGCAGACATCGTGGTGGTGCTTCATCTTCCACCACACCTTCTGAGACTACATTTGTACCCTCCATCCAATTCGGAGTCACCCATGAGGAGGATGCAGACTACCAATTCCTCATTACTAGACATGTATTACCTTCCCGCTATGTTTGTGAAGAAACTCTAGACAAGCTTGGCTTCAAGAATGAGGTCATAAGGTATCTTCGATTCTTAGGTCTTCATCTAGTTTGCACTAGAGTTGCAAAGACCTACCCTCGCCTAGTTTACGAGTTTTTGACTACCTTTAAGGTGGAAGATGACCCCCAAAACCACCGTGAGACGTATCCGAAGATCAGTCTTTGTCTTCTAAACAAATGTTTTGCTATGGATCTTCGTCGGTTTTGTACCTTGCTAGGGTGCAACTATGGAGGCTACACTAACTATTCACCCACCTTCCATAGTGATACTTTTTGGTCTGAAATTACTAGTGAAAAGGTGCACAGGGCTAGGCAGACATGAGCTTCTTCACTCCATAACCTAATTTTCAGAGTTATGCATTGCCTTCTAAGCACCGGTCCTTTTTCCAAAAATGAAACTCAAGGGGTCGTGAGAAAAACCGAACTTCTATTCTTGTGGTGCATGGTCAATAATGAGGAAATCAGTTCTGGATATTATATTATCAATAAACTTCTAGAAGCCAAGAAGAAGAAGCAGAGAGAGGTGGGTGACATCATGTGTGGTGGAATGCTCACACTACTTGCTATGCAAATAGGGCTAGACTTGACCAGTTTAGAACCTACACCTGGGAAAAATTGTGTAAACATCAATTATCTTATTTCTTGTGGCCTAATATTAAGGCATGGTGATAGAACTAGAAATTTCAAGGTTTTTCTCATAAAGAAACAGTTAATAGAAGTCCCTGATGCAGCCCACAATGACCTCAACAAGAAAGCAAAATTGGAAGGTTGAGTTCCAACCCAAGGACAAAAAGAGGCAGCCACCCATGGCGCCACCAGTTCTACAGCAGCTACTGCTACAGCTACAACACCACTTCAACCCTCCACTGCTACTCAGACTGAGTACACTTGGGCGATGTCTGATGACCGACATCTTTATGGATATGTTCAACAGCGGTCTGACCACATCGACGGCTGTTTGGACCAGATGAGCACGCAGTACACTACGATGCACGACATGGTCCATCGGATGGACTCTTGGCATATCTCTCAGTACCATTACTTCGTCCTGCCGTCGTATCAGTCACCACCGCCACAGTAGCCCCAGTTTCCCCAGCAGCATGACTCTGTAGACCAACTAACGGACATTCTAGATCTCGTCAGCCAATATTTCCCTAATTAGGAGGGCGGTGGCCCTCCTTTTTGATATTTAATCCATGACAGGTATCCAGTTGTGAACTCCATGAGTTTGTTTGATGCAGTGAGGACATTGTTGATTTCAAGCTTGGGGGGGCACAACTGGCCCATAATTGTAGTTTTCATTTTGCATTTCCTTTTATTAGAGTCAGTTGGGTTAGTTTTTCATTCCTTTGTGTTCTATGTTCTGTTTCCCTTGATGGCAATCTTAATATGAATTGAGGCTACCATGTTAGAATGAACACCATGCTTGATCTATCTTGTCCTTTGTGTTTCTTGTGGCTATTTGAAAAGATTTTCAAAAGCATGCATGATTCAAATGAAAAAGAAAATCCCCATGTACACGATCTTGTTTGTGTTTGTTGTTTGAAATCTCAATTTTTACATCTTTGATTTCTCAATACATGTAATGGTTCCAAATTTTTGCAAATAATTCAACTTTGCAACACACACTAGAATACGAGATACTTTTGCCAAACTCTTAGTGCGTTTACAATCAACTTTTCAGTGAATGTTTTTTCAAAAGAATGATTGAAATCTAGCTAATCTTAACACTCTTGTTAACTCTTTGGTGTTGTACCGTACTTGCGCTATCATTTGTTTACCTTCACCCAATAAAAGATGGCAAACAGCCCACATATCATGCTATCCTAGTGTGAGTCCAATCTGGCAATGATGGTTAGGTGGAATGAAAAATCAAAAGAGGGTAAAAACAAGACCCCAACCAGCACTCCACGTGAGCATAAGCCTAAATTAGCAGCCAAGTGTCGGAAACCCAAAAATTTCCATCATCATATCCTTTGAGAAAAAGAGTACAACTAAGTTTGTTAATGTTAGCATTGATTTCATCATCTTATATCCATACTATCTGAAAATTTTGTAATGCACATCCACTAATTGTTTGGCTCGATTATTCGAATTCTATTTCATGTTTTCTAGTTGATTATTTCATTTGATTTGGAACCACCATTGCTGAACTTAATTTATGTATCTTAGATGTCTAAGCTAAGAACATAACAATGAACACAAACACAATGTACATGGTTGGTTGAGTTGATTGCATATCTTCTTTTCATTTAATCCATGCATGAGCTTGATTATTCTTCCACCTTGAATTTTAGCCATGTTCTTTTTGCTTGAGGATAAGAAATAATTCAAGATTAGGGGGATTTGTTGTGTGTTTTCCACATCATCTTTTCACATGTTATCACACACAAATTTGGTTCATTTTGATATCACTTAGCCTCTTTTCATATTACTCTTGCCATCTTTTTGCTACTTTACTTATCGCATAACATGTATTGCAGATTTGTTCCAAAAAGATTGATTTGCAGAGTTCAATTCTGCTAAAACGGCAGAACGTACGATGTGCATGATAAAGACACGACATGCAAGTTTTCAAAAGACCAATCGTTCACCCAGACTGACAAATGCACAGCGTGTTCATCCTTGAACACAGCGTGCGAGTTTCCAGAAAGTGTAGATCAAGACAAACGCACAACGTGTTTTCGACTACATGGCGTGCACCTAGGAGCGTCAAGCCAACCAAAGCTTATGGAAAGTCACACAGCGTGCATTACTTCAATGCACACTATGCGTAGTGCATTCTAGAGAAACTATCGAAGTCTTTACACAGCGTGCACGAGGAGCGTATGTCGTGTCGCTGTCAGTTTTAGAATTTTTGAAAATTATGACTCTTTGTTTAAAACAAAGAGGGGACTTAATGGGCGGTTATCCACGGTCATAATTCAAAGTTCTCTTGTCCCGGAGAAAGTCTAGAGCAGAGGAGGGTGATTTTGAGGAGAAAAGAGGTGGTTTCTTGCCAAAGGTGCCCCAATCTTCTTCTCTTCTTCCTCATTGTCTTCTCCAAAGGTGCAGCAGAGCTTCTCCACTTCACGCAGCTTCTTGGGAGAGGAGTTGGTTCATCTTGAAGCATCTAGAGGAGTAGAATTTCGTCCCCAAGCCGCAATTATACCTTCTTGTGCTTACATCTTTGGATCTCCTTACTTTTCTTCCTCTAGATCACGCTAGATTCTGAAATTTCTGTAACAATTCTGCAAAACATGATTATGGACGAGTAAACTCCTCTTCTTAGGCATGGGAGAGTAGCTAACATGTCATAGCATGTATGGAACAAGTTAAATTCATACTAAATACTATGTTGCTTGTTTTTCTACCATGAGAATACCGGTTTTATCATCTCTTGCATGTATTGCTGGCCACTTTATATGCATGTGTTCTACTTTCTTCCTTAATCTGAGAAGATAGGTGGAAATGTATGGAGGTGCACTTCTTGGAAACTCTTCTTCTACCACGGGAGTGGAGATTATAGAGTTGAGGAATAGGTTGTGATCTTAAATGAAAATTATGCATGAGAATGTGGATTTGAGTTGTGATCGTTGCACTTGCACCGGGAGGTGAAGTGCAACACATACCTCTCCTTTAAAACAAGTTTTTAGTATGTTAAAATTTCATGTTCCTATGATGTGCTATGATATGTGAGTGAAATTCTAATGTCCAAGATCCATTAACATCTGAATCTAAACCCCTTTTTAGTAATCTTTTCATTGCTTGTTAAAATCTGAATTTCTATAATTAGATAAACATCACCATCCTTTTTAAACTGATCTAGATTGTTGAACTTTAGTGTTGTTGTGTTTGATTTATTACCAAAGCTTCTTGTGTTCGACCTCGACTACAACTACCTCTGTATACTTGTAGAGATTGGTTAAGTTGAGTAAATGATCCTTCTTAGGATTGAAACTCATTAGCGTAAATAGCCAACAACAAAGAGGTAAGACCTAAGGGAGGTAAAGACTGAAATAGTCAGATAACTAACTCCCTTGGCTCAAATACCATATTTGTAAGGATTTAGACTCGAGAGTGGATCCACTCAACTTACTCACAGAGAATAATAGAAAACCATCTAATGCCAAAGTTGATTATTGATTTTTCAAAGGATGATATACTATAATTCATTTAAAGTATCAAATACCAAAAGCTTAGTAGCAAAAGATAAAATATAACTATTATAGTGTTCATGTTTAATATTTCTCTTCACCACATAGTATACATAAAAGAAACTATATGAAACTAATATATAACATAGGACCAGTAGAGGGTAAGCCAACCACTTCAATCTACCTCCCAAGAAAGCTCAGGTACACATGGATAAGTCTTGGTTAATTGTACACTCCTAGTTTCTCTCGCCACCTACAGGGTTGGAATCATACCCCTTAAGAGAAGACAAAATGGATGTTGTCAGCATAAAAGTCGGTATGTGCATATAATAGTGGATGGACAATATTAGGGAAAAAGGACAGAAAAAAAATATAACAATGCTTCCTAAACAAAAGAGAAAGAATCATTGAGTTGAATATCAAAAAATATTTTCACATAGTAAGACCAAACATTTATATAAAGAAAACAACTAATTTTGAATCAACAATTCTTGTCTTTAAAATATCAAGCAGAGAACAACCAATAAACAATAAGAATTATGCATACAGATAAAGTATTACACTACAACCATATAAAATCAAGGCCAAGACACTTCCTCATCTTGAGCCTAGGAAGGAGGTGAGAGCACCCATAATTGTATACAATAGCATATATATCAGGTGAGGGCCCCTGGGACTTAAAATGAGGGCACCCAAAAGCCCATATATTGGAAAAGTTGTATAATGGGGTTAGAACCCATAATGTATCACCACTAGTACATAATAATAGTCTCACCAATCAAACATGTGCATAATATAGAGTAAAGATAAGTTTATTCCAATCATATAAGACAATTTAGGGTTTCCAATATAGAATGGAACAATAAGATGAAATAACACAATAAAGGATGCAAATTGGATAAGCATCAACAATATTAAAGAAAGTAGCTTCAATTTGAAAATTAACAGTCTATGAAATAAATTTCAAGGCATTGGATCCAATCTGATCAAAGATGTATAATCAAGAGACATATAAATGACACGCCATAAGCAAGTCAAGGAGAGAAAATATAAATCAATATCCAATATGAATTAAAGGAAAATGCAACATACCTCAAGGATGTGATTCAACAAGTCAGGTTCAAACATGGATCCAAATCTACCTAAAAATATTAAAATGAATTAGAATTTTGCTCCTATAAATAAAACCCTAAAAATGACCCTTCAATCATTACTGACTTTAGGTAATGAAAAATGTATAATCTGATATATTATAAGTTTCCAATTTGAAAACAAATTTACTTATTGATTTCTGAATTATCAATCATTAGATATGAATTTTATAATATTAAAGATAATTAGGAAAATCCATATATATCAAAACTACATCAAATGGTAGATCTCATTCTTTTGATTCCAAAATATATTTTGGTTTATTTTTATGACTTACCAAATAGTTGTTATGAATTTTACAAGATTGTATATATATTAAATTTAAAATCAAAAAATTGATGGAAAATACCGAAGTGCTCCTACATCATGCATCATCAGCCAGATGTGTGACATGGCACATGTATAAAACCATTCAATCAAATGAACCTACGACATGATATCACATTGGAGGTGAAAAATGTTGGGAAATACTGTCACGAAGTATGGCAAGGGAAACAAAAAATTATCTATTTGTATTCCCATAATAGTAAGATTGTGTCAACTACTATGAAATAGGAAGGATGGTTTAACTATTTATGTCTGGTCCTGGAGCAAGTCCAACAACAAAACTCACTTTAATGTAACTCTGAACGAGTTGCTCTTGGACGGTGGTTATGCAGCTCTTGGTCTTCACCACGAACAACAAATACTATAGCTTCTACAGTGCCTTTCTTGTCTCACCATGGACTGCAGGATGCAGTTGTCCTCCTAGTAGTAGCCAAATGACTCCTACCTCTAGAGTAGTCCACACAGGCCAACTAGAACTCATGTTGTTCAACTAGAATGAATAAAAAGGAGTTTTCCCTCTCGTTAGTGTACTAGACACTAATTTTCTCTCCCACAATAATGATCCACAGTTGTTCTCTCCCATATCTATCCCTCCCTTGTCGGGTAGGACTTTCTTGGGCTCTCTCGGTTACCACAACCAAAGAGGACAATAGTTGTCAAAGAAACTAATTCTCAATTGATATTGTTGTGTCCTGGGAACCCCCCAGTACCCCTCTATTTATAGGCGGGGTTTGGGTCAGGGTTCCTAGTCTGTTCGGGATCTGAGTGGCACTGGGAGGGATTGTGAGATCTTGAATTTTTACAACCTACAAACCACAAAATGATAGTCTGGTGACCTAGACAGTCGTATAGTCACATGAGACGGTCGTCTTGGACTACCAAATGGCCGTTTGACAGTTTTCCAATCACACACAAATTTGGCACTTTTGATTCCAATTAATATCACGTATTAATTCCTTACACCCCAAGTATTGTGCAATCAAAACTAGTTCAGTAAACATCCAAAACCTTTGTTCATACCAACCGATCCATCTCACCTAGGTGAGACACCCATCTCACTCACCCAGACGGTCGTCTAGTGAGTCTGAGATGAGTTGGTCCGTTCAATCACATTCAATCGGTTGGTTCAAGGGCAGAACTTAGCCAATTGGAACTTTAATTAGCCTGAAAACCCAATCGGTCATCTCGATACTTGAGATGCCCATCTGGCTACTCAAACGACCGTCTCACTTAGTGAGATGGTCATTTGGCAGACCAATCAACCAATCAGTTAATCAATTGTGTGAATTGAATATCTAAACACTTTAGTAATCAATTCAATCATCATTCAAGATAAACTCCACTTCTAGATGAGTTATTTTGTGTGTGACCCTATAGGTCCCATATCACATTGTTAGTGATTGTCTATAACAATCTTATGACATCACAAGAAAGGAGAGGTGCCTAGTTGTACATCAGTGCTACCCAAGTGAAATAAAAAGTTGGAGAACAACTTCAACCTACAATCTGTGTAAGGTGTTGTAGTGATTATATAATTATTTTGTCTCTGATATCCAGGATGAACTCTAGGCATGGATGGTCATCCTATCAACATTCAATCCATGTTCCTTGAACCAAGGGAGACTGTCTCAGATAATGTAACCTTAATATCATATATTGATTCACATGTGCATGTGCATGTGTTACTCAATCTCTCTTATAAAGTGGCCAAGATATCATACTCCAGTAGGATGGGCAAATCCCATATCAATCACTCACAATTTATCCCCATGTGCCAAATTCACCCAATTATCACCTTTATAACAACTCATGTTTCAAGACTATGTTTGATGATGTCAAAGCATACCCAATGACATGTGATGAGTGTAATGATTCCAGGTCTAAGAATCACAATCACCACCTTCACTATGAGAAATGACTATGACCACCAATGATGGTTTCTATGTGTCACTTCTCGAGGTGGGTTTGTCTGATAAATTGTTCTCTAACATGTATCTGTGTGCTTGGTTTGATATTGCCATATCATGACTAATGAGATTTTGTCATCAACCCACCCACACTCTAGTCTTATGTGTTATTGGTTCTATCTACCTTCCACAGTAATAACCAACTAGGGATATAATAAGAATGTACATACTCTTTAACATTCGTATGATCTCATCCTTCCAAGTCACGTACTTGAAGACATATGTCATTGGGTTTTGTAATTATTTAGAAATTCATAATATTTCCTCATTATCTCATAACTGAGTGAAACATAATTAATTTGAAACTCTCCTTTGTAATTATTATTAATCAAATCCTTTATGGTATATGCCATGTCAATCATCACATGATATGCTCTATGGGCATACCTTATCAACAGGCTCCCATTTGCACTTAGATCCAATCACCCACGAATCATATTCTTAGTGATCCAAGCATGTCCATCATGTTTCTTCTACGTGAGTGCTTAATCTAGAGGGTTAGAAACACTTTTCTTATAGTCGGTATATTGCATGTTTCCTTGTCTCTTTTCTATATGATTTCTCATATGATATGGAACTGCCGTAATATGGCATATGATATTCCTTGCATAACAATTAGCTTCATTGTTCTCGTAGTATCATTATTGAGTCATCAATGTTGTAACATATATTAGTTCCTCATATGAACCTCTAGATCCGTATAGTATCACTTTGTGTTCATAACACAAGTATACTCGGGTTTTATTATAGAATAGAATTATTGGCTATTAGTTTGGAACCTTTCCAACTAATCAACACTTCTTCTTTTAAATCAAATATATTTTATTGTGATGACTTGTATCATTATCAAAGCTTGCATTGATATAAAACTTTACATCCAACTCTTCCTTTTTTTGCTTCCTTTAATTACTAGCAATCTATCCTCAGATATTTCTTAAGTACTAATGGATATCTTTAATGACTTTCCAATAACCCTTATTGGAATTATTACCATCATGGCATGTCCAATACATACAAGATTCATATGGGATAAGTACATTTATAGCATCCATCGTGGATCCATTTCTATATCCTATGGTATCTTAATCATGTCATTTACATTCTTCATAAAAATTGGAATATATGGTTCATGACAGACTAATCTGGATTATCCCTCATTGAATCCATTTGTGTTGAACTCTTTCAACACATTGCTATTGTATGCGCTCTAACTTCCATTGTGAAACATTCAAGAACTATATCATAGGTCTTGATCCTTATCTCATAAGATGTTTCACCTAATCCTTCATTGTTGAAGTTGTTTTCGTGCCAGATCTCAATATTCACAACATTGAGATGTTTATTCCTCATCATATGTGAATTATTCATATGCATATGCTCATAGTAAATCTTTTGTAACCACAGATTTCATATTTTTTCTTGATTCAAGTCAAACTCTTTGATTATCTTGTCAAGTCAATAGATCCCATCTCTAATGTTTCAATCCCAGATTGAACCTTGTAGTTTATAGACTTTATTTGCATTCTTGAAGTTATGAAATATTCTAGGTTGTGTCGCTTACACATCCTCTAATATATTCCTTTTAAGGAATCTAGTTTCTATGTTCATGTGCTAAATATCACAGTCTATTCTAACTACAACAACAAGCATGACAATCAGTAAAGGAACTATGATGTTCAAAAACTTAAACTGGTTTGTAAAATCTTTTCAACCAATTTGTCCTTTTATGTTATCCGTGTAGGTCTTTGTTATAAAACCCTATTGCACCATTTAGGTTTTACCCCTTAGGTGGCACTATCAAGGCCCTACCTTGTTAGCTTACATGGATTCCATATTACTCAAAAATAGCTTCTAGTTCACTAGTTGGCTCATCCTGTATGACCAACCCATATTGAATTGTTGGATTCACAATCCTCCAATCTCAGATGTGTTCTACTAAAACTATTTTGTTCTATGTTACATGATGAACTTGAGATTCCACAACAACTTGTGATTCTCAGGGCTCTATTGTACCCATTTGTTGACCTCAAACATTCCAAGTTTTCCTTTTACTCCCACTGATGCTTTAGGAACAAAAAAATTTTGTTATGGAATCGGGATATCAATAGTAGTATTTTAACACTCATGGTTTATGGATAAACCTTCTCAAGAAACTTTTTTCTTAATGTAGGTTTTAATCCCTTAGACATATTGGGACATTCCCAATTAATATCATATATGATGTCTTGTAAACCTTTCAGATGGTACTTATATAGTGATAGGTATATATTCACGAGGATAGGAAGATTAGATTAATTGATAACATATTGTGACTCATCTTGGTATAATTCCTTCATTCTGACATATCATGTTTAGAAGGGTTTCACTTGTGATACTTCATCATAGTTCTTTGAAGGTTCTCAAGGTATTGATGTAAAGTATTTCAATATTTGATCTCATCAAAGATTCTTAACACTTTTATCAAATTTATACTTCATTTATAATCTCCTTAAACACTTGAAGAGATTAATGCTTTGATATTACTTGGTACATATCATTATATTACCAGTAAATGAAATGAAGTATAAGTAATTATCTATATCATTTATTCCATAAGATCTTCAACATCACATGTATGAGGTTTGATGGAAGTCTTATCCTCCCACTACATCTAGTGAAGGATGACATGTCATATTATGTGTAAATAAGACTTTGCATGTTTCCTTAGGTTCAATAACTAAGGGAATCTAGATTTACATCAATATGTATTCTAGACATGAATTATATATACGTGCAAGATGACTAATGCTATTGATAATCTTGAGTTATCAATTATATTCTTTTGGTATTAACATTATAAACATTCAGCTCAAAAAAATTCATATAAAGACTATTTTAGATGATTGGGCATTGCCATGCAAGATCATATCTTTTGAAATAGAAACATTAAAACTTACTTTATTGATATATCATCCTTGTCATACAAGATGCTTTAAAGTAGATGTTTCCATTTGATGGTATAATGAAATAGTAGTTCTACTCACTCTATTACATGTTGGGCTAAGATAATTTAAATCTAGACTAAGGTTTATGCAACTCTTGCTCTGCCATGTCCATCTTTGTCCTTCTATGAAGACCTTTACTTCTTGTCAGATCTTGCACATCAGTATGCCAGATCTCTATTTGGTATCACATACCAAAGTAAAGAAGTAATCAAATTTATCTTATAACATTTATACTTGAAGTCCAGGCCTCGGTGCCCTCCTTCTTCTTCTTTAATTCCTCTAACTAGAGTGGGCAATTTCTTTTCCAATGTCTAGGTTGGTGACAATAGTGACAATTGCCTCTTGTTTTCTTTACTCCACATTTTCCATTTAGATCTGAAGACTTGGGCTTCTCGCTAGATTTAGAACCTTTCTTAGCTTTGCCTTTTCCTTTAGACTTCCCTTTTTCTTGTTCATCATCATCATTGATTTGGGCTTGTCCTTCTTCTTTTATGTCTCGTCTGTTCTCAACATGCCCAACAACTCTGTCAGCGGTTTGTCAAAGTCTTTCATTTTATACTTCATGACAAACTGACTATATGACTCTAGAAGGGACTGTAGAATCACGTCAGTGGCCAACTCTTGACCCAAGGGGAATCCCAGTCTAGCCAGATTCCCCACATATCCAATTAACTTGAGTACATGAGGACTTACTAGGTCACCTTCTGCATGGTACATTTGAATAGTGCCTTGGAGACATCATATCATTCTTGTCTTGCCTGATCTTGGTACATGTTCTTGAGATGTGTGACCATCTCAATCACACCCATATTCTCATGTTGCCTCTGCAACTCATAGTTTATGGAGCATATCATCATACATTTGACATCCATGACATCTTCAGTGTGCTTCATGTAAGCATCCATGTCAGCCCTTGGAGCATTCTGAGGTGGTTCCTTTGGTTCTAGTGTTTCCAAGACATAGAGCTTTTGCTCTTGTTTGAGAACAATACTCAACATCCTGAACTAGTCATGGAAGTTGTTCTCATTAAGTTTGTCCTTTTCAAGTATCAATCGTAGAGAAAATTGATTGTGATTTGTTTCTATATGATTATACAAAAGAATTTGCAATTTTGTCAAAAACTCATTATTTATTTGATTTGATTAAAAATTTGGTTGATAATAATTAGGTCTTTAATTTTTAATAATTATCAATATTTTGTTCAAATTGATAACTCTAAAGTATCAGTTCAAAAAATTGCAGTGAATAATTTTCTAATGAGCAAGATCCAAGACAATTCATCTATGGCCCGACCAATGCTGTAAACACAGTTAATTACCAAGGTAGGTAATTTTTTCAATTACATCATATGCAATTCTTGATAGATAATATTTGAAACTCCTTGCCATAATAATATGCATGCTTCTAGGTCCAGATGCTTTGAAAATCACCAGTGAAGCCTGACCCAATAGACAATATGATAATAATGTATCATGCGGAGGTATAACCTACATTATTACTATAACACTTCCCCAACGTAGATAGTGCACCACGCGGATGCATAACCTATTCTTAGTCGAACAAGTTTTTCATGTGTATCTCTATTGGAAATCATCTTAGACTTAAAATGTTTGATTGAGGGATTTGATATATATATATATATATATATATACATATACATATATATATATATATAAATATATATATATATATATATATATATATATAAATATACATATATTGTATCCAATCACCACATATATAGTATGTATCATATACATGCTATATCCCACAATATAAACATACAATATAAAATAAAAATGTGATGCTTATGGACATGTCTACATGTAATTCCTTGGAGGAAAAAGGAATTACTACCTCCTAGGTCAATCATCACATCACATGCATGAACATGTTGTTGGTGTAGACTTGTGCTTGCCAATCTGGGTAGATCGGTTCAATCTTTGAACATGTTGTCTCGCCTCTTGGCCAGTCGGTTTTTCATCAACGACGGTCGTATGGCCTCCTGTCCAACTGATGTTCAGATTCCTTCCAAATGGTCGATTGGGTCCACTAGGAGGTCATCCAGTTTCATCGTTCTATCCTCCATAGTCCTCCAAATGGTCGGCTCATCATCATGAATTCCTTGTCTCATTTGTTGATGATAATCTTCATCATCATTGCAAGAAAAGAAACTATCCTATTGCTACTTTATTACATTGATAAAGAGAAACCTCGAGTTACATTTGAGGGAAGCAAAGGTAGGAAACAATTTAACTTTACATTGGGAAGGAGGTAGAGTCTTGGTACGCAAACCTATATAAATAGGAACAAAACCATACCATCCAACCACACACAGATTTAGGGTTTTGGTCATAACCACGGTATACATCCACCATCAAAACCACTTTTAGGCGATGCATGCAAAGTGCATATATATATATATATATATATATATATATACATATACATATATATACATATATATATGTATGTATATATATACATATTATATACTAGTAGATGCACATGCCTTGCATGTGACCCCTTTTTATAAAGATATGATAGGAGATTATAATATATAGTTGAAAGAAACACTCCTGTTAATAAACATGATATAGAGAATGAGAATAATAAATAATGTCAGACACTTTTTCCTATTTTTAAGAAGTCTTCAAGTATTATATTCGACATCATTTGGTTTGTTAGCATTGAATCTTCACTTATATTCTCTTTTCTGTCACTTTTCATTGCTTGTTTGGACCATGTTGTTTGGTGGACTCGTGTTATACTTCCACATTATTTTCACTATGTAATTTCATCTTCTAGTTTTCTTCACAAGTTTGGTTAGAAATCTTTTTGATGATATTTTAACATATTCTATGCACATCTCATCATACCAATTTATAGATAGTAGAATTAAACTTTTTTAATATTAAATAAATGTTTCTTCTACAAATAATAAAACTACATGATAATATAAAAAAATTCTCCACTTATCCAGGACATAAACTTCTCATATAGAATATCTAACTCAACTCCTAGTTGACATTGGTGATTGACATGACGATTTTGACATGTCGTATGAAGCTTGAAAACAATTTTAATTTCAATCACATTATGTATGAAGTGGTACATCACACTATGATTACAAACAATGACAATTTGTTTTCTTTTTTAGATATCTCAATTATTTTTGTAGTTATACATCAATTGAATATAAGGTGAGGAACAAATTCTCCATTTGATTCATTGCATATTGATTTGAAGAAGTTTGCGGACTCAGACATATACATTATTCAGGGGAGGTTGTGTATGGTTACCAGAATCATAATTGTTCAGTTGCTCTTATGACAAAGCTTCTATAGCAAGTATATTTCCTATATATAAAATTTAATTTATTTTTTCTTCTCTTCATTATTTGAAATGTTGTAGTGAATGTTTAAAGGTTGTACAAATAAAGATGACTCTTATAATCATTTATATCTATTTCATGTTTAACAACTATTAAAATAAGTCTAAGTAATAAGTTATAGGCCATAAATGTATTCATTTTGGACAAACCCACAACATGTCACAAAATATAATTGTGTATATTGTAACAAAAATAAACTATTAAAACATTTAACAAATGCATATGCATCAATATATTTCTTTAACCCCTACAAATAGGTGACAACATAAGTTTCTGATTGGTTTGATGTAAGTCATAAGTTATGTGAAACTTACTTCTTTAAAACTATAATTCAAAATATGTAACTAAAGTTCCATTCACTTCCATGTGATTGTTTTGTTGTAAGTGTAGATACATAAATATAATATTTTTACTGTGTAATATATAATAAGTAAGGACAATAAAGTTGTGAATAAAGAATCATATTCATGAATAATCATAATATTTTTTCAACCATAATAGCCTCAACAAGTGGTCATGGTGCAGATGTTTCTCCATTAAAAAATATTCAGTGCGGTACAAATATAATATAAATTATAATATTATCATTACAAATCACATCACAATATTTTTGTTTCATTTTGTATGTACAAAGTGTCGAGCAAAGTAAAATGACACATCTTTTCACAACATGTCAAGGTTATCCACTAGTTTTAATAAACATAATGCAATCACCCATGAACATGTAATATGGAAAATAAAACTTATTTATAACGAACAAATGGATATAGAAAAATGTTAGCATTTCATCATATACATTTAATATGGGGACTAAGAATGATATATTTATTCAAATGAGAATTGAAGTATAGTTAGGCTTGTTCGATTTGTTTAGTTATACATTTTATATTGTCTTAATACCTTCCATGCATCAGGATTGCTTTAATCTTGACTTCAATGTGATAGTTTTTACAAAGAACTATGTATATAACTTTTATCATCTAGTGATGTCTTGTTTTAGTAATTTATGAAATTGAGGAAACATGTACGTTCCTATCAAATACAAAGATTTTAACATAATTTATAATTATTCTTAAACCATACTCTAGGATTGACATAAAGAAAATCTAGAAAACAATACCCATCCAAATTATACGTGTAAATCTAACATTTCAATTAGCTATTACATTTTTGGTCATCATTGGTTATGTAATTTTAATTTAATTATATGATTCTTCAAATCATTGCATATAGGTCTACATCATGGTTGGGGATAATAGGCACGATGAGATCATTCACCAATAATAAGGTACTATGAACTAGAATCAATTGATGTAATGGTCGACAATTTATCAATGTGCACTAATCAATCCTAGTGTAGCAATCAAATACAAATAATGAGATATAGATGCTAGAACCAGAGGTTGTGACTCCATAACTTCCAGTGTTATAGGCTACATATGCACATTTAGAAACATATCTAATTACAACATAATCATCAACAAATTTCTTTTCTTTTGTTGTAGTCATGTCTTGGGAGTGGTTTCCATTCTATGCATTATTCCCCATTATTAAAGGGAACTTGTAGATCGGACATTTCACCATTCAGATTTTCTTGAAAAATAATATCAATTTTTTTCAACCTATAATAACTTTTTATGAATTATTATACAAGGCTACTATGATAAATGATGATCTATAGATATTGTGAATATTCTAATAATAACCTTTTTTGTACAATGTCATTTCATTATCACTTATCAACATCACACATATTTATCAATTTTTAAATGTAATATTCATTTATGTGTATGGTTTCTTATCACATTGATCATTTTAAGTATGTTTATCTGACTCGTTTCTATATTTGAATAATGTTCAAGAACAATTAATAAGGGTGTTAAATTTGTGTTCTTCCTTTAAAACTATGTTCATCCCATAATGTTATTGAAATGTTTAATATTAATATTTTCATATATTCATACATTTCTATGTTTACACTTTAGTATATGCATATATATATTATATATGTGTTTGACTATGTAGATATAATACAAGAATTCAAAATACCATACACTCTCACATATTGTCTGGTTAACTCAATTACAATATAGTGCCTAACACTTCTCAAAATATGGGCATGTAACTTTATTCATGTGGAAGAGAGAGACTGAATCATGGAGAGCTACCTAAAGCAAAGAAGGAAGTCAATGTTTGAGAGTCCTTTGTACTTTTCTCACAACTAATTGATATTATTTTTAGTACATATTATGCACTATATCAATCCTCTAGACATGATAAAAATTTAGTGGTAGCCCCTACATAACCCAAATGTATTTTGAATAAATAGTTGTTGTTCAACAAGTAAAAAGATGGTAATGGTGTTTACCCTCCTTGAATGACGGGTAAAAAAGTAAAAAGTGTTGAGGATTAGAAGACAGTCAAGGAATGTGGAGGAGACAAGTATTTCTACCATCAAGTATTTGATGAAGTCAATAATTGAGAAGCATGGTTTGGTTTATCTAGAAAAGGTAACAACATCTATAGCTGAAAAATAATGCTTCTGTGTTTCCAATGATAAGGTTTAAGTGAACGAAATACATTGAAAACAATAATGGAAGGAACTTGCTAAACATGTGCTTCAAAATTCTAAGAGAGAGTATACTTTAGGAAAATGTCGATGTGATTATAAAACTTCTAGAAATCATTTCCATTATCCTTTAAACTTCATGTGAAAATAAAAAGTGTTTTTGTCCCAACATAAAGTTGAAACCAAATATTCATACAACAAGGAAAATTGTTATGAAAGAAACATAAACATTGTCTACAAGTTTTGATTTTTCTGTAGTTCCCTGGTTAGGGTTATTTTATTGCTAAACTTTAAATGTAGTTGTGATTGTAAATGTCAAAACATATATAAGAATGGCTAATATGTATATGGAGGATTGACAAAATACATAGAATCAATGTGCCATAGCATAAAAGTAGGTTACATGAAACATGAAAGTAGGAGATGAGACAAGTAAGCATAGTTGTTTTAGATATTACTACAAAATAATAAAACAAAGAGTGGGTCATCAATCTCAACGGTGTGTTTAGGAAACATATAACAAGGATAGGTTACCTGTTCTAAAGGGGGTGTTTAATCTTATTGTTTAAATGTATCAACATGAAGTACATATGTCATAATTCCTATCAACTTAATAAAACCTCAATATGTGTTAACCCACTTACAATAATTTTATATGTGTTGATTAAAATTTTCATTACTAAAAGGAGACATGAAAGGAAGTAAAATTTAAGAAGCCAAGTAAATACACAAAATAATATATAATCACAATCAAAATTGTTAAATAGAAGAAAAGAAAATTACCCATGAAGCTTCCCTCTCATGGACCCAGCTTGTGATCTTGAATAAGAAAACCCCCATAACAATCCCCCCATAGAATACCTTGTCTCCCACTTACATCCATTGTGGTTAAACATTGTATAGAAATAAAATAAATAAATATTAGGCAAGAAATGTGGTATCAAGTTCTTAGAGTTAGCATATTATGTTGAATGAAAAATGTGATATAAATTCTTAGAAAGATGATTTTTTTCCTAATGATAAGTATGTATGAATGATCATATAAAGTCGAATATAATTGTTCAATAAAATAGAAGAATGTGAACATATTCATATATATACACAACTGTATTGGTAAATTAAACACTAAACATTTTTACATGTATAAAGACAGATAAATAAAATCTATAGAGGAAAATATTGATATGTAATATATACTATGTATATAATATGTCGTGAATGTATTTTTCATCCCAATTCAAAGATACATCAAACTAACATGTTATAATAAATGAGGATTTATATTCATAAATCGTGCTCCATTAAATGAGACATATTGTTTTTGGTAATTATTAAATGAGACATATACTTATAGTTCAAGAATTGTTAATTGATTAATCCATAACTCCACGTTGTGGTCATTGTTTCATGTTTTATAAAATCATGTCATAGTTGTTAGGAATAACCTAAATATCAATAGATAGAAAAGAAATAATCTCATCTGTAGATAGAAAAGAAATAATCTCAGTTGTAGATATATTCATTGTATATCTTTCTTAGTAATCCAAATTAAGTAAGAAGCAAGTATTGCATATACATAACATAGGATCTTGATTTACCACCCTCTCGAGCCTCCAGTCTCTCTAATGGGTAAAGAGGGGGGGATTTGTCTCTATAGTCCTAAATACATAACCTAGGATTAAAACTTATGATTAGAATCTAGCCTTAAAACAAAATATCAATGACAACTTTTGTATTAAAACCAAAATAACTTTCACAACAAATATTATGGCACACAGTCGGTTCAACCATAGAAAAGCTTTAATTAGACATTCACAATCATGCATAAATATATTAAAGTAAGAACAACTCTCCAAAATTGTATGATAAAGAAATGAATTGAGAAGTATTCATTGTCTAGCTAGAAAAGGTAACCACATCATGCTTCTTTGTCTCCCATAAATAATGTTTGAGTGAAATATACATTTCAACAAACAATGGACACAACTAATAACATATACACTTGAATATTCTCAATAGAGAGTAGACCTTCAAAAATGTCGATTTGATTCTAAAAATTCTAGAAATCATACGCAGTAGCCTTAAAACTGCATATGAAAACAAAAAGTTTATTGTATCACCATTAATTTTAGACCAAATATTCATTAAACAAGGAAATTTGCTATAAAAGAAACAACCACATAATCTACAAGTTTTGTTTTTTTCCTAAAATTATGTCGTTAGGGTTTTTGTATTTCTAAATTTGAAATATATGTGTGATTGAAAATGTCAAAAAATTCTACAGGGAGGATTATTAAAATAAATATCATTAATTTGTCTTAATATAAAGGTAAGGTATATGACACATAAACATAGGAGATGAGAAAAGTAAACATAGTTGGTTTAGATATTTTTAAAGGGCGTGTCTAATCAAACTATTGTAATGTATTGTGATAATTCATGACAATTAAATCAAACCACAATATGTGTTAACCCACTACAATACTTCAACATATGATGATAGAGACTATCATTACTATATGGAAACATGAAAGAAAGTAAATCTACTATTTATATGATCGGAATCAGTTGTAAGATATAGGAATTCAATAGCAAAAAGGAATGGTACCTCATAAAGATGTCGACTTATTTACCCATTTGAGTGGTCTTAAATAAGAAAACTCCCATGATCATCCTTTTGTAAAGACATTGGATACGTTTGGTTTGTTGTTTTTTCAATAATCTTGCATTTAGGCCATCATGCATTTGTAAAATACTACATTTTTAAAATCATGTAAATATAAATATTATGTTTGATTTGTTGGATTATAAAGTAGATGATTTTTTTCCTTGGTCTTCCTGCCAGCCAGAGCTAGATTTTGGCGCCTGGGAGAATTTTGATAGAAATCAAAATGTGGGATTCCCTTTATGTCCAGAAATCTTAGGATTACCTCCATTTGTCAAGTCCTGCAAACCAAACATAATTTTTTACATATGGATTCTAAAATAGAATCCAATATTGCAAAATTTAAGAAAACAAATGTGTCCATTGTGTCCCACTTACACTAAGGCATAATCTTGTATGAAAATGAAATCACTAAATATTAGTAAGAAATTTGGAATCTATTTTTAAAGCTTAGAATAAGAACACTATTTTGAACACAAGTTGTGATATAAATCTCTACAACAACAAATTATTTTGCTAATGATAAATAGGTATACATGATCATATTAAGTCAAATATAACTATTCCATAAAAATGAAACAATATGCTAATATTGTTGGCGAGGTAGTACATCGAGTGGTACTAGCACATAATCCTCAATGGAAGGATCGAGATTGGAAATTCAAGTTGTGTGCCTCATAAATGAATTACCTCATCAAGCAGACTCACCCATTGTGTGATTTAAATGAGGCATACAATGCGTGGGTAGCCGAGGGGGCAGAGGTTTACATAGTTGGAGTGCATTCTCTGAAGTGGCTCATCTTCTACAGTGATTTCCACATCATCCAAAAAAAAGAATATGTAGATATTCATAAATATATAACTATGTTGATGGATTAAGAACTAAACATTTGTAAGTATAAAATAAATAAATAAAATTTGTAGAGGAAAACATTGATATGTAATAAGTCCTATGTATATAATATGACATAAATGTTATTTATCGTTACTAATTGAAGATACATCCAACTAACATATATTATGATAAAAGAAACTTTATATTCATAAACCGAACTCCATGAAAGGTATGCATTCATATTGTTTAAAAATTCTTAAATGTTAACCCATAATGTCACAGCGTGGTCATTGTTGTCAGTTTCAGAAAATAGTGCAATGGCTGTAAGGAATAATCGGAATATCAATCGGAAATTTTCAGTTATAGAAACATCATGTGTATTGTTTTTCTAGTAATTCAAATTAAACAACAACCAAGTATCATATGTAACGTAGGATATTGATTTATCATCTTTATGAACTTCTATCTTCCGCTACAAGTTTAGAAGAGGGGGTTCTTCTCTCTTAATCTCATATTCATAACATAGGATTAGAATGTATGATAGAAATCTAGCCTCAAACCCAGAAATCAACTGACAACTTACGTCTCGAAACCACATTCATAACTTTCACAACGATCATTGTGGCATGCAGTTGGGGATCAGATATTGTGAGCCTATAATTGGACATTCACAATCATGCATAAAAATACTGAACTAAAATAACACGCTAACACAGTATTCCGTTTTCACATACTTACTATCACTGCTCATGTCGTCTATTAAGCGGCGGCAGTTTTCTTCTTCGTCAGCATCATTTGTTTTTTGTTCCTTAATTTGTCTACTTCTTCCTTGCTCATTAAGTTCATGCCGAATCACTACAAACAAAAGATGTTTAGGATATTATGTAGAGACTGAGTTTACCAACTGTTTATCAGAATACCAAATTAGTTTAACACTTGATGCGAGGAATCGTATTTCATCCTAGAAAAGGCTGTTGAAACATCAAAATAGAACTGTATTTCGTATCAATTATTAGATTTGTCTAATATAATAATATTTCAATAGAGAATCCAGCGGTATAGTGTCCATACTTACACTAACCGATCAACAACATCGTCCATAAGTAGATCAGGGGTGTAGACCAGTTGTAGTAAAGTTCTAAAGACCATGCCATCATTGATCTTATCGTCCGTGAGTACTACGATCTTTATAGTTGGTGTACCATATTTCTGGAAGTAATATGTTGTCAACCACCAACATCATCTTCGGGTCACAGATCATGTCATCGTCGTTATAGCACCACGATCATCTTTGCAGATCTTGCTCTTGTCGATGGAGAACACATGAGACAGAAACATGTATAGTGAGACGGTCTCCTGGTTCCATTGGTCATCGCTGCTGCTGCTTGGCTTTCTGGTATTTGCTTTTTATGTGATGAATTGGCCGACTAACATGAAAACATCTGCGTGAGGTGAGGATTGGATTAGTTGTGGGCTAAAAAGATAAACAGGGTTGTCGGCTGAGGTAAATAAGAGATTGGCTGAACGAAGATAACGCAAACTAAGAGTCCACCTTTGGTAGGCAACACGGAGGGTGGAAATAAGGAAATAGGAAGCTAAAGGGGATTATGACAACCGAAATGAAGGGTAAAGTTTTAGTAGGAAACCAGGGACGGAGATGAGTGGTAGAGACTGAGTTTACCAACTGTTTATCAGAATACCAAATTAGTTTAGCACTTGATGCGAGGAATCGTATTTCATCCTAGAAAATGCTGTTAAAACATCAAAATAGAACTGTATTTCGTATCAATTATTAGATTTGTCTAATATAATAATATTTCAATAGAGAATGCAACGGTAGTGTCCATACTTACACTGATCGATCAACAACATCGTCCATAAGTAGATCAGGGGTGTAGACCAGTTGTAGTAAAGTCCTAAAGACCATGCCATCATTGATCTTATCGCCCGTGAGTACTACAATCTTTATAGTTGGTGTACCATATTTCTGGAAGTAATATGTTGTCAACCACCAACATCATCTTCGGGTCACAGATCATGTCATCGTCGTTATAGCACCACGATCATCTTTGCAGATCTTGCTCTTGTCGATGGAGAACACATGAGACAGAAACATGTATAGTGAGATGGTCGACTAACATGGAAACATTTGCGTCAGGTAAGGGTTGGATTAGTTGTGGGCTAGAAAGATAAACAGGGCTGCCGGCTAAGGTAAATAAGAGCTGAATGAAGATAACGCACGCTAAGAGTCCACCTTTAGTAGGCAACACGGAGGGCGAAAATAGGAAAATAGGAATAACGGAGATTATGACTACGGAAATGAAGAGTCAAGTTTTAGTAGGAAACCCAGGGGACGGAGACAAGTGGTAGTCCTTAGTAGTAGTGTGTGTGTGCTTACATATATATATATATATATATATATATATATATATATATATATATATATATATATATATATATATATATATATATATATATATATATATATATAGAGTCAGGCTAGAATATACTCGAGTGTACGGATCGCACGAATACACTCAAGTGTGTTTGCATATCAAAACTATTTTTTGCAAAATGTAAACCGTTGATCTTCACCGTCATACTATAATTAGGTTACATACAAATTTTGAGCCCATTTGGATGAGTGTAAGTCACTCATCCAAGGGCAACAAAATTGACGTGTGAAACTAATTTGAAATGCATAATTTTTGCGGTCTTCATAACGTGAGCTGTACATATCCAAATGTGCTCAAATTTTGCGTATGAGTTGTTCACGTGATGTTTAAGAAAATCAATGGATTAGATTTTCAAAAAAAATATTGCATCATGCAAAACTACTTGAGTGTATTCCGCTCCGGATACACTCGAGTGTATTCTAGCCTGACTCATATATATATATATATATATATATATATATATAAATATATATATATATATACTACTATAAAAAGAGCGAGTTTGATGCTGCGCTCTCCTTGATTCACTCTCTTCTCTCATTTTTTCAAGGAATTTTTCTCTTATAAATATTTATTCACACACTCTCCTTCTGTATTTCTCTCTCCATCCCACGGAAACGGTTCATTGATTCTCTCTTTTCAAACAATCAACACAAATATCTTTTACCGTAGGAACCTTTTCACGAACGAGTCATCTCCCCGCACATTTCCAACAAATTTTATATGTCACGTGCATGTGCACGTGTGCGTTTACTAGTATATATATATAGGGGAGTGATCTAGTGCGGACTGCGGACGGTGTGGACAATCCCACACGTCCCACTTCTCGGTTCCCCGATAAGCCAGTTTTTCTTTATTAACCCTGTCGCTCTGTTGTTCGGCGTGTCTCGTGCATCCCTGGTTCAGAAGGCCACCGCCGACAACGCAGAACAGATCCATAGCCAACAACTTGGGAGGAAGTACGGGCAGAAGCAGGTGAAGGCGAGAAGCCTAAGAGCTATTACAACTACAAGTGCACACGCACCTAAGTTGCCCCACGAAGAATAAGGTGGAGAGATTGGTAGTTGATGGATGGGTCACCGAGATTGTTACAACGGATCACATAGCCACTGAAAGCCTGAATCGACAACGTGGAACAGTTCTTGGTCTAATGATGGGTGTTATTCTTCCTTTGCCTACCGTAGTACCAACAAGCGTCGTCCGTTGACCAGCAGGTGATCATCTGGTGCCCCAATCTGGAACCCTACAGTTGTACATCGACATTGACATCCTTGACAACCGACACCATTGGAGGAAGTACACCACCGTGGGATGCCAGTCCAGAAGTTCGTGGAGCGTGGGTGTCATGAACCATGACGTCCCCACCGTGAGAGGCAGCAGCACAGCCAGACAGTTTCAACAGGAGGAATCAATGTTCCGTCGGTAGTAACGGTGCCCCTACAGGGAGGAGGAATCGATGTTCCATCGTAGGTGCAGCCTAGATGTACCACAATAGTAATGGCCATTGCCAAAACGGTTTCCATCCGGCTATGTGGATGATAGAGTAGCAACTCACAGCGGTAGCAGCCACTTCTCCTCTGCCATGTATGGTATTGGCGTACTGCCGGGACAACAATGCCTTCATCCAACAGCTACTGTTGGCGAAATAGAATTTCCCAAAAGCTAAAGAGGATTCCAGGTACGACGCCTTCCTTGATTCATTTTGACCATTTCAGTGTCATACTAGTAGTTTGAGCACAAATAGCTAGAAGCCAAGCACCAAGACGTAGTTTATGGACTTGCTGCAGATGATGAAAGGGAAGATGGCCCAAACATCTTGCTGAAAATAGTAACAAGGATGGCGAGAACTAGGAAAAAGAAGAGGACCAGGATGCAAGAAAGGACCACAAAGAAGAATGCAACGCAGCTTGTAAGAAAGGAGGTTGAGCTTGATTAGAATGCAAGAGAGGACCACATAGGCGTCAATGCATGACCATGTGCTTACCTGGTTGAACACGTATATGTTACTTGTGCTTCTTTTCAAATCTGCTGCCCAGTGGATGTTGTTTATGTCTATTCGAGAATCCCAATGGAAATAATTTTCTTTCTCGGCTTCTTTAGCATGCTAAGGTTGGTCTTTACCCCAGCATCGGCAGTAGACATCCCAACAAGTTCTTTTGTACGAACTTGTACCCAGCCAAAGTGTTAATCATGTCACCAGCAATTCTCTCTTATCAAACTCAAGATTCACCTTATTTGGCATAAACACTTCCCTCTGCAGCTTGGACCCTCATCCCCGTCTTTCTGCAAATTTGATCTGAGATAGTCATCGTGCCCATTAATGTACGGATTCACCCTGGTCTGCTACAGAACAAGCAGCCTAAGTCGAGGAGTTACTACCAAATCACCACTGATGTGCAGTGTCGGAGAACGAACTTCCAAGGCACCGTCAATATGTCCCTCCATGCGCGCCACGCCACGCCAGTCGTGGTTGTCCTTCTTCAGGCTCTATTCTGCGATGTATGTGATCTCAGTCGACTATTTTGGGTTGTCGGCGGTGGCTACTGAACAAGGACGAGACACAATTGGAAACTGAACAGCAGAGCGACAGGGTTAATAAAGAAAAATTAGTTAATCTGGGAACGGAGAAGTGGGACGCGCGCGATGGTCCGCACCATCCGTAGTCTGCACTAGATCACTCCCATATATATATATATATATATATATATATATATATATATATATATATATATATATATATATAGAGAGAGAGAGAGAGAGAGAGAAAGAGAGAGAGAGAGAGAGTCATGCTAGTACAAATACACTCAAGTGTGTTTGCATATTAAGACAATTTTTTACAAAATGTAAACCATTGATCTTCATTGTCATACTATAACTAGGCTACATACAAATTTTGAGCACATTTGGATGAGTGTAAGTCACACATCCGAGGCCAACAAAATTGACGCGTGAAACTAATTTGAAATATATACTTTTTGCGTTCTTTATAACATGACCTATGAATGTGCAAATGTGCTCAAATTTTGTGTATGAGTTATTCACAAGATGTTTAAGAAGATCAATGGATTAGATTTTTGAAAAAGAATATAGCATCATGAAAAACTACTTGAGTGTATTCTGCTCTGAATACACTTGAGTGTATTCTAGCCTGACTCATATATAGTCATGATAGAATACACTCGAGTGTATTAGTGTACACATCGCACAAATACACTCAAGTGTGTTTGCATATCAAGACTATTTATTTGTAAAATGTAAACCATTGATCTTCATTGTCATACTATAACTAGGCTACATACAAATTTTGAGCCCGTTTGATGACGGTAAGTCACTCATCCAAGGGCAACAAAATCGATGCACAAAACTAATTTGAAATACATAATTTTTGTGCTCTTTATAGCATGACCTACAAATGTCCAAATGTGCTCAAATTTTGTATTTGAGCTATTCACAAGATGTTTAAGACAATCAATGGATTAGATTTTTGAAAAAAATATTCCATCATGAAAAATTACTTGAGTGTATTCTGCTCTGAATACACCTGAGTGTATTCTAGCCTAACTCTCTCTCTCTCTCTCTCTCTCTCTCTCTCTCTCTCTCTATATATATATATATATATATATATATATATATATATATATATATATATATATATAGAGAGAGAGAGAGAGAGAGAGAGAGAGAGAGAGTCAAGCTAGAATACACTTGAGTGTATTCGGAGCAGAATACACTCAAGTACTTTTTCATGATGCAATATTTTTTTCAAAAATCTAATCCGTTGACCTTTTTAAACATCTTGTCAATAGCTCATATGCAAAATTTGAGCACATTTGGACATTTATAGGTCATGTTATAAAGACCGCAAAAATTATGCATTTCAAATTAGTTTTGAGCTTCGATTTTGTTTCCCTTGGATGAGTGACTAACACTCATCCAAATGGGCTCAAAATTGGTATCTAGCCTAGTTATAGTATGACGGTGAAGATCAATGGTTTATATTTTGTGAAAAATAGTCTTGATATGCAAACACACTTGAGTGTATTCGTGCGATCTATACACTCGAGTGTATTCTATCCTGACTTTCTCTCTCTCTCTCTCTCTTTCTCTCTCTCTCTCTCTCTCTATATATATATATATATATATGTGTGTGTGTGGTAATGATCTAGTGAGAAACATATCTTGGTGAGAGCATGAGAGGCATTTGAATAACCCTCTACATAGATCAATTTTTTATAATCCAACCGTATAGACTACAAGTATACCTTACTATTTACCTTCCTATAAAATTTCATCACCATCCTATTTGTAGATCATTCACAACAACATAATACTCTTCGATGCTTTATATTGAATTTCAGGCTGACCGTTGGATGTAAAAAGTGTATACTCTACATATGGACATGTAAGCAATGTTTGGTTGCAACAAATTTTTGTAATAAGGTAAATGAAATGATACTTTTTCAATCTATACAGTTGGATTTTAAAAAATAGTTTCGAATTTGTAGTTATTCAAATACCTCTCATGCTCTCACCGTAGGATGTTTCTCATTGGATCGCTACCCTATATATATAATATGTATATATATATATATATATGTATAATATGTATATATATATAATATATATATATATGTGTGTGTGTGTGTCTATTTTTCAACATGTATAACATCAATATAGTGCCTTTTTGTCAAATAACTCCAATAAGGAAGATACCAAAATATTTACCTCTTCTTGTATAAATATTTATAACATGTGGATATGGTATCTTACCAAATACATTGACAGTGGGTTTTACTCTTTCATAAACATCCTTCCAAAATATAGGTTTGGAAAAAGTTTGATAATCAATTCATATATTAAATGCTTTCATCAACCTTTGACAATTATGCACGTTTGGGGGAAATATGTCATGACCATGGTATACAGTTTTCCACCATATTTTATTCATAGTAGAATCACTATTTTCTCACATACATGAGATTCTTAGGATCCTTTTTCACTGTATATAGATAATTTACCATTTGTTGGAAAGTCATGAATCATGCAAAATAACATAGCATGCAAATTAAAGGTTCCATGTGAAGTATTGTAAGTTTATTCAAGTCACCAATTAGAGATTTAAGATAATTGTCCTAATCATTTCTAGATTATTTGGGCCCCGAAATCAATATTGACATCACAACATACTTATTTTTCATACACAACTAAGGTGTACAATTGTATATAGGAATAATAACAAACCAAGTGTTTTGTCAGATGCTTATAATACCTATGGAGTCATTGCTTCAGTGCAATGTAAAAGTATTAAGATCCTTGCTTCATCACCAAATTGAGGGTACACTAAATCAAATTTCTCAAGTGGCGAATCATAGGCATTTTATAGGACTCATAATTGTTTGCCTTTCCCTCTACATGCCAAGATAAGTTTTGTGCATCTTTCTTGCTTAATGTTTAGGTACAACATGGATATTATTATTCCAATATTTGTTGATTGATATCAATGAAGGATCAGAAGCATATAGGTCTTAAATCTTTTGATCGTCAGCCCCCTATGGAGGTAAATTTTTCTTTTGACTATTTGATCTATATTTCCAAAGCATGAATGAATTGCAATCACAAGGTTTTCTTCTTCAATGAAATATGCAACAAAATTATAAATCCTCACAACCTTGATAAGTTACAAAGAGAAGTGATCATTACCTTCTACCATATTGAGATGTATTTTCCCCCTTCATACATTGACATCATGATTCATCTTGTTGACCATTTGAATAGATAAGTGAAGACAGTTGGGTCAAAGCAAAATCATACCATGTAATCAAGGGAAATGAAGAATGATTATGGTAAACAAGAACATGTTCTCATTGTTATTCAATTCACCCCTTCTTGCATATTGATGTTGTTTATTCTAATTACCATTTGAGCATGTTAGGTTCCTCTATTGTGTTCCTTCATTAGAACATGATTCCAATAGGAAAGTCAGTCAAGAAAACAATTTTCATTTTGTCCTCAACCATTTTTTCTTCTTGTTTACATATTTATGATAATAGTTTTAGTTTGTTTTCACTTATAGATCACAATGTCTTTCATTGACATTGGTTGGTTTTTTTATCAATCATGATATATTATTTCTTTTGGAAAGACCAACACGATACATAAATATGAACTTCTCTTTTATGTAATTAAAGATCTCTTTTTAGTTAAACATGCATTTCTTATTCTTGTGTGCTTAAGGTTTTAGTCAGAAATAATATCCATGAATGTTTGTCCCCTCTCACCAGGACTTTATCAAGGAGGACCATATCTTCCAATCCACCGATGAGGATAAAATATAGGATCAAATTTATGTTTGTCTTCAATTAAAATTAAATATATGTTGTCATTACCTATGTCCAAGATATATACTCTCTTCGTCCCTTGTAGATTTTAAAGTCATCTAGAAGGTATGTATTGATTCTAGAAGAAGGAAATCTTGGAGAAGAAACCCTTGCATGTTGGTGATTCATAAAGCTTCATTAAATTTCAAGCTAGAATTCACTATCATAGGTTAATGCACCAATCATGATACCACAACTTTCAAATAATGTTCAAGGGATTCAATGTGCATGTATTGTGTGGGTCAATCATCTAGTAAATATGCAATACAGGCAATGATTCCATTCCATTTCATAGTTAACCAAAGTTTTTACAATAAGTAGGTAGCTAACTAGAAAATAAACATTACATTAGCGAAAATGAAACTAATTTACATAGATGTACAACATTACATTTATAAATATTGTTTCTCATGGAGTTTTTGTTTGACAAGGCATGTTCAAATACAACCAGCTATAGTATTTATGCTCTTCGAGAATTTCCTATATTGTGAATATCTTGACATAATCATTAAAAATTCAATGGTACACTAAAAATTGAAAACAATATATTTTTTATACAAAAATAATGTCTTGGCATGACTTACAATAAGAAATAAAAATGATCTCATATTTTGGAATATCCTATTTGAAAAGAATCTAGTTTAACATAATTTCTTGCTCTTACATCAATCTTTTGCCACCCAAGAAATAGACACTTCTAACACATTTCCAATGAATAGACAGGCTCCTCAATAGTTTGCCACCCAGGAAATGGCCAAACTCTGATACTTATTGTGTGAATTGAGGGAAACCTCATTTTTTCCACACAGGAAGTGGCCAATCAATAGCACTTATTTAGTGATGAAGAGGGTAACCTTGACACTTGTTCCCTTAAAATATCAAGAAGTTGCACCCTCTGTTATATGATGGATAAAAATTCTTTTATTGACGGTTTATCAATATATGCATAGAAATTGGAGACAACATTCATAGACAATAGTAGATCAACCAACTATATAAACAAAGAAACATATTCACATTTATAAAGTAAAATCATATCATCAATACCTCTAGTTAGGAAAATAGGGGCAATCATACCTTTTTGTTTTTCAAAATAAATCAAAGAAATATATTGAGGTTTTACATCATAGACTAGATATAGTCATGATCAATTTAGTTCATAATTAATATTGGACCTACTTGGTCAAAAAGGGTGACTATTTCCTAGAGATCCCTAAGTTATAACCCTAATCATAATTCATCAGTTTGTTCCACATTTACATAATTTTTATGATACATATGATCCACAAAAACATTCAATATAGGGTTTATTATTTTAGATGAATATATGAATCAAATCCTAATATAAAAAAAGTAATCATGATTTGGAAAGGTATTCGTCCAAAGTTTACATTAGAATTATAATGTTAATGTCATGACCTCATTCCTAATATTAACACGACCTCGGCGGAAGCATTGCACAAATTGGAGATCATGACAAATTGTGAAATGATATCGTTAAGCCAAACAAAATACATATAATAAGATGAACCACATGGTACTTTATTACATGTCATAAACAAGGGATTCAAAGTACAAAATAAAAGTGTTAAACAATTGATACTCCAAATTAATAGAGCTTAAAAGGATAATATACTATCTAGAATGGGACCCCACCAAGTAGGAACTGGTCACTGTCCTTGAGTTGACATATATGGCTCTACTTGTTCTCTTTCCCCTATCCTACAAACATCTCCTTCCCCCAACCATTGATAGAAACATAAAAACTTGTTAGTGGAACTGAGTAATTATATATGAAATTGACTTATACTTCAAATAATATAAAAATAACTTGAAACATGAGTGATTAACATGATTACTTGAAGACTTAAGGAAATTGACATGAAAATGTGTATTTTATCTTGAGTTAATATAGTTCCTCTCTTGAAAGCATGACAGTTTTCATAAGGCCGGTAAAGGCTCACATAAGGTTGGTTAAGGCTCACAAAAGGTCAGTTAAGGCTCACATAATTCTCCCACAAAGCTCATAAGGCTGGTTAAGGCTCACTTAAACATGATCGTGAAGACTATATTAACATAACATGATTTCCTTAATTCATTAAACATCATTTTCCTGATTCATGGTTCATTAACATGATAGTAATACATACTGTTTCACCTGAAATCATGAGCACAAAAATAGTAGAAAATATAATTTCTTAGCATGAGTATCATTTTCCATAAGAATATCATGAGTAATAGCATGTCCATACTTTAAATGAATCATAATAATCAAATATGTGAATCATAAAACCCAAAACCCTAAATTATTACTCAGAGTGCATAACCACTCACCTAAGGCTGAGAAGGTACACTTACAGTAGATTGAGTCCTGATTATCTCTAATTATCATGTCTAAGATATAATTGCATTATTTATCATTTTTAAAGTAGGGTTTTATGAGTTCTCAATGATGTTGACTCAAGGTCAATTAGGTCAATGTTGACTCACGTCTAAATTGACTAAACCCATGTTTTGATGATGACTAACCATTCCACATATTGGTGTCTAATGTCTCTACTTGAGTGATTTTAGATTAGGCATAGACACACTCCAAATGCCCTAACTTGCGCATCTCAAATTGGAGAAAAGACAAGTCAAAAGTCATACAAGTGCACGTTTTTGTAATATGATGTATATCCATTAGAATCATGTTGTAAATCACTTGTAATGATTGTATGACTTATAATTAAGCTTAGAAAAATATTAGGAGCACTTAGATAAAAAATTAGAGCACTTTAGATGCAACTTCGAAAATCAATTATAGGCACTTGGTCGGTCCAGTTTCCCACTCTGAAACTCCACCGATCAATCCTTAGTGGATTTTCTGAAGATTGCATCGGTCGAGTTGTGCTTGCACAGAACTCGACCGATCGGGTAAAGACCATTTCCAGTTAAATGGTCGGTCGAGTTTTCCCCAGGACAAACTCGACTGATCATTTAATTATCAGTTTTGTCTTTACCTGATCGGTCGAGTTACCCCCATTGAAACTCGACCGAATGCATTGTACGGAAAAGTGCAGAAAAGAGTTTCTAGCCATTGTGGAGTTGCAACAAGTGAAAATAGATCCGTTGCAAGCCACAAAATGGCTAGTTTTTGTTCTTAAGTGTTCCCAAAGGCTAAGAGGCACCCCCAGCTATAAATAGGACCCCTTGGGATTCATTCCAAGGTTGAGCATTCATTGCAAACTCTTTGTGAGGTTCCTATTCTATAGTTGAGTGCTTCCTATAGCCTCCTCTCTCTCTCTCTAAGCTGAATCACTTGCTACATCCATTAGAGTGAGTAGGAAATCTGTAAGAGAGCTAGTCCTATTTGTATATCTTGTGAGGCTCTCACTTCCACAACCTCCCCATCTCTCATTTGCAATCATAAAGATGAAGGTTCTCTCTCTTGTCCAAGAGAGGTGAAGAAGAACAAGGGAAGGAGTCCCTTGGTGAAGATCAAGGCAGAAGACTTGGAGCTAGAGTGGGTAAGCCCTTGGAGAAGGCAAAAAACTCAAGCTCAAGTAGGTAAGACCTTGGTGGAAAGCTTCTCCGAGTGAAGGTGAAGTCAAAGACGGAAGATACAAGAAGAGTGGGTAATTCCTACAAGGCTGAAGACTTGTGCAAGAGTGGGTAAGTCCTTGGAGAAGGCCGAAGACTCTTGCAAATTGGGTAAGTCCTTGATAAGGTTGAAGCCTCTTTGTATTGGATAGGTAAGTCCTTTGTTGGTCATGTATTGTATGTCTTATTAATGAATATAGGAGTACAATAGTTTGGAAGTCCTAGAGGTTGACCTCTCTAGGAAAGTGGACTGACACACTTCTAGTTTGAAGTGTGGAACCACTCTAAATAGCTTGTCTAATTGGTGCATGTTCAATCTCTCTTATCCTTGCTATGCATGATTTAGTTGCACTCAAATTACCTATTTAGCAACCTTATCTTGTCATATATTTTGAAGGTTTAATGAATTTTGTTTAAGTGCTTTCAGCTCTATTCACCCCCCCTCTAGAGCATCCTATCACCCATCTAGGATCCAACAAGTGGTATCAGAGCGGGTCTTCTCCAAGCATACTTCCACAAGTAGGAGAAGATGGGTGACTACCTAGGAGGGAGACTCTCGACCAGCCTTCCAATCTTTGATGCGAGCAACTTCCTCTATTCGAGAAGAAGACTTCAATTCTACATCCAAGGATCAAGTCTCGAGATGTGGGAAATGGTGAACAGCCCATACATTCTACCAAAGACAAATATTGAAGAATGGGATGAAGCCACCTTGATGAAAGCAACCTTGAATGCTAGATCCATGCATATCCTTTATGCCTCCATGACCCCCACCGAGTTCAACTGGATTTCCTCTTGTGAGACGGCCTATGAGGTATGGAGAAAGCTTTGCATCACTTATGAAGGGACAGATCAAGTGAAGGAAAGCAAAGTCTACATGCTCAAAGGGTTGCTTGAGAACTTCAAGATGGGAAAGGAGGAGAGAATAGCCAACATGTACTCAAGGCTCAACACCATCTTGAATGGTCTTGCTGTTCTAGGACATCCTATGTCTAGTAGAGAGATCAACTCAAAGATCCTTAGAACTCTTCCCAAGAGGTGGGAATCCAAGGTGACTTCTATTGAAGAAGCAAGGTCTCTTAGGGATATTCCTATTGAAGAGCTCATTGGAAATCTACGAGCACATGAAGTTACACTTGATAAGAGGGAGGAATTAGAAAGACAAGAGGAGAAAGAACTCAAGAGAATGAAGAAGGCTGAAATCAAAGCTCAAATCAAGGCTATTGTTGGTCAAGCTTCTCCATCCTCTCAAGTTGAAGAAGATGCCATGTACTCCAAGGGTAAACTCTATAAAGGCAAGTCCTCCTCCATCCGGTGCTTTACATGTGGAAAGAAGGGTCACTACAAGGAAGATTGCCCACAAGGCAAAAAGACCCATCTTCACATGAAGAAATGGAAATCAAGCTCAAGTGGCTCCTCCAACTCAAGCTCGAGTGAAGATTCATGTGAAGGATCAAGCTCAAGCTCTAGTGATGAAGGAGAATGCCATTTTCCTGTTATATCATCAACAAGTGAAGACTCAAGTGAGGTAAATCTAGACTCTTTAGATAAAGAATCTTTAATTGCTATTATTCATGATATTTGTGCCTCTTATAAGTCTTCTAAAAAGAAAAAGAAAAAGCTTGCTAAAATTGTTGATAATTTGCATATAGAACTAGATGATCTTGAATATGCTAATTCTTGCTTGCTTATTGATAAAAATGATTGTCTTAGCCAAGTAGACTCTCTTAAACTTGAAAATGCTAGTTTACTTGATAAGATTAAATTTCTAGAAGCTCAACCTCTCATTCCTAGTTCCAATGAAGAGCATACTCAAATTGTTGATTCTCTCATGCATGAGCTTGATACTCTTAAAACTGAAAACGTTGAACTCAAGCTTATTGATGATGCTAGGAGAGAAGAAATCTATGCTTATCAAAGAGAAATAGTGGTGCTTAAATCTGAAAATGCCCCCTTGCTTGCTAAAAATCAATGGGCATGAACCTTGTTCTAGTTATACTAATAGAGAGAATTATGTTGCTGCTCTTCATATTGATAGAGATTCTTATTCAACTAAATATCTTTTCTTAGAAAATAATCTTTTGCATGCTAGAGATAATATTAATCAATTGTCTTTGACTATTGCTTCTCTTAAGCATGATAATGATAGTTTAATATCATCTTTGCAAAGATTCTTAGTTGGTAAAAAGAGTCTTAATGACATCCTACACCATACTACTAAACAAATTGGTAGACATGGTTTAGGATATGACAGTAGTCAAGGGAACAACAAAGATAAAGGACCTCCAATATTCCATGGATAATCCTCTAGTTCCAAGACTATGGGCACATGCAACTATTACAATGAAATTGGTCATTATTCTACTTGTTGTCCTTTTAGGAAAGCACCCAAGAGAAATCGGATTTGGGTTGCTAAACTAACCCCTCCGGACCCAAAGACATGATTGGGGACCATTTCATCTTTCTTCTTGTAGGTACTTGCAAATGGATTGACTTGAGGTATTGAATTGCAAATTGACTTGTCAATCCACTTGAAAGAAGAAAGGTGAGATGCGTAGAGGGTGACAACAAGTGGAAAAGCAATGGTAAGCACAAAGGTAATGGTTTTATTGCTTGTAACCATCTATAACTTGTTTTTGTCAAGATAGTGTGCACTATACATATGGTTTTGAGTCAAAAGTGGCATTTTGTGATTCTCTTCACACTCTTGTGAAAAAACTATTTCTAATGCTTCTATAGTGCATTACTAACTTGGTTAGACATGTTTGGATATGGTTTGTATATTTAGCATGCCTTTGAATATGTTTTTATGAAATATATGTGCTCTTTGACAGTTGGTCTGTCGGTCGAGTTTGACCTATTGAAACTCGACCGATGGGCACCAATGGGTGTTGCCAACAGCTGTCATCGGTCGAGTTGCCAATGCACAGAACTCGACCGATAACACTGTGCACAGAATATAAATTTGGCTTATTGAGTGAGAATTTCCCTCTCAACTAGATTTTCTCAACCAATAGCCTTATTCTTTGGCACTCTCATTTGGTATCTTTATATATGCATATTGCCATGTTCTAATTTGCCTATCTTACTTACAACTCTATCTCTCTAATTGCTCTAAATTGGTATATCTATATCTTGCAATTACTTGCTTTGAGTTGTTTTGCAGGTTTTGATGATGATCTCTTTGGATCTCTTGGTTGTGTCTAAAAATTGCTTCGGTTGTACTCTAACTTGCTACATCTATATAGGTGTATATCTTGTGTTTGATACAACCTTGAGGTTCTTAGGGGTAATCATCTTATGGTAAGGATGCATATCTTGTGAGTTATATCCTTTCATGCTTCTAAAATTTCATATCTTTTTGTTTGGATATACCTCTACATATACTCATATCTTGCTCTATCTTGTGTATCTCTTACTATGATCTAGATCCTACTAGTAGTCCTAACTTGTCTTATCATCTACTAGTAGTTCATATACATATAGTTCTAACCCTGTTTATACTTGGCATCTTTGCTCATCTATATGCTATGCTTATACATGCTCAAGATTGTTCCTTAATTTGAATATCTACTATCTTGAGTTGCTTGCATAACATTGAGATGCAGGGCACATAGAGCTACATTATATGTAGAAATTGGAGTATTTTTGGATTTTATGCAGATTTTGCTCCAGTTTCAATTTTTGGTGCAAGACTAATGCTTTTCATGCAGAAACGGCCTTCTGAGCAAGACTCATCGCTTTTCCATGAGCTCTGATGGTTTTTGGTCAAATTCCGTCATCTTGAGGGTCAAAAATGCAATTTATTGTTTTTCTACAGCACTTTATCTTACATCTTGGGTTGTTCAAGTATATTTTTAACTTGCTTTTCTTTCTATGCTTGGACAAGACCCTATATGTGCTCTTCTACTCTCCTTATATATTTGTGTTATCTCCTTTTCCTTTAACAAGTGATGTTTCTTATTTTCTTCATAACCCCTTTTTTAAATGACAAAGGGGGAGAAAGGTATGTCTTCTTTTAAAAAGAGGAAGAAGGCATGTCTTACATGAAGAAGAGGAGTATGTTCATGTAAAGGGAGAAGGTAAAGGGGAGAATATATATATGTGTAAAACATATATGAGTAGAAGACATAATATTCTATAAATGTTATGAAAGCTAACCATTCAGGAGAAATAACATCAATTGAGGGGGAGTATGAAAACTCCATGCATATCAATTAAGGGGGAGCATATGAACTCCATTCTATTGAAACCCCTAGGTTTCTCCAAAGGTATGAATTTACTTAAATGCTTTCAATACATTTATGGAATGGTTTGTCATCTTCAAAAAGGGGGAGAATGATGACTCAAGGTCAATTAGGTCAATGTTGACTCACGTCTAAATTGACTAAACCCATGTTTTGATGATGACTAACCATTCCACATATTGGTGTCTAATGTCTCTACTTGAGTGATTTCAGATTAGGAATAGACACACTCCAAATGCCCTAACTTGCACATCTCAAATTGGAGAAAAGACAAGTCAAAAGTCATACAAGTGCACGTTTTTGTAATATGATGTATATCCATTAGAATCATGTTGTAAATCACTTGTAATGATTGTATGACTTGTAATTAAGCTTAGAAAAATATTAGGAGCACTTGGATCGAAAATTAGAGCACTTTAGATGCAACTTCGAAAATCAATTACAGGCACTTGCTCGGTCCAGTTTCCCACCCTAAAACGCGACCGATCAATCCTTAGTGGATTTTCTGAAGATTGCATCGGTCGAGTTGTGCTTGCACAGAACTCGACCGATCAGGTAAAGACCATTTCCAGTTAAATGGTCGGTTGAGTTTTCCCCAGGAAAAACTCGACCGATCATTTAATTATCGGTTTTGTCTTTACCTGATCGGTCGAGTTACCCCCATTGAAACTAGACCAAATGCACTGTACGGAAAAGTACAGAAAAGTGTTTCTAGCCGTTGTGGAGTTGCAAAAAGTGAAAATAGATCTGTTGCAAGCCACAAAACGGATAGTTTTCATTCTTAAGTGTTCCCAAAGGCTAAGAGGCACCCCCAGGTATAAATAGGACCCCTTGGGCTTCATTCCAAGGTTGAGCATTCATTGCAAACTCTTTGTGAGGTTCCTATTCTATAGTTGAGTGCTTCCTACAGCCTCCTCTCTCTCTCTAAGCTTAATCACTTGCTACATCCATTAGAGTGAGTAGGAAATTTGTAAGAGAGCTAGTCCTATTTGTATATCTTGTGAGGCTCTCACTTCCACAACCTCCCCATCTCTCATTTCCAATCATAAAGATGAAGGTTCTCTCTCTTATCCAAGAGAGGTGATGAAGAACAAGGGATGGAGTCCCTTGGTGAAGATCAAGGCAGAAGACTTGGAGCTAGAGTGGGTAAGCCCTTGGAGAAGGCAAAAGACTCAAGCTCAAGTAGGTAAGACCTTGGTGGAAAGCTTCTCCGAGTGAAGGTGAAGTCAAAGGCGGAAGATCCAAGAAGAGTGGGTAATTCCTACAAGGCCGAAGACTTGTGCAAGAGTGGGTAAGTCCTTGGAGAAGGCCGAAGACTCTTGCAAAGTGGGTAAGTCCTTGGTAAGGTTGAAGACTCTTTGTATTGGATAGGTAAGTCCTTTGTTGGTCATGTATTGTATGTCTTATTAATGAATATAGGAGTACAATAGTTTGGAAGTCCTAGAGGTTGACCTCTCTAGGCAAGTGGACTGACACACTTCTAGTTTGAAGTGTGGAACCACTCTAAATAGCTTGTCTAATTGGTGCATGTTCAATCTCTCTTATCCTTGCTATGCATGATTTAATTGCACTCAAATTACCTATTTAGCAACATTATGTTGTCATATATTTTGAAGGTTTAATGAATTTTGTTTAAGTGCTTTCATCTCTATTCACCCCCCTCTAGAGCATCCTACCACCCATCTAGGATCCAACAAGTGGTATCAGAGCGGGTCTTCTCCAAACATACTTCCACAAGTAGGAGAAGATGGGTGACTACCTAGGAGGGAGACTCTCGACCAGCCTTCCAATCTTTGATGGGAGCAACTTCCTCTATTGGAGAAGAAGACTTCAATTCTACATCCAAGGATCAAGTCTCGAGATGTGGCAAATGGTGAACATCCCATACATTCTACCAATGACAAATATTGAAGAATGGGATGAAGCCACCTTGATGAAAGCAACCTTGAATGCTAGAGCCATGCACATCCTTTATGCCTCAATGACCCCCACCGAGTTCAACCGGATTTCCTCTTATGAGACGGCCTATGAGGTATGGAGAAAGCTTTGCATCACTTATGAAGGGACAGATCAAGTAAAGGAAAGCAAAGTCTACATGCTCAAAGGGTTGCTTGAGAACTTCAAGATGGGAAAGGAGGAGAGCATAGCCAACATGTACTCAAGGCTCAACACCATCTTGAATGGTCTTGCTGTTCTAGGACATCCTATGTCTAGTGGAGAGATCAACTCAAAGATCCTTAGAACTCTTCCCAAGAGGTGGCAATCCAAGGTGACTTCTATTGAAGAAGCAAGGTATCTTAGGGATATTCCTATTGAAGAGCTCATTGGAAATCTACAAGCACATGAAGCTACACTTGACAAGAGGGAGGAATTAGAAAGACAAGAGGAGAAAGAACTCAAGAGAATGAAGAAGGCTGAAATCAAAGCTCAAATCAAGGCTATTGTTGGTCAAGCTTCTCCATCCTCTCAAGTTGAAGAAGATGCCATGTACTCCAAGGGTAAACTCTATAAAGGCAAGTCCTCCTCCATCCGGTGCTTCACATGTGGAAAGAAGGGTCATTACAAGGAAGATTGCCCACAAGGCAAAAAGACCCATCTTCACATGAAGAAATGGAAATCAAGCTCAAGTGGCTCCTCCAACTCAAGCTCAAGTGAAGATTCATCTGAAGGATCAAGCTCAAGCTCTAGTGATGAAGGAGAATGCCATTTTGCTCTTATATCATCAACAAGTGAAGATTCAAGTGAGGTAAATCTAGACTCTTTAGATAAAGAATCTTTAATTGCTATTATTCATGATATTTGTGCCTCTTATAAGTCTTCTAAAAAGAAAAAGAAAAAGCTTGCTAAAATTGTTGATAATTTGCATATAGAACTAGATGATCTTGAATATGCTAATTCTTGCTTGCTTATTGATAAAAATGATTGTCTTAGCCAAGTAGACTCTCTTAAACTTGAAAATGCTAGTTTACTTGATAAGATTAAATTTCTAGAAGCTCAACCTCTCATGCCTAGTTCCAATGAAGAGCATACTCAAATTGTTGATTCTCTCATGCATGAGCTTGATACTCTTAAAACTGAAAACGTTGAACTCAAGCTTATTGATGATGTTAGGAGAGAAGAAATCTATGCTTATCAAAGAGAAATAGTGGTGCTTAAATCTGAAAATGCCCCCTTGCTTGCTAAAATCAATGGGCATGAACCTTGTTCTAGTTATACTAATAGAGAGAATGATGTTGCTGCTCTTCATATTGATAGTGATTCTTATTCAACTAAATCTCTTTGCTTAGAAAATGATCTTTTGCATGCTAGAGATAATATTAATCAATTGTCTTCGACTATTGCTTCTCTTAAGCATGATAATGATAGTTTAAGATCATCTTTGCAAAGATTCTTAGTTGGTAAAAAGAGTCTTAATGACATCCTACACCATACTACTAATCAAATTGGTAGACATGGTTTAGGATATGATAGTAGTCAAGGGAACAACAAAGATAACGGACCTCCAATATTCCATGGAGAATTCTCTAGTTCCAAGACTATGGGCACATGCAACTATTGCAACGAAATTGGTCATTATTCTACTTGTTGTCCTTTTAGGAAAGCACCCAAGAGAAATCGGATTTGGGTTGCTAAACTAACCCCTCCGGACCCAAAGACATGATTGGGGACCATTTCATCTTTCTTCTTGTAGGTACTTGCAAATGGATTGACTTGAGGTATTGAATTGCAAATTGACTTGTCAATCCACTGGAAAGAAGAAAGGTGAGATGTGTAGAGGGTGACAACAAGTGGAAAAGCAATGGTAAGCACAAAGGTAATGGTTTTATTGCTTGTAACCATCTCGAACTTGTTTTTGTCAAGATAGTGTGCACTATACATATGGTTTTTGAGTCAAAAGTGGCATTTTGTGATTCTCTTAACACTCTTTCTCAAAAACTGTTTCTAATGCTTCTATAGTGCATTACTAACTTGCTTAGACATGTTTGGATATGGTTTGTATATTTAGCATGCCTTTGAATATGTTTTTATGAAATATATGTGCTCTTTGACAGCTGGTCTGTCGGTCGAGTTTGCCCTATTGAAACTCGACCGATGGGCACCAATGGGTGTTGCCAACAGCTGTCATCGGTCGAGTTTCCAATGCACTGAACTCGACCGATAAAACTGTGCACAAAATATAAATTTGGCTTATTGAGTGAGAATTTCCCTCTCAACTAGATTTTCTCAACCAATAGCCTTATTCTTTGGCACTCTCATTTGGTATCTTTATATATGCATATTGGCATGTTCTAATTTGCCTATCTTACTTACAACTCTATCTCTCTAATTGCTCTAAATTGGTATATCTATATCTTGCAATTACTTGCTTTGAGTTGTTTTGCAGGTTTTGATGATGATCTCTTTGGATCTCTTGGTTGTGTCTAAAAATTGCTTCAGTTGTACTCTAACTTGCTACATCTATATAGGTGTATATCTTGTGTTTGATACAACCTTGAGGTTCTTAGGGGTAATCATCTTATGGTAAGGATGCATATCTTGTGAGTTATATCCTTTCATGCTTCTAAAATTGCATATCTTTTTGTTTGGATATACCTCTACATCTACTCATAGCTTGCTCTATCTTGTGTATCTCTTGCTATGATCTAGATCCTACTAGTAGTCCTAACTTGTGATATCATCTACTAGTAGTTCATATACATATAGTTCTAACCCTGTTTATATTTGTCATCTTTGCTCATCTATATGCTATGCTTATACATGCTCAAGATTGTTCCTTAATTTGAATATCTACTATCTTGAGTTGCTTGCATAACATTGTGATGCAGGGCACATAGAGCTACATTATATGTAGAAATTGGAGTATTTTTGGATTTTATGCAGATTTTGCTCCAGTTTCAGTTTTTGGTGCAAGACTAGTGCTTTTCATGCAGAAACGTCCTTCTAAGCAAGACTCATTGCTTTGCCATGAGCTCTGATGGTTTTTGGTCAAATTCCGTCATCTTGAAGGTCAAAAATGCAATTTATTGTTTTTCTGCAGCACTTTATCTTGCATCTTGGGTTGTTCAAGTATATGTTTTAACTTGCTTTTCTTTCTATGCTTGGACAAGACCCTATATGTGCTCTTCTACTCTCCTTATATATTTGTGTTATCTCCTTTTCCTTTAACAAGTGATGTTTCTTATTTTCTTCATAACCCCTTTTTTAAATGACAAAGGGGGAGAAAGGTATGTCTTCTTTTAAAAAGAGGAAGAAGGCATGTCTTACATGAAGAAGAGGAGTATGTTCATGTAAAGGGAGAAGGTAAAGGGGAGAATAAATATATGTGTAGAACATATATGAGTAGAAGACATAGTATTCTATAAATGTTATGAAAGCTAACCATGCAGGAGAAATAGCATCAATTGAGGGGGAGTATGAAAACTCCATGCACATCAATTAAGGGGGATCATATGAACTCCATTCTATTGAAACCCCTAGGTTTCTCCAAAGGTATGAATTTACTTAAATGCTTTCAATACATTTATGGAATGGTTTGTCATCTTCAAAAAGGGGGAGAATGTTGACTCAAGGTCAATTAGGTCAATGTTGACTCACGTCTAAATTGACTAAACCCATGTTTTGATGATGACTAACCATTCCACATATTGGTGTCTAATGTCTCTACTTGAGTGATTTTAGATTAGGCATAGACACACTCCAAATGCCCTAACTTGCGCATCTCAAATTGGAGAAAAGACAAGTCAAAAGTCATACAAGTGCACGTTTTTGTAATATGATGTATATCCATTAGAATCATGTTGTAAATCACTTGTAATGATTGTATGACTTGTAATTAAGCTTAGAAAAATATTAGGAGCACTTAGATCGAAAATTAGAGCACTTTAGATGCAACTTCAAAAATCAATTACAGGCACTTGGTCGGTCCAGTTTCCCACCCTAAAACTCGACCGATCAATCCTTTGTGGATTTTCTGAAGATTGCATCGGTCGAGTTGTGCTTGCACAGAACTCGACCGATCGGGTAAAGACCATTTCCAGTTAAATGGTCGGTCGATTTTTCCCCAGGACAAACTCGACCGATCATTTAATTATCGGTTTTGTCTTTACCTTATCGGTCGAGTTACCCCCATTGAAACTCGACCAAATGCACTGTACGGAAAAGTGCAGAAAAGTGTTTCTAGCCGTTGTGGAGTTGCAACAAGTGAAAATAGATCCGTTGTAAGCCACAAAACGGCTAGTTTTCATTCTTAAGTGTTCCCAAAGGCTAAGAGGCACCCCCAGCTATAAATAGGACCCCTTGGGCTTCATTCCAAGGTTGAGCATTCATTGCAAACTCTTTGTGAGGTTCCTATTCTATAGTTGAGTGTTTCCTACAGCCTCCTCTCTCTCTCTAAGCTTAATCACTTGCTACATCCATTAGAGTGAGTAGGAAATATGTAAGAGAGATAGTCCTATTTGTATATCTTGTGAGGCTCTCACTTCCACAACCTCCCCATCTCTCATTTGCAATCATAAAGATGAAGGTTCTCTCTCTTGTCCAAGAGAGGTGAAGAAGAATAAGGGAAGGAGTCCCTTGGTGAAGTTCAAGGCGGAAGACTTGGAGCTACAGTGGGTAAGCCCTTGGAGAAGGCAAAAGACTCAAGCTCAAGTAGGTAAGACCTTGAAAATCTCTAGAGGGGGGGTGAATAGAGTTTTATGATAATTTAAAACAATTTAAACTCAAACAACCAAAGTAAAAGATAAGAAGAGAGACACAGGTGTTTAGAGTGGTTCCACCTTAGCAAATACTAAGGAGTCAGTCCACTACCCGGTTGCTTACCCAACCGGGATTTTGAAAGTATTGAATTTTATTACCTTTTAAGGATGTTACATAAAATTACAACACTCTCTAAACACCCTTTGGACAGCCTTCACCTAGAAGTAATCTTGCCAACCTTGAAGCAGCCTTCCTTGGAGTAACTTCAAGCTCCCCCTTGAAGTAGCCTCCCTCCCGAAGTAGCTTCCCGTCAAGATAGCCTTCTGAAGTAGTCCAAAGTCCTCCTCTTCACACGAAGAGCTTCACCCTCTTCCTATATGCAGCCTCCTCCCTGGAGTAGCAATGAAGAGTACAAATATTACAAGGAACAAGAAAGAAAATAGGAAAGTACAACTTATCCTTTTAAGCTCAAGGCTTGAATTGCCTATATCAAGCGTATGGATTTTCCTAGCCAAGGTAATAGACTTGTGGATGCTAGGGTTAGGAAAATCTAGCCTATAGGACGAGCTTGAGCTAGATGGAATATGGCCAAGTGATCACAGTGCTCAATTGCTTGTAAAGGATTGCTCAAGAGTTCTTAGAAAGAATTCTCAAGTGTAGCAAGGTCAATTCTAGTGTCCTATGGCTTGTCCTATTTATAGGGATAGCCTAAGTATGCTTAAGGACCTTCTAGATAGTTTCTAGGGGGTTCCAAGTGCTCAATTAGCCGTTAGGAATAGATTGGTCGTTTTTACAACGGCTAATTGCTTTAACTCTACAGATTCTGTCAGAGACCGTCTCGGTCGACAGATGGTCGACCGAGACACCCACTCGGTCGAGCTTTTCTCGACCGACAGGCTCTCTGAGTGCAACGTTCGATTCCAACTGCCAACCAACTCATTTGCTAAGTCTAACGGCTACTTTAGGTCAATCTCGGTCGAGAAGGTTGTCGACCGAGAGTGTCTCGGTCGAGGAGTGTGTCGACCGAGATTGACTCTGTTTCAATCTATCAATTGAGATACTAAGTGTGTGCATGAGTGTACATAATGTGATCCTATTGGAAGGGATGACTTGTCTAACTATGATGTGTAGCTAGGGAAGATCCAATGCTTGATTTACATGCAATCTAGGTACTTGTACATTATATAACTGTACAAGTTTTTACAATAGTGATTACATTGCATGAAAATAAAACTATAAACTTATGATCTCCCTAGTTGCTTCGTCATCCACCATAATCCTGCACACTCAAGTAGCTCGTTAGATAAATAAGAATGAAATGTTTGTCATAATCAAAACAAAGGGATTTTATAGATGTCCATTTAGCCAACAATCTCCCCCTTTTTGAAGATGACAAACATTTCCAAAATATGAATAAAGGAAATATAAAACATATAAATGCCATACCTTTAGATTGCCGTTTGGAACTTTTCCTCTTATTTATAAAATGTGTGCTTAGTATCCCCAGTGAATTATGGAACATGAAATCTAGTTCATTTGGGAATATAGCAACTTTCAATGTAAGCCAAGAGTATATTTATGAAACTCATTGATTGAGTTTGTCATAAGTATTATAGTTTTATATATCTCTCCCCCTTTGTCATCTCAAAAAGATAACCGTTTTATTTAAAAAATCCCCCTTCATTAGATATCCCATCAAAAATGAACGAAAAAAGATGTCCATTGAATAGCCAAAATGTAAGGCAATAGCTAAGATGCAACAATTTTCAAATTACCAATTGAAACGTTCATATCAATATTGATACAAACCATAAAAGCATAAGTAGTCGTTTTTAAGAGCCGCAGATATCAAAGAAAACATCCTCCTTAAATTTGTATTTTGCTCCCCCTTAAATGGATATTCCTTTAAGAATATTGATTTTATGCTTGTCTAATTTAGCCACAATATCTCTCAATCATACAAATCTTGTTTAACAATACTAAGGTCATAGCCCTTTTCAAAATAATGTTTGCACATTATTTGGAAAAATTTGTAATCATTCAGATTTGTGTTTATTGTTCATATAAAAGATTTTACAAAGATATATGCAATTATTATGTCAGTCTGAAAACAGGAACCAGGTCGGTCGACCATTGTTCGACCGACAGTGTGTATCGGTCGACTATTGTCTCGACCGAGAAAGGTTCTGGAGAACAGAATTTTCTGCATTGGTTGATTTAATTATAGTAGTAATATTTTTCCTTTGAATTGTTATTACTTCCTTATTTGTTATGCTCTACAATAATGAACCAATGATCCATATTTTGAAGTATGCCAAAATAAATAATCATGTGAAAAGAGTAGCAATTTTCATTCAATAACATGAAGAAGATTACAATCATATGGAATACAACTATTACAACACCAACGCTTCACAGGAAAGATTTAAGGATTACATCAATGTCCGGATCTTTCCCAAGAAATGGCTCAGCTCCATAGTATTGGACCAAAGTTTTCCAATCCAAAGCACCAGTTGTAGTCAATGCATATGCTTCCAGGAAAGTGGGAACTCGGTCAAAACGGAAATGAGCAGCTATGTCTTGCAATTGTATGGACGAAAATTGAGTATGTGCAAGATCCATTGATGGTGAAGGTGGAGGTTGATAGTAGTTGTATGAGGGGTTAAATGGGTCGAGCATGCCAGGGTTTAAAGAATGCGGATATTCATCGGTTTGGCCAGGAGAAAGGTTTTGCATTCTTTGATTCAAATATGTCATGGCATGGTGATTGTAGTTTAATTGTTTACTAAGATGGTATTGGGAGCCAGCAATATAAGTAAGGGTATTTTGGATGGGATCAATGGAAAGGTTAGTAGACGGAGGGGGTGGTATATCCTGATGTGATGACTCTCCTTCTACTCTTGCCTTTTTATGGCCAAAATCAATCCCCATCTTCTCTACGGTGTTCTTACTTATTTATAGAATTCCAGCGACCCGGTCGGTCGACGGCTCGTCGACCGAGCGTCCGCAACGGTCGAGTTGCAGACGTGCCACTTGGTCCTCCAACGGTAAAGAAAACGGTCATAACGGTCGGGTCGCAACGGTCATATCCAACGGCTATTTCTCGGTCGAGCGCTTGTCGACCGACATTGTCTCGGTCGAGCACTCGTCGACCGACAGTTTGTCTGAGACTGAGTCTGTTTAGATTTTATCGGTCGAGTGAGACGGGCTGACCGAGAGGTTCTCGGTCGAGCACTCGTCGACCGACTAACTTTCTGAGTTCAATTGTTTTTGCTGAATGCAAATCATAGAACATTTTTGTAGAGCATATGTATATTCCAAAGGAGTAATAATATTTAAGGCTTCCGATTACCACAAATGATTTGACGTTTTAATTTAAAAATATGCTAAGATAAAGTTCAATAAAATAATGTTCAAATAAGCAGTTTTTATCAAAGTTTATTTTAGGTCGCCCTTGATTACGACCATAGTGCCCCTTGGTCAAATTTTATTTTAACCAAGAGGCATATTTTGCAGGTTTCCAGTATGAATCATTTATATGCGAAATATAAGTTCTGCAGATAGCTTGAGACTCATTAAGGTGTACTAATTATGAGAGCTTAATAAGGACATCAAATATGGTGAAGCATATTCAAGAATAATATCCATTTATGAATTTAAGATTTCTTTGGAGAGACTAAAATGTAAAAGCATAGAAAACTTTGTTTGAAACATTTTATTCATTGCAAGAATTTCTGAAAAGAATGATTAAATAAAATCTTTCAAGAATAATTTTCACATATAATGCAAAGATTTTGTTATCCCTAAATGTTAAGTTGAGAAAGACATAAGAATATACAAATTAAGGTCTATGGTCATATCTCAACTTAGTCGAACCTATTTAATTTGGGGTTTTTGGAACCCATACCATCTCGACATTCTTTTTCTTGTATGGGCACGAGAAAGAATAATGTCCAAGGCGTGAGCAATAATGACAACAAATTGTATCAACCTCAAGCCTTTTTCTATGGTTTTGATTTAGGTTATCCTTGGGTATATACATTTTTGTTCCTTTAGGTATATAAGCAAATTGACTCGCTTGTGTCCTTCTAGGTTGATGGGATTTCTCATTAGGCTTATAACCTAGTCCTCTTCTCCCTATTTGATGATAGGAATTTTCTAGTATATTATCAAGGATTCCATTGTTGCTTAACTTGCTAACTTGTTGTTGCAACTTAACGATCTCATCCATTCTTTTCTTGATATCTAACTTTGCTTGATCTAGATTGGATGATAACATATTTCTTTCTTTCACTATATTGTCATAATCTACATGGGTGCACAATATAGGTTGTTTTTGAATATCATTTAATTTTGCAAGTAATTCAGTCTTTTCTTGACATAGAAGATCATAGTTAGTCTCTAGAGTGAAAATTTTCACTTCACTATTACTCAGAGATGATTTCAAAGTACGATTGTCAGTCATAATGCTATCTTTTTCAAAACCAAGAGTATTCAATTTAGCATATAAATCATCATTTTCGGATGTAAGTTCAAGAAGTCTAGCATTTAGATCATCATTTTCTTTATTTGATTTCTTTAATTTCTTTTTGTATTCAACATATTTGTTATGTGTTTCTTCGATAATAGCAACTAACTCCTCCTTGGGTAAATCAAGCAAACTTACCTCTTCTTCTTCTTCCTCACTTATTGTAGCAACGAAGCATTCTTTATGTGCATCTCTTTTCTTTGACCTCCATGGACATTTAGATGTAGAGTGCTTTGTTCCCAAGCACCAATTGCAACTTGTCGAACTTTGGTCCATGCTCCTTTTCTTGTGGTTGTAGTCACCTCCTCCCTTTATTACTTCAAGACCTTGTTAGGGCTCCTTGAAGCCTGCTCTGATACCAATTGAAAATCTCTAGAGGGGGGGTGAATAGAGTTTTATGATAATTTAAAACAATTTAAACTCAAACAACCAAAGTAAAAGATAAGAAGAGAGACACAGGTGTTTAGAGTGGTTCCACCTTAGCAAATACTAAGGAGTCAGTCCACTACCCGGTTGCTTACCCAACCGGGATTTTGAAAGTATTGAATTTTATTACCTTTTAAGGATGTTACATAAAATTACAACACTCTCTAAACACCCTTTGGACAGCCTTCACCTAGAAGTAATCTTGCCAACCTTGAAGCAGCCTTCCTTGGAGTAACTTCAAGCTCCCCCTTGAAGTAGCCTCCCTCCCGAAGTAGCTTCCCGTCAAGATAGCCTTCTGAAGTAGTCCAAAGTCCTCCTCTTCACACGAAGAGCTTCACCCTCTTCCTATATGCAGCCTCCTCCCTGGAGTAGCAATGAAGAGTACAAATATTACAAGGAACAAGAAAGAAAATAGGAAAGTACAACTTATCCTTTTAAGCTCAAGGCTTGAATTGCCTATATCAAGCGTATGGATTTTCCTAGCCAAGGTAATAGACTTGTGGATGCTAGGGTTAGGAAAATCTAGCCTATAGGACGAGCTTGAGCTAGATGGAATATGGCCAAGTGATCACAGTGCTCAATTGCTTGTAAAGGATTGCTCAAGAGTGCTTAGAAAGAATTCTCAAGTGTAGCAAGGTCAATTCTAGTGTCCTATGGCTTGTCCTATTTATAGGGATAGCCTAAGTATGCTTAAGGACCTTCTAGATAGTTTCTAGGGGGTTCCAAGTGCTCAATTAGCCGTTAGGAATAGATTGGTCGTTTTTACAACGGCTAATTGCTTTAACTCTGCAGATTCTGTCAGAGACCGTCTCGGTCGACAGATGGTCGACCGAGACACCCACTCGGTCGAGCTTTTCTCGACCGACAGGCTCTCTGAGTGCAACGTTCGATTCCAACTGCCAACCAACTCATTTGCTAAGTCTAACGGCTACTTTAGGTCAATCTCGGTCGAGAAGGTTGTCGACCGAGAGTGTCTCGGTCGAGGAGTGTGTCGACCGAGATTGACTCTGTTTCAATCTATCAATTGAGATACTAAGTGTGTGCATGAGTGTACATAATGTGATCCTATTGGAAGGGATGACTTGTCTAACTATGATGTGTAGCTAGGGAAGATCCAATGCTTGATTTACATGCAATCTAGGTACTTGTACATTATATAACTATACAAGTTTTTACAATAGTGATTACATTGCATGAAAATAAAACTATAAACTTATGATCTCCCTAGTTGCTTCGTCATCCACCATAATCCTGCACACTCAAGTAGCTCGTTAGATAAATAAGAATGAAATGTTTGTCATAATCAAAACAAAGGGATTTTATAGATGTCCATTTAGCCAACAGACCTTGGTGGAAAGCTTCTCCGAGTGAAGGTGAAGTCAAAGGCGGCAGAACCATGAAGAGTGGGTAATTCCTACAAGGCCGAAGACTTGTGTAAGAGTGGGTAAGTCCTTGGAGAAGGCCGAAGACTCTTGCAAAGTGGGTAAGTCCTTGGTAAGGTTGAAGACTCTTTGTATTGGATAGGTAATTCCTTTGTTGGTCATGTATTGTATGTCTTATTAATGAATATAGGAGTACAATAGTTTGGAAGTCCTAGAGGTTGACCTCTCTAGGCAAGTTGAATGACACACTTCTAGTTTGAAGTGTGGAACCACTCTAAATAGCTTGTCTAATTGGTGCATGTTCAATCTCTCTTATCCTTGCTATGCATGATTTAGTTGCACTCAAATTTCCTATTTAGCAACCTTATCTTGTCATATATTTTGAAGGTTTAATGAATTTTGTTTAAGTGCTTTCTACTCTATTCACCCCCCCTCTAGAGCATCCTATCACCCATCTAGGATCCAACAAGTGGTATCAGAGCGGGTCTTCTCCAAGCATACTTCCACAAGTAGGAGAAGATGGGTGACTACCTAGGAGGGAGACTCTCGACCAGCCTTCCAATCTTTGATGGGAGAAACTTCCTCTATTGGAGAAGAAGACTTCAATTCTACATCCAAGGATCAAGTCTCGAGATGTGGCAAATGGTGAACAGCCGATACATTCTACCAAAGACAAATATTGAAGAATGGGATGAAGCCACCTTGATGAAAGCAACCTTGAATGCTAGAGCCATGCACATCCTTTATGCCTCCATGACCCCCACCGAGTTCAACCGGATTTCCTCTTGTGAGACGGCCTATGAGGTATAGAGAAAGCTTTGCATCACTTATGAAGGGACAGATCAAGTGAAGGAAAGAAATGTCTACATGCTCAAAGGGTTGCTTGAGAACTTCAAGATGGGAAAGGAGGAGAGCATAGCCGACATGTACTCAAGGCTCAACACCATATTGAATGGTCTTTCTGTTCTAGGAAATCCTATGTCTAGAGGAGAGATCAACTCAAAGATCCTTAGAACTCTTCCCAAGAGGTGGGAATCCAAGGTGACTTCTATTGAAAAAGCAAGGTCTCTTAGGGATATTCCTATTGAAGAGCTCATTGGAAATCTACAAGCACATGAAGCTACACTTGACAAGAGGGAGGAATTAGAAAGACAAGAGGAGAAAGAACTCAAAAGAATGAAGAAGGATGAAATCAAAGCTCAAATCAAGGCTATTGTTGGTCAAGTTTCTCCATCCTCTCAAGTTGAAGAAGATGCCATGTACTCCAAGGGTAAACTCTATAAAGGCAAGTCCTCCTCCATCTGGTGCTTCACACGTGGAAAGAAGGGTCACTACAAGGAAGATTGCCCACAAGGCAAAAAGACCCATCTTCACATGAAGAAATGGAAATCAAGCTCAAGTGGCTCCTCCAACTCAAGCTCAAGTGAAGATTCATGTGAAGGATCAAGCTCAAGCTCTAGTGATGAAGGAGAATGCCATTTTGCTCTTATAGCATCAACAAGTGAAGACTCAAGTGAGGTAAATCTAGACTCTTTAGATAAAGAATCTTTAATTGCTATTATTCATGATATTTGTGCCTCTTATAAGTCTTCTAAAAAGAAAAAGAAAAAGCTTGCTAAAATTGTTGATAATTTGCATATACAACTAGATGATATTGAATATGCTAATTCTTGCTTGCTTATTGATAAAAATGATTGTCTTAGCCAAGTAGACTCTCTTAAACTTGAAAATGCTGGTTTACTTGATAAGATTACATTTCTAGAAGCTGAACCTCTCATGCCTAGTTCCAATGAAGAGCATACTCAAATTGTTGATTCTCTCATGCATGAGCTTGATACTCTTAAAACTGAAAACGTTGAACTCAAGCTTATTGATGATGCTAGGAGAGAAGAAATATATGCTTATCAAAGAGAAATAATGGTGCTTAAATCTGAAAATTCCCCCTTGCTTGCTAAAATCAATGGGCATGAACCTTGTTCTAGTTATACTAATAGAGAGAATGATGTTGCTGCTCTTCATATTGATAGAGATTCTTATTCAACTAAATCTCTTTGCTTACAAATGATCTCTTGCATGCTAGAGATAATATTAATCAATTGTCTTCGACTATTGCTTCTCTTAAGCATGATAATGATAGTTTAAGATCATCTTTGCAAAGATTCTTAGTTGGTAAAAAGAGTCTTAATGACATCCTACACCATACTACTAAACAAATTGGTAGACATGGTTTAGGATATGATAGTAGTCAAGGGAACAACAAAGATAAAGGACCTCCAATATTCCATGGAGAATCCTATAGTTCCAAGACTATGTGCACATGCAACTATTGCAACGAAATTGGTCATTATTCTTCTTGTTGTCCTTTTAGGAAAGAACCCAAGAGAAATCAGATTTGGGTTGCTAAACTAACCCCTACGGACCCAAAGACATGATTGGGGACCATTTCATCTTTCTTCTTGTAGGTACTTGCAAATGGATTGACTTGAGGTATTGAATTGCAAATTGACTTGTCAATCCACTGGAAAGAAGAAAGGTGAGATGTCTAGAGGGTGACAACAAGTGGAAAAGCAATGGTAAGCACAAAGGTAATGGTTTTATTGCTTGTAACCATCTCTAACTTGTTTTTGTCAAGATAGTGTGCACTATACATATGGTTTTTGAGTCAAAAGTGGCATTTTGTGATTCTCTTCACACTCTTGCTCAAAAACTGTTTCTAATGCTTCTATAGTGCATTACTAACTTGCTTAGACATGTTTGGATATGGTTTGTATATTTAGCATGCCTTTGAATATGTTTTTATGAAATATATGTGCTCTTTGACAGCTGGTCTGTCAGTCGAGTTTGCCCTATTGAAACTCGACCGATGGGCACCAATGGGTGTTGCCAACAGCTGTCATCGGTCGAGTTTCCAATGCACAGAACTCGACCGATAAAACTGTGCACAAAATATAAATTTGGCTTATTGAGTGAGAATTTCCCTCTCAACTAGATTTTCTCAACCAATAGCCTTATTCTTTGGCACTCTCATTTGGTATCTTTATATATGCATATTGGCATGTTCTAATTTGCCTATCTTACTTACAACTCTATCTCTCTAATTGCTCTAAATTGGTATATCTATATCTTGCAATTACTTGCTTTGAGTTGTTTTGCAGGTTTTGATGATGATCTCTTTGGATCTCTTGGTTGTGTCTAAAAATTGCTTCAGTTGTACTCTAACTTGCTACATCTATATAGGTGTATATCTTGTGTTTGATACAACCTTGAGGTTCTTAGGGGTAATCATCTTATGGTAAGGATGCATATCTTGTGAGTTATATCCTTTCATGCTTCTAAAATTGCATATCTTTTTGTTTGGATATACCTCTACATCTACTCATAGCTTGCTCTATCTTGTGTATCTCTTGCTATGATCTAGATCCTACTAGTAGTCCTAACTTGTGATATCATCTACTAGTAGTTCATATACATATAGTTCTAACCCTGTTTATATTTGTCATCTTTGCTCATCTATATGCTATGCTTATACATGCTCAAGATTGTTCCTTTATTTGAATATCTACTATCTTGAGTTGCTTGCATAACATTGTGATGCAGGGCACATAGAGCTACATTATATGTAGAAATTGGAGTATTTTTGGATTTTATGCAGATTTTGCTCCAGTTTCAGTTTTTGGTGTAAGACTAGTGCTTTTCATGCAGAAACGTCCTTCTAAGCAAGACTCATCGCTTTTCCATGAGCTCTGATGGTTTTTGGTCAAATTTCGTCATCTTGAGGGTCAAAAATGCAATTTATTGTTTTTCTGCAGCACTTTATCTTGCATCTTGGGTTGTTCAAGTATATGTTTTAACTTGCTTTTCTTTCTATGCTTGGACAAGACCCTATATGTGTTCTTCTACTCTCCTTATATATTTGTGTTATCTCCTTTTCCTTTAACAAGTGATGTTTCTTATTTTCTTCATAACCCCTTTTTTAAATGACAAAGGGGGATAAATGTATGTCTTCTTTTAAAAAGAGGAAGAAGGCATGTCTTACATGAAGAAGAGGAGTATGTTCATGTAAAGGGAGAAGGTAAAGGGGAGAATACATATATGTGTAGAACATATATGAGTAGAAGACATAGTATTCTATAAATGTTATGAAAGCTAACCATGCAGGAGAAATAGCATCAATTGAGGGGGAGTATGAAAACTCCATGCGCATCAATTAAGGGGGAGCGTATGAACTCCATTCTATTGAAACCCCTAGGTTTCTCCAAAGGTATGAATTTACTTAAATGCTTTCAATACATTTATGGAATGGTTTGTCATCTTCAAAAAGGGGGAGAATGTTGACTCAAGGTCAATTAGGTCAATGTTGACTCACGTCTAAATTGACTAAACCCATGTTTTGATGATGACTAACCATTCCACATATTGGTGTCTAATGTCTCTACTTGAGTGATTTCAGATTAGGCATAGACACACTCCAAATGCCCTAACTTGCGCATCTCAAATTGGAGAAAAGACAAGTCAAAAGTCATACAAGTGCACATTTTTGTAATATGATGTATATCTATGAGAATCATGTTGTAAATCACTTGTAATGATTGTATGACTTGTAATTAAGCTTAGAAAAATATTAGGAGCACTTAGATAAAAAATTAGAGCACTTTAGATGCAACTTCGAAAATCAATTACAGGCACTTGGTCGGTCCAGTTTCCCACCCTGAAACTCGACCGATCAATCCTTAGTGGATTTTCTGAAGATTGCATCGGTCGAGTTGTGCTTGCACAGAACTCGACCGATCGGGTAAAGACCATTTCCAGTTAAATGGTCGGTCGAGTTTTCCCAAGGACAAACTCGACCGATCATTTAATTATCGGTTTTGTCTTTTCCTGATCGGTCGAGTTACCCCCATTGAAACTCGACCGAATGCACTGTACGGAAAAGTGCAGAAAAGTGTTTCTAGCCGTTGTGGAGTTGCAACAAGTGAAAATAGATCTGTTGCAAGCCACAAAACAGCTAGTTTTCATTCTTAAGTGTTCCCAAAGGCTAAGAGGCACCCCCAGCTATAAATAGGACCCCTTGGGCTTCATTCCAAGGTTGAGCATTCATTGCAAACTCTTTGTGAGGTTCCTATTCTATAGTTGAGTGCTTCCTACAGCCTCCTCTCTCTCTCTAAGCTTAATCACTTGCTACATCCATTAGAGTGAGTAGGAAATCTGTAAGAGAGCTATTCCTATTTGTATATCTTGTGAGGCTCTCACTTCCATAACCTCCCCATATCTCATTTGCAATCATAAAGATGAAGGTTCTCTCTCTTGTCCAAGAGAGGTGAAGAAGAACAAGGGAAGGAGTCCCTTGGTGAAGATCAAGGCAGAAGACTTGGAGCTAGAGTGGGTAAGCCCTTGGAGAAGGCAAAAGACTCAAGCTCAAGTAGGTAAGACCTTGGTGGAAAGCTTCTCCGAGTGAAGGTGAAGTCAAAGGCGGAAGATCCAAGAAGAGTGGGTAATTCCTACAAGGCCGAAGACTTGTGCAAGAGTGGGTAAGTCCTTGGAGAAGGCCGAAGACTCTTGCAAAGTGGGTAAGTCCTTGGTAAGGTTGAAGACTCTTTGTATTGGATAGGTAAGTCCTTTGTTGGTTATGTATTGTATGTCTTATTAATGAATATAGGAGTACAATAGTTTGGAAGTCCTAGAGGTTGACCTCTCTAGGCAAGTGGACTGACACACTTCTAGTTTGAAGTGTGGAACCACTCTAAATAGCTTGTCTAATTGGTGCATGTTCAATCTCTCTTATCCTTGCTATGCATGATTTAGTTGCACTCAAATTACCTATTTAGCAACCTTATCTTGTCATATATTTTGAAGGTTTAATGAATTTTGTTTAAGTGCTTTCAGCTCTATTCACCCCCCCTCTAGAGCATCCTATCACCCATCTAGGATCCAACAAATGAATCGTGAAAACTAGGACCTGATTTAGGTTTCAAAAGTAGTCTAGGAGGGTTCCTTGTGTCAAAATCTTTCCACTGAGTAATTAAACATAATTTTTTGACATTGGATATAAAAGATATGAATTTTGGGAGATTAGACCAATCAGAGCTAGGAAAACCATAGTCATGTCAGCATTTAAATAAAAAGGGTAAGTGATTTAAATGAAAGGAGAGAAGATTGAAATAACCTAGGTGAGCATTACAATTAAATCTAAGGATGGTGGTAGAAGTGTAATTTGAGAAAATTCTACAGTCGCACATCTAATAAATCCAAGGATTACTAAAATACATGAAAAGCCCACACAATAAGGATTAAAGGACTAAGATAGTTGGGGTACATAAGTCATTCAATGAATGCGGTTCTTCCCCCTCACCAACAATGGTGAAAATAACTTCTCCTGGAGCCTGAAGCATCGACCAAACTCTCTCCGTAGACTTGATCTTGTAGGAAAATCCTTGCAATTAGATCTCCTATCCAAACTGAATGTGGAAAGCCATTTCTAAGACTCCCTGGAGAAATGGAGGTCAAGTCCCTGCCTCCACCCAAAGACAAAGTAGGACAACTAAGCACACACTATGAAGATGATTCCTCAGTGATGGAAACCAAAAACCAATCATAGAATTGGTCTTGCAACAATCCACCATAGGTGATAGAAGGAAAAATCATAATCTAAGGAGCCTATGCACAAGAGTGGTGTTGCCCTCGTCATTGGTATAGACACTAGGATTGAGAAGTCTGCGAGACAGGAATGTAGTGTGGGGGGTCAATGAAAACTTAAGTAACAATTTAGAAGATCGAATCATGTCTAGTGATGACCGGTTGGAGTTAAGCAAGCAATAATCATTAAACAAAGACAAAATATCCAATACAACATTACGATGAGAAAGATGCAAAACTGTAGAAGTGCAATTTGGATTGATATGTGATTTAGTTCCATAGAAAATAGTAACGTCCATTGATAGAGGATATACCTTTAGACTGGAGGATCGAAGTTAGGGGGAAAGGTTTCCTTGGTATGATCGTTTTTAAAAGGCCAAGACAGAGGTCAGCTTTATCAAAGCATGAGGAAGCTTATTGGTAGCATAATTGGGAGTGATGGAGTGAAACACAGTGGGAAAGAGTGTAAGAAAAAGCCTTATCAAAGCATGAAGAAGCTTACTAGTAGCTTAATTGGGATGTAAGGGATAGAGGCGCAACGTCGAGCTCGCCATCCTTGAAGAAGAAGAAGAAGACTGTCATTGGGGTGATGCCTCAGGGCGCCTTAGCTAAAATTTATAGAAGAGGAATATGTGGAGGAGGTTTTTGAACCTTTATGGGTCACAAAGAAGTAGCTAGGCTTCACCTACTCATGCCGGTTCTTTGTTGTGTCAAACTGGCGAAGGGGTGATTTGGGCATTTTCTCCAAATGATCGGGTAGTCATCAAGTCAGAGTTCCATGGACATAGATCCACCTCCTTAATCTGATGGTGGAGATATATAGGAAAAAATGTGTATGTGAGAGGGGAGATAGAGGCCGAGAAAAATGACCAGTTCTGTTTCTCCCTCAGTGTGAGTCTTTTGTGAGGTAGGGGTTGAGGTCCTTTTCTCTTGGATCTTAAATCAACAGTTCTCAATAAATTGGATATCTTCTCCAGGGTGACAAGATGGACCAAGGATGAGACTTAGCTAAAAATTATTTAAATCGAAAACATAAAAAGATATCTAGGTCCATTGTTATAACTTATGAATACATTTCTCTCCTTAAAATCAATAGACTAGCTAGGGCCACTTAAATCAAATGAAAGTTTGTATACTTCCTAAAATGAACTTGTTGAATGTAGATATCAACACAAATATCACAGTTGATCTATGGAATTAAGTGCTATACATGATTTGGTATTTAGGGTAACTTTTGTGCTACAAAAGATTGTGAAGAAATTAAATTGTAATTTAACATTATTTATAATGTTTATTCTTCACTAAAGTTTGAGGGTGTTACAGTTAAGAATACCAGATAAATTAAGTCAGTTTTAGATCATGATACTATTCATAATGGACTTCTTTTATTAATACTTAGCAAGATATTGTGTTTATTTTTATGTTTTCACAACAAAATGGATTTTAGAAATTTCTAAAGCACATAGCATTTTCTAGATCTTAGATTAGAGAGCAGAGGAACTACTAGAAAATGGAAAAACTTTGATTGTGCAATCAAAGACACATGATATCTTGGATTTGCAATGACATGAGGTGGGGTACACCTAAATATAGGTCCTCTTATCTTATCTTGCATGATCTAAGATCCAACATATCATGTGCATCCACTTCACCGAAACTGCATGCATGTAGAAGACGTAAACGTGGTGAACATGCTTACTAACGCATGCAAATTTTGGAATAGAAGGGATAAGGAGGTTGTGGGGAGAAGCCAATGAGCTCTAGTTAGTCATCACAAGATAGTAATTATCTTACTATCACTATGAGGAGGGTCATAGTGAAAATGACCAAAAGGTGCTTGACCATAATGTAAGAAAGATGCTTTTGAGTAGTTTAAGGGTAAATATTGGAATAAAACTTTCAAATGGGGGTGGAAGTGAGTAAGGGGAGGCTCAATAGACCAAGAGGATTGTTTTATAAGGTTCGAGGATATCTTAGTTAGGGTTTCATATACTTTCATCTCTAGAGTGAGCAACATGTAGGAATAGGGATATGAACTTCCAATGTGTTGCTTCCTTTTTGTTCATACAAACATTCTTAGGGTTGGTGCTACGAGAAAAGAAAGATAGGAGGGAAGAAATTGATCATGGGTGGAAAAATTGTTGGGAGAGGCTAGAGGATTCACACTTTGTCTACCACACTAATAAAGGAGGTAGACAATGACCATAAATTATCATATCAAACCAGAATACATTCCACCTCAGATCTGATGACCCTTGGTCTTCAAGCTATTCTGTATAACTTAAGGGATCATTGTTTTGCACAAGTTTGGTGTGGTTGTTGGATAAAAAATCCAATGGTCCAAATATTGATTAGTTTAGGGAAAAGGAAGTATAGAGGATTTTTGAGGGGTGGTTGAGGTTAATATCCATTAATCTTTAATAAATATTTAGTATCACACACTAAAATTTAAAATCATAATATTTTTAGCATAGTTACAAATAATTGCATACTTCATATAGAAAAAGTTCATATCCATTGGGTGATGTTGACATTTCAAAGATCATAATGTGTGAAGGTACACACATATTAGGGTGTAGTGCACATGTTTTCATTTTAACATCATTATTTCAACATATAGAGTCATATCTAAAAAGATCATTAAAATTAGTAAAGTGAAATAATATATAGAAACATAAGATATCTGAAATGGTAGAAAAGAAATTTTGGATAAATTTAGGGAAAACCATTTCAGAAAATTCATCTTGATAACTGTTTGAAGGTATGAACCATGTGAGTTATTCTCTTCTTTTCATCATATATTTTTTCTCATATCCACCTTCTTTGACAAAGTTCTCCGTGCTCCTTGGTAGAAATTTGTCTTATATACCTTAAATCCTTTCTTTTCCCCATTGTTGGCCTAGTTGAAACTAGAGGTTACTTAGTCGGTCATTTTAACATCATTATTTCAACATATAGAGTCATATCTAAAAAGATCATTAAAATTAGTAAAGTGAAATAATATATAGAAACATAAGATATCTGAAATGGTAGAAAAGCAATTTTGGATAAGTTTAGGGAAAATCATTTCACAAAATTCATCTTGATAACTATTTGAAGGTATGAACCATGTGAGTTATTCTCTTCTTTTCATCTTATATTTGTTCTCATATCCACCTTCTTTGACAAAGTTTTCTGTGCTCCTTGGTAGAAATTTGTCTTATATACCTAAAATCCTTTCTTTTCCCCATTGTTGGCCTAGTTGAAACTAGAGGTTACTTAGTCGGTCATTTTGAAGTTGTTTGGTGGATCTTGGAGCTAGGAATTTGTGCATGCACTTGCTATAGACACGTTCTTTGTCTAATGTGAGTGATCTATCATATATTTAGTAATATTTGACATTTAGAACATATACTCAATAAACCTCACTATTTGCATGAAAATTGAGCTAAAGATGTATTTTTTTATGATGTTTTGGCATAAAAATTTTAAGAATTCAAATCTTCTTCCTTACTCTTTGTTTCCTTTTGAAACATAAAAGTAATATTTTACTTTCATACTTACATAACCTATGCTTTTTGCAGTAACTTGCTCTAAGTTACCAGGATAGACACTTTTTACTATTTTTTCTATATTAAGTTTAAAAGATTAACTTTTTAATGAATACTTCCATATGTGTTTCTCAATATTATGAGATTACAAAGCATCTAATAAATTAGGGAGTATTACGTACCCAAGTTGTGGTATGTCCTATATATGTCTACAATTGATGATTTTGGTTATATGTGTGCTACATGACATGCATTGGGGTTTTATCCTCATGTTGTCATTGTGTATAAATCTGTACAAAGTACAAAATTTTATCCTCTTGTTTCATGAAAGTTGAGTAGTTAGACCAATTAATGAATTGAACTATAAATCATGTAGTGGCCATATGTTATTATATTTTCCTCAATGTCTATATGTCGGGGAAGAAAATTGTGTATACTTGTAGAAATTTCTAGATTTTGAGAATGTACTCTTAGTCATTTACAATTTATTATATGTGGGTCACGAAGAATATATATGAGGCATGTCTCCTTAGTGCCATAGGATAACTCATGTTTCTGAATGACGTCGATGTCATATCTCATGTTGACATATGGAAGTCCCATCAATGCATTGAATATATATGATATGATGTGGAACAAAAATACTTCCTATGTGATGATATGATTAATGTCATGAATGGAGATCCCTAACTGGGTATGATGCTTTATACATGTCATAGGGAAATAAACCTTTTATGCTTGAATCGACCGAGATGTTGTAGGATCTTAGTGAGATCAAATAATATAACAACCTTGAATGTGAGTGAGGAGACTTTTCATTTACCAGTCACAAGTTTGGAGGGTACATTTAAACTACCCAGGCCTAATATTAGAAATTGTAATCAAGTAGTGTAACATTATTGTGTAGTAATTTATCAACCTTCACTGTATACTACATTTACTACTTCAATATCTTTATAGAATTTGCTTTTTAACATTTATCTATCTATTCCACATATATTGAATAACGTTTATGATTTGAATACTATGAATATGTTCTATCTCTCGTTGGGACTATGGTCCCACTATCATATTCCCCCCCCCCCTTTTAGGTTAGCAAGCCATCCCCAAGGGTTTTCTAGAGAGGAGCCTCTTTCACCATGACATCAATAATCTAAAGGTGGGGTATCGTTCATTATGGTGTATGTAGTTGTTCTTGTATACTCAGGTCTTGGATAGGGTATTTAAATATGATGTTGTATCTACAACTCAATTTTAGTTGAGTACCATGTATTCATTTTATATGTTGTAATAATGAATTACAATAAATTTTTATAAAAATGTTGTGACATAGTTCAAGTATGTTGAACAATGCACCATTGCATAGTGATATGTGAACCCCAACTCAACTCGCAAAGACAAGGAAAAGAAGAAAACTAAGGAGAAGGGGAAGGAAACTGGGGGTGAGAAGGAGAAAGAGAAGGAGCCTGGTAGGCGTACCAGGAACAAGAAGTAGTTATCCATGTCTATACTCATGTGGAATGTTAAAGGTGTCTATGACCCTGACAAGAGACGTAAGGTGAGGAACTGGATTAAATCCAGTGGTTTTTCAATGGCGGATATACTGGAAACTAAAATAAGAAGAATCAATACCAGGTGTGTGGCATCCATTTTCCTTAATGGATGGAAGAGTGTTTCTAATCATGATTCGATTGATCTATGTAGAATATGCCTGGGCTGGAATCCAAATGCATGGGAGGTTGAGGTGGAGGTTAATGATGATCAGGTCATCTCTACAACATGTAATAATAGAGTAGGTATGAGGATGTTTTTCTCTGTGATGTATGCTTTCAACCTACAATCTCAGAGACAAGCTCTATGGAAGGAGTTATTGGCACAAGATAAGTGGAAAGACCTCTCGTGGCTGATCATGGGAGACTTTAATAATGTAAGATTACATGAGGAGAAGAGGGGCGGCAGACTCATTCCTGAGACAATGATGAGGTCCTTCAATCAAATGATTAATGAGGGGGATTTATGCGAGCTTCCCATGCAAGGCGACGATACATTCACATGGAATAATGAAGGAAAGTTGGGTAAAAGGATAGTGTGCAAGCTTGATAGGGCTCTGGTTAATAGCAGATGGCTTGATATGCATGGTAATACTAGTATCAAAGCAGTGAGTGTGGACATCAGTGACCATGCTCTGTTGATAATGCAACTATGAGAAAAGTCTAGAAGGAAGAGGCCCTTTCGATTCATTAATTTCTGGACGAAATGGGAGGGGTATAAAGAGGTAATGGATAGAAGCTGGAATGAACCAATTCAAGGCAACCCAATCTACATTTTTGTGAGGAAACTTAAGAGACTCAAGGGGCACCTCAAGACATGGTCGAAAGAGCATGTCAACATCCCCTTGCTCATTGAAGCTAACAAGAAGGAGCCGGTGGAGGTTAGAAGACGATTATTGAAGGATCCATTGAACCAGACAGACATTGAGGAGGAACTGAAACTAAAACACATACTTGATGATCTAAAGAACGAGGAGGAAAGCTTCTTGTGGCAGAGAAGCAGGCAGAAGTGGATCCAAGATGGGGATAGAAATACTAAAGTATATCACAATGATGTTAGGCAAAGGGAGACACTTAACAGCATATCAGAATTGGTGGATTTAAAAAGAAGGATACTCAATAGCCAAGAGGAACTGGGGGAACAATCAAAAAAATTTTATACCAAACTATTTAATAAAGAATATAATGACCATCTTGTGCTGCAGGAGGATGATATCCAATGGAAGTATAAGCTCACATCTTCTCATAACAACATTCTCTGCAGAATGGTTAATGAGGAGGAAGTGAAGGATGCCCTATGGAGCATAGGCACTGGAAAATCACCTGGACCTGATGGGTTTAACTCGCATTTCTATAGAGATTCTTGGGAGGTGATAAAGGAGGAGATATGTGAATCTGTGAAGTGGTTTATGGAAGGAGGGTGCATCCTAAGACAGGTAAATCACATTTTTCTGGTTCTTATCCCTAAAAAGAGGATGAAGTCTTCTCTAGCGGACTTTAGACCGATAGCGTGTTGCAATGTGCAATATAAGGTTATAGTGAAAATCTTGGCGGAGCATTTGAAGATGGTTTTACCACTCATTGTCTCAGACAACCAGGGAGCTTTCAGTGCAGGTCGAAGCATCAATGATTGTGCCTTATTAGCAAGTGAATTCATGCTAGATTTCAACATGATGAGAGGCCATAAGAAAGCTTGTCTGAAGCTTGATGTCTCGAAGGCCTATGATAGTGTCAACTGGAAGACTCTGTGGTGGATCATGTCCAGAATGGGGTTCAATCAGAAGTGGATAGACCTTATGAAGCAATGTGTTACTACGACGAGCTACTCTGTACTAATCAATGGATCTCTGTGTGGCATTTTCAAAGGAGGGAATGGGTTGAGGCAGGGTGACCCCCTCTCTCCACTGCTCTTCACGATAATGATGGAGTATTTCTCCAAGTTAATGGAGAGGAAGGAGAAGAAGAAGGAAATAGCTACTTACACCGTACATGGTACAAAAGTGATGAGTCATCTCATCTTTGTTGATGATGTATTAGTATTCCTTGAAGCAAAACCTGGGTACCTTACTCAACTGAGACAACTTCTTGTTCAATTCGGGGAAGATACAGGGATGCATACAAACATCCAGAAGACTCAGTTGTTCCTCTCCACAAATTGTCAGGGGGTCAAAGAAAGTGTAGAAGAAGCAATGGGTATTAATGCCAGCAAACTTCCCACTAGATATCTCAGATTCCCTCTAGCAAGTGGAAATTTGAAAGTCAGTGACTTCACGAAATGATCTGACAAATTGGAAGATATGATCAATAGATGGCCACTGACGAAAACTTCCATGACAGGCCATATTACACTCACCAGGTCGGCATTGTAGGATGATTCACTATGGGCGAAGTGGATGAGAATGAGATATCCCAAAGGTCTGTACTTCAAGCCTAGAACAAGAGAAGGATACTCGATGGTAATCAATCGAATGATAGAAGTATGGTAGGAAATCAAAAGCATCGATGACGTAAGAAGCTCCTAGAGCTTAAAGGAAAAGTAGGAGAGGATATGGGAACTATTGCAGGCCTAGAACTGATGAGCACATATCAAAAAATATATGGACTGATGCTGGAATTCCAAAAAGGGAAATGAGTCTCTATAGGGCCGTACACAACTCCTTGCCTACCCTAGACAAGGTGGATAAATGGTATCTCGGTACAGACACAAGATGCTATCTCTGTGAAGAAGAACTAGAGTCCCAGGGACATATCTTTGGGGCATGCAGGTATACGAAGATAGTTTGGGAACTTCTGTACTCCAAAATGGGTATGAGAAGACGGGAACTGAAAGAGACAACAACCATGATCACTGATATGCCTAAGAAGGAGATGGTGATGTTGTCCGCAGTACATTTTCATATGTGGAAAGAGAGGAACAATAGGAAACACAATGCGAAGAAAAGGAATGAAGAAGACCTGGCGTGCAAAATCTACAAAATTATTTGTAATAGAATGAATGCATAGATACTTTATGTACTTTTGTGTGAGTTTTGTAGTGTTGGGACTACAATGTATCTTTGCCCCAAAAGCTAATTGGCTGGAGGGTTTCAGAATAAATTTACCTACTTCCGATACATATATATATATATATATATATATATATATATATATATATATATATATAATTCTGATATATGAAAATTATGTTGGGAATGTAGTATTTGATCACTTTCTTGCATGTCTTCTTTTATGATTGTTAATATTGATTAAACTTTTTTTTTTGGGTTTTCTTGTTGTGTCTTACTTGTCTTCATGGCATTGTTATGCAACGATCATGGGGTTATACGCCACAATATACTTCCTTGACCTAAAGTAGAAAGATCCACAAATGACAATATATGAGGTTATTTAGAAGCATTGTTGTAATAATGACACGCGATTACTAGCAATAAAGAAAGTAGATTGTTACTTCATAGTTTTTGGTGTTTAAAAAACTTTGACTTGATAAAAGGGAAAAACATTTAGTCATTAGTAAGCTATTTCCTCTCAAAACTTTGCTTTGTATGTTAGTCGTATGATTGAGGTTTGACAAGTTATATGGTGAGAAAGTAAACCTACATTTTTATATTATTATTTTTTCTACATACAAAGATATGAAGAGAAGCATAAAAGTTTGTTGATGTAATGTGTAGCATATGCTAGGGGAAAGGTGTCAAAATTTGAATAATTGAAGGTCTCATCCTATCAAACTTGTAATAACATAATTATTGTTAGAATGATAGATGATTGTTAAAATTTTCACATGTTACAAAATGGTGGGTCGAGTATGTAACAGGTCAGAGAGAGTTAATAAGTGTGTCCATAAAAGTTCATCATTAAATTATACTTCAATGGCATGTGAGAGAGTCTAAATTACATTCAAATTAATATGCACAAAAAAAGGAATGGGTTGGGGGGAAATCATTGTGCATGTTGGTTTGAAGAATAATTGTTTGCATGGTAGACTCAACATGACAAAATAAGGCCTTTTAAATATGAATCAATGAGCGCATATTACATTTATTAAATGGAAGAAGTTGACATCGAACACTATCAAAATGGATGAATGAGACAAAGTTCAATGTCATTCCATAAGATAATTTTTGGTATGGACATGACTTTAATCCTTTCCCTACATGAACAATTGATATTTTTGTGCAATTGTACAATCTTGAAGGGTGTATTTTTTACCCAAATGGTCTGGAAGATCTGTGATCTTCTATCTCCAAATATATGTGAATCCATTAGCTTCAAATATATAACTAGGCACTTATAGAGGATGATATGACAAGTCTATACATGATAATGGGTTTTATCTTTCAAAATATTAATAAAGCATTATGCAATGAGTTCTTAGCCATTATAGAATTCTCAATACACAGAAGACTCGACATAGAACCATATATTCTTCCTAGCAATAAAAATGATATCATGGAAAATAAAAAAGAGATATACTCAACTAGAGCATCATCATCATCCTCATCATCTAAGCCTCAATCCCAACTATGTTGGGATTGACTACATGGATCCTTCATTTCCATTCCTCTCTATCATGTGTCATATTTTGGTTGAGATGTAGAGATTCAAAATTTCTATTTATAAGCTCTTCCCATGTTAATTTAGGCCTTCCTCTTCATTTATTAGTTGTGATTAACTCAATAGCATTACTTTGTATAGGCACATTAGTCTATCTGCATTGCACATGTCCATGCCATCTGAGTCCACCCTCATGCAACTTGTGCTCAATGCTCGCCACCCTTACTTTATTCCTGATATAGTAATTTCTCGAGTGATATTTTTTTTGTCTTAACACACATCCATCTCAACATACAGATTTCAACCACACTCATCTTGTTGAGACCTTATTTCTTCACAATTCAACATTCACTCCCGTAGATCATGGATGGCTATATAACTGTTTTATAAAACTAACTTTTTTTGGGTGGAGGGGGGTAAGCCAGGAGGCTATCTACTCACCTCGCCCTCCTCTTGCAAGAAAGTTCATACAAGCAGTACAGAAGTCATAATGCACAAAATTAAACTTGGCGGTACCACTGCCATTACATGTCTCAGTGAGTGATAGGTTTTCAACTCCCTTAGGCAACCCTATGTTACTATATGGTCTATTTTTTGTTTTGCGGTGATTCTTTGCTATCCAACTGGATAGCTTGTTCTGCTCCCAGCCATCAAAGAAAATCCTCCAATTCAACTTGAGTTTCTTTTCAATATACAATATCTATCCACCAAGTGTTGGGTTCACCCTGTGGTCCTCCTGTATCATGTTAACTGTAATTTGCTTGTTTGTTTCTATGATAACTCTACCAAGTTTGCATTTAGCAGCAACATCATGTGTGACATTAATATCTTGTAGTTCTGCTTCTAGTGCACTCCTAGCCTTGATGGTAGTCCTAGCTCTTACTTGCCATCCTCCTTCACCATCCCTTGCAACTGTGACAATGGATCCTTTCTTTTGTATCCAGGTTGCATTTGTAATTATCTTTAAGGTGCCTTCCGATGGCCTTCGCTACTATTCAGTGGTAGATCTTTTGTTTTCTTTGTTACATATTCTGCATGACACATCCAATAATGTTTCTTCTTTTTTAATATAGGTAACTTGATACACTTGAGTAGAATCCTTCCTTACAAACGTCTCTAGATTTCTTCATTTCCATATGTAGCAACAAGAAATTTCAAACCTAATAACATGCTTTGGAAGTTGCTTCAAGTTCCATTGTAACTAGGGCCTCAATTGCATTTCATTTATGAATCTGCCCATATCTACATCGAAACGAAATGTTGTCCAGATTCCTTTTGTGTGATGGTAGTCCCTCATTGCGTGAAAAACAATTTCTTTATGAGTTGCACAACATGGGAATAGGCCATTTAATGTCATCTTTCTTCTCATTCTGTTATGATTACTAAGGATTGCTTTGTATTTAAGCAGCTAGATAAACATCTTGACTCTCATCGCTACCTTCATGCCCCAGATCATATTCCATTCTCCTTCAATTCGTTGCTCTTTATGTGCACACAAAATAGAATATGCTGACTTTGTTGAGTACGTCCCATTAGTTGACTGGTTCCAGGAGCATACATCATGATAGGATTGATGCAAAGGCTTCTTCATTTGAGAAATTTCTTCAACTACCATATGAGGAAACCAGTTCCCCACGAATTAAACATCCCAATTTCCTTCCAAGTTGATAATGTTGTTGACCTTCATGTCAAGGAGCTCCTCTGGGATGGGCATGATGACATGTTGATCTAGGTTCCCCAAGTTCAACACCCACGAGTCTATCCAGAAATTAGTATTATCACCACTAATTACAATCATGGAGGAGTTGTTTGAAATAAAATATTTTCCTGCTGGAACTACTTTTCTCAATCTAGAGCCACCTTTCGGTTCTCATTGTGATTAGTGAATTTCTACTTCATGGCCCGACACCAAGTGGTTTCCCTACTGCAGCTAATATCCCATGCATTCCACATGATGAGCACTTGGTTCCAGTCCCTCATTGATTTGAGTCCAAAACTGCCATTATCCTTGCTACTCGTGACCTTTTCCCAAGTGACTAGGGAGGTATCCCAACCTTCCTTTCTACCACCCCAAATAAACCCCCTTATTGTTCCATCTACAAGATCACATACGTTCAATGGGAGTGTATCTGTTTGCATGACATAAGTTGGGATCACCCCTAAAGTAGCCTTATCTAGGCATACCCTTCTTATGAGGGAGAGAGACATCTTGATGACCACACATTGATTCTACCAGTAATCCTATCCAATACTTCCACATAAGTCTCCCTGGTGACTCTTTTGTTGACAATAGGAACTCCCAGATATCTTCGTAGGTTTGTGGTTCTCTGAATGTCGTTGGTTTGATAGATATTATTTTTCACTGAGTTTTGAACACTCCTTGCAAAGAAGATTCTAGTCTTTTCATTAAGATCAGTTGCACGGATTCCATTTCAAATTTTTTGAAACATCCTAGGATGGTTTTGATGTTCTTTTTGTCTTCCCTAGAAAAAAAATATGAGATCATATGCAAAAGCCACATGTGCCACTTTGATTTTAACCCCAGAAAATTTGATTAGATTCCATTCATGTTTTTGGACCCTTTCTTCAATCATGAGGCTCAATCATTTCATGCACTAAATGAAGAGATACAGAGACAGAGTGTCTCCTTGCCTTAGTCCTCTTAATGCCTTAAAAGCATGTGAGTACCTCCTGTTCCAATTGATTGTGATTTGTCCTCCAGTAACTGAGTTCATGGTATACATGATGATTCTTTATGGTATTCCTAATTTTTTAAGAATTTCTTTGATGAAGCTCCATGCTATTTTATCGTAGGCTTTCATGAGATCTACATTGATTTCCATGCTTTGTGTTGAGTTTTTCCTTTTCATAGTATGTATAGTATCCTAAACCAGTACCATGTTGTGGATGATTTTCCTTCCTGGCACAAAATTACTTTCTGCAGGTGATATCCATGTCAACATCCATCTTTTTAAGCTCTCCACTACTATCTTGGAGAAGAGCTTAACACTCACATTATTTAGTGATATTGACCTTAGTTCGTTGCACCTTTTGGGTTTTAGGCATTTAGGTATGATTGTTGCATTACACATACCATCTACCATGGGTCTTACAACTAGCACATAGCATACCATGCTTTAAACATATGCACTAATGATATTCCAACTCTACAACATGACTAAGGTAGATACCCCATATGGGCATGCCACCTTCTCTGGGTCCATGCTCTTAAGTGCAGTTCGAATTTCACTTTCAGTCGGTGTTAGAGATATGGTGTTCCTTTGCTCTGTCGTAAGTTGGTGAAATTTCACTGGCATATTGTTCTCCACCTCTCATTCACCTGGTGGCCGCGTTGTTAGGATGCCTTAGAAATACTATGTTATAGGTTGCATGAGGCACTCTTCATCTTCAATCCATTCGCTTATTGATTTTTTGAGCATTGTAAAATTCTTCCTTCTTTTTCTCTGATTGGCATAGGCCCAATAGAATTTCGTATTGCAATTGTCATCCTTCAACCAACTTATGTGAGCTTTTAGTTTCCACTCTTCCTCATCCTTGAGTATTTTATGTAATGCTACTTGCATGTCAACACAAAGTTTGTCCGATGTGGGAGCATACCTATCTGTCAAGTTGGTCTAGAGGTCATGATTATCACCTTTTCCTTCCTCCTTTTCCTCTGTGTGTTACTATCCCATTCCTTGATTTTAGGTTGGGCCAATTTCAACATCATATTGAAATTGGTTGTGTTATGTCACTCATTCTATAACATCTTTTGAGACCTTCCATCATTGTGACACTAGGCTCTTGTCATGAATCTGCCTTGTGATTTTTGTGTCTTCTTCTTTGTTTTTAGTAGTAATGGGCAATGGTCTGATTCTATTTGAGGAAGATGTAGCACAACAGCTTCAGGGTGATTTAGAATAAACATCGAATTGGCCACTGCTCAGTCGAGGCATTATTGGAGCAAACCACTCTTATATGTGAACTTCTGTCTAGTGAATCCTAGATCCAACAATCCTTTCTCTAAGAGTGTGTTGTGTAAGAGTCGTGCCACCATATTATTGTAGGTTTTCCCCCTATCTTCTCTGTTAGTGCCATTGTAGTGTTAAAATCACCTAAGACAAGCCGTGAATCGTTGAATTAATTTCCCATCCTGATTATATGCTTCTAGAGCAGGTTCCACATTGTGATATGTAGATTTGCATAAATGAAGGTGACTATATTATGTTTGTTAATGGTGCAGGTTACGAACTAGTGTGTCTTTTGATGATTAGTACATCACATTGCTCTGAGTTCTAAAAGACACAGATCCCCCCTACAAAGCCTCCTGCTTCTGAACGATGTGAATTAGAAAAACCCAACCATTTGATAGTGTTTGTAGCATTTTGGGCACTTATGTGTGGTTCTAAAATGGCTACCACAATAGGTTTATGCATCAATATGTTTTCTTTCAGCACCCTACAAGTATCATAATTTCCAATCCCCCTCACATTCCAACACAGAATATCCAGCATGGTGTAGTAGATAAAAGAGCCAATCAGTTCTACCGTAGGTCGAGTTAGTAGGGTCTTGGTTTTCGTTATCAACACCTACCTCTATGCCCTTTGTTGCATTCTCCTCTAGATCCTTAGTTTTCTGCCCCTCTTCTTCTGAATTTGTGTCTTCATTGGTCTAAAGTCTAGGGTTGCATCTTCTGAGTTCTCAAGGAGTCCTCGTTCTGCTACTCCTTTTCATTTTAGTGCCACTGTCCCTTATGAATTTGTCTGTGGAATGCTTAGCGCTTATGCTCGTGGTAGTTTATGTTCCTAAGGTTTTACTTGGAATTTTTAACCCGGGGGTGGGGGTGGGGGTGGGGTGACTTCCTTATTTGAGATTGTGTCTTCCATTTATGCGATATGATGATTGTCTAGAATTTTGATGACTTCATCGACTGTAGGGTTTATCTTTGTGTGCATGTTTACCTGGTCCTTGTTTCCCTCATTTACCAATGATTCCTTGGTTTGAGTTGTGTGTTTATCAACATTGTTTGTAACATATTTTAGCACTTTCCTCTTTTGTTCTATTATTTCTACGCCTACTTGGCTCACTTTTTTCCTTCATATCTTCTCCAGTCAGATGGGTACTACCTGGGCCCTTTGTGTCTTGTTTGTTTTATTGCCAACATCTTGTACAGATGTGTCCTCCTCCTCCAATATACTTTCAAATATGTTGTTGTGTTTCCCTCTTTCCTGATGTAATGAGTCTCATAGATTTCTTTGTGCCCTCCTTGCTTTTCCTTTCCCTCTCTATGTCTACCAAACATTAGTATCCTGACTTAATTGCTTTCTGATTAGTGGTTTTTTTCCTTGTGGGATTGTGTGTTGTGTTGGTGGAATGGGGGCCTGGTTACAATATTGAAATGTGTGTACTTCTTTTCCACACATGTTTCATGCAAAGGGGAAACCTTCATACTCTATTTCATACTCTATTCCATTGATTAAGATTGATGAAATGAGTTCCCTCTTTGTGTTCACTTCTACAACCAATCTTGCAAAGCGACTACATGTTCTATTTTCTATCTGAGGATCCACTTTCATCATCCCACCAAGTGCTAACCCTATATAGTCAAAGATCGTGTAGACATAGAGGTGAAGAGGAAGGTTTAAGATTTGTTCCCATTCCAATGTATATTCAGGTAAGTTCTTAGAAGGGGTAAAGGTTGGTGTCCATTCCCATACAATCATACTTGCTCTGAACAATATCCATGGTCCTCCAATTAGTGCAGTATCAAAATCCTTTGGCATGAGAATTGCACTACAAAATGGCTCAACTCTAGTTAAAACATTTTGAAGCACCCAATGATGTTCCAAAGTATCTTCAACCGGTCCCTTAGTGTCATGTAGACAATATCCATGCCTATTAATTGCACTACAACTGTGTATTTCCAAGGTTCTACAAAGTGTTTTCTTTACATCCGAATTAATGGTGATGGCTAGTTTGCCTTCTACTTCCTTCAACTTAACATACTCTATAGAGAGATTCTCCCCATACAATTTCTCAAGGATCATCGTGTCTGTAGTAAAGCTATATTCCCCTCCTACTACCTCGCTAAAGGATGGTTGGCCCCTGCTCCACAACTATTGTTAAGCCACAGACAGATCATCTCCCAGATTTTGATTTTCTTGTTTCTCCTAGTTAGTCACATAATCGGTTGTACCTTCCCCACCTGAGTACATCCAGGTTCCCCCTCCATCCTCACTCATGGTTTTTTTCACCTTCCCCGATTCGTCTTCATGTAGATCAATCGTACCTCCAGCCCACATGCCTGCGAAGTGGAGTTGTAGGCATGCTGCCATGATTTGAATACTTGTTCCTTTTTGTGATGTGGCTTGACGTCACTCACCATCTATTGACAGTCCTTTGAGGTCCTCAATGATTCTTGTGCCTTCGATCTCATCTCCTCCATCGTGAAATGTTTCTAGGTTTTCTCTGTGTCGCCCACCCACATCTCCAGAGCCTCTTCACCCCCTCATCTGTTTCCTAGCAACAAAAGATGTAAAACTTGCTTTTAGATCTGAGAGGTATCTTTAGATCACATAATACTCTAGTTGCACTCATTCATGCATTTAAACTATCATGTAGTGATCCTATGACAAACGTAATTTTGGACATCCCCATCTATTTGGATAATAGAACCCAATTGACAAAATTTATCACATTTTGGTATGTCTACTCCATCTTGGCTCCACCATTCACACTATGAGATTGGCTGAAATTGCAATGCATATACTCAATTTTTCTCCTACTAATTATGAATCCATTTGATTCCTATGCCCTTCTCCAAAGTTCAACTTTATCATTCAATCAATATTTAGTTTCATTAATCAATACTATATCATGAGCAAATAACATACACCAAGGAATATCATCCTGAACATTCTTTGTCAACTCATCAATAACAAAATTAATAGAGGAAACTCTAAAAAACATCAGAATTGGACCATTGATGGCTCGCGGGAATGGGATAGGTGGTAGGGAGAGAGGTCATGGTGGGCAGAACCCTAGAAAAAGAGGTGATACTGGTGTAGAGGCGACAATTAATCCATCTAGTTCAAGAGTGACTGATGGAGAGGAATCTTTGGAAGACTCTACCCAGATATCATCATCCCTAGCGGCTCATTTGGATCTACCGCAAGGTGGTGATGTAGGAAGTAATCTGATTGCATCATTTGCATTGCATGATGGTTGAGAATGTAGCAATCTAGATGCTTCCCCCCATCTTCCTCTCCACCATATCCCTCCTCCTCCTAATCCTAATAGCATAAAGGATTATTCTAGAGCACTTCCAATCACTGAATGGATTTCATCTAGTCGCCCTGGTCGTGATAATGAGGATGTAGCTGTTCTGGGGTTTTTTTGACTTGGAAACAAGAAATGGAGTCAGTTTTGCTTCCATTTCAAGCCAAGGCAAGCCTTCCCTAGACTGGAACACATTTCTATCCATCTGATTGACAAGAAGAAAATCCTATCGAGGTCAGATCCAGGGCTGGATAAGGAGACAGTGGCGACCCAACAATGAGTTTGTGGGGATTGTAGAAGAGAAAGAATGTTTCATCATTTTTATGCTATCTTCCAAAGAAAGGGAACAAGTTCTAGATGAGGCCCGTTCGACGATGGACGGCTCATTGGTAGTGGTCCAACCTTAGGAACCAGGTTGCAAATGTGTTCCCCTGTCCTTTATTTCTTCTCCAGTTTGGTTAAAGGTCGAGAATCCTAGGGTTCCCTGGAATCTAGATAGAATTTCTCGAGTTGTAAGTACCATTGAAAGGCCTCTCGATTATGAATATGCTTCCCTTATGGCCAACTGTTTGGAGGATGCCAAATTCTACATGGAAATGAAGTCCACAACAAACTTCCCCATGGTGACGATGGTTGAAGTGGACGAAGTTCCAAAACTCCTAAAAGTTGAATTCATTTCCAAACCAACTTTCTACTCAGGGTGTAAGCATTTTGGTCACATGTTGAGCTCGTGCCCAACAATGATAAGAAAGGAAGCTTCCTCAAATGAACTTCAACTTCAGTTTGGTAAGGCTTCAAGTGCTCGACATAATGCCAAAGAGAAGTCATCTACCCTTCACAGTGTTAACTCTACTCTTGGACAGGGTGAGCTTGAACCAGAGGGGAATGTTGTAGCTAGATCTGAAGTGCATTGCAGTTCATCTATTGTTACTATTGGGAGGTGTGAGGCAAATGTGTAGACTAATCAACTGGTTGTTGATGGAGGGGATGAAGCCCAAGTTGCTGATGAAGGATTTAAATCTCAAGTCAGTAACCATGGGAAATCTCCTATACATTTTTTTCCTGAGCCAGACATGTTCTGTAGCCTGCAGGCCTTGGTGTGTGGGAGGTATGAATCTTGATTGGGAACTTGCCATTTCCATCAAGAAAACTCCTAGTTATGTGAGGCAATTGTTGGAGTGCTCAGGGTTATCGTTGGATTACCAACTCAATACCATGGAGCATGAGTTTGATGAGGAGGGATTGTCTAACAATTCTGCAGATCTGGAACCAGATTTGATGAAATAATTCAAGATCAAAGAGGAAAGTAGACCCAGGAAAAAGAAGACGAAACCTAGGGGGAAGTCTAATGAGGTCTCTAGAGTTGATTTTTACTAGATTATTGACTCTATTTGTCTATTAGGTTCTTTTTGTGTCTTTTTTGTTCCTTGGACTCTTATCTATCTTCTATGATGGCACAACGAAGGAATGTTGTTGATAGTTTGGTTTTAGCCTTGGTATCCTTATGTGAATGAAGATACATGTGGATCTAGTCTGTATCCTTTGTATCTTTAGACTCTCAATATGGTCTATGTATTTTGGTTTTCCTTTTGGGTGGTATGATGAGTTCTGTGTCCAGGTTGCTCCCTGTATGGAGCATGTTTGCAACTTTTGTGGTGTTGTATGTTTTTCTGTTTAGGTTGGCGCAACGTTGTATGTACCCAAAGTTTTGTTCTCAATATAGTATGTTATTTTTCCAAGAAAAAAAACAAAATTAATAGATATGGATTGAGTGTGGATCATTGGTGTACCCCAACTGCGATAGGAAAAGTTGGTGTCTCTCCTCTAGGAGTCTTCACACTTGCAATAGATCTATCATACATGTCTTTAATGAAGTCAATGTATTCACCATTTTTCTTCAAAACCATCCATAACACTTCCTTGGGTAGTCAATCATTAGCCTTTTCCAAATCAATAAAAACCATATGAAGATCTATTCTTGTGACAACCTTGATTTTTAGGTTTCATATCCAATATAGTAATTGGAGTTCATGACTTTTCTTAATTGATTAGTTCCAAGTTGAGGTGAAATTTATCCAACGATGGATGCCTTTAACCGACGAATATGACTACAGTTCCATTATAGGATGAATACTTTTATCAAGGTCCTTCTTTGGACGTGAAAGTGCTTAACATGTACTATTAGTTATTTTGATTACTTATGAAATGAAGTGTCAAATTGAATTATAAAAGGACTCAATTGATTCAATGGTGAGCCTTTAGGTGTCACATGATCAAAATATGAAAGTTAAACTTGTTTGATTAAGAATTGATGATTCATTGGTTTGGATTTTAGGTTTATGCACTTTTTATGTGGTTATTTGAGGATTTAATTTGGATGACAAAATTTTAGAGTTTTGAGATCAAACATGGTTATACAAGGCCTTATGTGATGGGGAATCCATGGTTTAAATTTCATCTAAATAGGAGGTTCCTATTAGAAGATATAAGAATTTGTAATTATCAATGTCGGTTCAAATATCTGGCGAAACCATAGTCTTCTGGGTATTTAAGACCTAAGAAGTTGTGAGATTTAATTGTCACTTGGCCTAAATATTAAGTGAATTGTGGAGCTCACTTACCCAGCCATAGATCTCAGATCCAAGGGCCAACACACCGTCCCCTACCTCTGAATTTCACGGGAAGAAATGGTAACAAATATGCGATCCAAGAGCCTATCCCACCTTGTCTTTGGACTGCCCCCTTCCACACGATTCTTTTAAGTGCTTCAGATCCAAGAAGGGTGGAGATAACTAATGACCCCTCACTTAGGGCCTAAGTTTGAGGGATTGTTGAGATTCATCTCCCCTCCCTCATAGCCTCTCCACCTATTCTGTAGTAGGAACCTAAGCTGGCACAAAGCCAGTCTAAGTGGGGTAGAAGAGTTGGTTCTAGGTCTTGGGAGAGACAAGGCCCACATCCTCAAGCTCCTAGACACCCAACAGCGGATGGGTTACTCTTCCTTAGGCTGGCGAGCTTCTCTATGACCACCTAACTCTATCTCTTCGGTAGCAAGGGTGGAGTCATGATGGCCACCAATGCTTCTAATATCACCTTGGGAGGGAATGGTCTAGTCTCTAGTGGTTCTTTGTAGATTTCTGAAGCTAAAGGAAAGGAGAAGAAGCTCCGTGATGGAAATGCCCAAATCCTTGGAGTCTTTCTCTGCAGAGACCCCAACCAAGGGTGGGGTATTGATCACTAGGCACCTCCACGCCATAGAACCCTGCTGAAGAGGCTATGGAGGCCACCAAAAAGCTCTAAGGCACCTCTGCATCTGATGGGAGCTGATGTGTGTGCATCCCCTTCTTGCCAGAGGTCTCATGTGCAGCGGCAACTGCATCATGGTGGGGTCAAAAGACTCGCATAGGAGAAAAATGAGAGGGAGGAGGGGGGATCTTCTCCAACCCTTGTTCCTTGATAGAGAGGACAAAAGATCACACCTTCACTTCGCCAGGTTCCAGGCCCTAACTACCAGAAGCCCCAACCTCAGAGATTTTTCTATCATAGATCCAAGCATGAGGTCTGTCAATCCATGGATCTCTCTCCAAGCAATGAGAATAGACATCAAGGTGTGTAGATTCCAAGTGGGCTCTTAAGCGCTGACAACAGAGGATGGCAAGGACCATGAAAGGAACGATGTATTGTCAGAGCTGGGCATCACAGCGGCGCTCCCATATGCAGAGGCAGGACCTATCAAGCTTGGGAACTCTCACATGAGCGAGAATGATTTGAGTCAAGGATGATAGATCCGGACCAGAGCTCACAGGCCAGCCAGTTCACTTTGGGCCAGTGCGAACCAAAGGAAGAGCTAGGTCCCTCCTCCTTCAGAATAGGATGGCCAATCCTGGAGCACCACCTCAAGTGGTGGGTCCATTACATAAGGTAAATGATCTTTAATTCTCAGAAATAGACTTAATCTTGCAAAATTGGTTATAAATAGATCCCTTGGCCAATAATTTCCCCAAAAATATCCCTAGACTCAGGAAAATGTTCTCTACATTATTGGACCCTTAGATTAGGCTTTTGACAAACAAACAATGATGGTTTATATTATAGATGTTTTTGCTCCATTTTAAAGATAGTAAATTGGAATAATTAGCAAATTATGCAGATTAAATCTAAGAAAAATAGTGTTGAACCCTAGTATCATTTAGAAACTAAATGTGGGCTCCTATATTAATTTTATTGATCAATACTAGGTATTTTCCCCACAAATACATAATTATATGTTTTTAGCCTCATATTAATTTTAGAAAATAGACCAGTCATCAAAAAAATATGAAAATTGAGTCAGACCTAAGTAATGACCTCTAGATCAGTACAAAAATATCATAAATCAGTTAAGGCCAGTATGAACCTAGGTTTAGTTAAACCCCAATTTGGACCTAAAATACCTATAATATGATGAAGAATCATTTATGATGATTAATTGTTATTAATCAGGTGATGACCACAGTAGATGACATTGGATGTATAAGGAATCTCTGAACTCAGGTACGTGGGTTTTATTAAAGTATATGAATATGGTTTTATTGCTTGCAATCATGATATTTATGTATGCTCACTTCTATTTACAAATATTGGACATAATATTGTTACATAGTACTCGATGTTTTACCACTTGAAAACATAAATGATGAGTAGATGTTTTGTAGTTATTTAAGGTGTTCATTATCCCCCTTACGAGGGAATGGATTAATGTTGACTAGTACACCTCCCTAGAGCACACGGTGTATGGGGAGTTTCCCTAGAGTACTCAGTACACGGGGATGGGCCCAATATATATGTTTTGCTACTAGTCCACCTTGATAATGCAACTCATCTAGAAAAATGAGTAAAAATTGGCATATTTCACTTAATCAAGAAATGTGTTCTATGATTTTCTTCCTTTCTTTTTGCAAATCTTTTCAAATTATGAAAACCATGAATATATGTATCTTTCTACCCATGCACTCGACACCTTGTGTGTTGATTTGTTATTTCCCATACGTTTTAGGTTCAGAGCTAGCATGGAACAAAAGTACAGGATGTGAGCAAGTTGTAAAGTTTACCTATTGTGTTAAGATCCTAGCATACATGTTCAAACTTATGTAAAATATGCTTTCAATATGTAATTATAACTCATGTTATAATAAGTTATTTTGTAATATATACATGTTGAATGTTGAGATCGTTCATTATTTATGCATTATATTTGAATGTTCATGTATGCGCATGTCGCTTCCGCATCGCTCTCTGATACAATTGCCTAATGTTTTTGGATTTTGTCTTCTCATCTCCTTGGGGTTTTGAGAAGGTGAAAACCCAGGGACGTTACAGTTGGTATCAGAGCATGAACAATAGCTACACTTGACAATTGCTCACCATGAAATAAAAAAAATCTCACCTTTCACTTTAAACCCTAGAAACATAGCAAGTTGTTTTATAGAAACTACATTTGACTTAGCCTCTAGGTTAGAATCCAGATGTTTGAGAACTAGGTTTAGACAAGTGTTTGAAACCCTTTCCATATAGAGCTCATATGTATTGGGTAGCTACACTAGTCTACATCTCGTTCTCACAATTTCACTAGGTGGCATAGCACTAGACTATCTACTATGTGTGGGATTGTAACATCCCCGGATTTTCACCTTCTCAAAATCCCATGGAGTTGAGAAGACAAAATTCGAAAACATTAAGCAATTGTATCAGAGTGTGTTGCGGAAGCAATATGCACATACATGAACATACAACCATAACATACACCACAACGTTCTCAACATTCGACATGTACATTATTACAACATGAATTACAATTACATATTGAATGAAAATTCTACAATCTATGAACATGTATGCTAACTAGGATCTTTACAATAGGTACAACCTGTATAACTGCTCACTTCCCATCTTTTATTCCATGCTATCTCTGAACCTAAAACATACGTGAAACAACGAATCAACACACAAGGTGTTGTGTACATGGGTAGAAAGATACATACTAATATGCTTGCATAATTGAAATAACTTGAGAAAGAAAGAGTAAAAGAAAGCATTATTTAAAGCGATAATCAGATAAACACATCTTTTATACATTTCATTTGATGCAGTTGTACTACAATTTTATAAGCATTTCTCATACATCGAGTGTGGGCAAAATTATTTTATTATACATTTAACATGGGCAATTCGTCATACATCCATGTTAGGCAACATACATCCATACTGGGCCATGTGCACTACTAGCTACAACTCATCAAAATGTCCATTTATGTTTCATTAAGTTTTGACGAAGCATATAATACTAATACGCATCCAAGAATTTATATGCAAATAAAAGCATCCAAAGTACATCATATCATTATGCATCCACAAAAACTAGTCATATACTTAATAAATCACACGTACCTGAGTTCAGATATTTCTAATCATTCTTGCTCATCTAGATATCCGGTCATCACCTGATTAATAGAAATTAATCATCATTAATACGAGTTCACCATTATTAGTGGTATTTAAGTTGTTCAGGATTTTGGTAAAACCTAGGTTCAAACAGTCCTTAACTGGTTTCTAATAATTTATATTGATCTAAAAGTCATTATTAAGGTCTGATACGTTTTTCATATTTTTCTGGAAACTGGTCTATTTTCTAGAATTAATATGAGGTTAAAACATGTAATTTACGCATTAATGAAAAAAGGCCTAACATAGAACAATAAAACCCAGATCAGAGTACACAAGTGGGTTTCCAGTGATATTAGGGTTCTACTAAAATTTTCTGAGAATTAATATCACTTGGATACTATTTATTTCATTTAATGAATCCTAAAGAGGAGCTTTTTACTCTAAATTAATTATCATCATTGAAAGTGGTTCAAGGCTCTGATCTAGGGGTCCAGTAATATAGAGGATATTTTTCTGAGTCTAGGGATATTTTTGGGGCATTTATTAGTCAAGGGAACTATTTTCTACAAATTTTCTAAGGAAAAACTATTTTTCAGAAATATACAACGATTTACCTTCCCATTGCCTGAGATGGCGGCCGTTGATTGGCTACTGCTGGCTGACTAAGCTCCTGAGTTCAGACTCCTGGCTGGTTCGGTTTATGATCAGACCGGCAGGTTTATTTGATAAATTAGACTGGTTCAGACTGGTACCTCTCTGTCTCTGCTGTTGCTTGCTCGAGCGGCAAGATGATTACTCCGGCGAGGTGCTGAGGCTTCTACTATGAGGACCAGGGTGAAAAGGATGCACCACTGCCTTCGTCTTGTGCTTCCCCATAGATGTGGATAGCTAGGTGGGTGAAACTCCCTTTGGGGCTATGTGCCGCCAGTGTGGATGGAGAGGTCGCCGGAGTAGGGAGGTTTTGAGGATAGCCATTGATTGGGATCAGTGGGATTTGCCGCGGAGCATCCCAGTAGCGAGGCAAAGATTTTTGGGCGGTGGATTTGGTGCGGGGTTCTCTGGGGTAGTGAGGCGATGGTGGTTCCAGAGGTAGAAGATGATGGAATGTGGGAGAGGTGTTTTGGGTGGTTTTTCTAGAATTGATGGTCAGAAAAGGGGAAAGGAGGGTTGGCGAAGCTAATGGTGGCCTTAAATGGGCACTTGAGGGTGAGGGCAGAGAAATCCTAAAATTGGTCGCTGCCGCCAGGAGAGGCGTGAAGATAAGGGGAGCTCCTTCTCCCTGATCTGAGGGTGAGGGGGATTGAGTGAGGGCTCGTTAGGTTCGGTTTGGGGAGATGAGGTCATCCTTCAATGATCTCACCCAGGAGATGCGAGAGTCAGGCGCGTGGAGTCTCAGTTGATTTAGGTGTTCTAGTTGGGGTCGGGACCAAGGAAAGTGGGAGGTAGATGACGAAGTCCTAGTCGTCGATTCCCTTTGATCCGCGATCAGTCAGATCGGACAGCTGGGGTGTGAGTCTGCATAAGTGTCCGCTCCCAGCCTTGTTATCAAGACAATGTGACATTGAAATGTCACACCAAATTAGCATCTTAGATCTAGGGTGATATTAGGTGTATTATTTTCAATTGTCCATAAATCCTAATTGGTTAATCCAATTGCAATAAAATTTTAGGTGTAGTTTTATAATGTCATGATGTAGCTGTGGCATAAGTTTGGGAATGAAATTCGAAGGTTAGGCATGGTTATTGACTAAGCACATTAATACCTAAAGTTCACCTTCATGTGACACTTAGGGTTTTACATTATGCAAATTTGGTAGGACATTTAGTCAAGGTTGACACCAGAACTTCAACATTGGTTCATATGTATATAATTCCTCAAAAGAATTTATTTCTATACTCAACATATCACTAAATGAATGATTGGTCTCATGAGGACTTAATCAATCAGTAAGGGTATTCATTCACAATTGAATTCACTTAGGAATCATAGTCCTCTATCGTATCTCAAATCACATAATTTGTGTGAAGGAATCCATGATTGTATTACTAATTCCTCAATTTGGTATTTGTCCTCTACATAGAATTCTTGTCTCTCAGATAATATATTAGTTATTAAAACTCAAAATCTAGGTTATCACATTCACCCCACCTTATTTGAAATTTTGTCCTCGAAATTCAACTAATCTCATCCTTAAGAGGCTATTTAGGAGTTTAACTTCATATGAATCATCATTGCTTAGGTCATAAGACCACCATTGTTACATGTACTCTAAGTTGCCAGCTTAGGGTCTAGAGATTCTTGGGTGTTTCCACCCCACCTTATATATGTGGAAGAATCACTTAAAGTCTCAGCCATAGCATGACATTATGATATCTTAGGATTGCATCACTCCTAAGGATACGGGTTTTGTTCATACTTTTAAAGTTCAAGAGGAATTTGTTTATATGCCATGATATTCAAATCATTCAAATCTAACATCATTAACATCTTATAATGATTTCAGCATTAGAGGAGATTTATCTTCATCATTGATATTATGATTTTTCTACATAAGAAGGGCTTACGTAACATGCTTGACCATTAGGGTTTCACCCTATGGTGTGATATTCATACTCAACTTAGAAGTATACATTGAGAAGGATCAAAGTTACAAACTATATTTCTGATCATATATCCTATGATCCAAAAATATCTTTATATCAAGTTCATGAGTTCAATTTTTTTTTAGGTCTTGCATGTATTATGTGATGGGAAAAAGAGAATATACTAAGTTTATCCCATGATCTCAGCATCATATCTTTTATGTTTCATATGAAGGGGAAGAGAATATTTTAAAGTCAAACTTATCATGATTTCAATCTTGGGTGCTACATGTATTATATAGGGGGTCGGGGGGAAAATATAGAATAGGTAAATCTTATACGAGTGACTCCTCATATATAAATCATCTATATAGCTCAAGTGAGGTTTCTATCATCATATATTATGAAAGAGAAGAAGAAGGGAGAACATGTATTTTGAGTATCTTTTGCACAAAGCATTATACTCTCATAACTAGAGTTCATATATTACCTCACTTGCAACTAATGATGAGATTCACAAAATATGTCACTCCATCTAGGACCTAACTCAGCCAAAGGATTGACTTTATCATATGGGTCATCTACCCATCCTTTTCTTTTACCCAATTCTCACATATATATTTGAATCGTGCATAAGGACTCAAGTCAACACTCAAGAGTAATCTAGTGTAGGACATTTTTTTAACACATATCTCATATATTAGAGGCTAGGTCCTATGACCTTCTCCCTGTGGGTCTTACTCTCTCAAGAGTTCACCACATGTCTCATCCTACCACTAGACATCCTCCTTGTATAAGATCTTGAGGCTCATGCACACTCATCTCTATCTTAACTTAGCTTATCTTAAGTAGGAAAAGGGAATGTACTTTCATCATCACGACTTAGCATAGATCCTCTAAGAGTGAATTCAACTCATATACAACTCAAATCTTAATAAGGAAACTTATACCATCATGGATTAAAGTTAGATAAGAATTATATGCTTATTTCCTTCATCTTTCTTTTGTCTATCTATGTATCACATAACCTTATGAGGCTCTAGATGTCTAATCTAGGTCTATTCTCTCTTCTAGACTGATGTCACTCACTTTCACTTGGATTGCATGAACACCCACTACTCTCCTGTGTGAGGGACACATTTTTATATGTACATATATCTAATAAAATATTATATAGTTTTTCTCCGAGAAAGAAGGCGTCAGAGAAAACTGTCGAGGTTCGAGTCGATTGGGAAACAAAACCAAACCAGTAAACTCGAGTGTCCCACACACAGTAGATAGTCCAGTGCCATGTCACCTAGTGAAATGGTGAGAACAACGTGTAGACTAGTGTATCTACCCGATACATATGAGCTCTATATGGAAAGGGTTTCACACACTTGTCTAAACCTAGTTCTCGAACATCTAGGTTCTAACTTAGAGGCTAAGTCAAACCTTATCCCTATAGACAACTTACTAAGTTTCTAGGGTTTAAAGTGAAAGGTGAAATTTAGTTTTTATATTTCATGATGAGCAATTGTCAGGTGTAGCTATTGTTCATGCTCTGATACCAACTATAACGTCCCCAGATTTTCACCTTCTCAAAATCCCATGGAGTTGAGAAGACAAAATTCGAAAACGTTAAGCAATTGTATCAGAGTGCGTTGCGGAAGCAATATGCGCATACATGAACATACAACCATAAGATACACCACAATGTTCTTAAAATTTGACATGTACATTATTACAACATGAATTACAATTACATATTGAATGAAAATTCTACAATCTATGAACATGTATGCTAACTAGGATCTTTACAATAGGTACAACATGTACAACTGCTCACTTCCCGACTTTTATTCCATGCTATCTCTGAACCTAAAACATACGTGAAACAACGAATCAACACACAAGGTGTTGTGTACGTTGATAGAAAGATACATACTAATATGCTTGAATAATTGAAATAACTTGAGAAAGAAAGAGTAAAAGAAAGCATTATTTAAAGCGATAATCAGGTAAACACATCTTTTATACATTTCATTTGGTGCAGTTGTACTACAATTTTATAAGCATTTCTTATACATCCAGTATGGGCAAAATTATTTTATCATACATCTAACATGGGCAATTCATCATACATCCATGTTAGGCAACATACATCCATAATGGGCCATGTGCACTAGTAGCTACAACTCATCAAAATGTCCATTTATGTTTCATTAAGTTTTGACGAAGCATATAATACTAATATGCATCCTAGAATTTATATGTAAATAAAAGCATCCAAAGTACATCATATCATTATGCATCCACAAAAACTAGTCATATACTTAATAAATCCCACGTACCTGAGCTCAAATATTGCTAATCATTCTTGCTCATCTAGATATCCGGTCATCACCTGATTAATAGAAATTAATCATCATTAATATGAGTTCACCATTATTAGTGGTATTTAAGTTCTGTTCAGGATTTTGGTCAAACCTAGGTTCAAACAGACCTTAACTGGTTTCTAATATTTTATACTAATCTAAAAGTCATTATTAAGGTCTGATACGATTTTCATTTTTTTCTGATAGCTGGTCTATTTTCTAGAATTAATATGAGGTTAAAACATTTAATTTAGGCATTAATGAGAAAAGGCCTAACATAGAACAATAAAACCCAGATCAGAGTCCACAAGTGGGTTTACAATGTTATTAGGGTTCTACTAAAATTTTCTGAGAATTAATATCACCTGGATACTATTTATTTCATTTAATGAATCCTAAAAGGGAGCTTTTTACTCTAAATTAATTATCATCATTGAAAGTGGTTCAAGGCTGTGATCTTGGGGTACAATAATATAGAGGATATTTTTGGGGTATTTATTGGTCAAGGGAGCTATTTTCTACAAATTTTCTAAGGAAAACTATTTTTTAGAAATATACAATGATTTACCTTCCCATTGCCTGAGATGGCGGCCGTTGATTGGCTACTGCTGGCTGACTAAGCTCCTAAGTTCAGACTCCTGGCTGGTTCGGTTTATGATCAGACTGGCTGGTTTATTTGATAAATTAGACTGGTTCAGACTGGCACCTCTCTGTCTCTGTTGTTGCTTGCTCGAGCAGCAAGATGATTACTTCGGCGAGGTGCTGAGGCTTCTACTATGAGGACCAGGGTGAAAAGGATGCACCACCACCTTCGTCTAGTGCTTCCCCGTTGATGCGTATAGCTAGGTGGGTGCAACTCCCTTTGGGGCTCTGTGCTGCCACTATGGATGGAGAGGTTGCCAAAGTAGGAAGTTTTCGAGGATAGCCATTGATTGGGATCAGTGGGATTTGCCGCAGAGCATCCCAGTAGTGACGCGAAGATTTTTTGGGGGTGGATTTGGTGCGGGGTTCTCTGGGGTAGTGAGGCGATGGTGGTTCTGGAGGTAGAAGATGATGGAATGGGGGAGAGGTGTTCCGGGTGGTTTTCTAGAATTGATGGTCAGAAAAGGGGAAAGGAGGGTTGGCGAAGCTAATGGTGGCCTTAAATGGGCACTTAAGGGTGAGGGCAGAGAAATCCTAAAATCAGTCGCCGCCGCCAGAAGAGGCGCGAAGATAAGGGGATCTCCTTCTCCCTGATCTAAGGGTGAGGGGGATTGAGTGAGGGCTCGTTATGTTCGGTTTGGGGAGATGAGGTCGTCCTCCAATAATCTCACCCAGGAGATGCGGGAGTCAGGCGCGTGGAGTCTCAGTTGATTTAGGTGTTCTAGTTGGGGTCGGGACCAAGGAAAGCGGGAGATGAATGACGAAATCCTAGCCATCGATTCCCTTTGATCCCCGATCAGTCGGATCGGACGCTTGGGGTGTGAGTCCACATAAGTGTCCGCTCCCAGCCTTGTTATCAAGACAATGTGACATTCAAATGTCACACCAAATTAGCAACTTAGATCTAGGGTGATATTAGGTGTATTATTTTCAATTGTCCATAAATCCTAATTGGTTAATCCAATTGCAATAAAATTTTAGGTGTAGTTTTATAATGTCATGATGTAGATATGGCATAAGTTTGGGAATGAAATTCGAAGGTTAGGTATGGTTATTGACTAAGAACATTAATACCTAAAGTTCACCTTCATGTGACACTTAGGGTTTTACATTATGTGAATTTGGTAGGACATTTAGTCAAGGTTGACACCAGAACTTCAACATTGGTTCATATGTATATAATTCCTCAAAAGAATTTATTTCTCTACTCAACATATCACTAAATTAATGATTGGTCTCACGAGGACTTAATCAATCAGTAAGGGTATTCATTCACAATTGAATTCACTTAGGCATCATAGTCCTCTATCGTATCTCAAATCACATAATTTGGGTGAAGGAATCCATGATTGTATTACTAATTCCTCAATTTGGTATTTGTCCTCTACATAGAATTCTTGTATCTCAGATAATATATTAGTTATTAAAACTCAAAATCTAGGTTATCATAGGGACACTCGATTTTGCTGATTTGGTTTTGTTTTCCAATGGGCTCGAGCCTCGACAGTTTTCTCTGACGTCTTCTTTCTTGGAGAAAAACTATATAATATTTTATTAAATTTATATAAATATAAAATGTGTCCCTCACACTAGAGAGTAGTTAGTGTTCATGCAGCCTAAGTGGAAGGGAGTGACATCGGTCTAGAAGAGAGAGTAGATCTAGATTATATGTATAGAGCCTTATTGGATATGTGAAAGTTAGAGTAGATGATTGATTTATATATATGATTTAAGGATGTGTAATTTTATCCAAGTTTGATCTCTACTGGTATAAGTTTCCTTATAAAGATTTAAGTTGTATATGAGATGAATCCCAATTTGGAGAATCTAAGCTAAGTCTCGATGAGAAAAGTATGTTTTCTTTTCTTAATTAAGATGAGTTAAGTTAAGATAAAGTTGAATATGCATGAGCCTCAAGCTTTCTTATAAAGGAGGACCTCCAGTGTTAGGACAAGATACGTGGTGAACTCGAGAGAGAGTGAGACCCACAGGGAGAGGGTCATAGGACCTACCCCCAATATATGAAAAATATGTGATATACATATGAAATGATGTGTCCTAAGCTAGGTTACTCTCGAGTAGATGAGTTGAGTCCTTTTTGCATGATTCAATCCTAAATGTGAGAGTAGGGTAAAAAAAATGATGATGGGTAGATGCCTTATAATGAGAAAATCAATCCTTTTGATTGTGTTAGGTCCTAGCTTGGGTGACATATGTTGTGAATCTCATCATTAGCTGCAAGTGAGGTGATATGTGAATCTCTAGTTATAAGAATAAAATGCTTTTTGCATAAGATACTCATAAATATTTCACCCCCCCCCACTTCTCTTTCTTAATATATGATGCTAGTAACCTCACTTGAGCTACATATATGATTATACATGATGAGTCACTCACAGAAGCCAATATTCCCACCCTATATCATACATGTGATGCCCAAGTTTGAAAATATGATAAGGTTGATTTATTTTGTTCCCTCTACCTTCATATCATGCATAAAATATATCAGTTTGAAATCATGAACTTGAAATGAAGATATATTTGGATCATAGGATACATGATAAAAAAAAGATGTAGTTCTTAACCTCAAATCTTTTGAATATACATTTCAAGATTGACAAAAACCCTTATAATGGGGTGGAACACTAACATTCAAGCATAAAAAGTAAGCCCTTCCCTTAATGATGAAATCATAATATGATGTTGATCATAAACCACATGAGGATGTCAAGTGTGAATGTTCTATTATTAGATGACATAGAATCTTGATATCAACTTGCACGCTTTAATGGTGTGATAGGTGAAACCCTTAGTAGTACATTCTCAACTCAATATGAGTAAATAAATCCCTAATTATTAGGGTAACAAGGGATTTAAATCCTAGAATAAGAGAATGTCAAGTTATGACTAAGCCATTACATGATGCTTCCACCTATATAAGGTGGGGTGTCTACACCCTCGATGCTTTAAACTTTAATTGTTATAACTTAGGGTTCGCCAAAGATTATGATAGTTTTGGCACCAATAAGTTATGGCATGATGGAAGTAGTGTGAGAGTAGTTGAATTTCGAGGGTGAAATTTCATATAAGGTGGGGGTGAATTTGACAACCTTGATTTTTAGGTTTCATATCCAATATAGTAATGGAGTTCATGACTTTTCTTAATTGATTAGTTCCAAGTTGAGGTGACATTTATCCAATGATGGATGCCTTTAACCCACAAATATGACTACAATTCCATTATAGGATGAATACTTTTATAAAGGGCCTTCTTTGGACATGCAAGTGCTTAGCATGTACTATTAGTTATTTTGATTACTTATGAAGTGAAGTGTCAAATTGAATTATAAAAGGACTCAATTGATTCAATGGTGAGCCTTTAGGTGTAACGTGATCAAAATATGCAAGTTAAACTTGTTTGATTAAGAATTGATTCAATGGTTTGGATTTTAGGTTTATGCACTTTTTATGTGGTTACTTGAGGATTTAATTTGGATGACAAAATTTTAGAACTTTGAGCTCAAACTTGGTTATACAAGGCCTTATGTGATGGGGAATCCATGGTTTAAATTTCATCTAAATAGGAGGTTCCTACTAGAAGATATAAGAATTTGTAATTATCAATGTCGGTTCAAATATCTGGCCAAACCATAGTCTTCTGTGTATTTTAGACCTAAGAAGTTGTGACATTTAAATGTCACTCGGCCTAGATATTAAGTGAATTATGGATCTCACTCACCCAGCCATAGATCTCAGATCCAAGGGCCAACACACTATCCCCTACCTTTGAACTTCACAGGAGGAAATGGTAACAAATATGCGATCCAGGAGCCTATCCCACCTTGTCTTTGGACTGCCCCCTTCCACATGATTCTTTTCAGTGCTTTAGATCCGAGAAGGGTGGAGATAAATAATGAACCCTCACTTAGGGAATAAGGTTGAGGGATTGTTGAGATTCATCTCCCCTCCCTCATAGCCTCTCCACCTATTCTGTAGTAGGAACCTGAGCCGGCACATAGCCAGTCTAAGCGGGGGAGAAGAGTTGGATCTAGGTCTTGGGAGAGACAAGGCCCACATCCTCAAGCTCCCAGACACACAACGGAGGATGGGTTACGCTTCCCTGGGCTATCGAGCTCCTTTATGACCACCTAACTCTATCTTGTCAGTAGCAAGGGTGGAGTCATGATGGCCACCAATGCTTCTGATATCACCTTGGGAGGGAATGGTTAAGTCCCTAGCGGTTCTTTGTAGATTTCCAAAGCTAAAGGAAAGGAGAAGAAGCTCTGTAATGGAAACACCCAAATCCTTGGAGTCTTTCTCCGCGACGACCCCAACCCAGGGTGGGGTATTGATCACTAGGCACCTCCATGCCATAGAACCATGTTGAAGAGGCTATGGAGGCCACCAAAAAGCTCTAAGGTGCCTCTACATTTGATGGGAGTTGATTCTTGTGCATCCCCTTCTTGCCAGAGGTCTCATGTGCGGTGACAACTACATCATGGTGAGGTCAGAAGACTTACATAGGATCAGAATGAGAGAGAGGAGGCAGGATCTTCTCCAACCCTTGTTCCTCAACAAAGAGGCCAAAAGCTCACACCTTCAGTTCGCCAGATGCTAGGCCCTAACTCTCAGAAGCCCCAACCTCACAGAGATTTTTCTGCCGCAGATCTAAGGATGAGGTTTGTAAATGCATGGATCTCTCTCCAAGAAATGAGAATAGCCATCAAGGTGTGTAGATTCCTAGTGGGCTCTTAGGCGCTAACATCAGAGGACGGTGATGGCCATGAAAGGCATGATGTATCGCTGGAGTTGGGCATCGCAGCAGTGATCCCACATACAGAGGTAGGACCTATCGGGCTTGGGAACTATCGCGTAAGCGAGAATGAGTTGAGTCGAGGATGATAGACCGGGACCAGAGCTCACAGGCCAGCCGGTTCATTTTGGGCCATTGTGAACCAAAGGAAGAGCTAGGTGCCTCCTCCTTTAGAACAGGATGGCCAATCTTGGAGCGCCACCTCAAGTGGTGGGTCCATTACATAAGGTAAATGATCTTTAATTCTCAGAAATAGACTTAATCTTGCACAATTAGTTATAAATAGATCCCTTGGCCAATAATTTCCCCAAAAATATCCCTAGACTTAGGAAAATGTTCTCTACATTACTGGACTCTTAGATTAGGCTTTTGATGAACAAACAATGATGGTTTATAATATAGATGTTTTCTCCATTTTAAAGATAGTAAATTGGAATAATTAGCAAATTATGCAGATTCAATATGAGAAAAATAGTTTTGAACCCTAGTATCATTTAGAAACTAAATATGGGATCATATCTTAATTTTATTGATCAATACTAGGTATTTTCCCCATAAATACATATTATATGTTTTTATCCTCATATTAATTCTAGAAAATAGATCGGTCATCAGAAAAATATGAAAATTGAGTCAGACCTAAGTAATGACCTCTAGATCAGTACAAAAATATAATAAATTAGTTAAGGCTCGTATGAACCTAGGTTTAGTTAAACCCTAATTTGTACCTAAAATACCTATAATATGATGAATAATCATTGATGATGATTAATTGTTATTAATCAGGTGATGACCACAGTAGTAGATGACCTTGGATGTATAAGGAATCTCTGAACTCAGGTACATGGGTTTTATTTAAGTATATGAATATGGTTTTATTGCTTGCAATCATGATATATATGTATGCTCTCTTCTATTTGTAAATATTGGATGTAGTATTGTTACATAGTACTCTATGTTTTATCACTTGAAAACATAAATGATGAGTAGATGTTTTGTAGTTATTTAAGGTGTTCATTATCCCCCTTACGAGGGAATGGATTAATGTTGACTAGTACACCTCCCTAGAGCACACAGTGCATAGAGAGTTTCCCTAGAGTACTCGGTACATGGGGATGGGCCCAATATATATGTTTTGGTACTAGTCCACCTTGATAATGCAACTCATCTAGAAAAATGAGTCAAAATTGGCATATTTCGCTTAATCAAGAAATGTTTTCTATGATTTTCTTCCTTTCTTTTTGCATGAAAACCATGAATATATATATCTTTCTACCCAAGCAATCGACACCTTGTGTGTTGATTTGTTGTTTCCCATATGTTTTAGGTTCAGAGCTAGCATGGAGCAAAAGTACAGGATGTGAGCAAGTTGTATAGGTTTACCTATTGTATTAAGATCCTAGCATACATGTTTAGACTTATGTAAAATATCCTTTTAATATGTAATTATCACTCATGTTGTAATAAGTTATTTTGTAATATATACATGTTGAATGTTGAGATTATTCATGGTGTATGCATTATATTTGAATGTTCATGTATGCGCATGTCGCTTCGACATCGCTCTCTGATACAATTGCCTAATGTTTTTGGATTTTGTCTTCTCATCTCCATGGGGTTTTGAGAAGGTGAAAATCCAGGGACGTTACAATTTTGCTTTCTCTATACCTTTCTATACGCCTCCTTATTAGAAAGATAGCATCTGTTGTTGATCTTCCAGGCATTAAACCTAATTTACTGTTTGATATATGTATTATAGATCTTAGCCTCTGTTCAATAATCCTCTCCCAAAGCTTCATTGTGTGACTCATCACCTTGATACCTCTGTAGTTTGTGCAGCTGTAAACGTCACCTTTGTTCTTGTAGATGGGGACTATAGTACTATTTATTCACTGATCAAGAATCTTCTTAGTCTTCATGATCCTATTAATGAAATTTGTTAACCTCTTAACTCCTTCATCCCCCATACTCTTCCAAGCATCAATGGGAATACCATCTGGTCCTCATGACTTTTTCCTTTTCATCTTTTTTTAAAGCATTCCTAACCTCAATTAGTGAAACTCTTTGTGTGTACATGATATCTCTTGTATTCATGTCACATGAGTTATTAACATCATTTACAATATCTCCATTGGAAATCTTATGAACATAATTTATCCATTGGTTCTTAATATCATCGTCCTTCACCAACACTCTACCCTCTTCATTCTTAATGCAATTTACTTGACTCAAATATCTTCCTTTCCTTTCTCTTATACAAGCAATTTTATATTCTTTGTCCCCTTCTCTTTTGTCTAACTTCTTATAAATATCATCAAAGTATCTAGACCTTGCCTCCTGAACAACCTTTTTAGCTTCTTTCTTTGCTTGCTTGTATCTCTAGAATAATGCATCATCTAGAGATTCGGGCAAGATCCTATAAATCTCCCTTTTAAGTTTATCTCTCAGCTCCAAGGTCAATGGCATATCGTTCCAGAAGTAGGAACCATTGGATGTAGTCGGCCACACTCATGCTTCCCTACTTGAGGGTGTAGAAATCAACTTCCTTCTTCCCCAGGAAGGCGAGATAGATGTACTTCTCCTAGAAGAGCTTCAAGAACTGGTCCCAGTCTATGGCAGAGGTGTCTCTAGTGCGGGAAACACCATTCCACCAAACATGACCGGTCCATCTAGCACATACATCATGAACTGAACCTTTTGGTGAGGAGGGCATGACATACCCTTGAAGGTCCGATCCAAAGCCAACACTCAGTCGTCGGCTTTATCCACCATGTTGTGTTAACTTTCACCCTTGAAGTAGGGTGGTTGCATCTTTATGAAGTCAGTGAGGGTGAACTCCATCGGCTTGTTGGTGTCGGTGGCCACTATGTGGAGCTGCCCGATCATGGTGGAGAGCAACGGGTGCAACATTGCCAACACTTACTCCAGTGTGAAGGCGGGGGTGCACGGAGTAGTAGGGTTGACCACACTATGGCTGGCAGGAGTCACAGGAGTGTTTCCCACATTGGAGTCATCAGGGTTTGACTCCTTTTCCTTGTTTCTACTATCAAACAAGTCACCTATCCTGAAAGATAGGGTTAACATATTAAGTTCCCAGGAGTATTTGAATCATAGATGAGAAAAGAATAGAAGCATAGACGAGAAAAGAATATCTATAATGATATTGCATAAAATCAAACTATATTGGGAAATTCGTATCAGCTCGGGACAGGCCGGTATCATATGGGCATGGGAGTCTTCATAAACTAAGCTAGTGGTGCTTAGGAATATATTGTCATTCCCCCAAACCCTGATCCATTCTAGACACCTTTGCTTCAACTTCATGTCCTAATAGTTTCCTAAAGGCTCTGATACCATGTTGTAAGGAGGCGGGATCACCCCCTTACTAAAAATTTGATTTGAAGAATAAAACATCCATTCCAAACACATTCATAGGTATGCTGGAATAGGTGCACAATTTTCAAACTTTAATAAATGGTATTAAAAACAACCAAAGTATATCAGCGGAATAAAAATAATGACTACATTCAATTTTCACAAAAGATTACAAAAGTATATCATAACTCCCATTGGGGTTTACGTGTATGATACAACATAAGGATCTAAGTAGAGGGAAGTCTAAACTACTTCTAATCTGTCTCCAAGCAACATCTCTAAGAGCTAGGTCCATGTTGGAAGCTATGTTCTCCTTGGTCATGTTCAACACCTCAATCTAAACTTGGGTGGTTGGTAAATCACCCAGCAAGAGAGAGAAATACAAGGTATGTGTCAAATAATGAAAAAGAACAAAAGATAAGGAAATAAAATGAAAGTAAAGGCTAAGATGTCATCATAAGATAAACAGAACAAGAGTATGAAGCTATATTCAAAAGAAACTTGCCATTAAAAATTATATTAAAAAGGATTGGCATGTAAGATAATTATGTCAACCTAACTAAGTAGGGTTGAGGCACCTATCAAACCTCTAACCTATAGGTGAGGGGATAATATGACATTCCCAGTCACCTACACAATTATATAGGGGAGTATAAAAGCATTCCCCAGGGCGATTAAATACATGCCCTCTATGGGTGGTTGTACATAAGTACCACTACTTTAAATTAAATAGAACATAAATATGCATGCTAGAAAAGTATTCATCGAAAGAGTAGTCATAATATTCAATAATCATGGCAGTGGGGTATAAGACTCAAACAAGAAGAAATTATAATATGATTTGAGGCAAGAACAACATTAGGATTCAAGAATAGAAGATTTAGGGTTCATTTAATCCTCATTAGGGAAATATAGGGTTTGGATGAAATTATCCCAACATAGGGTGTAAGGAATGCACATAACTCTCTTACAAATATCAATTACTAACTTTCACCACTTTAATTGAGTCCAAGTTACACTTTGCCTATTTTCAATGTATTGACATGTATTAGAGTACATAGTACACATTAATTTATAGAAACCCTAATTTCAGAAATTTTTAGCAAAATTAGGATTTAGATTTTTAAAATATAACCAATGAACTTATTAGGTTCTCCTGATCAAGAAAACATATTTTTATGTTAATTTTGGAGTTACGATGATTAAGATGTAATTTTTATGGATTTTATGCATCAAATTCATTTTACAAAAACCACCCTTCGTCAAACCATGAAGTCAGACCTTGAAAATATTTTTATTAGATATAGATTAATTTTATCATTCCAAAACATATTTATTTGTCAAATTTGGATAAGCAGATTAGAAGATATGAATTTTTCAATACTGACCAATAGGAAATTGCCACATCATCAAACCGATCGAGATAATTGAAGAGAGAGGGAGAGGGAGAAAATACCATTTGACCCAAGATCAGGTTTGAAGTTGCATAGGTAACAAAACTAGAGCTTATGGATAAGGTAAAACAACAAGAAACCAAAACCCTAGAAGAACATGGTAAAAAGAGATGGAAATCATTGATTTTAAACATAGAAGCATGAGTTTTAAGCATGTAGTAAGAAATATTTGAGAAGGGGGTTATCAAAACTCACCTCTAGGAAGGTAATAAGGTCCAAATAGAAAGGATCCCAATATTAGAAGGTCTGGTTGTTCCAAGCCAAACTCCTTTCTTGAGCAAATATCACCTTCTCCACTTTAGAGGTGTAGACCCTAGCAAAAGAGCATGGAGATGAGATGTTTTAGGGTTCTCGATGGAGTTTTACCATGGAAGGTCATGGTTCTGACCTGGAAGAAGGTGGGCGGAATACTAATAGTATGAAAACATGGAAGTAAAGGAGGATACTTACTAGATTTGGTCAAAATCACCAAGGAGGAGCTTAAGAAATCCTAAAATAGAGAAATTTGGAACCCTACGAGCCTTCTTCACCAAGGTAGGCACTCTCTTTTACCTTGGGACAAAAACTTCATGGACAAACATAGAAGAGAAAATTCTCTATGTGGGGGAAAAGTTATGGAGAGGATTTCTTCTTGGATTGGGAGGTGGGAAGGGGTAGGCATGGCTTTATAAAGAAGGGGGGCGCATGAGGTGTCTATGGGACTTTCCATGTGTCCTTAGGCTAAGGCTTCATGGCCAGGCAAGAGGACAGATCATAGGGACTTCTTGTATATCCAAGGTCGGTCCTAAAATCCTGTGGAGGCTTCTAGTCCATCCCCACCATCCTCCAATCAAAGAAATAACCCCATTGGTTGATAGCTTTTAAAGATAAGCTCATTTATAAAGAGGGTAATCCCTATAATGCCGTTGGAGAGAAACACATTCAAACCAAGGTGAAACCAGGTGCCACATGGTTCAAAATATCGATAATGGTAAGGGAATATTTAAGGATTGAAAGTCAGGTGATAATTTGCAAAGAAAACCTCCCAATTGGGTAAATTGCATAAAAGTCCAAAATGTACCTAAAATTGCATAATTTGCACAAACAACATCCAAATCGAACCACATTTGAAACTTTGGTTCATTTTATGTTTTCAAATCACATCAAAAAGTTATATATTTTTTTTTTGAAATCACTGCCATTTCATTCATAACTTAATCAAGGTACAAGAAAGACATCATTTTCGGCTGATAGCCTCCAACTAACTGGTATGGTATTCCTTCTTACACATTGACCTCCCAAGGCTAGAGCGTGTTGAGCAACAAGGTGTGCCAAATGATTCCTAGACCTCTTTACATGGACACATATGAAACCAGCGAGATCGGATGCCAAGTTACAGATGTCTTCAGCGAGCAGCCCCAAGTAGTCCGGACGTTTATCTTTCTTGTTCAAAACGGTCACCAAATTTAAGGAGTCGGAGCAAAGGACCATCTTTCTGTTCGTCGAGACAGTTTCCCACACCATCAATAGTCCTTCCCTTAATGCCATAGCTTCTGCAAGAGTGGAGTTCCATTTTGCGTTTACTTGCCGCTGCACTGCTCCCAGGAAAGTACCCCGGCCGTCCCGTACCACTGCGCCTAAGCCGCATTGCCCGCTGCTGCGGACTGCCGCGTCGGCGTGTAGCCAAAGCCACGCCGTGTCAGCCCCTCCCCCTTCAGACGTCGACGAGGTTCGTGCGCACTCCCTCTGTTGGTGCATGGGCGCCTCCCTCGCTGGCCCTGCAGCTAGTCCCGAGCCCCTGCGTTGTGCCTTCCTATGGTCGGCGAGCAGGGCTCGGTAGGCATGGAGTATAGGCCTAGGAAACGGTGCTTCATCCTTGAAGACTTTGTTGTTCCGGCTCGTCCAAATGGTCCACCACATAGCAGCCAACTCATCCTTCTCCGCTTCAGTGCAATCGTTCATTGCGGCAAGCAGCTCCTCTTGGGTAATCTCATTGCTGTCCACGACGACTGGGTTGGTCAGCCAGCTCTCCCTCCAAACAACCTTCGCACCCGGGCAATGGTTTAGCATGTGAGAGATAGTTTCCACCTCCATAGAACAGATCGGACAAACCCCCTCTGATGTAACATGTATGTCGCACAACCGTCCTCTTGTGGCTAAGCTTCCCGTAGTGACCCTCCAAAGGAAATGAGACAGTTTCGGGGGCCATCTATTGTCCCACACAAGCTTCCACATATCGTGAGGTGTTGCCCTTTCCCTCTCCCGCAGCCCTGCTCCCCCCAGCTTGCCCAGCCAGTAGGCCGAGCGAACGGAAAAAATCCCATTGTTGCTCGGCCACCAGTACAGTCTGTCCTCCGTTTCCTTAATAGACAACGGTATCGCTTTGATTTGAACCGCAATCTCCCTAGGAAACACATGCAGCAGCTTGTCCACATCCCATTCCCTTCTCCCTTCTAGCAGTAGCTCATACACCATTTCCACCCGGTCACCTTCTGTCAGTTGATAGACGCTAAGCTCCGTGTCCACCCCCACCGCCCACCTGTCCATCCATATATTTGTATCCCGACCATTCCCAATTCTTTTCATAGCTCCTTGAAGAATGAGCGATTTTGCCCCCCACAAACTACGCCAAGTATAGCTCGGAATGAGCCCCAACCGTGCTTCTAAAATAGAATTATTTGGGAAGTATTTGTCCTTCAACACCTTGGCAACCAGAGTCTCTGGTCTAGAATGCAGCCTCCACACCTGTCTCGCTAGCATAGCTTGGTTGAAAATATGCATATCTCTAAACCCCATGCCTCCCTCCCTTTTGGATTTGCACAACCTATCCCAACACAGCCATGATATCTTCCTTTCCCCATCTTTCGACCCCCACCAAAACCTTGCCACCATAGAATTCAGGTCTCCAATCAACCCCAACGGCAGTTGGAACACACTCATAATATATGTAGGGATAGCTTGAACCACCACCTTGATGAGGACTTCTTTCCCCGGCTTGGAAAGAAACTTCTCCTTCCACCCCCGTAGCTTGTTCCCCACTCTCCCTCTTATGTAGTCAAAGACCTTCTTTTTGGACCGCCCAATGGATGTAGGGAGACCCAAATAAGAGGCCTGTCTATCCACCTCCTTGACTCCCAACAGACCCCGCAACTCTTCTTTTTTGCTTCTCGGCATCTTCTTGCTAAACGCAATTTCGGACTTGGTGAGATTGACTTTTTGACCCGATGCCTGTTCATACTGGCCGATAATCTCAGCTATTTTCAGGCATTCATTCCTTGTCCCTCTAGCAAAAAGAATGTTGTCGTCTGCAAAAAATAAATGTGAGATCTGGGGAGCCCCACGGCAGATGCTCATACCATGGATGGTATTCGCACTTACCGTGAGGTTGAGGAGGGTGGAGAAAGCATCAGCACAAAGAATAAAGAGGTAAGGGGATAGAGGGTCACCCTGGCGAAGTCCACGTGAAGGCTGGAAGGTGCTTGATCTTTCCCCGTTGGCGGTAAAAGTGTGAGAGACTGAAGAGACACAGTCTAGAACTCTATTGCACCATTTTCCACTGAAACCAAACCTTTGCATCACAGTATCAAGGAAATTCCATTCCACTCTGTCATAGGCTTTCATCATATCAAGCTTGAGCGCTATCTGTCCTCTCTTTCCTCCCTTCCCTCCCTTCATAGCATGGAAACATTCAAACGCAATAAGGGCATTATCCATGATCATCCTACCCGGAACAAAGGCGCTTTGATTCACTGAAATAATACTGTCCATGAAAGGCTTCAGGCGATTTGTCAAAACCTTTGTAGCTATTTTGTATATAACATTGCACAAGCTGATCGGCCTAAATTCAGAAACCGTACGGGGCTTTTTCACCTTAGGGATTAGAATGACCAACGTATCATTAAACCCCTTTAGAGAGTAATCACCTTTCCACCATCCCTTTATGTAGTTTGCAACATCCTTTCCTACTATGTGCCAGAATTTTTGATAGAAGATCGGTTTAAGACCATCAGGCCCGGGTGCCTTATTTGGGTGCATTTGGAAAATAGCCTCTCTAATCTCATCATCACTGAGGTCTCTGTCCAGCGTCTCTGACATCAGCTCGGTAAATTTATTTTCAATACCCCTCACTGCTCTCTCCATATCCACCGTTCCCCCTATTGTGAAAAGGTCATGATAGAAATTTTCTATGATCCTCAGAATATCTTTGTCCTCAGTCCTCCAGATTCCCCTATCATCTTTAAGGCCCGCAATATCATTTTTCTTTTGTCTTTGGGTAGCTCTGTGGTGGAAGTAGGCTGTATTCCTGTCCCCTTCTTTGATTTCTTTAACCCGAGCTCTTGCACACCAATAAGCCTCATCATCCCTGTACATCTTCTGTAGTTCATTGGATAAGTCTTCGCACCTTTGTAACGTTCTCCCGTCCGGCCATTTTTTCTGCTCCTCTCCTAACAACTTGATAGTAGTTTTGATTTTTTTCTTCACGGCACCAAACTTGGTTAAGGCCCAACCCTCAAGGTCCCTACTCACTTTACATAGCTTCTGCTTCAAATCATGTTCACCGTCCATCTCCCAAGATTCCGCCACCGTGGACCTACATCCCTCTTCTGAGAGCCACATAGGTTCAAAGAAAAAACGCCTCTGTCTCTTGTGCTTCTTTTCCTCCCCCATCAACGCATGTAGAACAATTGGAGCATGATCGGACTGATAGAAAGGTAAGTGATGAACCCAACTACCCCTATACTTGTGTCTCCGAGCCTCACTCATCAGAAATCTATCCAATCTTTCTTCCATAAAAGTGTCAACAAAATTCCCCCTCCTCCAAGTAAACGCATGGCCTGAGAACCCAATGTCCAGAAGTGCACAATCTTCAATCACATCCCGGAACTCTCGCATAACTCTGTCTGGTTTCAGCGGGCCTCCCCTTTTCTTGTCATTATTTGTAATCTCGTTCAGATCCCCAAAAATGATATGCATAGCCGACATCCTTGCCCGTACCTATCTCATCAGATCCCACGTGAGATGCTTGTCCACCTGTGCTGACCACCCATATATCCCACATGCAGACCACCTTATGTCATTCTTCTCATCCTCCACTGTGCATTCCACATGTCGTGCAGAGTACCTAGTGATTTCCACGTTTACTCCACGCCACCATAAGCCCAACCCTCCTGCTCGCCATGTGCTCGAGATGCAGATGCCCTCAACAAAACCACACTGTCTTTTTATTTTTTCCAGTCTTTTGTCATCAAGCATAGTTTCCATAACGAAAACTACGTTAGGCCGCTCACTTCCACAAAGAGATCGAAGTGCATTAATGGCTGCCGGGCGGCCCAGACCCCGAAAGTTCCAACTTATGAGTTTCATTGTTGTTCACGGGGTTGGGTATGCCCAACTCCCGCTACTTTGGTTTCCCCAACCAGTTGACCATCATCCGGAACAAGTCTGCAAGTTCGATCGCTCCTCAGCCTTTTCGTGTTGAAAGCTACTTGGGCCTCAGCTGGCATCATGTTTACCACCTTCTCTCGTTGGTCCTCCTCATGCCCTCCTTCTCTTCCTCTTTTGTTCGACCTTTGCTTGGTTTCTCCTTTCTTCCCCTACACGTTCTCTGGTCCCTTCCTTTATTTCCCGACAGTGTTTTCCCCCACCCTTTTCGCTGCATGCCGAGTCTTCCCTTTCTCCTTCTCTTCTTCTTTCCTCCACTCCCGTTCCCTCTCCTCCCCTTGCTTCCCAGGAAAACGAGGTAATTCCTTGTTTACTGTTACCATGGTCACCTTCATACCCTTTCTCACCGCCCCCACCTTGTCTTGCAGCCTCTCCTTCCCCCCGTCTTCCCTGATGATCCAGTCTTTAGTTGCGTTCCTTTCCTCTATTGCTCGATTATGCTGGTTGCATGATAGCAGCTTGATGGACGCGGTGTCCTCCCAAGCTCGGTCTCCCGCCGACAGGTTCTCCTCGTCCCCGACCCTCCCAGCAGTCGCCCGGTTCCCCCCTCCCCCTTCTTCTCCGCACTCACCCAGACTGTCCGAGTTGCCCGCCGCATGGACCGCGGTCCTTCTGCCTTCCCCCTTAGTCCCGTTGTCCATAGCCATTAGGTCGTCTATGTTGTATTTGTATTTCGGTTGAGTAGCTGCCCGGGCAAGCCCCGTCTCTACCCTGTCCTCCTCCATCCGGGACTCGCCTTCCTCCGCGACGTATGCTCCGCATACGTGCTGGCCTCCGGTCGCTACTGATGACATCATGTCCTCCGCACCCTTCTGCTGTTCTTCCCGCCCTGATTGTGATTCCCTCGAGACCGAAGCCGTATCCGATCTCGTTTGGAAAAATATGCTCTTCCGCACCCTCGATCTGTTCCCCCCTAGGAGTTCTTCTTCCACTGGGATTCTCGGCCTTCTTGGAGAGGCTCTCAACCACGAGCCCCACCCTCGAGAGTTCTCGCCATCCTCAATGTATTCCACGCAGTCCCTGTCGGCGTGGCCGAGCCTTCCACACAAGTAACAAAAGACCGGAAGGCGCTCATACTTCAGTTCGATATCAGTAGTCCTCCCGTACGGTCCCCTTATCCTCTATATCCTTTTAATTGGCTTGTTGATGTCTATTCGCAGTCAGAATCGCGCTGAGGTTTCCCAACCCAATTCATCGCAGTCCAGCTTGATGATCCGCCCCACTTTCTCCGCTATCTTCCTCGTCGCTGCAGCGGACCGGAACCCTAGCGGTATATTGTAGAACCGAACCCAGAACTGACATTCCTTGAAGACGATTCTTCCTGGCTGGTCCATCGGGTCTACCTCCTTCAGCAGTAAGACCTTATTGTCAAAGTTCCACGGCCCTCCTTCTACCACCTTCTGCTTATCCTTCCAATGTGTGAATTGAACTACGAATGTACTCTGGTCCACCGATTTGAATAGAACCCCACTCGCCAAACCCCACGCCTGGGCTAGGGTTTTCTTCATCGCCATGAAGTTGTAGGAGCGGTCTGTCAGTAGTCGGCCGATCAGTGCTAGTTCGACATGGTCCGGTATCCTGTGGTCATCTTCCTCAGTCATCTCTGCAACTTCCTGTTCGTCTTCCGTGATCTTTAGTCTCTCCCACTGGTCTGCTAGAGACTCCGCCATCCGGGTGGGATCAAACACCCACAGCTAATCACTTGACCTGCAAGGGAGAAAGACGGAGAGAAAGCCCACGAGGGGGGCGGCAACCACCGGCACCCAAAACCCTAATCGCCCACCACGTCGCCGCAGCGTCGGCCAGGGTTAGGTGCGGGGCGAGGGTAAAGGGACAAACCCTACCTGGTCCCATATCACAAAAAAAAAGTTATATTAAGGTTTAGTATGGTAATTAAGCTTTCACTAAGGTATTTGTGCATAAACCCTTATTTTGGTACAATTAGTGAATAAATGTTCACTAAACCACTATAAATTTCACTAATTAAACATGAACGACAGAAATGAAAGGGAAACTTGGCAAAAAGGTTTACATGGAGATTACATATATGATTCATTATGTTACAACCTTTATCTCTATATTGGTGGCATCTAGTTGACAAAGATCTAACCTTTTTAATAGAAGAAAGTACATATTTCTTACCTTTAGCACAAATTTCTTCTTTACTACTAGAAGAGTCAGTTGAAGAGGAAGACTTTGCTTTGAATGCAACTATTTACTCTACACGCCTTGCTTCTTTGTCTTTCCTCTCCTCTTCTTCAAGTTGCACTTTAGGTATTTCCAAGTTCCCAATAAGTTGCTCCATCTTTATCTTGGAAACCTATTATTCTTCACTTATGTCCTTCCCTCCTAAGGAATCAAAATAATGGTTCTAGAAGAAAATCTAGCATGGATTTTAGAAATATTTTCATTTTCTTGCATACGAAATGATTCAAAACTTTTCTCAAAAATATTATTGCTTTTTACTAGTAAAGTATCTTCATGTGTAACCAAAAGTAGCCCCCATATTTCATATGTTGTTTCACAAGAGGATATTCTATCAAATTCTTCAAGAGATAAGTGTGAGTATAAGATACTTAAAACTTTGGCACTGAGTGTAGATTTTACTCGTCCCATTCCTCAAATTTTGTTGTATGAGGTTCATAAGGGTGGATTACCATATTCCAAACATTTGAATCAATACATTGAATATAAAACTGCATATATTGCTTACATTTCTTATGGTTGGATCCATCTAGGATTGTCAGTAGTTCTCCATCACTTAGGTTGCTAATCACAACATCCCCCATTTCTTCAATACCTATTAGGTATTCCTCAAAAACCTTCTATAATACCAAATGAAAGGATCTAGAGGGGGTGAATAGAGGTTTATGATAATTTTAATCAAATTAATAATTCAACTTTAAAATGCAACAGAAATATAAAGTAAAATATACAATCACAAAAGAACACAAAGATTTAGAGTGGTTCCATCTAATATGTCATCCCACTACCTGCTTGTCACCAATCAAGATTTGCAAGCACATATTTTATTCCTTTTATATATTGATACAAAGTACACAAAATGTATCGATGCCTTTTGTGGTGCAAGACTAACCTTCCTTTTCATCTAAAGGAGAACTCCACCTTCTATAACGGGCCACATAAGGTAACCCACATGGATAGGATAACAATCCACCTCCACCACCTTGGTTGCAACTATAACGACCTCGCTTCTCAGTAACCCCCAATTAAGGGAGACTATGAGGTTAGAGGTGTTATCCTAAAACAGAATCAGTGGTTTTGCAAATAATCAATAATAATTAATAAATTCTACAACAGCTAAGCTTTAAAATGGAATAAAATTTTTCTTTTCTCATACCTTGCAAAATATAGGAGCTAAGGACCTTCACCCCATATAGCATCTTTCTATCTAAAATCCTCCAATCTTTATTAAGATTTATTCCATCATTGTCACTTTAAAGGAATATTCATTTTCTTGATAAACCTAAAATGCCGACAAATAAAAGCTGGTCAGTATAATGAATTATACTGGTATGTGGGGGAACCAATAATCTTGCATTTTATGGTAAGAACAAATTACAAGCAATTATGATTTAACAAAACACACTTTACATTTTAAATATGACTACTCAATCCTTACATACCCTAGCCTCTGTGTTGTCCCTACAGTTGACATGGATACTACCTCTCATATGGTAGATGTCAACTAACCCCCATGATTCCAACTTACAGGTATATCAATACATAGGGTCGTGGAGTAGTAAGGTCCTACCCAAGGGTAGACCAAAACATCAACTCATGATAACCTGATGATCCTACCTCACGGGTAGCCATGTACTAGGTCATCCGATAACCGATAAATCCTCGGGAATCACTGTGAAACTAAAGAGATTTAACCATAAGCATAACCACATGTCTGCTTTGGAGATCTCAAAGAAGTAGTTTATCCAAATCCAACTTAGATGTCCAAACAAGAAAGAAAAGCAATCAATCAAGCAAATTTTGATCCTGAAAGCATGTATAACGTCTAATTGTCACAAACATATCCTAAAAAGCTCTTTATTGACTCGGGACACCTTTCTACAGTTTCTGGGTCTCATTAGGGTTTCTTAGATCAATTTCTCAAACTTTAACCTTTTTAGGTCAACAAACCCTATAATAGCTTTTCTACTCAAAAAAACCCTAATTACACAAATTCTCCACATTAAGGATCTATTATACCCAAATTAGCTTAGGATCATCATATCTCTATTTTATTCATGGATTTGCACAATTAAAACCATTAAAATCCATAATTATCAAAATTAGGGTTTCTAAGCCCATTAATGCATATTCATGTACATGGAACCCTAATTTAAGCCAATTATGTACAAGGATCATCTTTTTAGACCTAATTCTCTCTTTTATTAACAACAAGTTAATATTTGCTCAAAATATTCCAAGAACATTATTAGATCTAATTATCATCAAATCTTAGGATCTTTCATTAATAAAACAATTAAAGATGACATCTTTATACACCTTTCAAATTGCAATTATAATTGGGATTCAATTATATTTTTAATGCATTCCTTGCATTTTTTTGATAAATTTTCATATAAACTCATTATAATCTGAGCTATCAATCATTAGTTAGGATTTTCACAAAATAACTGACCTTAGGCCAATAGCAGAGTGCCACGTCAGCACTGCGGCCCAGTATTTCCTTCCCCAGGTGGACTAGACCAGGCAAATGGGCCTCAACCATGCTGGACTTATCCGGCCCGTGGCCTGCGCCCATTTCAGCTGGTCACTCCAAGAGGGAAATACTCAAAACCAGACCCAAAGGACAGAAAAGTCCTTGCCTCTCAGCTTTGGACTTAGGGGTAGCATGGTAAATTCCACAGACGTCATCTTCAACTTGTTGCCCCACTGTTCTTCATGAACCAGTGCCAGGGCCAGTCAACCAGCGGGTTGACTTAGCGAATCCCGCCTCCTCAGCAACGGGTGAAGGTCTTCGTCCCTCCGACATGACCCACCGAATTCAATGGTGGTCTCAGGTTTGCACAATCTGGTCGGAGTCGCCAAAATGGCTAGGAGATGCCTTGTCTAGGAAGCCATAGCTCGGAGAGGGTAACTACATCTTCAGATGAGAAATTGGGTCGGGGAAGGTATCGTGGAGTCTACAAGAGTCCCATGGGTGTGGTTATAGCTTCAAAGGGTGACTTGTATCCCCTTTATATAGGCATGGGTCAGGAGTCCATGCAAGGTGTTTTGGGGAAAGTCACCCTATCCCTCCACAAGAGGGGAAACTTGGTATGATCAGGTTCAGAATCCTCTCTCCAACTCATTGGGAGAGTTTTAAAAACCACACACAGACTGGATTACAAGAGAGTCCAGATCCATCAAACTCCTCCTATTTCCCAATCCTACCTGAGGTAGAAGATGACCTGGGAACCCTTGGATTTTTAATCCAACGGCTGTTGTACGGCGCACCTAGTGGTTATTCAAGTTTTAATATCAAAATAATCGCGGAAAATAATTGTGACATCACTCATTATCCCTCTCAGTTTAGAAATCTTATAAAATCCATATCTCCCAAACCACTTATCCAATTGATACCAAATTTTAAGGGAAAGTCTATAATGACATAAAAAACTTGTGTGCCAAGTTTGGGACTCAAAATTGAAAGTACGAGAGACTTTCCTTCATATGAAATTTATATCTTAAGAAGGCTTATTTTATACATATTTTCTCTCTCTTATTCTTTTATATCATTTATTTGGATTACTTTTACCATTAGAATCCTTGTAGATTAGAAATCTCATCCATGATGAGTCAAACACACATCTTTACACATATCCTCATTATTTCCTTATTATCTCAAATTTCCTTCTTAATAATGCATTATTTGATTTCTTCTTTTTCTTTTAATCATATTGGACTCATTAACATTTTATGATCCACAAAATCACATAAACAAAGGAAATATTGCAAAGGGAATACATTCAATACATATAATTCATACAATTCCCCTAGTCATACATTTATTGGGAAAATTGCATTTCCCACCATATGAACCCAAAAATTGGGGTTGTAACATCCTGCCCCTCTTATAAGAATTTTTCCCTCAGAATTCTACCAAACATACAAGCAATTTAGAATAAGACTTTCCTATGCCCATCATTGGCTCCGATGTGGCTTCATCCACTCCATGGTGCTTTCAAATAACCTTTATCATCTTCTATTCTTTAGTCCTGAGCTTTCTCTCACCTTGATATCTCATACCCTCATAGGTGACTCAGGGTAAGTTAGCCTCCCTTGGAGTTCAATAGGTTCAATGCTCAACACATGGCTCGAGTACCTCACATAGTGCTCTAGATCAGACACATGGAACACACCATACATTTTATTATCCTGAGGAGTAAGTCTATACATAAGCAACTCCACCAATCCATCTCAAAAGGACCCATGTATCAGGGACTCAACTTCCTTATCTATAGATAATAGGGGTCGGGTTTTCATATCACATGTTCACCCATAGTGAACTACATGTCAGTCTACTTTGCATCAGCTCACGACTCATGTCGATCCTGGGCTTTCTCAATCATTGCTTGGTCAAAGCATCTTCTTCTGCATACACTGTGGTCTCTTTGACCTTCACAAGGTCCTTTCACCGACATCATTGATGGAGCTTCCACTCGTGTGGAATTGCTTGCACCACTAAAAATCCCAAAGATGGTAAGTCTTTAGGTTTAGCCTTGCTTATACTATGTTAAAACTCCACCCATGTATGCTAAGATACGTGGAAGACTTATCGTAGTATAGTTAAGGGTCGAATCCACTGGACAACGGTCTTGTTGGCAACAACAAGATGGAAAATGTAAGAATTTCACTTAACTCCTTAATAGTTGATATTTAGTCCAAAGATTTGATTTGGTTGTTTTAAACTAAGTGCAAGTTAAGTAAACTTAGGTTGTTAAAAATGATAAGGAATCACTAGGATGTGATCGGTTTTCACCACCACTATGCATGGATCAAGACACGCAACATAAAAACATAACCTGCAATAAGAGTTAGATCAGATAGTATCTTTGTAGACTTAGCTTCCTTTCAGAGAACTAACTACGAGGAGTGTGGGAATGTTGTAACGCCAGCCATCCTTGTAGGAATGGTCACTTACTTTACAACATTCCCTCCGCAAAGTGTGTTCCTCGACTTATCAAGGTTGTACTTCCATACGTCAACTGATTCCATTTCATAGTATGAAAGTGCAACAATGTAAGTGAGTTTACTTCACTTCTTGGAAAGCACTCCTAGATACCGAAATAGATGCATGGTGGATGCATGCACCAAGAACCAACATACAATCGAGTTTCGAATCTAATAGTACAAACATAGACAATTCATACTAAAAGATAAAAGATAACACAAGTTGGTGATCAAGCAACAAGCATTCATTAAACGATTGATGTCGAACTGAGCAAAAAGTATTTCTCTATTGCAAACTATGGATTACATTACATGATATGAAACATGGGTAGCGGGGCTACTCCCCGCACCCTAGTGAAATGAGACTACTCGCTCATAGCAAGGACAAAGGAGGAGGCGAGAAGAGAGAGAGAGAACGTCATCCCCAAGAAGGAGAGAGGAAAGTCAACCCCTTGGAATGAGAGAGAAGGACGATCTTCACACTTCACAGGTTGCTCGATGATGAGGACTCCCCTTCCCACCTTCTTTGGCGATGAGAGAGAAAGCAACTTGGGAATGGAGCGTGGATCTCAGACTGGCAGCCCCTGGGTGGAGGATGGAAGTCAAATTTGCTTTGGAGTGATAGAGGCAGCCTCTGGACGTTTGAAAACTTGATGCCATTGGGAGGACCCCTCGGGTCTTATTTATAGACCTTAAGTGAAGTCCAAACGGTTTGGTCAGTTTTGGGTCCAAACGATCTTGAAGACCGTTTGGACTCTGAGACCATTTGGACTCTGAAACCGTTTGGTCCCATTAGGTCTCGAGACCGGTCGGCTTCATGCGGTCTTGAGACCGTTTGACTCCATGCGGTCTTGAGACCGGTTGGCTTCATGCAGTCTTGAGACCATTTGACTCCATGCGGTCTTGAGACCGGTTGGCTTCATGCAGTCTTGAGACTGTTTGACTCCATGCGGTCTTGAGACCGGTTGGCTTCATGCGGTCTTGGGACCGTTTGACTCCATGCGGTCTTGAGACCGGTTGGCTTCATGCGGTCTCGGGACCGTTTGACTCTATGCGGTCTTGATACCGGTTGGCTTCATGCGGTCTTGAGACCGTTTGACTCCATGCGGCCTTGAGACTGGTTGGCTTCATGCGGTCTTGAGACCGTTTGACTCCATACGGTCTTGAGACCGGTTGGCTTCATGCGGTCTCGGGACCGTTTGACTCCATGCGGTCTTGAGACTGTATGGTTCTTTTGTGATTTTTTTCGTCTTTTTTCTGTAATCAAAAAGGAGAAAAGTTAATCTAACAATTTATTTGCAATAAAAGAGGATAGCTAGGGATTTTGTCTAATATATCTAAAGAAGAGTGTAGAAAATGGAAGAAGAATACTAAGATAACATCACAAAATTGGAGGTTATCAATCATCCAAGTGAAGTGGTGACTGACACATCGTCCCTTACAAAGGTTCATACATCCTGATAATGTCTATGGTGGTTATCATATCAAGCAAACTCTACTAGGGGTGGGAACTGCTCCCATATATCACCCTGAATGTGTGTGTATGCCCTCATCAGACCTTCTAGAGTCTGGCTCATACTCTCTTGGTTGTACAATAGTTAGGGGTGATATGATGTACTCATCTTCAATCTAGTATCGAGTTCTTCTTACACCTACTTCCACCACATGGACGTGAACTTGAGGTCATGCTCAAGATATTCAACTCAAATCACGTTGTAGTTGAACTATCTCTCTCTCATATATATAGTTCAACCAATGCTTGTCATACTAACAATGCTCTCTCTTAGGAAAGGGATTAGGTCAACTTGGTAAAGCGATGATCTACCATAACCCATATTGCATCATGACCACTCTTGGTCCAAGGGAGACCCACCACACTGTCCATGGTGATCCACTCCCATTCCTCTCAGGGACTTCTCATTATTGTAGCAACTCACTAGGTTCTGGCATTCGGCCTTCACCATGTACGGCAACGGGGCACATGCAACACTATATGCTTCTTCATCCAGGTCCTCAAGGACCACATACAAACCTTAATCATCTTGGTTATACCACGGCGCACGGTGTACTTAAAATCATGAGCTTCTAGCACAACATGATTCCTCAAGGATGACTCCTTAGAAACCCTAAAACACTCTAATAGCAGATTTCACCACCTTCTTTTTTGGAGAGGTGTATCTGAGGTTCTTACAACCATCCTTCTATATCATCAATATATAGGCTGGCTAATCAAGCAACCACTAACTCGACCAACGGGTCTGGTTGAATCTAAGTGTTAGCCACATAGGAGTATTCTTCTAACAACCACAAGGTTCATCTAGAAACTCTTCCAATCTCTCTACTAGAAACACAAGACAGTTGTACACTTGATCTATATTCTACTGAAAACATCTTGTTACCACATAAAATTCCTTATGTTCTAAGAGGTGGTGAAGACAGAAACCCTCATATACTTCACTCATCATCCTTATCTCGGATTTAGGTCTAACTGAGTCAAGAAAACTTCAAGCTCATCATCTTGATTATCAAACCCAAACTTATGACTCATAGATTTCAAACTACTTCCACAGAGGTACGTTCCTCATATCACTTTGGTTCTCTTCGTGTTTTCAAACCATCTATCCAACATAATCTCATAAGGTGTGTTACTTCCTCTTTCCTCAAGCATCATAGAAATGTTTCAATTCATATCACCTTGATCCTAAGTATGGCATGTGTTTTGTCCTATCTCTCAAACCCATAACAAGATGAAATAAGCATTTGGCTACAGTCCAAATATAGAGTTCAACATGTTCCAAGAGTAGAGATGGTGCATCAATAATCAAATCACACTTCCCAAACTACGTTGAAATGTACATCACATGTCTCCACACCATGAAAAACTCCATTATGGGTCTACACCCATGGGAAGAATGTTCCCATCACCTCTGCATCTTAACATATCTATTATGTACAATCCTTAGTCATTACCTAAAGGTCTCTAGGATGCCGGCACTTTTAGAGTGATCTGACCCTTATGCATCTAGGGAGTGCCTCTCACATTTACCCTTAGGCCACATGAACTCCTGAAGGTGGGCAACCTCATAACCCATGATCCTTGGGCAAGATTATCCAAAGCTACGCATTCTCATCTCATGAACATCAGGCATAACCCTTTGGGTCTAGGTCTAAAACCTGCTGTCAGCCTCACTTACATTTTGTAAGTGCATGTCTCTTCTTCATTCATATACACCTATTAGGGTTCCTATACGATTACAACTAACCTCCTCAATGAGGGTACTATCCCTCACCCTAACAGGCACGACCCTCCCAAGGTCAGGTCGCCACAAGGCACTATGGTCAAACTACACATGGTTCATGCTTCTCATGGATACTCAAAACCTCTGCACAGCATGCATGTCTAACCTACGTACGTGCATGCACGGTCAACTATGATATCCAACTCATTGTGTCTTCCCTTTCTCTATCCACCGCTTAGGGTTTGGGTTAGCATCGTCCTTAGAGGATGCATCATGTCTCTTCCTCTTCCTGGGGCATCTTCCTCCAAGGATAACTCTCTCCTCATCCTCCTACAAGAAGGTCTAACCTCATATCTCTCCTAAGGGCATGACAACACATGCCATGCAACCTTAAGCAGGTAACTAATCTTTAGTTTACGCTTAAACTATTAAAACTTATGTCCATGACATCTTGTTTACATGTTTTTCATTATTTGGTGGAGGATTCCTTAATCCTTATTACTCTTATCCCAAACACATGAAGGTGGTGGAGAGAGATAATACCCTAAACACTTAATGTTTCTCCATAAATAAGAGATAAAGAAGGGATGAAATTAGATGAGAAGACATAGAGGTATCTTATTTCGAGTCAAATCCTTTAATTTTGGCCAGGCAGTCACACAGAATCTGGGAGTCCTTGTAGACTGACTAGTGGGGTAGAGGAAAATATTGTCATCCCCCGGATCTTGATCCTTTTCTAGACACCTCCATCATTGGAAAATCCTCTAATAACTCCTTTGGGTTCTAAAGAGTTTGTAAAATTTACTAATTATTCGAGATTAAATGGAAAATCATGGCTCTAGTACCAAATGTAATGACCTCGCTTCTCAGTAACCCCCAATAAAGGGAGACCAAGAGGTCAAAGGAATTATCCCAAAATAGGATCAATGGTTTTGCAAATAATCAATAATAATTAATAAATTCTACAACAACTAAGCTTTAAAATGGAATAAAAATTTTCTTTTCTCATACCTTGCAAAATATAGGAGTTGAGGACCTTTACCCCATATAGCATCTATCTATCTAAAATCCACCAATCTTATTAAGCTTTATTCCATCATTGTCACTTTAAAGGAATATTCATTTTCTTGATAAACCTAAAATGCCGACAAATAAAAGTCAGCCAGTATAATGAATTATACTGGTATGTGGGGGAACCAATAATCTTGCATTTAATTGTAACAACATATTACAAGCAATTATGATGTAACAAAACAAACTTTATGTTTTAAAACATGACTACTCAATCCTTACATACCCTAGCCTCTATGTTGTCCCTGCAGTGGATATGGATACACTATAGCAAACATTCACATCAGCGGCCTTTCAGAAATGCCGCTGGAAACAAATATAGTAAACAGGTTTAGCGGCATTTGTTGACATTTAAAAAAATGTCTCAAGCGCTAATGCCACTAGGAAAATAGTGGATTAAGTTGTAACAGACAATAAACGTTTATCTTTAGTGGATTCAAATAAATGCCACATAAAGGCCACTAAACCATCATTTGGTATTTATAGAAAAGCCACTATCCATCATTTGGCTTTTATACAAATGCCACTATTTTGTATAATGTTGTTGTATAAAACAGTTTTGATTGAATGTAGTGGCTTATGAAAAAAGCCACTAATGACATACTAGTTCTACATTACTAATTTTTTATGGATTTTAGTCAGTCAATTTGTAGTTTATGATCAAGTTTTCTAATTGAATGTCAATTGAAGCCGAACACATTCCAGAAGTATTGAACTTTTTTATTTGTAATCAAATGACAATTACATGGGGAGGACATTTTACCTTGCCCCTTGTATTGAATACAACATCATCACATATGACTATATATGGTACATATTGTAGACATGAACACTAACTGGATAACAACTCATTTTACACTTGGAGACCCCCCAAAGGAATACAAACTCATTTTCTTATAAAAACATACAACTCCATTCTAGCATTCCAAGTAGTTGTGAGCTTCTACAGGAGTAGACCAACTACACTACAATGAAGGTTCATCCTTCTTCTCAGCTACAGTGATGCATTACGACCATATGGTCATCAGATTCCTCAGTAGGTTCTTCCTTCTTCTCTTCCACCTTGGCAGTAGAAGTAGCAGGTGCAGCTGCATAGCCTGAAGCAGTAGCAGGGGCAGTAGCAACTGCAAACTTGCTAGGATCCTGCAATGAAGTGAGCAAAATGTTGAGCACTTGCATGAAAATGTTAGACAAAAACACTTACAACACTAGCATGTTGTTAAGATAGTATCGGGGAAGATAGCACCATTGCCAAATTTATCAATAAGGTCATCTTCAGTAAGGTGAAGGACCTCAAGGCTGTATATAGATCCACAATCATAAACTGACAGCACAACCAGTCCATATGAGAAGGGCCTGATGCCGAGCTTGGCAAGAAGGGAAGCCTCAGAAGAACCCACCTTCTCACCTTTCCTAATAAGTTCGACAGTGGTGATAATTTCAACTGTACCATACACATTATGTCAGCTAAATAGAGTTTTCCATGCAGCAAAGCTGTAGACATTCATCTAAGCATACAACTAAGCACATGATAGAAAGGGTGCAAAGCTGACAATCTTGACAATTATGTAAAAAGCAAAAGATGGTTATCAAACTCAATGTCGTCCAAGGTTCTCATAAAACTATAGTCTATACATAATAAGTTGAAAGATTTTTAGTAAGGTAAGAAAGCATATAATGATTAATAAGAGCAGAACCTGGTGAAGGCCTTCATGTTGTTATAGATAGATCTCCCTTCTCCAACTGCAATAACTATTGTACTAAAGTTATCATCAGCAGGAACCATGTCTGAAGCCTCCTTGGTAACCTGGACTAACACATAAAAAGACAAGAAACAATCATTATCTATAATAATTACTAAAAGACAAGAAGATAGATATACAAATTGACATATAGAGAATATACTTACCTCAGTTCCAGCAATTCCCATGGCAATACCAATGTCTTCCATTTTTAGAGAAGATGCATCATTGACACCATCACCAGTCATGGCAACCACCACATGTAATAAACAACTAATAGCAAAACATGCAAGTTGACTATGTAGATCAGCAGGAGGCTTCAGGTCTTCAAATCCATACTTGCATGGCCACCAGGAATAGATTCACTATCCCCTGATAAGCAAGAAGAGTTTCCAAAATAGATTCACTATCCCCTTCAACTGAAAAAAAAAAAGAAAAGTGAAGTAGTGAAATATACCTTATCCAGGAATCCTTAAAACAACCCAAAGCAAAACTGGAAACCAATGTTGGCTAGGCTGCAATACATCAAGAACATGTAAGCATGCACCATTTTGTTGGATTGCATGTAAGACCAGTTCTAGGGTGAGGAATCCCATCTTTGAGTCCTAACAGCAGCTCTGTTCTAGGAGATTAAAGGCCAATCACAAGAGCTGAGCTGAAGTGTAACACCCCTCCAAGCACATATAGGACAGTGGAAGCAAACCTCATGTTTTCCATAACATGGGTCACCTGGCTCGGAGGAACATTACAAAACATGATATACATTGCAGCAAGATAAATGAAACACCATGCATTCAACTCAAAATATAGATTCATACATTGATCATGGAAGGGAAAGACATAACTATCTCATCCGATATCAAAACCTAATACATGTAGGCTGAGAAAAACTAAAGCATAAACTATCTTATCTTGATCTCAAGTCTAACACATGTAAGCTAGGAAAATCTAAAACATGGAAAGATAAACTAGACTAGAGGATCTACTGGATGGTAGATGGCACCCCACCAAGCTAAAGTCTTTCTTGAGTCAGCTACCCTTGATCACTCACGTCAGTTCCCTCTTGCTCCTGGATCTAGGGATATCTCATCCCCTGGCCATGTGAAAGAAAGCATCAACATCAGTAAGCGGCATTATGCATGTTATAAGAACTGAAAATAAACATATACTTGAACTGAAATAAACTTGACATAACTTGGCATTATGAATTCTCATTACACATTAATCTTCATTACATCAATGAATTAAGAACATTATTATATGCATTCTCTCCTCACTGCCCACATGGGGCACATCATGCTCGGAAAGCCCATCATTGCTAGGAATCCCATAACGACCATAAAAGTCCATCATTTCGAGAAACATATAATAAGTTACTTAATTCTCTTAACTTAACCTTAACATCATTGTTCTTATCTTGCCATCAATGTAAATTGTCCTCATCCAATAATTTCACAAAAGTGCTCATCAGGCCGGTAAAGTCTCACCATAGTTGCACCAAAGTGCTCATCAATGCCATAAAGACAAAATATCATAAAGAGGAACAATTTACAACTTAAGTACATTAGCTTAATCATCATGGGATTTCTCCCTATCAATCTTGACATTAACATTACATGATTTCCATAATTCTTTATTCAATTTCTTAATCATTGCATAAGCATAGCATTAAACTAATTAACATCAGTGATAATCATATGAATTTACAGACATAACAACAAGAATATAATCAAAGGCATTATCATTATCTTGATTCCATTCATTAACATGAAATTCTAAAGAATAAATTTTAAATCCTACATAGCAAGCAACTCATCCAAAATACTTATTAATAATGACATGACCCACTTACCTTATTAGAGCAAAACCCTAACTTTAGTCTCCCAGATCCTGGGTCAATTCCTAGGTCCCTGAAATTAGCATGATTTAGATTATTTAATAGTTTAATTACATCTTAACCCTAATTAACCTTAAACCTGATACTTCGTGAAAACAAAACCAAAACACATCTCAAAACCCTAACCATTGGATAGATATAGAAAAACTGAGAAAAATTCATATATAACTCGACCCCATACGATCAACGAATTAAAAGTTATGAATTTCTATTTATCAGCCAATCACAACTTGAGAAAAATCCACGTTAGCAATTATCCAAAAGGCCTGGCTACACGGCCTAGCTGGAGCAATCACAGAAGGACACGATGGTCCAAGGAACCTGCCCCAACAAACAGTAAAGGTCGACCAAAGAAAAAGGGTCACATTCCCAAAAAGCCTATGATTGTGTGACATCCATCAAACAGGAGAGAGGGAAAAACTGGAAAAACACTACCTGGCATCTCCTTCTTTGAATCGTAGATGACACAGCGCACTGAAGCTCGAATTCAAGAAGCAACATTGAAAACGCAACAGATTCATTGCCAACTAACTAGAGGAACCGGTTCTTGGGATCATTGCAGTCTCAAAGAGCATGGACTCGAGACATGCAGTGCGAGGAATGCCATTGTTCCTAACTCTAGACTATGAGAAACAGAGCAGTAGGTTCCGAGTTCAAAACCACTGAGGAAACAAGGTGTAAACGAGTCAAACGAGTTCGGTAACCGATCCAAAGAGGAAAGCAAATTCAACTGGGCCGTTTCCATGGCCAGAGACACACCGAGGAGTCGGGGCGGCAAGCGTCGGCGCTGTGCAATGGGGCTCCTACAGGGGATGAGGATCGGGGGGTTCTACCGCAAACTAACGATGAGGAAACGGAGAAGAAGGGTCCATGATGATCACCTGTAACCAATTCATCTAGGGTGGCCAGAGAAGGACGGGGTGAGGCCTGAATCGCCGGAAATGAAGGTCGACTAGGCGGCGCTGGCCTAGGGCATGAGAGATCGAATTGAGAGAAGAGAAGGGTTGTCCTAGGGCTAGCGATCGTTTTTGGCCCCCTTTAAATAGGTTTGGGCATTGATAAAACCTCATGTAAAACTAGGACGATGAGGAGAGTCCAAGCTCAATTGGGTGTTTCTCAATAGGGCACTAAAACCCCACGAACCAAGGACCATTGGGTTTGTGGTTTGCTCCCGGTCGTGATGGTGAAGGAATCATCAAAAACCATGGTCTGTGGAGGGAGAACCAAGCCGAAGAGGATTGCACCAGAGACCTGCTGCATACGGTCTCCTACCCGAGGTAGGAGATGGGTCTAGCACCCTCAGATCATCATCTGACGGTCCGGACAGAAGACATAACCAAGCGAAGCACATGACATTTAAATGAAAGCAAAAACCATATGAAATCGACGAAATTAACTCAAAATAATTAGGTTTTTGGGTTTAAACTATAATGAAACTTCCCAAAAATGATTGAGGGGTCAACCGAAGTCCAAATGACTTCAAATTTTTACCACAAGCTAATTAGAGGGTCTAGAATCTCTCTATCCAATTGGATTTCATTTTGTTGCCCTTTTGTTCATCAATTTTATGTAGGTTTCTAATTGAATACATGCATTATGAAAAATGTGACATTAATAGAATTATCATTTACTAAATGAGCTATTTAAGCCAAAGCTAGGGTTATGAGATTATTTCATCATATATTGGACTAAGAGGTCCCATTTAATTCCATTTTGTTAGATAAAAGCTTAAACTTGCAAGCTAGGGTTTCACATTAAGGTACATTAATAGATCTAGGATTTTGAGGATGTTACATGAAGCCTTTCACAAGAGATGCGATGAAAACCTTAGCTCTCAAGAGTGGCCTCTAATCTCCAAAAACATGCCTTTTTGAGTCCTAACAGTATCTCTGTTACTAAGAGCACCCATTATTTCTTGAGGCTTCTTCCTTGACTTCTTAACCAAAGCAGAGTATGGAAATGTTGAAAATGACTTGTTGTACCATGGAAATGTTGAAAATGACTTGTTATACCTCTACAGAGAAATTAAGACGCATAGAAGCATGCGACTAAAATATCTCAGTTACATTTCAGACATCTTAATAGCCTAAATATTGAGCAATCATAGAAGCACAAACCATCTTGAGGCGAATCACCACAACAAAATATGTTGTGTAAATCTCACACACAAGATTCGAAAAACACTGCTCATAGCTAAAAACCACTTTGGCTAGGCTTCAATACTACCTTAGATACTACTTTTAGATACTACTTTGGCTAGGCCACAATACATCAAGAACATGTAAGGATGTACCATTTTGTTGGATTGCCTATAAATCCAGTTCCAGGGTAAGGAATCCCATTTTTGAGTCCTAATAGCAGCTCTGTTCTTGGAGATTAAAGGCCATTCACAAGAGCTGAGCAGAAGCCTTTCACAAGAGATGAGCTAACAACCTTAACTCTCAAGAATGGCCTCTGATCTCCAAAAACTGGCCTTTTACGTAGTGACATGTTGTTTGTTGTGGACGGCACAAAATGCACAATTCTTCAGAGAAATATTGACTTACTAAGCTATCATGCAACATGTGATCAAGTTATGAAAGAAAAATTTACAAAGAACTATTGACTTAGGAAGAAAAAAAAGACATTTACATTCAGCAGGTCAAAACAAAATATGTTGTGTAAATGTCACAGACAAGAAGGTAAGACACTGCTCATAGCTAAAAGAAAAATAGGATTGTCATTTGGCAACATTGTCTACGACAATGGACATGAAACAATAGTATCTGGATCTTTATGTACTAATAAAAAAGTGGACCAAAGATACACAACTATAACTTTCATCTCTCTACACAGTATCCAAGAATGCAATTATCTATCTTTACACTTCATGACCAGCAACAAATGGAAATGACTTTAGATACTAGTTTTGTTTTCAATTATGTCATATTATAAGCAATACTATATGCTCACTTTGGCAGTAAATGTGATTTCGGCCATGCTATGACATTGCCAATAACTTCATCCATATATTGATATTACTCAGAAGGTCTGACTAGAGGTTCGTTGGCCATCACCACAACCTCTACATAAACACCAACACATGATGAGCCTAAAATTGTACCTCCCACCATTTGCATGGGGTCAACCTCAGATACTCGACCGATTGCAACTTTATCTTCTGCATCTATGATACTCAGCACATACACTTCCTATAAACAAAATACAATTTAAATAAAAAAATTATATAAATGTAGAATGATGTGCAATTTACACAAATACAAACATCCTTGTCCCTTATAAATTGTTGAATGTCTCATTCCGATCTACACAATTATTTTATCTTTGTCTTAAGGCCATCAAAATTCAACATGGAAAATAATTGATACCACACATCTCATATAAAATGTATTCATACCTGGCCAGTGCGTACATGTTGTGTTGATTGACTGTTTCCTGCTCTAGATAAGGCTAGTATCTGCTCTATTTTTGCATTTTGTTCTTGAATTTTAACTTCAAATTCCATCCGTTGTTGTTCAAGCTGATCCTGGAAATGCTTCCTTTGCGCTTCATCAACTTCTCGAGATTTACGGTTCTTGCCCCAGATATCATAGGTGATGGTACAAGTCCATAACCATGAACATATCCTGGTCTCTCTTCTCCCATAACCTGCCTATAAATTTCAGCTGAAGTAACATCAGGTTGGTTTCTTCGTAGCTTGTCACCTACCTCAAAAAAAATTTCCTACACACAACAGAACATAGGAGATGAATTTTATACCAAACATATAAATGTTTCCATGTAGTAAATGTAACATAATACTATAGGATAGGAATCCTTGTACCAAAAGTTTAGTGGATTCAATATCAACTATGCTCCCATCTTTTTTATGATGAGTTTTCTCAAAAAACTCAATGGGATCAACTTCCATGTCTATTTACTTCTCCAACTGTATCATTCAAACAAGGTTATTTCTAACATCATTTAAACAGATGTCTCCAAATTTTCCAATTGGATCACAATATTGACTAACTTACATCATGTTTCAGACAAGCAAATGACTTGGTTCCTGTTGTGTGGCTAACCTTTTGAAATTTTCTGCTTGTCTTGTTAGTTATACACTTCCTCTGTGAAAAACAATTGCAATATTGTCCATAATATATATCTATGAGGTAAATTAAATATCAATTAATAGATATAAAAAACTACCTTTCCTTTATTGCTCATCCAGTAATCCACAAGAAATTTCCATTGAGATGTTTCCACATGGGGAACAACTTGTTCAAGTTGTTGTTCATATGGACTATCTTCTATGAAGTATAGTTTCTGTAACTCCCACTTGTGGTCCTTCCATTTCTTTCCCAGTCTCTTCATTGTCCACTCCTTTAATTCTATGTCCATCATGAATTTACTCTATCGACAATAAGGATATCAGTTAGAAGCTTCATTTAACCATTTAAAAATAAATTTTAATATTGTACCTTCACAAAATTCCACATGGATTCTTTTTTATTTGTTGGAAATTGTCTCCAGTCCTCGTAGTTTAATGGACAAAGATTGGGATCTCTTGCAATGGTTGTCAAAAAACTTGATAAGTGACATTGGTTTTTACCCACTGGTTGTCCAAATTGATTTATCTCAATGGGAATTTGATCGTCGGGCTTTCTTTTCCAGACTTGCAAACATTGTGTTTGGCCACGTGTGTGATGTCTTTGACCTAAGCATTCATTTATATATCATTAGATGTAGCACTATAAATGCAATGATATGAATAAACCGAATACCTAGCACATCAGTAGGTGTTGGCGTAGCATTCAATGACTCATCATGGTGATCAGAGACATCATTTTGCTCCATGGTTTCTTGAAATGGATTGCTATTTTGGCTATCGCCAGCTCTACTCTCTACTCTTCTTGATTGATTGGACACGGGAACATTGACAGTAGGCACCGGGGGTCGATGTATTTGACCTGAGCATTCCTTCATAAAGGATACAACATAAATGGAAATTATATATCTTTAGATGCAGCACTATGAATGCAATGATATGAATTAACTGATTACCTAGCCCATCAAAAGGTGTTGTTGTAGCATTCAACGACTCATAATGGTGATCAGAGAGGTCATTTTGCTCCATGTGGTCATGAAATGGATGGCTATTTTGGCTATTGGTAGCTCTACTGTCTACACTTCTAGAATGATTGGACATCAAAGCATTGCCATTAGGCACCCATGGTCGATGTCTTTGACCTGAGCATTCATTCATAAAGGATACAACATAAATGGAAATTATATATCACTAAAGGCAGCACTATATATGCAATGAATTAACCGATTACCTAGCCCATCAGAAGGTGTTGTTGTAGCATTTAACAACTCATCATGGTGATCAGATAGGCCATTTTGCTCCATGTGATCATGAAATGCATGGCTATTTTGACTATTGGCATCTCTACTGTCTACTCTTCTTGAATTATTGGACACTAAAGCATTGCCATTAGGCACCCGTTGTCGATGTCTTTGACCAGAGCATTCATTCATAAAGCATACAACATATATAAAAATTATATATCATTAAATGCAGCACTATAAATGCGATGATATGATTACCTTATCCATCACAAGGTGTTCTTATAAAAGCAGAGCTAGCAACAGTGTTATTGAATTTCCTTGGTCTATCATTTTGAACATTAGATGGAAGGGAAGCTAAAATTTTTTTGGAGTGATTACTGGATGACAGATTCAAAGCTTTCCAACAACCTTGTGGAGTAATGCTATGTAAATGAGTCCACGTACAAGAGTCAATGATGTTGTTCTGATCATTCCTTGTAGCTGTCTTGTTATGGAAGTTGTCACTTAACTATTCTCTCATCCTGAGTATATCAAGTCACACAAAAATGAAGACACTTAAAACAAAATTGAACAACATAAAAGGTATTTACTACTCGTTCGGTCATCCTCTGCCATCCAACAATTATACATTCTTAAAAATAGTAAAAATATAACATTTATGAGTAAGTCTGTCATACAAACAACATAGTTATAATAAGGATAAAAGTATAACATCACTTTGAGGCAATCCTCAAAGAAAAACATCACTCAAAACCACACTAGAGAAAAACATTTGCAAGCCATCATCAAGATCACATTGGGTACCTTAAATTCACAATACTTGATTGATTACTAATGTTCATTAAGTAATACAACACAAATTACATTTTTTTATTATTTCCAAATTTAAAAGTTAAAAAATTCATTAACAATTGTGACGGCCGTTATGACTGTGACGTGTCCATTTTTTTGATGATGATGTGTCGAGGATGGAGTCACTGGAAGACGAATCTGAACTGATGGTCATCGGGTACAAGGCGGTACCAACGGGCAATGATTGCACCTCAGGCATGCCGAATTCATCGAATTACATCTCCTCAGATACGGTACAGCCTGGCTCGTGCATATACCGTCTCAGGTGAGAAGGCAAACTATTGTTGTAGTTATGTATATAAGCCTGTATGGTATTGTCGCCAATCAGACGAAGCAAAACTAGGTCCGTATGGCCAATTCCCATTCTCCCAATCCACCCACGCCAACTGGTTGTGGATACCAAATTTCCGTCACCATCATACTGAACCTCGATTACATTTGTCGAGTTCCCAAACTTTAAGTTCATTTGACCAGCCATGTAGCGTCTGCTGTCCAGATGACGCCAATGTCTGGGAATGGTGAGTTGTGCAAGTGTACGCTCGTCTAGGGTGATGTCCATCTTTTCTTCTTCAGGGAAAAGGAGTGGGGGGGTAGACGCCCAGGCCATAGTGACTGTTGTGGGTGAATAGAGACTACAAAATATTAGTACTAACAATTGTAATTATATATAACGATATTATAAATTTTCAAAAAAAGTAGTATAAATTTGCAAAATATAGAGCAATATATTTTTTAAAGTGAAGCAAGTAGTCCATAAACATATTCCCCATGGTTTCTATCAACATCTACAGGAATGAACCCATTAGAGAACGGGTAACATCATTATCTAGTTTGATGAAACCTGGTCAGGGACCATACAAGTGTACAACTTGTATAAGATCTGAGTGTAGAAGACCCAGAACTTGGAGGAACTGGTGTGCCAGCCAACTGATGGTTCCTGGCCCAAGGCGAGAGGTTGGAGTACATATATAGTAAAGATGTATAATTGGCTATAAACTTCTTGAGTAACAAAACATGCCATTAAAAGACAAAATTTGATTTAGGATATGGAACTGAAGTAACCATAATGCAATGTGTTTACATTAAAGCAATACTGAGATAAGACGTACACTTCAAAAAAAAACATGAATCAACCATTATGTAAACATCATTGCATAGAAGCCATGCAATTTTATTCAATATAGAAATCAAGAGGGTAAACCATACTTACTATGGAAGAGAAAAAAATATTGTTGTTCCACAATGGAACCCCTGCATTTTCTGCAATCATAGCTTAGTGTTAATAGCAACTTGTCTGCATGCCCTTAGTATCTTGCTTCATTGTTGCTTAAAGACCCTAATTTTCAGGGACGGTGAAGGTTTTTGTCAATCGGTAGTGCAGAAGAATATAGACCATTCAAGTTTACGGTAATCAAAGGAAAATTGAAGAAACCACACCCAAAAAAACATGTATACTATAAGTAATTATACAAAGGTCTTATTCTTCCTTAGATATCTCTGAATCCTAGAATATTACACAAGAAATGACCACCTCATAAACCTTGTTCTCACCTTAGCCTCTTCCTACAAACATAAAGATGAGTATCTCTCCCCTTCATTAGCCCAGTGGTGGGAACCCCTATTCTCATCAGAGAGCGCCAACCCACCAAAGGTGGTGGCCTAGGTAAGGATACATTACTTGCCTATTCGTTAATGATTTACAAACAAAGATACATGAGATGTGCAGACATCACATGAGCACCTAAGAGACCAATTTTTAAAAAGTGGATGCTTAATTTTCCTTATAATTTAATACAACAATACACACATTTTTATATGAATACATTAACATTTAGCAAACTTGTATACATAACCAAAACCAATGCGACATTGTAAAATAAAACAATGGAATCATCATATTTCAAGACTGTAAAATAATCCAAGTTTAAATCTAAGAAAGAAGGATGGTCGATGGCTTGATATAAATGATTAAGGAAGTGATTGATGGATATAAAACAACAGAATCATCATATTTCAAGACTATCTTCATAAATTGATTATCATATATACCTTGATAGAATGGAAACTGTGAGAATGGATAGGAAAGACCATGTGTGTTTATTATTTCGTGGGGTGTACTTACCTATCGCGCACTGAAGCAGTAGGGTGGCAAACCGCCGCAGTCCTCGCCGGCAAGTTGGGAGACTGATCTCTTCCTCAGCGTCCCCTCCAACCCTTAGCAACGTCCCCGGCACCTTGGAGAAGAGCAGAGAGCATTCCAGCAGGTAGCGTCCACGATCTGCCATATTAGGGCGAAAAGGCTAGCTAGGTCGACTTCGCGGGTTCTGTGAGCAGAGAAAATGTCGAGAGTAAATGTCTCTGCCCAACGCGTGGAGAAGAAGAACCATTTTGCATGTTGGGGAAGCCGCGCGGGAACAGAAAAATTTTACTGATTGTGGCCCACTCATTTGATTTGGCAATTTTGAAATGCTACTAATTAATTATAAAAATGCCTTAATTGGTAAGTCTTTTCTATAAACTCCATAATACGTGGTTTAGAGGCATTTAAATTACAAATTCCACTGCATTACATAGATAGTGGCGTTTTTTTAGAAAAGCCACTAATGGGTATTTTTGCTGTAGTGATACTACCTCTCATGTGGTAGATCTCAACTAACCCCCATGATCCTACCTTAAAGGTAGATCAATACATAGGGTTGTGGAACCGTAAGGTCCTACCCAAGGGTAGACCAAAACATCGACTCATGATAACCTGATGATCCTACCTCACGGGTAGACCATGTACTAGGTCATCTGATAACCTGATGATCCTACCTCGCCGGTAGACCATGTACTAGGTCATCTGATAACCTGATGATCCTACCTCATGGGTAGACCATGTACTAGGTCATCCTTCTCATCATTAGAAAAGCTATAGAGGAGGACCAGGATCTGAGCTATTCATGCATGTATAATTATGGTGATAGTCATAGTCACTTTATAGTTGCATGAAATAAAAGTCAATCAAGCAATTATTTCCAAGAAACCAATAAAACCTTAGGAATCACTGTGAAACTAAAGCGATTTAACCATAAGCATAACCACATACCTACTTTGGATATCTCAAAGAAGAAGTTTATCCAAATCCAACTTAGATGTCCAAACAAGCAAGACAAGCAATCAATCAAGCAAACTTTGATCCTGAAAGCATGTATAATATCTAATTGTCACAAACATATCTCAAACAACTCCTTATTGACTTGGGACACCTTTCTATAGTTTCTAGGTCTCATTAGTATTCACTAGGGTTTCTTAGATCAATTTCTCAAACTTTATCCTTTTTAGGTCAACAAACCCTAAAATAGCTTTTCTAGTCATGAAAACCCTCATTACACAAATTATACACATTAAGGATCTCTTATACCCAAATTATCTTAGGATCATCATATCTCTATTTTATTCATGGATTTGCACAATTAAAACCATTAAAATCCATAATTATCAAAAATTGGGTTTCTAAGCCCATTAATGCATATTCATGTACATGGAACCCTAATTTAAGCCAATTATGTACAAGGATCATCTTTTTAGACCTAATTCTCTCTTTTATTAACAACAAGTTAATATTTTCTCAAAATATTCCAAGAACATTATTAGATCTAATTATCATCAAATCTTAGGGTCTTTCATTAATAAAACCATTAAAGATGACATCTTTATACAGCTTTCAAATTGCAATCATAATTAGGCTTCAATTATATTTTTAATGGATTCCTTGCCTATTTTTGATAAATTTCATATAAAACTCATCGCAATCTGAGCTACCAATCATTAGTTAGGATTTTCACAAAATAACTGACCTTCCGCCAATAGCACAGTGCCACGTCAGCTCTGCGGTCCACTATTTCCTTCCCCAGGCGGACTAGACTAGGCCAATGGGCCTCAGCCATGCTGGACTTATCCGGCCTATGGCCTGCTCCCACTTCAGTCGGTCACTCCAAGCGGGCAATACTAAAACATGGACGCAAAGGACAGAAAAGTCCTTGCCTCTCTACTTTGGACTTAGGGGTAGTTCAGTAAATTCCGTAGGCATAATCTTCAACCTATCGCCCTGTTGTTCTTCGTGAACCAGCGCCATGGCCAGTCAACCATCAGGTTGACTTAGCGAATCTCGCCTCCTCAACAGTGGGTGAAGGTATTCGTCCCTCTGCCATGACCCACCGAATTCAATGGTGGTCTCAGATTCGCCCAATCTGGTTGGAGTCACCAAAACAACTAGGAGGTACCTTGTCCAGGAAGCCATAGCTCAAAGAGGGTAACTGCATCTTTAGACGAGAAATTGGGTCAGGGAAAGTACCGCGGAGTCCACCAGAGTCCCATGGGTGTGGTTATTGCTTCAAAGGGTGACTTGTATCCTCTTTATATAGGCCTGGGTTAGGAGTCCACGCAAGGTATTTTGGGGAAAACCACCCTAACCCTCTATAAGAGGGAAAACTTGGTATGATCAGGTCTGAAATCCTCTCCCGAACTCATTGGGAGAGTTTCCAAAACCACACACAAACTGGATTACAAAAAAGTCCAGATCCATCAAGCACCTCCTATTTTTCAATCCTACCTAAGGTAGAAGATGACCCAGGAGCCCTTAGATTTTAATCCAACGGCTGCTGTGCGGCGCGCTTGGTGGTTATTCAAGTTTTAATATCAAAATAATCGAGGAAAATAATTGTGACATCGTTTATTATCCCTCTCACTTTAGAAATCTTATAAAATTTATATCTCCCAAACCACTTATCCAATTGATACCAAATTTTAAGGGAAAGTCTATAATGACTTAAACAACTTGTGTGCCAAGTTTGGGACTCAAACTCAAAAGTATGATTGCCTTTCCTTCATATGCAAGTTATATCTTAAGATGGCATATTTTATACATATTTTCTCTCTCTTATTCTTTATATCATTTATTTGGATTCCATTTGCCATTAGAAGCCTTGTGGATTCGAAATCTCATCCATAATGAGTGAAATACACATCTTTACACATATTTCTCATTATCTCAAATTTCCTTCTTAATAATGCATTATTTGATTTCTTCTTTTTCTTTTAATCATATTGGACTCATTAACATTTTATGATCCACGAAATCACATACACAAAGGAAATATTGCAAAGGGAATCCATTCAATACATATAATTCATACAATTCCCATAGTCATACATTTATTGAGAAAATTGCATTTCCCAAAATATGAACCCAAAAATTAGGGTTGTAACATCCTGCCCCTCTTATAAGAATTTTGACCTCAAAATTCCACCAAACATACAAACAATTTAGGATAAGACTTTCCTATGTCCATCATTATCTCCCATGTGGCTTCATCCTCTCCATGGTGCTTCCAAAGAACCTTTATCATCTTCTATTCTTTACTCCTGAGCTTTCTCTCACCTCAGTATCTCGTACCCTCATAGGTGACTCAGGGTAAGTTAGCCTCCCTTAGAGTTCAATAGGTTCAATTCTCAACACATGGCTTGGGTACCTCACATAGTGATCTATATTGGACACATGGAACACACCATACATCATATTATCCTAAGGGGTAAGGCTATACATAAGAAACTCCACCAATCCATCTCAAAAGGACCCATGTATCAAGGACTCAACTTCCTTAGATATAGCTCATAGGGGTCAGGTTTTCATATCACATGTTCACCCACAGTGAACTGCATGTCAGTCTGCTTTGCATCAGCTCACGACTCATGTCGATCCTGGGCTTTCTTAGCCATTGCTTGATCAAAGCGTCTTCTTCTGCATACACTATGGTCCCTTTTACCTTCACAAGGTCCTTTCACCGACATCATCCAAGTGAAGTGGTGACTAACACACCCTCCCTTACAGAGCTTCATACATCTTGATACTTTCTATGGTGGCTATCATAGCAAGCAAACTCTACTAGGGGCAAGAACTGCTCCCATATATCACCCTGAATGAGCATGTATGCCCTCATCAGACCTTCTAGAGTCTGCTCATACTCTCTTGGTTGTACACCAGTCAGGGGTGATATGATGCACTCATCTTCAATCTAGTATCAAGTTATTCTTACACCTACTTCCACCACATGGACGTGAAATTAAGGTCATGCTCAAGATATTGAACTCGGATCACGTTGTAGTTGAACTCTCTCTCTCTCATATATATATATATATATATATATATATATATATATATATATATATATATATATATATATATATATATATATATATATATATATATATATATATATATATATATATATATATATATATATATATATATATATATATAAATATATATATATAGTTCAACCAAAGCTTATCATACTGACAGTGCTCTCTCTTAGGAAAGGGATTGAAAAACCACTAGAGTGGGGTGAATAAGGTTTATAATAATTTTAAAATTAATTCAACTCAAGAAACCACAATTGAAATTTGGAGAAGGAGACACGGCGTTTATAGTGGTTCCACCCTTAGCAAAAACTAAGGGAGTCAGTCCACCCAATTGTTTCCAATTGGGATTTTGAAAGTATTTGAATTTTATTACCTCACAAGGATGTTACATAAAATTACAAACACCTTCACCACCCTTTGGACAACCTTCACCCCGAATTCGTCTCACCAACCTTGCAGCAGCCTTCACTTGAAGTAACTTCAAGCTCCCCCTTGAAGTAGCCTTCCTCCTTGAAGTAGCTTCCCGTTGAGACCTTCTAGAAGTAGTCCAAAGTCCTCCGAGCTACCTTCACCACCTTAAGAAGCTCCAACAATCTCCTTTCCACAGCCTCCAACCTAGGAGTAGGAAAGGAGAACAAGATACAATAAAAGGAACAAGATTGGAAGAAAGAAACAATGTTACCAATTGAGTACAACACTTTGATCCTATATCAAGTGTTTGATCTCCTAACCAAAGTGGATGGACGTGGATGTATAGTGGATAGGAGATATTAGCCTATAGGACACTAATGTAGAGCTCAAAGAAAATAGATTGCAAGTGTAGCTCAACTTGTTTGCTCACAAAGATTGAATCTCAAGTGTAATTGTGTATGCAAGTTGTGTTTTGAGGTGTCCTCTGGCTGTCCTATTTATAGGATTGGTTTGCTAATGCTTGGGGACATTCTAGACACATTCTAGGGTGTTCTTAGAGCTCAACTAGCCATTATGTGTCCACTAATTGCATTTGTAATGGCTAGTTAATTAATCCTAAAAAGTGCAGACAGAACTCTTCTCGGTCGAAGAATTTGTCGACCGAGTGTCTCTCGGTCGAGGAGTTTATCGACCGGGGGTGAGTCTGGATTAAGTGTATTGCAACATTTGATTCTAACTCCCAACCACTTTTCTAACTCAGTCTAATGGCTAGTTGGGTCAATTCTCAGTCGAGGAATTTTTCGACCGAGAGTGTCTCGGTCGAAGTTTTTGTCGATCGAGAATATCCCTGATTCAATGTATTCATTTACTGAGGGTGTGTATCAATGTGCAGTTGTGACGCTAACTTAGGAGATGACCTATCTAAGTGTTGTGTGTGGATAGGGAATATCTAAATGCTTGATTTACATGATATCTAAGTACTTGTACATTATAAACTTGTACAAGTTTTTACATTGATTACAATCATGAAAATAAAGCATTTTTTAGCATAAGGATTTTCCAAGTCTTTGATATCCACCACATTATATACTTATTCCTGAAACACTCAAATAACACATTAAAACCACAAGACTAAAATGTTTGTCATCATCAAAACAAAGAGATTATAATAATGTCCAATTTAGCCAACAATCTCCCCCGTTTTGAAGATGATAAACATTTCCAAAATATAAATCAAGGAAATATAAATCATATGAGTTTCATACCTGAAGTTTACCTTTTGTAGCCATTCTCTTGTTTGCAAGTGTGTGCTGGCTGAGAGATTATGAAACTCATTTTACTTTATTGATTTTATATTATTTCTCCCCCTTTGTCATTTCAAAAAGATAACCAAGCTAAACATTAAGTATGACTTTTATTTCTTCCCATTAATTTGATAATTTGATGATCAATTTTCAAAGCAAGGGTAATCAACACAATTTAATGCAAACCACTTATTTTTATGTCAAATTTAGCCACAATTTGTTTCTCAATCATTTGCAAAGGATGTTAAGCCTTGAAATGGTATGAGATCCTTTTAGATCCATGGCATATGTGTTTTGGTTTCTCATCCATTTTACATGGGATGTTAAGCCCAGAAAATGATATGAGATCCATTTAGGCTCATGATGGATGCATATATTGATTTCTCATCCATTTTACAAGGGATGTTAAGCCCTGAAAATGATATGAGATCCATTTAGGCTCATGATGGATACATATATTGATTTCTCATCCATTTTACAAGGGATGTTAAGGCCTGAAAATGACATGAGAATCCTTTAAGCTCATGAATATATTAATAGTCTCTCAACCATTTACAAGGGATGTTAAGCCCTGAAATGATATGAAATTCTTTTAAGCTTATAGTAGAATCTATGAATGTATCTCTAACCAAATACATGGGATGTTAAGCCCTAATTTTTTTAGAGAATTCAATTAAGACCAAGATATATATCATATTCATGAATATTGTAGGCTCTTTTATTTTCATAACCAAGATTACTTCAAAGATACTAAGGTCATAACTAGTTTCAAATTTTCTCTATGATGTTTACAAAGTTTTGTGAACTCCTTCTTAATCTTATAGTCAAGATAGTTTTTGTGAGCTCCCCCTTAATCTTAAAATCAAGATAATTTAAGGATTTTAAGGTCATAATAAGCATTAGATCATAATAAGTTAACCTTTTATGAGAGGTATGCACTAAAATCTAGTTTTCAATATGATGAATGAGTTTCAGATCAATATACTAAGATTGAGTGAAAAGAAATTATTTAAAATTAAGCATTTTTTCAAGCTTATTTTAGGTCGACCTCGACTTCGCCCTCGGCGCCCCTCGGTTGATTTTTATTTCGATCGAGAGGCAATTTCTACAGATTTCCAATTTAAGCATTCACAATGATCCACTTGTTTGAATGTAAAGCCTTTATGTAACTTGAACAGGTGGATATCAATTGAAAATTTTGTACCTTAAAAATATGTTTGATTCTTGTAGTATTTAATGACTTGAAGCAAGATTTTTAATTCATATGAGTTGTAACATTTTTTCTCTTAGAACAAACAATTAAATAAAACATTAATATTTTTGTTCTAAGCAAGTTATTAAAATCAAACAATTTTGCTTGCCTTTTTCGTCATAGATGATTTTATATACAAAACATAAAACTTGAAGTCTATCATGAAAATATTCATGCATCACAAAGATGATATCATTTTCCACAAGATAATCATTTAATATGTCAAGATGCATTTGAGCCATAGAGATTTACCTTAATGCAATAATGGCATTTTCAATTATAGCATCATCAATGAGCTGAATCACTATAATCATTTTGATGATACGAGCAATTTCTAAGAACATGGTTTATATATAGATATAGACCAGGGATTATTTTAGAAAAAACCGTTTGGAACACAATAATCATGATGAAGCAATAGAAACATATCCATAATTTCCTTGATTAAATTTTCTCAAAACATGATTCATAATTTTCAAATTTAAGATTGACCATGTATGCTCAATCATCTTTTTCAATAAAGTAGCAATTGAAATTTGATAACATTTGAATTTTCAAAGAAAGCATGTCCAATTTCAATTTGCATAAAGTTCAGAATCACACAAGTTGTAATTTTCACCAAGTTCAATAAGGATGTCATAAACATATATGTAACGATGCAAACTACCAATATGTTTGAGAAGTTTGTCTTCAAGATTTATGACTTATTTTTGTAATAAAGCTTGTCTACTTGCAGTAAGAGTACAGATTTTCAATCAACATCATTTTTCTTTGTAAGCAACATTATTTGCAGCAACTTGAGTAAAATCAATCTTTTCCTCTTGTATACTTGATAGATACAATTTAATCATGAAAAGTACAAAATTTTGATGCTCATATACTCTTCCTTTTCATTAGGATCATTTAAATATTTAAAGAACAATAATATATAAGGTTCATCACATACTTAAGTTGATTGCAATTGAAGTATATTGTTTTTATTAAACAGTTCTATTAGTGTTTCACTCGGTCGACAAAGTTCTCAACCGACATTGTCTCGATCGACAACTTTCTTGACTGATAATGTTATTGTTTCTCTAGAAAATGCATATTTAAGATAGAAACTTCTTTGGTCAAAAATTTTCTCAACCGAAGAGTGTCTCGGTCGAAGATTTTGTTGACCATGAAAGTTTATGTATTGTTTTCAGTAGTTATTTCCAAGTAAAAATTATAGATCATTTCCAATTCAATTTTACATAATTATGCAAAAAGATCAGTTTAGTTGAGATAAGACATTTGAATATCAAAGAAGCATTTAGGTTAAATATGAACTAATCATATTCAAATCTCTAGGTTTTGGGAACCCAAACTAAATCAAGTTATTTAAAGAAGTGTCTTTTCAAGTTAGGAGTTTTAATTACTTAGATCAATTTGTTATCCCATTATTTTAAGTTGAGATAGACATAAAGGTATACAAATTAGAGTCTTTGGTCATATATCAACTTAATTTTATTCATTTACTTTGGAGGTTTTGGAACCCATACCAACTCAACATCCTTTTTCTTATAAGGACATGATAAGGAATAATGTCCAAGCCTTAAGCAATAATTACAACAAATTGAATCTATCTCATTTCTCTTTTTATGAGCTTGATTTAGATTGTTCTTGGGTACATATGTATACTTGCCTTTAGGTACACTTTGTCTTCTAGGTTTAGGTGTTTGATATTTTCCTTTTGGAACATATCCTAAACCTCTCCTTCCAATATGACAGGAAGAATTCTTTATGATCATATCAAGAACATCATTATTTATCAAGCTACTAATTTCCTTTTGTAATTTAGCAATCTAATCCATTCTCTTCTTAATATTCAAGTTTGTTTGATCTAAGTTAGATGACAAACTATCTCTTTCTTTTACAATGGCATCATAATCTAAATGAGTGCATAGAATAGGTTGAGTTTGAAGATTGTTCAACTTAGAAAGTAATTCAACCTTTTCTTGAGAAAGAAGATTATTGTTTGTCTCTAGAGTGAGTAACTTTGTATTGCAATCATTAAGAGAAGATTTCAATGTAGAATTTTCAAAAGTAATACTTTCCTATTTAGAAACAAGTTCACTTAACAAATCATATGATTTGTTCTTGTAACTCTTTTTAGTTTCTTTCTACAATCAATATATTTATCATGTAATTCCACTATGCTAGCAATTAACTCTACTTTAGATAAATAAAAAAGACTTACCTTTTGTTCTTCTTCATTTGTAGTAGTAATAAAGCAATGTGCCTCTTTTTGCACTTCTTCTTTCTGTGACTTTCTTGGACAGTTAAGTGTTGTGTGTCCCATTCCTAAACACCAGATACGGCTTATTGAAAGTTGGTCCAAGTTTCTCCTTTGCTTGAGATTGTAGATACCACCACCCTCCATCTTCAAGACTCTATTAGAGCTCCTTGAAGCCTGCTCTGATACCAATTGAAAAACCACAAGAGGGGGGGTGAATAGGGTTTTATATTAATTTTAAAATTAATTAAACTCAAGCAACCACAATTGAAATTTGGAGAAGGAGACATGGCATTTAGAGTGGTTCCACCCTTAGCAAAAACTAAGGGAGTCAGTCCACTACCCAATTGTTTCCAATTGGGATTTTGAAAGTATTTTAATTTTATTACCTCACAAGGATGTTACGTAAATTACAAACACCTTCACCACCCTTTGGATAGCCTTCACCCCAAAGTCATCTCACCAACCTTGAAGCAGCCTTCACTTGAAGTAACTTCAAGCTCCCCCTTGAAGTAGCTTCCCGTTGAGACCTTCTAGAAGTAGTCCAAAGTCCACCGAGCTATCTTCACCACCTGAAGAAGCTCCAACAACCTCCTTTATATAGCTTCCAACCTAGGAGTAGCAAAGGAGAACTGTTGACCCAGAGGTTATACATTGCCTATATTTTGATAATGACTTAACCATTCCATTCATATGTATCTAATATGTGTATTGAAGATTGATTTTAGGCGTTAGGTACATGAAAAGGATCCAAAATCCAAAGCCCTAGAATGGCTCAAGTTCAAGTCAAATGGCTACAAGTGTGCAATTTGGGTTTTCTATGTAAATGACCTTAGAACATCTTTGTAATCACTTGTAATGATGAATCGACTTGTAACTTAGATGAGAAAAAATTTTGGGACATAAAACACCAATGTTAGATCACTTTTGATGCATTTTTAAAAGATTGACATCAGGTTGTCAATCAGTCGAGTTTTCCCCTGGATAAACTCGACCGATCAATCTTGGTCACTTTTCTTAAGATAGCATCGGTTGAGTTGTGTTTACACAGAACTCGACCGACGGAGTACCTGACCAAAATGATCATTCATTGATCGGTCGAGTTTCTTCAAAACAAACTCAACCAATACTTTGAAAATCAGATTATCGTTTGCTCCATCGGTCGAGTTAACTTTATTGAAACTCGACCAATTGCACTATACAAAATTTGCAGAAAAATGTGTTGTGACTGTTGGTGAGTGTTTTGAGTGAAAATAGAGTCGTTTCTTTGAACAAAAAATAGCTATTGTCGTATCCAAGTGTCCCACAACTTAATGCGGCACCCTCAAATATAAATAGACTGTGGCATACAAATCGTAATTAACCAAATCAACTAAGCAGAAGTGATCATTAGCAGTGGATTACTGAAAATCACTAAAAATTAAAACCATTTTACAAAGAGATCCACATATAGGGAAACTCTTTCATCAAGAACCAAAGTATTACATTCACATTCTGGTTCAAAAGTACATACTTTGTATTATCCCTTCTCGAGGGTTACAAGCATCAACTGCCCTATTTAAACTATATACAGGCAGTACAAAAACCTCAAGGCATCAAGCCAAAATCTCATATCGATTCATTAAAGTACTAAGTACAACTCCGAGGACCTGAGAGTACAGAGACGACACATAGGACTCTATTTACACATACACAAAACATGACAGTCAGTGTCTCCACCTGAGGAATCACTACTGTTCTCTACTACTGCTGCTGCTGTTGTCCTTCACCTACTGAAGGATTTCTGCCTCCTCGTCTGCGTCCACCTAAAAATGTTGGTGACCAACGGAGTGAGACCCATGTCCCAGCGAGAGATATAACTCTTCGCCAAAAAACATTATTATTGTTGTTTAATTAGAATAAAACTGAGCAGAGAAATTATATATATTTTTAGTAGTAGATAACTCAATGTCTAAATAGATTTAGAGAAATATTCTTATTCAAAGGATATCAGTTATAACTTGATAAAGTAGCATGTCACGTATCCAATAAGGATTTGAAGAACATACATAACCTTTATTCATCTAGAACATGCTAAGCAAGGTAACATCAGCCAATGATTCTCGTATTTCAACCTTAAACAAATATGCTACATGGCTGATTATGTTTTACAAACATTCTGAATTAATGCCCTGAAGAGATGAAGTATACCATTCATACTCTAACCGACCACGATTACGTAAAGCATCGGTACCACACAAGGTCAATGGAAGAGACAGACTCCAAGACCTCATCCTTCTCGGTCAGTATGAGATTATCTGGCAGAGACATCACGTGTCAAACTACAAAATAGCTTGCCAGGTATAATGGCATCTTCGATATAGAGTTATAGCCCGCAACATATACTCTCTTTAGGGTTATGGCCCGTAGACAATGCCTAGTATCATATCATGGAATCATGGCCCGTAGCCATATTCTTATTGGGGTATGGTCTGAAACCAATCCCATACATAGTAGATAGCCCGCAGCCATTCCTATGGGGCACAAGGATATAATTGCCCAATTACCCCCACATATTCAAAATATGCACGCCGAGTAAAACTCGTTTCACCATTCAGCAAATTCTGACGTTGATGGATCTATGGTCAAAGGAACTACATTATATGATATCACTTGATTAATTAAGTGCATTATCATATTCTTTTAGCATCAATCATGTTTTCAAACAACAATTATTATAATAAATGATGTAAAAAGAGTGTAATACTTTCATCAGGTTTTGTTCAACTTTAAGAACATATTGGGATCTCAGTCCCTCATCTCATCAGGATCATTTCTCAATCTTTCACAAACTCATTACCATGATTATAGAAAATGTGTATTACAACCCTCAGTTCAACATAGAACAATTGTTACCACTTATCAGGTAACTAATACCTTCAGATCATCTAACCAAGGTAAACATGATACTTGTATAATAAGTATCTCACATGGCTCACAAGGACCATTTCATCTCTTGTTATCTCTCACTAGGCAACAAATTATATTATGGCTCACAAGGCCCATAAAGCAATAAATGAAATATCATAGCTCATACCTGACTATGCTTATCATTTAATGAAACCTGCATGGTTAGTACACATGATGCCAATTATATAATTTAGCACCATGCAATACAAGGGTAGCATCACTATTCCCTTATTAGGGTTAGGATCTCTCAAATTCATCTCAATTAGGATTCCTCCTCAATTAGGGTTTACTATTCATCCCATTTAGGGTTTACATTCAATTACCCATAATTAGGGTTTACTATTAATCCCAATTAGGTTTTCTCACATCCATTACCTAAATCAAGGTTAGGATGTACTGTTCTCTTCAAATTAGGGTTTCTCGTATCCCAATGCCCAAATTAGGGTCAGGGTTTATTATTAAAATACCCTGAATTAGGGTTTCTCATAACATTACCCTTAATTAGAATCACATCATCCCCCTAGATTAGGGATTCACTCAGAATTGCCCTAAATTACGGTTTGGGTTCATCAATCACCTCAATTAGGGTTTTATGATCTCTTTATCAAGGATCATACCCTAATTAGGTATCCCATTCATTTTGAATGTGTTAGGGCTTAATTACTACATGATCACTATACATGTATGTAATTCTCTCTCTTATCCTCTCTAGAACACTCATTACTCTGATCTTGATCAGATTGAGTCAATCATGTATTCAAATTCATACATATAGGGTTAGCATCGTATATTGAGTCATTGTTTCCATAAGTACCAAAGGTTAACCCTTTAAATATTCTTACTCATTAAGTACCCTAGGAAAACAACCATTGTACATATGTTTGATAATTATCATCATCAATCAAGAAATCACTTGATTTATCTTCACCTTAAATCTCCAACCGATTTAGGGTATATTGAACTCCAATCGATTTTTGACCTTTGAAATCTTCAATTAGTTTGACCCCTTAAACCATCAAATGGTTTTGAAACTATTTGATTCCAAATGGTTTCAAGACCATTTGGACTCAAACGGTCAAAAACCGTTTGGTCCAAATCATCTTGAAAACCGAAAGGATTAGTTAGGGTTCTCTTCAATCAAATTGATTTAGGGTTTCAACATTGAACTATCCATCAATTTGATCATTCAATTGTAACCATTAGTTCTTTATTCATTCATGAACCTATTCATCCATCAATTGATTTGAATCTTCAACCCTCCAAATGGTTTGAAACCATTTGGGCACTTAGCCCTTAAAAAAGAATCGTTTGAGCAATTATACTTGAAATCGAATGGACCTATCCACTTTTGAAATCGATTGGTTGACTCAACTTAGAAACCGATTGGACCTCCAAACGGTTTTGAGACCGTTTGATGCCAAATGGTTTCAAGACCATTTGGACTCAAATGGTCTCAAGACCATTCGGTCCAAATGTCCTTGAAACCGAATGGACCAATTAGGTTCTCAATCAACCAATTGATTAGGGTTTTGATACTTCAACCCGATTAGATTAGGGTTTTCAACTAATGATTCAATTATATTTGAAAGCAATGAGATCAAAACAAAAGAAACCATTGTAAAAATCATAAAATTACATCAGCTTATACCTCCAAACGGTCAACTATGGTCAACCACTCCAAATGGTTTGAAACAGTTTGGTTTCAAACAGTTTGATGAAACTGTTTGACCCATTCAATTGAAACTGATTGGTCCCAATTTTTGAAACCGTTTGCCTAGGATATTGATTGAGGTGTGTGCTTGAGATCACATCATCATCTTCAAGCTACAAACCCATGACACTTGCTGTGATTTCCATGCTGATTTCATCAATCAACCAAATTAAAATTTCAGAAATAAAGAAGAAATCAACAATTGATAAAGATACGAAATCAATAACAATGTTCAAGGGTTTAAGTTATATAACCCGTCTTCAAAGTGGAAGCCAAGCTTCAAGATTCATGTTACTAATGGTGGTTGAAGTTTTCTCACTCCACAAGGTTCGTTCCTCAAGCTTTTGAGTGAAAAGGATTGGCTAGAATTGAAGATTGATTGAAGCAAAGAAGAAATCAAGCATTGATTTGTGATTTTCACCATGAATTCGAGGTTGAAGATGATTAAGGAGCTTACCTACAGGTTGGAGTTCGTTCCCCTGTTGCTCTTAAGTTCCCTTGTTCTTGTCTAAAGCAAGGTATAAAGAAAATCAGAAAAAGAGCCTTTGGTTGAGTGGAAAATGAAGTTTATATAAGGGAATTTCAAGGAGAGAGAAAGTTGAAAAGCAATCCTTCAACTCCCAAAAAGTGCCACATACTCCTCTCTCCCTTGTATACGAAGGCACCTCCCTTTGCCTTATATTCCTCTTCATTATACTTGAATTAAAGGAAAAGCAAATTAAGCACCTTAACCCTTATAATAATAATATCCCATATTTAGTGGATATTACTTTTTAGTTAACTAATGTGAGTGGGCTCTCCACTAACTTGAGATATTTTTGTGCCTTTGAAAGGAACAAGTAAGTTCACATTTATGCAAATTCAACCATTTCGTTTTTGGTTGAAGGTACTTTAATTATTATATTTATTTTTGCATTAAATTGAATTAGGGTTTCAATTATGCTTAAATCTTGATTATTTTAATATCAAGATTCTCTCTCCTTCAAAGTGATACAAATGAGACGCCCCTCTCATTTTATTTTCTCTACATGATGCCAAGAAACATTAGGAACTCTCTTGAAGTGGTAATTTGCATATTGAACCCTGGGTTTTGGGTAAATTACACATTACACCAAAACTAGGTTTTTTATTGCACAAACATTGCATAATCAGCTCTTTCTTGGTAATCGGGCTTGTAAAAGCCATACCACTACATCATACTCATTCTCATGATGCTTCAACACATAAGGAACATTTTATCATGTAACATTTGCAATTTAGCCCCTCAACTTGGGTAATTTTCATTTTAGTCCAAAATAAGTAAAACATTGTTTCAACATTATTCTAAAAGGACTAAAATTGAAATATAAGTTCCTCTTGAGACTTAATTACTTTTCAAAAGATAAGAGCAAGCATATAATCAACCTCATTTAAGAAAAACATCTAGGGTTAACACATGACCCAGGTCAGGGATGTTACAAATTATCCACCCCTAAAAGGGATTTCGTCCCCAAAATCATCAAGATAAAAGAGAAGGGTACTTCCTCCTCATATCTTCCTCTAGCTCCCATTTAGCTTCTTCAATGCCATGGTGATGCCACTGAACTTTCACAAGATATATGTCTTTCTTTTTCAGCTTTTTAACTCTTCTATCAAGGATCATCACAGGTCCTTCAACATATGATATATCATTATTTAACTCAACCTCCACAGGTTGTAAAACTAACTCTGTGTCAGGATGACACTTTCTCAACATGGAGATATGGAACATTGGATGCAACTTATGCAGCTCAGGTGGTAACTCCAGCTTATAGGCTACCTTTCCAATCCGTTCAATGATTGGATAAGGCCCCATAAATCTAGGAGCTAACTTTCCTTTCTTTCCAAATCTGAGAACACCTTTCCAAGGTGAGACCTTGAGATATACTATGTCTCCAACTTGGAATTCTAAAGGTCTCCACCGTTTGTCAGCGTACGAAATCTGTCTATCTTGTGCAGTCTTTAACTGTTGTTGTATTACTTTAATCTTCTCAGTTGTTTGCTGCACAAGCTCAGGACCCAAAAGTTGATATTCTCCTATTTCATACCAACATAACGGAGATCTACAATGTTTACCATATAATGCTTCATATGGTGCCATGTCAATACTGTGTTGATAGATATTATTGTAAGCAAACTCTATCAAGCTCAGGTGTAGATCCCAACTTCCTACAAACTGAAGAACACATGCCCTAAGAAAGTCCTCCAAGGTTTGTATGGTCCTATTAGATTGTCCATATGTCTGTGGGTGAAAGGAAGTACTAAACCTTAACTACATACCCAAAGATTTATGTAGTCATTCCCAAAAATGACTTGTGAACTGGGGACCTCTATCAGAAACAATTGTAACTGGTACCCCGTGCAAACACACTATCTCATCTACATATATCTGTGTCAGCTTCTCAGCAGTGTAGGTTGTTTTGATAGGAAGGAAATATGTTGTCTTAGTCAACCTATCAACTATCACCCATATGGAATCATGACCTTTGGTTGTTCTAGGAAAACCAACCACAAAATCCAAGGTCACATGATCCCACTTCCACTGCGGTATAGGCAAAGGTTGCATTATTCCTGTGGGCTTCTGATGTTCAGCTTTAACCTACTAACACACCGGACACCGCATAACAAACTCAGCTACATCTTTCTTCAATCCTGGCCACCAATACATATCCATCAAGTTACGATACATTATGGTGCTCCCTGGATGCATTACATACATCGAAGAATGAGCTTCTTCCAAGACTAGCTTCCTTAAGTCATTGGCATCAGGTACTACCATCCTACCATGGTAATAGACTACATTATCCTCTGACTCATGAAAGCCATCCCGTTTCTCACTACCATACTCTGACCTGATTTGCTGAACCACAATATCAACTTGTTGTGCTTCTTTAATCTGCTATCTCAAAGTAGGTTTTATGTGCATATCAGTTAATAGCCCGGATAACAATGATACCTTAAGTTGTATATTGCTTTTCCTCATGGAGATAAGCATATCTCTTTTAGAGCACACTAAGGGAGTTCAACTGTGCTTTATCTAAGGATGGTGATGATGATTTCCTGCTTAGTGCATCAGCCACTACATTGGCCTTCCCTAGATGATAATCAATTGTACAATCGTAATCCTTGATTAGCTCCATCCAACGGCGTTGCCTCATGTTCAACTCATGTTGTGAAAAGATATATTTTAAATTCTTGTGGTCTGTGAAAATCTGGAATGTTTCTCCATAGAGATAATGTCTCTAGATCTTCAAAGCATGGACCACAGCAGCTAGCTCTAGATCATGTGTTGGATAATTTTCCTCGTGTTTCTTAAGCTGTCGAGAGGCAAAAGAAATCACTTGATTATCCTGCATCAACACACAACCTAGACCATTCTTAGATGCATCACAAAAAACTATGTACCCCTTCCCTTGCTCAGGTAACACTAACATAGGTGCACTTGTTAATCTTTCCTTCAGCATCTGGAAAGAATGTTGACATTTGTCATTCCAGACAAAAGGAACCTCCTTCCTAGTCAAATTGGTTAGGGGTAAAGCTATAAAACTGGAGTTCTTAATGAACCTTCTGTAATAGCCTGCCAGTCCTAGGAAACTGCATATCTCTGTCAGTGTCTTTGGTTGTTCCCATTGCAGGACAGATTCTACCTTCTTAGGATCAACATGGATCCCTGAAGTAGATATCACATGTCCTAGAAAAGAAACTTCTGGTAACCAGAACTCACATTTGCTAAACTTAGCATACAGCTTATGCTCTCTTAGAAAGTCAAAGCCTGACGAAGGTGTTGCTCATGCTTTTGAGCATCTCTGCTATATATCAAGACATCATCTATGAATAATACTATAAACTGATCAAGAAAAGGTCAAAAGATTATATTCATGAGTTCCATGAATGTAGTTGGTGAATTAGTTAGTCCAAACGACATAACTATGAACTCATAGTGGCCATACCTTGTCCTAAAGGCAGACTTAGGTATGTCACTCTCCTTGATACGCAACTGATGGTATCCCGACCTCAGATCTATCTTAGAGAAGATAGTTGCACCACGCAACTGATCAAATAGGTCATCAATCCTTGACACAAGATACTTGTTCTTTATGGTTACTTTATTCAACTGTCTGTAATCAATTCATAACCGCATTGATCTGTCCTTCTTCTTGACAAAAAGAACCGGAGCACCCCATGGTGAAGTACTCAGTCGGATAAAACCCTTCTCAAGCAACTCTTACATATGTTTCTTGAGCTCTACCATCTCAGCAGGTGCCATTCTATACGGTGTGTGTGCTATTGGTTGCATGCTCCGGACTAGATTAATTTCAAAATCAATCTCTTGGGGCGGAGGAACACCTGGAAGTTCCTTAGGAAACACATCCTCAAACTCCCTAACTATTGGAACTTCAGATGGATTAGGGCTCTCCATTGTGGTATCTACCACATGTGCCAGGAATGCAAAGCACCCTTGTCTCATCAGCTTCTCAGCTACCATAGATGACATGAGACATGTTGGAAGAATCTTTCTGTCTCCCTAAAAGATCCATGTGTCACCACCATTAGTGAACACAACCTTCTTGGAATCACAATCCAAGACAACCTTATACTTTTATAGGGTGTCCATCACAAGAATAATATCAAAACCATGCATCTCAAGTGGTCTAAGATCCACTTGAATGCGATGTTTAGAAAAGGAAAGAGTGCAGGGAGAACATACCTCCCACAGCACTGCAGATCCCAACAAAGGAGTTTCTAATAAAAAAACTCTCTTCCCTATGACCAACTGTCATATTGCAGTCAAGAATCACTTCTCTGTTGATAAAGGAATGTGTAGCACCCAGATCAATCAAAACAGATATGAAGCAGGATGAAGACATATAAGAATAAAATAGTTCCATCTGACCTGTCACAACCCGTGGGTTAACTACTGGTTCGGGCTGATTCATAGCATAGAATCTAGCCATTGGTTGTTTTTGACCTTGTGCTCGATTGTTAGATGTCAATGAACCAGCTTGTAACGCTTCACCATGTCCTCAAGTGCCACTAGAAAACTACTTCCTTTGAGAGCCTTATTGACTCTGCCTCTGGGGTTGAGTCATCATAGTATTCCCGACTGGACAATCTCTTGCCAGATGTCCCATTTGTCCACACTAGTGACTGTTCCTAGTCTTAGGATAAGGTTTATGAGGTCCAGTCACCGATGTTGATGATGTGCTAGGGGATCTGTTTTGAGGAAAACTACATCCTCTACCCCTACTTGACGTCCATTGCATCTGGGTATTGAACCTCTGTGGTTCTGTCAGTGCAGAAAACCTTGGCTTTTTAAAACCCTCAGACCTTTTCCCTTGAAATGGAGTATACATCTTCTTACTACTGGTCTATCTCTTCTCAATCACAGACCTTTCTATCCTTCTCACAGACTCCACAAAAGTAGAAAACCTCTCCCTGTTCTCCAAGGCAGACACATGAGTGGTCAATTCAGTGTTCAAACCCTTCTCGAAACACCAAATTCTCTCTTCATCGGTAGATGCCATGTGTGGACAGAACCGCAAAATCTCCATGAACTTAGCCTCATACTCGCTAATGTTCACCGATCCCTGTCTTATCTTCTCAAACTGAGATATCTTCTCATCTAAGTAAGTCTTAGGGAAGTATCTGATGACAAATTCCCGTCAAAATTCTTCCCATCCAATCTCTACACCTGGCCTCTTGCCTTCTTCTATAGTCCACCAATGGCCAGAACTCCCTTTTAACAGGTACATTGCATGCCTAACCTTCTCTGCTTCAGGAATATTGAGGATTCTGAAGGCCTTCTCTAGTTCTGTTAGCCACAAATCGGCATCTGCTGGATCAACTGTACCAGCATACTCCATGGATCCAACCCGACGAAGCCTCTCAAAAGTCTTACCAGATCCATGTCTCTCCTCAGGAACTGGTGCTCTTGGTGCAGATGGTGGCATCCTATCCGCCATGTGCATCATAGTCGCCATAAACTACCCAAATAGAGCATGGAAAGTTGGATGCTCTATCATGGCAGGGTCATACTGAGGTTGTTCAGGTACTGGCTCCTCCCTAATTTGGTCCCTTGTACCTCTTCCTGGTGCAACAACATTGCTCTCAGTAGTGTGTTCCTCGTGTGATCCTGACATCTTCAAGTTCTTCTTCTCCTATATGAGTAGAAGACACTATCAAATAAATTGAAGACACTAGAATAGACTCAAAAATCTTAGTCCTATGTCTCTGTAGACTCAGTGAACCTAGAGCTCTGATACCATTAAACTTATGGCATACAAATCATAATTAACCAAATTAACTAAGTGGAAGCGATCGTTAGAAGAGGATTACTGAAAATCACTAAAAATTAAAATCATTTTACAAAGAGATCCACATACAGGAAAACTCTTTCATCAAGAACCAAAGTATTACAATCACATTCTGGTTCAAAAGTACATACTCTATATTATCCCTTCTCGAGGGTTACAAGCATCAACTACCCTGTTTAAACTATATACATGCAGTACAAAAACCTCGAGGCATCAAGCCAAAATCTCATATCGATTCATTAAAGTACTAACTACTACTCTGAGGACTTGAGAGTACAGAGACGACACATAGGACTCTATTTACACATACACAAAACATGACAGTCAGTGTCTCCACTTGAGGAATCACTGCTGTTCTCTATTGTTGTTGTTGTTGTTGTCCTTCACCTATTGAAGGGTTTCTGCCTCCTCATTCGCATCTACCTAAAAATGTTGGTGACCAACGTAGTGAGACCCATGTCCTAGTGAGAGATATAACTCTCCACCAAAAAACATTATTATTGTTATTTAATTAGAATAAAACTGAACAGAGAAATTATATATATTTTTAGCAGCAGATAACTCAATGTATAAATAGATTTAGAGCAATATTCTTATTCAAAGCATATCAGTTATAACTTGATAAAGTAACATGTCACTTATCCAATAAGGATTTGAAGAACATACATAACATTTATTCATCTAGAACATGCTAAGAAAGGTAACATCAGCCAACGATTCTTGTATTTCAACCTTAAACAAATATGCTACACGGCTAATTATGTTTTACAAACATTCTGAATTAATGCCTTGAGGAGATGTAGTATACCATTCATACTCTAACCGACCACGATTACATAAAGCATCGGTACCACACAAGGTCAATGGAAGAGTCAGACTCTAATACCTCATCCTTCTCTGTCAGTACGACATTATCTGGAAGAGACATCACTTGTCAAATTGCAAAATAACTTGCCAAGTATAATGGCATCTTCTCTATAGAGTTATAGCCCACAACATATACTCTCTTTATGGTTATGGCCCATAGCCAATGTCTGGTATCATATCATGGAGTCATGGCCCGTAGCCATACTCTTATTGGGGTATGGTCCGAAACCAATCCCATACATAGGAGATAGCCCGCAGCCATTCCTATGGGACATAAGGATATAATTGCCCAATTACCCCCACATATTCAAAAATATGCACGCCGAGTTAAACTCATTTCACCATTTACCGACCTAAATCGCGCGTCCTAAAATTGGAGGCAAGTTTTAGGTAGTCGAGCTTTTACATTTATAAACCCAAATCCTTCTAGGCCCCCGCAACTTTGTTTACGGGGTCGAAGTAGATATGCGGGGTCGAACAAAGGGACAAGGGGGTAGTGTTGAGAACCCAGAATCGACACGCTACACTCCGGTAGGTAAAAAGAGATGATAAATTCCCCAGGAGGGAAGCATAAAGATGTCACAAACAAAACAAGAAAACTATCTCCAAGTGGAATTACTAGAAAGATTAAGTTTTTAGGCATTTAGCAGTTTTTGGGGTTTTCATGCAACAGAAACAGAAAGATAAAACTAGAGCTAGAGCAAGGTACGAAGGATAGGACTATGGTAAAACAAGCGGCGGTATAACCAATCCTGTACCCCTCCTCTTGAAGCGGGTACCTCTAACAAGGCATCGACTCCACTCTCGGGGTCACCGGACTCAAATTAGAGTGGAAGGGTTACTAAAGCAACTCCGTTCTGGGCACTCTCGTACACCAAAATTGGACCAAACACTAGAGCCACAACACAAATCTCGAAGCTGTTGCGACAAGAAAACATGATTCGGTAGCTAAGCGAAACGTGATCCAAAACATGCAAGCTAGAGTTCGGATATCAAACATAGCAATCATCCAACACGTTGCACCAAGCATAGAGCAGTAAGTAATTAAGCATTTCTATTTCTATAAGCATTAAAGGTCTTAATTACAATGCATTAGTAAAGAATTAAATAACAAAATTAAAGATAGGTGTCCCCTTCTTGATGTAGAAGGACGACAGGCTACAGTAACCATCCCGTCCGATATCGAACAAGGGGCCTAGCCCGATACAGCCGTGTCGGGCGGCACGCTCTCTCAAGCGGCATACCGCGACAGGAGACCGCATCGCTCAAGGACCTGGCCGACACGCTCAAGTCGGGTGGCACACCCTCTCAGGCAGCACGCATGACGGGCGGAGCGTATCGGGTTCGATATCGTGTCGGGCATGGAGCTGCATTCCCTATTGTCGGGCACTGGTGTCGGGCACTCGTGTCGCGTATCTACATCGGCCGATATCGGCTCCCAGTGTCGCCCGGTACAGTCCTAGGTGAACCAGTCCCCTCCCTCTCGGGATGAGGGAGAGCTCACCTAGTGTCGCCCGGTACGAACACTGGAGCGCAATACGCCTTCTCTCGCAGCCTCCTCCGAAGATCACTCGACGGTCTGAAACCTGAAGTGGCCAAGCTTCCCCAAACTGTCTAAGCTGTCTTTTTGGCTCCCTGTAGCTGCTATTTATAGGAAGCTGGTTGTGAGAAGATATGGTGCTCGAAGCGCCACGTGTCCTCCTTTCCGCCGTTCAGTTGGTGGTCGGCTGACGCGGGTATCGCCCGGCATCGCCCGACACAAAGAGGTCGGCTGTCGGGCGTTGTGGCGAGGGGCGCCTGCCGGTGGGTGGCCGATATCACGTGGCACATGGAGTAGTTGTGGCGCGCTTGGCTCCCCATCGGGTAAAGAGGCGTGTCATCCATCGGTACCTTCTCGTGCGACATCCTTGCGTCGCGTGTCGTCGTGGCGCGCAGCCTTGCCGGTTAGCGTGTGTATCGGGCATCAGGGGGGGCCGCGACAGTCTTGGACTTATTTGCGGGCCGGAACGGCCTTATTGGTACTAAATGGGCCAAACAGGGAGGAAACTCTGCAAAAGATAGAAATATTGGGCTGAGAGCATTGCTTGGCTAATTATTGCGAAAATGCATATAAAAGAGAGGAAAATGGCAGAAAAGGGCAGTTTTGATAATAGAAAAATAGTCTAAAACATCACAAAAATTGGTGTTATCAACTCCCCCAAACTTAGTGTTTTGATTGTCCTCAATCAATATTTAAACTTTATTTGGCGATGCTTCTTCTTGCATAGTTTGCTTCTCAGGCCAAGATGTAAAACAAGTATCGTAATGCCTTTAGAGATAATGTTGCTTCATTACGAACAAAAGACTTCGTCTATCTTGCCTTATTGTTTAAGTAAGATTATTCTCTACAGCTTCGGCGAGACGTTGTTGTATGATTCTGAAGTTAGCTTACACACCAAATAGCTTTATTTTAGGGGCAAAAAGTTGTGTAAAGGGTAGGCTAAGGCTTTTTGGGTTTTCTTCTTGTTCCCCATCAGTCCATCCAGGTAAGGGTCCGTTAACGGGCAAGTGGTCCCTGCAGTCCAAGCTAGTTGGCTTTATAGCAGTGATTTCACATCCTACGTACCACTGCCCCGGATCTACCATGCCTAAAGATGGGTACTTTTGGAAAACAAGTGTGTATATATTTTTTATCTTTTTCTTTTATTGGGCACAACTCTCATGCTTTTATTCACACTCATAAGGTTTCTCTCTCTTTTTAGGAGTTTTGTTGGGTAAGGGGAAACAAAGAGATTCTTGCTGTTTGGGCAGCTTTTTCCTTCTCCATACTCGTCTCTTAGCTGTTTGCAAGATTTATTATATTTTTCGAAATATTTGGCAAGACGAAACATATTCTTTTGTTCTTTTGAAGCAGCATTATCAAAAAGATATAACAGGACTTGCGTCACATTTAGCAAAAAGAAAATAAACTTGGCAAGCAGTTGCATCGGGGTTTTTACTAATATAGCGACTTTGTACATATGTCTGGGAACAGAATAAGCAAAATTTTTCAGAATTTCAAAATTTTGTATGGACATGTATATGTATCCAAGAGTTTTATATGAACAAGTATATGTATACATGATAAAGAAAAGAATTAAAAGGTCAAGTTAGAAAATTGACAGAGCTTTGTACCTCCCTCACTGGTACATGGTACCCCCCCAAACTTGCTCCACACTCTGTCCCAGAGTTGTGAAGTAGATTAGGCAAGGTAATGTTGATCCAGTGAGGGTTAGCCGACGAGCGCGCCTTCGTCAGATAGAAGCTCCCACACATATTCTCCTCTTTTGTTGTGGTAATCAATGTGATGGAGTTGGTCGGGCGTCTCTTTATTCGCTATCCATTCCAAGACATGGATATCGCAGTCGTTGGATATTGGGATCTGTTGTGGGCTACGGTGGCAGAACTGAAGCTCATGCCATTTGTTTGCTTGTGTGTCCAGGAATGGTTGTATCATCTTTGTCACCCCGTCGTAGTATTTCTGAGTTAAGCATTCGACGGATGACAACAGTTCTGATGTGCACGACACTGGATGGTTCTTGTTGCCGTCCGAGCTGTTGTAAAAGATTCCTGCTCGTTGTCGGGTGTACACCGTCAGGAGCGTCCAGTGGTAATAATGAAGAATTGGCAGAAAAATTTGGCTAGGGACTCCGCTTTCCAACTCTTCCAGAAAAAGCTTTTGTGCTCCTGTTTTGCCTGCTAGGCAAACGTCGTTAAACATCATAGGAGCTATGTATGCGTGGTCGAACTTTGGTTGTAATATTTGGACGCAAGCGGTTAATACCGATACCGACAAACATCCTCCTTCTTTAACCACGTCCCTTAGCTCATCAATTGGGACTACGACATTGCCCTCCTTGTAAATGACATCCCTCGGGGTAGCATCTGCTAACTTCAAAAGGATTACATCTACCTGCTCCTGCGTGAGTGTAGCGTACGAGAAACGGTTGAAGTTTTTGATCATCCCTTCTGTGGCTTTAGGCGAAGCAATTTCTTCCATCCCGTGCACTTTCTTAAGGACCATCAGCTCCTTGCCTGCCCCATGTTTGACGGTTGCCACTTCTTCTTCTTTTTCTGAGGGGCTGCTAGACTGAGAAGAGTCTTCATCTAGGTCACTGTCCAGCAGCTGCTCTGGTACCCCTGTGTCCCAGAAATAGCGCTTGTCCTTGATCAACAACATGGCGTAGGTGCCCCTGCGTTGATAGAAACAATGGCCCCTAAGGGCCCTCAAGTTGCCAAATGTACTGAGCACCTCAATGGCACTTAAGATGACCAAGGCGCTGTTTCCACTTCCCTCTTCAGCCTGGACGGGGAAGTTATGAATAGAAAAAAAGTTCCAAACACCGCTGTGGCGTTTGTCTCCTCGCTTGATAACTCTTTGAAGACGCACCGGTAGAAGCCTCATGTTTTTGTCTTTCGGGTGGCTGAAGGTGATCCCGGAGTGCGACACCTCGTTGTGGCTGCAGTTCAGGAGCCGGACTTTATGGTTCCTTAGGTCTGCTATGCAGAGGAACCATATGTTGCGGTGCTTGTACGGCACCAACACGAGGTTAGGGTTGTGCTCATCAATGTGCTGCAGCATGTTGGACACCACAGAGGAGTCTAGTTCTCTGCACATCAACCGTCTCGCCAAGGTCAGGGTGGTGCAGTATATTTTCTTCCGACCTATCCTACTATCGATATTTTCTATTATAGCATTCTCGAGGACCCTAAATAGACTTTTTCCGATGACGGCCGTCGAGCGGAACATGTTATGGAGTGTTCCCCGTCGTACGGAGAAGTAGATGTCGCTCCAGATGACGTCTTCTTCATCTACCTGCGATCTTAGGACCCTGTCTAGCAGTTTCTGGTCTCTGATCGACAGGTAGCCGATGGCTCTTCTGTCAAAGTCGATCATCTCAAAGGAAGGTATCTCTGATGGCTCACGGAACATGTCTGCCATCGAGAGTCTACCTCGGGGGAAGTGTCTTTCATTGGCTGCGTACACGTCCCCCTTTTCTCCCTCCGACTCGTCAGAAGAGTCCGTCCCGATGCTGACATCTCTATTATCATCTTCAATATCATCCAGGGGGATTGAGGGATTTTCTTCCTCGGGACCTACGAAGCTCGCCTGTCTTGCTGGAGCTCCGTCGGTGGACTTCGGTTGCGTCCCCTCCTTGGGCGTTGAGGATCGCCCGCTAGAGGAGGAGGGTGATGCTGATGTCGAGGCATATGCTGACGAAGATGATGGAGAGCCACGGCTCGGAGGTGATGGCGACCATCTCGGCTTCCTTCGGCGTGGATGGTCATCCCCTCTGTCCAGCCTCTCCTCGATCTTGTCAAGGCGTTGGAGAACTTGCTGCATTATTGAATTTACAGCCTCTAGTCCGCTCAGCAGCTCTCGCTCTTGGCTGCTCAGCCTATCTTGAACAGACGCATATTTGCGGGTTAGGGAAATACAAATGTCAGAGTTGGTATCTGTTACCTCCCGCAACCTGTCGAGCTCGTGCCCGAGCGTCATTCCGAGCGACGGGGAAGCTCCGGTAGATCTTCCTTCCATCCTTGCAACCTCTTTCTCATGCGCTGGCTTATCAGGCGTGGTAGAATTTACATAAATAGTTTGCATTCTCGATGCCGCCAAGCGGGGCGATGGCGCTACTTCAGCAGCTATCGCCTTGCCTTTTCGTCGGGGAGGGGACGGCTATGGTGCGGGCGAACTTCGGTTCACCTCCGCACTGTCGGCGATCTCCTCTCCTGCTATAAAAGGCAACACAGGCTGCGGCGTAGGTGTCAGCTGAGCTCCCTCGAGCTCCATTCTCAGGGTCTCAGCGAACACCGCATTGCTGGTGTCCGACTCAGGTTCTTCTTCTGCCTCTACAGGCATTTCAGGGATGACAGGGGCTGCGGCTGTCTCTTCCGCGGAAGCTCCCGGAGTCTCTGTCTCAGTGATCCCAATGATCACTAGTTCTCTGTCGGCTACCGCCCTTCTTGTTGATGCGGCGGATGATATAGCTGGGGCGACGACAACCCTACTGGCAGCTGTAGCCGGTGGCTCTGGAACAGCCCTTTCTCGGGCCTTGGTGGCGGTGGTGGGGGATGCACCTTTTGTTACAGCTTCAATCTCAGCTGTAGTGAACACCAACTTGTCTATGTCGTAGTTGGCGCAGCGAGGGAGCAGGAGGAGTGTATTTGTCCTTGCAAACTTATAGAAATAGTTCCCCCCTCCTTCCTAATGATGTTGGTCCTCATCAGGTACTTGGTGTCAAACACCTCATCGCCTTGCATCCTTGAAAGGCTGCACGGCTCCTTTGGGTACCTGAGTCCTACTGCGATTAGGTTGACGATGCCACCCATGCAGTATTCCTTGGTAGCCTCCTTCATCGGATGTAGTCTGTTCAGCAAAAATCATCTGAGGTTGATCATACGGCCCTCCATTATGTGCCACATGACCTGGAGCTCCTCCGTGTATATGTTGTTGGATTCGTACTTGCTGAACAAGAGGCATGCCACCAGTTTGTGCACTATCCTCCAAAAGCATGAGTGCATAGAAGCTACCTTCTTTCCCGGCTTGAACGAAGATTCGCCGATTAACTTGTTCCAGAGCTTCACGGGATCAAACCCGTCTCCTTCGGCGATTCTCTCACCGTTGTCCATCAGATTCCTCTCCTCCTCACTTGAAGAGAAGATCTGGTTCAGAAACTTTTCAGAGATTGTGCACTCCGAGTTGTAGAGTCGGGCTTGGAGTCTGTCTGGCCCTCCGAATTCTTTTCTCTCCACCGGTGAATTTCTCACCCGGTGGAGGGAAGACATGAACTCCATCATCAGCCTAGTGCATGAGGAAGACCTGCTGAAGTAGATTTTCTTTAGTCCCGCCGCGGCGAGGACGGCCTTCAGCCTCTTCTCGAATCCCAGATCAGCAAATGAGGCTTCGTGGCAGAACCTACTGGGGCGGTAGATTTTGGGCACCAGCTCAGCATACCGGTGAGTATGCTCGTCGTTCCTTGGCTCGAAACTCACGGCCAAGGCTTCCAGGATTGCTGCTGCTGCTGGGGGCGTTGGGGTTAGAGTTGGCGTTGGAGTTGTCGCTTCTCCAACCCTGGCCCTCTTTTCTGTTGTAGAGGCCTCGACTGGTCTTGGGTTCGGGCGTTCCGCCTGGCGTTGGAGCAGTCTCGGGATGGATCCTCCTACCCTGAGAGTCAACGGGGACAACAGTCATCTTGGTGTGGGCCATCTCTGTAGGACAACAAAAGAGATATCTTGATTAATTATGTTGGCCCTTGGAAGAAATATAATAAAGAATAGATGTGCGGCCCAGTGTTTTTCTGTACAAAGATTTCCTGGCCTCCCCCTCCCAGTATCGGGCGACACACAAGATTCTAAGGTGAAGTCATGTGGCCGATACTAGGGACGGGTATCGCCCGATACGCATAAGGCGATAGGGAGACCAACGCTCGGCCGTGTTGGGCGATAAAAGGTGCCCGATACGGCTCGTAAAAAAAAACAGTGTGTCGCCCGGCACAAAACCTTCGGGATGATACAAAAATGGATGACACGACTATCGCCTGACATGGCATATCGGGCAATAGATACTAAAAGATACGTTGCGCGATATGCATGTCGGGCGATACGAAACCGTTCAGTTAACAAGGCCGATAATCTATACTTTAGAGAATGTGTCGGGCGGCATAGACTGCCGCGCGATAGATCTACCGGGCGATATCTCTGTCGGGCTGTAGGTCTGTCGGGTTGTACCTTATAGAGTTCGGGACTTCCGAACGTTACGAAGGCGGGGGGCGTGTCGCGTGACACGGGAGAAAAAAGCACAAAGTCCTTTGCACGATACGGGAGTACGAACATAGTAATTCAGGTAGCCCGACACGGTAAAACATGTTTGTATATATATAGCGAACTCAACCTTGGTTTTTCGGTACGGTGAAAACACGACAAGCAATCCTGGGCATGCATCGGCCGATTGGGCAATTCATTCCCGAGACGGGCAGTCCATCCGTCGGCCTAAGGGTGATCAGTCCTTTGGCACGATCATCATAGGCTCATGCCGTCCAGGAGCATCTTTTGTCATGGCTTTAGCGATGCCCGAAACACTCTTTGCACGATGTTGTGCATATCCTGCTGGTAGGGTTGCTTTGCGTTACGACCTTCAAAGCAAAAGCTAGAAGAAAGAAAAGGAAACTTGAAAATGAAAAGGGGTAACAAAAGCGGTTGAGGAGTAAAACATCACTGGCCCGAAACTAAGGTCCCGACCTCAGCTAGCATTACCCATCCCGTCCTATAGAATACTTCAGTGACCCACAAAACAGAGTCAGCGCATGTGGTGCATGCACTGACTCGGGCCTTATTACATCCCAAAATGTTTGTAATGTTTCTCTTGCAGGAAAGTAAAAACGTCCTATTCTAGGAATTAAAAAGACAACTCGGGTTGCCTCCCGAAAAGCACTGTGTTTCTCGTCTTCAACTGGACGCTCAAAGTTTCTTCATCCTACATCTTCACCCATGCTTCTGCGGTCATTGTCCTATTCTTTTCGCCAATTCGGTATTTGACGGAATCCTTCCCGATGGGTTCTTCACAATTTCAGCCAATTGAGCTAGCTGTTGGTCGATCTGGCATTGGTGCGTCTGCATGTCCGCCAGTTGTACCTACAACGAGTTCAAGACACTGGAATTTGATAACGCACTCTGCGCCAGTTGATTGTTGATCATATCTTGCTTTTTAAGAAAATCAAATAATTGGCCTATCACGTCTGCCTAGCCCGTGCCCTTGCTTTGTTCTCGGTTAGGCCCTTGATACTTCCCTTGTGCTTGGAAGTTCCCTTTGTTTGATGGGAAATGAGTGTTTTTGGGGTATTGGCTTGGTCCTCCCTTTTGCTTAAAAGCTTGAGGTTGCTTGGAGGCACCTTGCAACTGATCAAATTTTCAGCTGCATCCTTGTTGCCATAGCTGAAACCAAGATGGTCCGGCCTTTTGAAATTCACAAAAGCCACCTTCTCAGCTTCCTCGTCATCAGATTCGGTATCGCTTGATGCGTCTGGTTGGGTGTAGATGCAATTTTCTACCCCGTGTCCGCCTTCTCCACATGTTACACATTTCATTACATTTTTTACCTGTTTCTTCCCCTTTCCGCCAGATTCCTTCATCTTCTTTACATCTGTAGCTATCCTTTGGATCTGAGAAGTGATTGTCTCTAGTGCCTTATATTCAAAAGAAGGTCCCTCACTAACCTTCTTAGCTTGGCCCCAGTCAGATCTGTCATAGTCAGTGCCGGCTTGCAGCTCTACCATGTTCTTGATGATCTTCTCGGACCTACTCGGCTTCTTCCCCAGGAAATCACTTCCAGTTGCCGCGTTCAATGAGACCCTTTCTTCAGGAGTTAGGTCGTTATAGAAGGTAGTGATCAAGAACCCTTTCTTGTAGTTGTGGTGAGGGCAGTCCCTCTGATATTCTTGATATCGCTCCCAGGCGTCATGGAGATTCTCATTAGACTTTTGCATGAACGAAGTTATCCTTTGTCTGTTTCTCACTGTCTTCTCAATTGGGTAGAACTTATTTACGAATGCGTCCGCCAATGCCCCCATCCGTTCAAAGAATGGTGGGGTAACCCAAGATACTAGGACAGGGCCTTATCTTCTAGGGAGAAGATGAAGCCTTTGCAATAGATCACCTCCTGGGGAACCCCCTGCATCTTGATAGTATCACAGATGTTCTTAAAAGCATCCAAGTGGTGATAGGGATTTTTGTTCTTAGAACTCCCTCTAAAACTTTTGTTCTGAATCATAGAGATAACAGACGGCTTGAGTTCGAAGTTTGCGGCATTGAATTGCGGAACGATGATAGGGCATCTGGAATTGTTAGCCTTAGTGGAGGCTAGCTCCCTTAAAGTCTTTTCTTCTTCGTCTTAATCGTCGTTGTTGCTTCCTCCCTGTTGTTCTTGGTCCCGGTGTCACCTGTGTCGATGACGGTGACGACGCCTGACATGGGGGTGGCCTTCCTCGGAATGCTCTGATTCCTGATCTTCATGTTGATCATTTCCGTCGTAGCGATCATTGCCACTCGGCGGAGGTGATTCATCCCTAGGCCTTCCCTGTTGTCCCCCTTCAACTTGTTGCGGGTTGACACGGGGAGGCATGATGTTGATGACTGTGCTCGGTTGAACAGGGATCTTTCTTTCAGGGTTCCTGAAAGAAAGGTACGAAAAATCAAGTCAGGAAATCGAATTATTTAGTCTAGGCTAAGAATAAATAGCATCAAAAAGGAAACAAAAGAAAAGAAAAAGGGTGATGTCAAGCTCGTTTCTAAGCTTGAGGCACGGGAGTGTAGTTAGTGGATTCGGATTCGTCTACAGTACCGTTTTTGCCTTGTCTCCGGCAACGGCGCCAAAAAGTTGACCAGCCTAAATCGCGCGTCCTAAAATTGGAGGCGGATTTGAGGTAGTCGAGCTTTTACATTTATAAACCCGAATCCTTCTAGGCCCCCGCAACTTTTTTTACGGGGTCGAAGTAGATATGCGGGGTCGAACACAGGGACAAGGGGGTAGTGTTGAGAACCCAGAATCAACACGCTACACTCCGGCAGGTAAAAAGAGATGATAAATTCCCCAGGAGGGAAGCATAAAGATGTCACGAACAAAACAAGAAAACTATCTCCAAGTGGAGTTACTAGAAAGATTAAGGTTTTAGGAATTTAGCAGTTTTTAGGGGTTTTCATGCAACAGAAATAGAAAGATAAAACTAGAGCTAGAGCAAGGTACGAAGGATAGGACTATGGTAAAACAAGCGGCGGTAGAACCAATCCTGTACCCCTCCTCTCGAAACGGGTACCTCTAACAAGGCATCGGCTCCACTCTCGGGGTCACCGGACTCAAATTAGAGTGGAAGGGTTACTAAAGCAACTCCGTTCCGGGCACTCTCGTACACCAAAATTGGACCAAACACTAGAGCCACAACACAACTCGCGAAGCTGTTGCAACGGGAAAACACGATTCGGTAGCTAAGTGAAACGCGATCCAAAACATGCAAGCTAGAGTTCGGATATCAAACATAGCAATCATCCAACACATTGCACCAAGCATAGAGCAGCAAGTAATTAAGCATTTCTATTTCTATAAGCATTAAAGGTCTTAATTAAAATGCATAAGTAAAGAATTAAATAACAAAATTAAAGATAGGTGTCCCCTTCTTGATGTAGAAGGACGACAGGCTACAGTAACCATCCCGCCCGATATCGGACAAGGGGCCTAGCTCGATACAGCCGTGTCGGGCGGCATGCTCTCTCAAGCAGCATACCGCGACGGGCGACTACATCGCTCAAGGACCTAGCCGACACGCTCAAGTCAGGCGGCACACCCTCTCGAGCGGCACGCATTACGGGCGGAGCATATCAGGTTCGATATCGTGTCGGGCATGGAGTTGCGTTCCCTATTGCTGGGCACTCGTGTCGCGTATCTACATAGGCCGATATCGGCTCCCAGTGTCGCCCGGTACAGTCCTAGGTGAACCAGTCCCCTCCCTCTCGGGATGAGGGAGAGCTCACCTAGTGTCGCCCGGTACGAACACTGGAGCGTGATACGCCTGCTCTCACAGCCTCCTCCGAAGATCACTCGACGGTCCGAAACCTGAAGTGGCCAAGCTTCCACGAACTGTCTAAGCTGTCTTTTCGGCTCCCTGTAGCTGCTATTAATAGGCAGCTGGTTGTGAGAAGATATGGTGCTCGAAGCACCACGTGTCCTCCTTTCCGCCGTTCAGTTGGTGGTCGGCTGACGCGGGTATCGCCTGGTATCGCCCGGCATCGCCCGGCACAAAGAGGTCGGTTGTCGGGTGTTGTGGCGAGGGGCGCCTGCCGGTGGGTGGCTGATATCGCGCGGCACATGGAGTAGTTGCGGCGCGCTTGGCTCCCCGTCGGGTAAAGAGGCGTGTCGTCCATCGGTACCTTCTCTCGCGGCATCCTTGCGCCGCGCGTCGTCGTGTTGTGCAGCCTTGCCAGTTAGTGTGTGTATCGGGCGTCAGGGGGGCCGAGACAGTCTTGGACTTATTTGCGGGCCGGAACGGCCTTATTGGTACTAAATGGGCCAAACAGGGAGGAAACTCTGCAAAAGATGGAAATATTGGGCTGAGAGCATTGATTGGCTAATTATTGTGAAAATGCATATAAAAGAGAGGAAAATGGCAGAAAAGGGCAGTTTTGATAACAGAAAAACAGTCTAAAACATCACAAAAGTTGGTGTTATCAACCATTCAGTAAATTCTGACGCTGATGGATCTATGGTCAGGGCAACTACATTATATGATATCACTTGATTAATTAAGTGCATTATCATATTCTTTTAGCATCAGTCATGTTTTCAAACAACAATTATTATAATAAATGTTGTAAAAAGAATGTAATACTTTCATCAGGTTCTGTTCAACATTAAGAACATATTAGGATCTCAGTCCCTCATCTCATTAGGAGAATTTATCAATCTTTCACAAACTCATTACCATGATTATAGAAAATGGGTATTCCAACCCCCAATTCAACATAGAACAGTTCTTACCACTTATCAGGTAACTAATGCCTTCAGATCATATGACCAAGGTAAACATGATACTTGTATAATAAGTATCTCACATGGCTCACAAGGCCCATTTCATCTCTTGTTACCTCTCACTAGGCAACAAAGTATATTATGGCTCATAAGGCCCATAAAGCAATAAATGAAATATCATAGCTCATACCTGACTATGCTTATCATTTCATGAAACCTGCATGGTTAGTACACATGATACCAATTATATAATTCAGCACCATGCAATATAAGGGTAGCATCACTATTCCCTTATTAGGGTTAGGATCTCCCAAATTCATCTCAATTAGGATTCCTCCTCAGTTAGGGTTTACTATTCATCCCAATTAGGGTTTACATTCAATTACCCATAATTAGGGTTTATTATTCATCCCAATTAGGATTTATCACATCCATTAACTAAATCAAGGTTAGGATGTACTATTCTCTTCAAAATAGGGTTTCTAATATCCCAATACCCAAATTAGAGTTAGGGTTTATTATTAAAACACCCTGAATTAGGGTTTCTCATAACATTACCCTTAATTAGAATCACATCACCCCCCTATATTAAGGTTTCACTCATAATTGCCCTAAATTAGGGTTTGGGTTCATCAATCACCTCAATTAGGGTTTTATGATCTCTTTATCAAGGTTAATATCCTAATTAGGTATCCCATTCATTTTGAATGTGTTAGGGCTGAATTTCTACATGATCACTATACATGTATGTAATTCTCTCTCTTATCCTCTCTAGAACATTCATTACTCTGATCTTGATCAGATTGAGTCAATCTTGTATTCAAATTCATACATATAGGGTTAGCATCGTATATTGAACCATTGTTTCCATAAGTACCAAAGGTTAACCCCTTTAAATATTCTTACTCATTAAGTACCTTAGGAATACAACCATTGTACATATGTTTGATAATTATCATCATTAATCAAGAAATCACTTGATTTATCTTCACCTTAAATCTCCAACCGATTTAGGGTATATTGAACTCCAATCGATTTTTGACCTTTGCAATCTTCAATCGGTTTGACCCCTTAGACCATCAAACGGTATTGAAACTGTTTGATTCTGAATGGTTTCAAGACCATTTGGACTCAAACGGTCTCAAGTCCAATTGGTCCAAATCATCTTGAAAACTAAAAGGATTAGTTAGGGCTCTCTTCAATCAAATCAATTTAGGGTTTCAACATTGAACTATCCATCAATTTGATCATTCAATTGTAACCATTAGTTCTTTATTCATTCATGAACCTATTCATCCTTCAATTGATTTGACTCTTCAACCCTCCAAACGGTTTGAAACTGTTTGGGCACTTACCGCTTAAGAAAATCATTTGAGCAATTATACTTGAAATCGAATGGACCTATCCACTTTTGAAATCGATTGGTTGACAACTTAGAAACTGATTGGACCTCCAAACAGTTATGAGACCATTTGATGCCAAATGGTTTCAAGTCTGTTTGGACTCAAACGGTCTCAAGACCGTTTGATCCAAATGTCCTTGAAACCGAATGGACCAATTAGGTTCTCAATCAACCAATTGATTAGGATTTTGATACTTCAACGTGATTAGATTAGGGTTTTCAATTAATGATTCAATTATATTTGAAACCAATGAGATCAAACCAAAAGAAACCATTGGATCAATCATCCAATTACATCATCTTATACCTCCAAATGGTCAACTATGGTCAACCACTGCAAACGGTTTGAAATCGTTTGGTTTCAAATGATTTGATGAAACTGTTTGACCAAATCAATTGAAACCGATTGGTCCCAATTTTTGAAACTATTTGCCTAGGATATTGATTGAGGTGTGTGCTTGAGATGAAATCATCATCTTCAAGCTACAACACCATGAAACTTGCTGTGATTTCCATGGCGATTTAATCAATCAACCAAATTAAAATTTCAGAAATAAAGAAGAAATCAACAATTGATAAAGATATGAAATCAATAACAATGTTCAAGGGTTTAAGTTATATAACCCACCTTCAAAGTGGAATCCAAGATTCAAGATTCACGTTCCTAATGGTGGTTGAAGCTTTATCACTTCACAAGGTTCGTTCCTCAAGCTTTTGAGTGAAAAGGATTGGCTAGAATTGAAGATTGATTGAAGAAAAGAAGAAATCAAGCATTGATTTGTGATTTTCACCATGAATTCGAGGTTGAAGATGATTAAGGAGCTTACCTACAGGTTGACGTTCGTTCCCCTGTTACTCCTAAGTTCCCTTGTGCTTTTCCAAAGCAAGGAAGAAAGAAAATCCGAAAAATAGCCTTTGGTTGAGTGGAAAATGAAGTTTTTATAAAGGAATTTCAAGGAGAGAGAAAGTTGAAAAGCAATCCTTCAAATCCCAAAAAGTGCCACATACTCTCCTCTCTCCCTTGTATACTAAGGCACCTACCTTTGCCTTATATTCCTCTTCATTATCCTTGAATTAAAGTAAAAGCAAATTAAGCACCTTAACCCTTATAATAAGAATATCCCATATTTAGTGGATATTACTTTTTAGTTAAGTAATGTGAGTGGGCTCTCCACTCACTTGAGATATTTTCGTGCCTTTGAAAGGCACAAGGACGTTCACACTTATGCAAATTCAACCATTTCGTTTTTGGTTGAAGGTACTTCAATTATTATATTTATTTTTGCATTAAATTGAATTAGGGTTTCAATTATGCTTAAATCTTGATTATTTTAATATCAAGATTCTCTCTCCTTCAAAGTGATACAAATGAGACACCCCTCTCATTTTATTTGCTCTACATGATGCCAAGAAACATTATGGACTCTATTGAAGTGGTAATTTGCATATTGAACCCTGGGTTTTGGGCAAATTGCACATTACACCAAAACTAGGTTTTAATGCACAAACATTGCTTAATCAGCTCTTTCTTGGTACTCAGGCTTGTAAAAGCCATACCACTGCATCATAATCATTCTCATGATGCTTCAACACATAAGGAACATTTTATCATGTAACAGTTGCAATTTAACCCCTCAATTTGGGTAATTTGCATTTAAGTCCAAAACAAGTAAAACATTGTTTCAACATTATTCAAAAAGAACTAAAATTGAAATATAAGTTCCTCTTGAGCCTTAATTACTTTTCAAAAGATAAGATCAAGTATATAATCAACCTCATTTAAGCAAAACACCTAGGGTTAACACATAACCCAAGTTAGGGATGTTACATAGACCATCTTGGAGTTGATTCCAAGGCTGCTCATTCATTGCAAACTTTCTGCTAGCATAGTTAAGAGTGTTCTAACCCTTTGAGCCCCTTTCTTTCTCTACCTTCAAGTCAAATTCGTGAGTATGAGTGAGATAGGTTCCTATGTAAGAGAGCTACTCCATGTTTTGATGTAAAGCTCTCCTCCTCCATCTTCCTACCTCAATTCCTATTGAAGTTAAAGCTGAAGATCCCTCTCTGAGTGAAGGAGAAGGAGGTGATGTTCTTCAAGGTTGAAGAAGGCAAGCTGCTCCAAGTCTCCAAGTTAATAAGATAGGTGCTCCAGATCTTCAAGTGAAGGATGTGCAAGGCGACGCTCAAGAAAGATGGGTAATTCCTTGAAGGCAGAAATCTTGAAGAAAGGAGTGGGTAAGTCCATGTTGATGGTCGAAGACTCCATGGTTCAAGTGGGTAAGCTCCTTCTATAGGTTGAAGATCTTTGCTTGAGGTACTAAGCCATTGGATGTGTGGTTGTTGTATCTTGAAATCTTATTTTGGAATATAAGAGTACGAAGATTGGAAATCCTACAGACTAACCCACTCTAGGTAGTGGACTAACATTGCTCCTAAGTTTAGGACATGGAACCACTATAAACTACATGTATAAGTGTTTTATCTTCCTTGTCTCTCATCCTTGCTATGCATGTTAGTTTAAGACATCAAAGTGCTACTTGTTTAAGTTTCTACAATTAATATAATTTGGTGGTCTAATCAATCTTGTGAGAATTGTGAAGCTCTATTCAACCCCCCCTTCTAGAGCCCATTGATCCAACAAGTGGTATCAGAGTAGGTCTTCTCCAAGATACTTAAACAAGTAGTAGAATATGGGTGATTCGGCACTTGGTTCGCTTAACCTAGAAGGAAGCTTCTCCATGAGACCTCTGGTCTTCGACGACACCAACTTCCTCTATTGGAAGAGAAGGATGCAGTTCTACCTCCAAGGTGTGAGCTATGAAATGTGGAAGATAGTCCACCTCAAATATGAAGATCCAAAATGGGACATCACCACATGGACTGAAGCTAAAATGAAGCATGCTCAACTCAATGCCAAAGATGTGAGCATCATCTACGCCGCCCTCACTCCATCCGAGTTCAACCGGATCTCTTCTTGGGACACCACACATGAGATATGGAACAAATTGTGTGTCACCTATGAAGGAACCGAGCAAGTGAAGGAAGCCAAGATCTACATGCTTGGTGGTATTATATAGAACTTCAAGATGGGTAAGAGTGAAAGAGTGGTTGATATGTATACTAGGCTCAATGTCATCATAAATGGATTGGCAGCCCTTGAGAGTGTGTTGGATAGAGGCACTATCAACTCCAAGATCTTGAGATCTCTTCCTAAGAGATGGGAGCCCAAGGTTACTTCAATTGAAGAGGTGTACAAGCTAAGTAAGATATCAACCGAGGAGCTGGTTGGTAACCTTCAAGCTCATGAGCCTAGGCTTGACAAGCAAGAAGAGGAAGAGAAGAGAGAAGAAAAAGAGTCCAAGAAGGTAAAGGACACAACCTTCAAAGCACAAATTGAAGAAACGGTGCGGCAACAACAACTTGCTTTGAAGTCCCCCAGCCCTTCCCCAAGTGAAGATGAAGGCCCTAATGAGCATGAAGCAAACTACTCCAAGGGCAAACACTTCAAGAGCAAGCCCTCTTCTTCAACTCCAAGGTGCTATGAGTGTGGTAAAAAAGGCCACTACAAGAGTGACTGCCCCAAGGACAAGAAGAGACACCACAAGAGCATCTACAAGAAAGATAAGGAGTACAAGAAAGAAGGCAAGTACAAAAGGACGGACAAGAAAGAAAGAAGATCAAGAGATGCAGCCCATGCAACTTGGGAGGATTCTTCTTCAAGATCCTCAAGCTCTGAAGATGGAGAATGCCATGTTGCCCTCATGGCCTCCACTAGTGAAGATGTTGGTGAGGTAAGTGAGGTAAGAAATGTTAATTTGCATGAGCTATCTAAGGAAACTCTCATTGATATGTTAAATGAATGCAACTCCTCCTTTACTAAATGCAAATCTAAAAGGAAAATGTTAGGCAAGATAATTGATGATCTTTATGCTAAATTTGAGATTCTTGATAAAAATGAAAAAATACATCTTGATAGCATAGATTCCTTGCAAGGGCAATTTTTTGACCTTAAATTTCAATACAATGGAGTAGATGTTGAAAATGGTGTATATCTTAAAAATATTGAAAATCTTAAGATAGATAACCAAAAGTGCCTAGATGAGCTTGATGTTCTTAAAACTGAAAATGTGGAACTCAATCTTATTGATGATGCTAGGAGAAAGGAAGTTTATGCTTATCAAAGAGAAATTTTCTTGCTTAAATATGAAAATGCTAAGTTGCTTGCTCAAGTCAATGATTTATCTTCTAGACCTATTTTGCAAAGAAATGAAGTTGATGGCATAGCTTTAGAAAGAGATTCCCTTCATACTAAAGCCCTCTATTTAGAGGCCGATCTATTGCATGCTAGAGATGATCTTGCTAGTCTTTCTTCTACTGTCATAAATCTTCGTGATGATAATGCCAAGTTAAGATCTTCTTTGCAAAAGTTCCTCTCGGGAAAGAAATCCATCAATGATGTTCTAGAGCACCCTACCAAATAAATTAGTACTAGTGGTTTGGGATATGATGGGACTGGTCCCAAAGGTAAGAGCAAGAACAAGGGTAAGATGAAGAGTGGGGAACCTCCTATCTTTCATGGAGAGTCTTCCGGCTCTAAGAACCCTATGGTATGTATCCATTGTAAATGTGATGACCATTATTCTACTTATTGTCCTTACAACCCCAAGAGGACCAACCCAAAGATGAAATGGGTCCCGAAGCTAACCCCGGATCCCAAAGTTTGAGTTGAGTTCCGACATCCTTCTTTCTTGCAGGTTAAAAAGAGACGAATTGTTGATAGTGGCTGTTCTAAACATATGACTGGAGAAATCAGCCATTTCAACAAGTTCATGAAAAAGAAAGGAGGATCGATAACTTTTGGTGACAATAAGAAGGGTAAGGTCATAGGTGAGGGTAATGTAGGCAATGAGCTTTGTATTAAAAATGTTTTGCTTGTTGATGGCCTACATCACAACTTGATTAGTGTAAGTCAACTATGTGATCATGGATATCTTGTGTTGTTTACATCTTTTGAATGCTTGCTTCTAGATTCCCTCTCCTACAATGTCATATATAAGGGAACTAGAAATGGTAATCTTTATGTTATTGTTCTTGATGCTCTTAAACCCGTACTTGATAGATGCTTGGTCATGGATAAAAATGATATTTCTCTTTGGCATCGCCATTTGGGTCATGTGAATTTGCATCAAATGAAGAAATTGAGTAAAAAGGATTTGGTTCGAGGACTTCCTACATTGGATTTTGATAAGGATGAGGAATGACAACCTTGTACACAAGGGAAACAAACCAAATCCTCTTTCAAGTCCAAAGGAGTCATGAGTACCAAAAGAGTTCTTGAGCTTCTTCATATTGATCTATTCGAACCAATGAGAATGCAAACGCTTCGTGGTTCCAAGTATTGTCTTGTTATTGTTGATGATTTCTCTCGATATACTTGGACCTTCTTTCTCGTTTCGAAAAGCGATACTCTTGATGTTTTCTTGAGCTTTTGTAAATGAGTTGAAAATGAAGCTTCCTGTCGGATTGTCTCTATTCGCAGTGACCATGGGGGAGAATTTGAAAATGATCTTTTTGAGCATTTTTGTGAAAAATCGGGTTACTCACACAATTTCTCTTCTCCTCGTATGCCTCAACAAAATGGGGTAGTTTAGAGGAAGAAAATGTCTCTTCAAGAGATGGCAAGGACAATTCTTCTTGAATATGACATTCCTAAGAAGTTTTGGGCCGAAGCTGTTTGCACTACCTATTTTGTGCAGAACCGGGTTTTTACACATCTTTCTTTGAATAGAACCCCTTATGAGCTATGGCGTGGTAGAAAGCCATCCATTGATTTCTTTCATGTTTTCATATGTCCTTGTTTTGTTTTAAACACAAAGGACTCTCTCGACAAGTTTGATCTGAAATCTTATAAAGCTTTCTTCCTAGGCTATAGCACTACAAGAAGGGCATATAGAATATTCAACATTGAATTGTCTAAAATTGAAGAATCTATCAATGTTAAGTTTATTGAAACTAACCCTGTTGTTGGCAAGCATGTTGTTGATAATGATGTTGTAGATGAAATGATTCCAATCTTGAAAGACCTCAACATCAACAACAAAGGTAAGCATGTGATAGAAGTAGAAGAAGAAGAAAAGAAGGATCCTACTCCCTTCTTTGCTAAGAATCATCCCAAGGAGTTGATCATTGGCAACCCATTCGAGAGAGTGAAGACACAAGATGCTTACAACAAAGAACAAGCAGATACTGCTTTCATCTCACAACTGGAGCCAAAGAACATCAAAGAAGCCCTTGGTGATGATGAATGGATCCTAGCCATGCAAGAAGAGCTAGAGCAATTCGAGAAGAATCGTGTGTGGACTCTAGTTCCAAGACCAAGTGATAGAAAGATCATTGGCACCAAATGGGTCTACCACAACAAGCTAGATGAGCAAGGAAAAGTGGTAAGAAACAAAGCAAGGTTAGTAGCACAAGGTTACAGCCAACATGAAGGTATTGACTTTGATGAAACTTATGCTCCTATTGCTAGATTAGAATCTATTTTCATGCTACTTGCTTTTGCTAGTTACAAAAAAATCTTGTTATATCAAATGGATGTTAAACGTGCATTTTTGAATGGTACAATTGAGGAGGAAGTATTTGTTGCTCAACCTCCTGGCTTTGAAAATGACAAGTTACCCAATCATGTTTATTTGTTGCAAAAAGCTCTCTATGGACTCAAACAAGCACCTTGAGCTTGGTATGAGAAATTAAAGAACTTTTTGTTAGATAATGGGTATGTCATGGGAAAAGTTGATTCTACCTTGTTTCTAAAACACACTTCTTGTAATTTTTTTATAATTCAAATTTATGTTGATGATATCATTGTTGGTGGAACTGACCTTGATCTTTGCAAGGAGTTTAGTTCTCTTATGAAGAGTGAGTTTGAAATGAGCATGATGGGTGAGTTGACTTTCTTCCTCGACTTTCAAATTAAACAAACCAAAGAAGGAGTCTACATCAACCAAGGTAAGTACACAAATGAACTGCTCAAGTGCTTTGGGATGGAGAACATGAAGCTGGTGGATACACCCATGTCCAACACTGCCAAACTTGACAAAGATGAAGAAGGTGAGAAGGTAGATGAGAAGCTCTATAGAGGTATGATTGGAAGTTTACTTTATTTAACTGCCTCTATACCTGATATTATGTTTAGTGTTGGCTTGTGTGCTCACTTTCAATCTAGCCCTAGAAAATTGCATCTTATAGCTGTTAAGAGAATTTTGAGGTACCTAGCCAAAACCCAAAATTTTGGACTATGGTATCCTAAATCAAGGGATTTTACTCTTAGAGAATATAGTGATGCGGATTACGCAGGTTGTTTGGTTGATAGAAAGTGCACAAGTGGCACTTGCTTTCCTCTAGGACCATGCTTGGTGTCTTAGTTCTCCAAGAAACAGAGCATCGTCACATTATCAACTACCGAGGATGAATACATTGTAGTCAGGAGTTGTTTTGCACATGTCCTATGGATGAAGTAAATTCTCCAAGACTTCAACATATTTTTTGACGCTTCTCCTATCTTTTGTGATAATACTAGTGCAATTAATCTATCTTACAATCTGATATTGCATAGTAGAGCCAAACATATAGAGGTTTGCCACCATTTTCTTCGTGACCACATTGCCAAGAAGGATATCTATATCACGCATGTGGACACAGAAAACCAGTTGGCAGACATTTTTACAAAACCTCTAGCTAGAGATCAATTCAATTTTATTCAATCTAAACTGCTCATTGTTGATTTGGATGATATTTCCATGTGATCTAGCTAGTTGTCTTTATCCTATATGTCTGCACATGTTATTCTTCACCTTGTTTTGCCTATATATGCTTAAATGTGCCTAAATTGCTTGTTAACATGCTTAGTTTTTGCTTATTTTGGGGGTTTTATCGAATTTCATGTTTTATCGCAAAATAGTACCCAATGATGAGCTAAATGTGCCTCAGTATGTTAATTATACATAATAGAATTGAAAAATGAATTTAATTGGCATGTATATGGCTAGAAACTAAGAATGTGACTTTTAGGTCAGGTTGACCTTCGGTCGAGTTTCCCCAGGAAAAACTCAACCGATCAGGAGTTGAGAGTAGTTATTCAGTGGACCGTTCGGTCGAGTTGCACATACACAGAACTCGACCGATCTGCGGGCTGAGACAACTTAAAAGTTAGGATCAGCTGATTATTTTTCCTCTCAACTAGAAAATAGACGACCGATTCCTCATCTCTTAGCCCTAAGCTCTCAACCCCAGCCCTATACCTCCCGCTTCTAGCCCTAGATCGACCTAGAAACCTTGATCTTGACCTCCCCGGGCATCGTTGGTGGTTTTTGTTCGGCGTTTAAGGTTTGTTTTTGCTTGTTTGCACGTTCTTCATCTTGTTTTCATTTCGATGGCTTCTCATAGATGAAAACGTCCTGCTCCAAGCAAGGCTCTAGCTTCCTCATCTAATAATCATTTCATTCTATTTGATAATACCTCTTTTGTGTCGATTGAGGCTGTAAATAGGTACAAGGACCTTCTTCCTCGAAGCCCTTTTCCTTTCTGTGCCTTGATTGATACTTCCCCTAGGTATCAAGCGATTATTACCTCTATTTCTCAGCTTCTCGCCAACCACCATTTGCTCGCCCTAGCGATCGAACATGACTGCTTTCACAACTCTTTTTCGAGTACTAAGGCTATTCACGAGTTCTACGCCAACTTGCTTTGGAACTACGATTTTCTAATCGCACCACCGAATACTCAAGTAATTCTTACTTCTATGATCATTGGTCATCATTTCCAAATCTCTGAGGATACTTTAAATGTCTTTTTTGTCGGAGACGAGGAAAACAACACATGGCGTAAGGATTATAGCGATTATTTTGATCTTCTTGACCCGGAAGGTTTTTACAAACACTATGAATTGACGTTACCATATATTCATCAATTTTTGAAGAAACCTGACGTGGCCTATAAGAAGAATTCCACCCTACCTTCCTCCTCTCTTGACCTAAAGAGGCACATATTGGCTTTGGTGATTAACTGTAATGTCCATGTTGGGTTTTTAGGGGAGACAGAGAAGGCAGCGGAAACAAAAAATTTCTTCTCCCAAACCCATAATAAAGGAATCACGTCAATGTCCATACAATAGGAAGGATGGTTTGTAGAGGCATACCTTGTCCCGAGGCTTGCTCGGCAATGTTACCTCGTGGCTTGCGCGGCCTTCACCTCCGATCTTGGACGGTGTCTATGCAGCTCCTGGTCTCACCGGGACTGTCAGGATTGACAGTTGTCCTTCGAGCGACAGAAGTCTCCCGCCTCTACAGTCATCCACACAGACTTCCTGGAACTCCGATCTCCTTGTCCCACAAGGAATCAAAAGGAGCCGTACCCTCCTATCGGCATACTAGTCACTGACACACTCTCCTGCAACCAGTTTCTTTTCTACATTTGTCTTTCCCTTGTTGTGCCTCCCTTATCAGGTAGCACTTGCTCGAGCTCTCTCGGTTACCAAAATCAGAGAGAATGATAACTTTGCAGAGCAACTGGTGTTCTGAGTTGTACCTTGAGAAGCCCCCAATACCCCTATATATCTAGGAGGGTCATGGGACACAGTTCTCTACCCCAGGCAATGCGGGATGAAACATGAGTAGAAGGGTTCGAGATTTTCCACAAAACAACCAACTATGTCACCTAAACTGATCGTTTCAACCTTGAAACGGTCGGTTGGTGTTCTGAGTCGATCGGTTCACACCTGAACCGATCATTTGGAGCACTTGACCTAATCGGTTCACTTCGGAACCGATCGGTTCGTGGTCCTGGTCCAACTCAAATTGACTTTCATATTTGTTTCCAATTAATCAAATATTAATCCTTGTCCAAATCAAATTTGTACAAGTGAAACAAATTGTATTTGCAAAATTGAATTTCCAAACGATCTATGTTGGTCACATGAGACGACCGGTTCAACAATTGAGCCAATCGGTTCACCAACCTGAGTCGATCGGTTCATCTCATGAGTTGATTGGTTGGAAGTGCAGATTGTGCAAAATCAGTCAATCGCAGTTTCAATCAATATGATACTCTAATAAATTGGTCTAACACCTTGAACACTATGATTTTGAGCTATCAATCAACTGAGTGTTTAATTGAACTACTAAACTCCTTTAGTAATCAATCTAAACATCATTTGTGGACAAACTCCTCTTCCAGGTTAAATCCTATGTGTGTGACCCTATAGTTCCATTTCACGGTGGCAGTGAAAGTCCATAACGCTTATGACTTCACAAGCAAAGAGCGGTGCCTAGTCACACATCAGTGCTACCCAAGTGAAATAGAAAGTTGGAGAACAACTTTCAATCCTACAATCTATGAATGGTGTTACAGTGAATGTATAATTCCTTTGTCACTAATGTCCTTTATGAACTCAAGGCATGGTACAATCATCCTTTCAATGTTCATCCATTTTCTTGATCTCAGAGCAGACTAGGTGAGATGTGTGTGACATCAATATCACATATTGATTCACACATGCATGTGCATGCCTTTCTCAATCCTACTCATCAAGTGGCAATGGACATTAAACTCCCTTAGGAGGGACAAATCCCATATCTATCACTCACCCCTCAAAAGCCCCATGTGTCAAAGTCACCCAATCATCACCTTTCTAGCAACCCATGTTTCAGGAATGTGTTTGATGATGTCAAAGTGTACCCAACGACATGAGTTGAGTGTAGTGATTTTAGGTCGTAGAATCACATTCACCACCATCACTGTGAGAGCTGACTGTGACTACCAAATCAGGGTTCCATGTGTCACTCTCACGGTGGGTCTGTCCAGTACACTTGTTCTCTAACAAGTACCTCTGTGCTTGGTTTGATATCACTTTATTATGACTAATGAGATTCTGTCAGCAACCAACACACAATCTAGTCTTTAGTGTTATTGATGTCTATAATTATTTCCACAATAACAACCGACTAGGGACCAAAAAAGAATGTATACTCTTAACATCTGTATGATCTCATTGTTTAGGTCTTCAACCCAAAATCATGTCATCGAGTAAAACAATTATTTAGATATCTATCATGATACATTATCATCTCAGAAATAGTTAAAACATATAGATCGGAAATTTCCTTTATTATTATTCAAATCATTTACAAAGTATCCCATTACAATCATCACATGACTTGCTCTATGGACATACATACCAACAGACTCCCACTTGCACTTAGAGCCAGCCACCTATGAACCACAGTCCTTGTGACCTAGCATGACCATCATGCTTCTGCTGAGAAAGGGCCTTAGTCAGTGGATCAGTTATGTTGTCTTCAGCTGGTACTTTGCAAATCTTCACATATCCTCATTGTACGATCTCTCGTATGAGATGGAAGCGCTACAGTATGTGCTTGGACCGCTGATGTGATCTGGGCTCCTTAGCTTGAACAATATCTCCATTATTGTCACAATAGAGCTCAATTACATCACAACTACTGGGAACTACACCAAGTTCAGAGATGAACTTCCTAATCCACATAGCTTCCTTTACTGCATGCAAAGCAGTAATATACTCGGCCTCTATAGTAGAATCGGCAACTATTTCTTGATTGTAACTCTTCCAGCTCACAGATCCATTGTTTAGGAAAAACACAAATCCTGATTGCGTTCTGTAATCATCTTTTTCAGTTTGGAAGCTCGCATTGGTGTAACCCTTTACAACCAGTTCTTCCTCACCGCCGTATATAAGGAACTGATCCTTAGTCCTTCACAAGTACTTGAGGATGTTCTTTACGGCTATCTAGTGAGCATCCCCGGGATCTGAATGGTACCTTCTCATCATGTTTAGGGCATACAAGACATCTGGGTGTGTGCACAACATAGCATACATGATGGATCCAATGGCTGATGCATATGGGATCCCATTCATACGCTCCCTCTCTTCACAAGATTGGGTACATTGATCTCTAGAGACGGTGACTCCATGTAGCATGGGGACATTGCCTCTCTTTGAGTTCACCATGTTGAACCACTTCAACACTTTGTCCATGTACGTGCTTTGACTTAGTCTGAGAAGCCTTTTAGATCTATCTCTATAGATCTTAATTCCTATAATGTAGGATGCTTCTCCTAATTCCTTCATTGAGAAAGTATTCCCACGCCAAGTCTTTACCTTCTCTAAGGTTGAGACATCATTCCCCATCAATAGTATGTCATCCACATACAATATGAGGAATGTGTTCGTGCTCCCACTAACCTTCTAGTACACACAAGGTTCATCTTCATTTTGAATAAAGCCAAACACTTTGACTTCCTCATCAAATCGAAGATTCCAACTCCAAGATGCTTGCTTCAATCCATAGATTGACGTTTGTAGCTTACAAACTTTATTGGCATTCTTTGGATCTATAAAACATTCAGGTTGTGTCATGTACACATCCTCATTTATATTCCCATTAAGGAATGCATTTTTAACATCCATTTGCCAAATCTCATAGTCATAGTAAGCCACAATAGCAAGCATAATCATGATGGACTTAATCATGGCAACTGGAGAAAAAGTTTCATCATAGTCAACACCTTGAACTTCTCGAAAACCCTTTGCAACCAATCTGCCTTTATAAGTTTGCACATTGCCATCCATGTCAGTCTTCTTATTGAAGACCCACTTGCACCCTATGGGTTTTACCCCTTCAGGTGGTTCCACCAAAGTCCATACTTTGTTGGAGTACATGGATTCCATCTCGGATTTCATGTCCTCAAGCCATTTCTTAGAATATAGTCCCTCCATAGTCTCTAGATAGGTAGTTGGATCATCATCTATGATCAAGTCACCGCCTTCCTGAGTCACAAGGTATCCAAACCTCTCAAGTTCAAGGCGTGTCCTACTAGATCTACTAGGTCCTTGTGTTACTTGAGGAGACTGAGATTCCACAACACCTTGTGAATCTCTATGTTCCTCTTGTACATCTACTGGTTCAATGTTTTCTTGTTGGGATTGAACCTCTTCAAGCTCTATTTTCCTCCCACTATTTCCTCTAGAAATAAATTCCTTTTCTAGGAACACAGCATCCCTAGCAACAAACACTTTGTTGTCAGTTGGGTGGTATAAATAGTATCCCCTCATTTCCTTGGGGTATCCAACAAAATAACATTTATCGGACTTGGGTCCAAGCTTATCAGGAAACATTTTCTTGACGTAAGCCTCACACCCCCAAATCCTCATAAAAGACATATTGGGACACTTCCCAGTCCATATCTCATATGGTGTCTTTTGAACCGATTTAGATGGTACTCGGTTAAGTGTAAATACAGCGGTTTCAAGAGCATAACCCCAGAAGGAAATCAGAAGAATAGAAAAACTCATCATTGATCGCACCATATCCAGTAAAGTGTGATTCCTTCTTTCAAACACACCATTATGTTGTGGTGTTCTAGGCGGAGTCCATTGTGATACAATACCACGGGCTCACAGAAGGTCCTCAAACTCTTGTCTTAAGTATTCTCCACCTCGATTGGATGGAAGTGCTTTAATACTTTTACCAAGTTGTTTCTGTACTTCATTCATGAAATCCTTGAACCTTTCAAGGGTTTCTGACTTATGATTCATCAGGTACACACAGCCATTCCTACTGAAGTCATCAGTAAAGGTAATGAAGTATTGATACCCACCTCTGGCATTAGTTCTAAAAGGCCCACATACATCAGTATGTATGAGTCCTAATAGATCACTAGCTCTCTCACTTTTACTTGAAAAGGGGGTCTTGGTCTTCTTTCCCAACAAACAAGATTCACATGTCTCTATTGATTCATAATCAAAAGAGTCTAGATAACCATCTTTATGGAGTCTATAAATGTGTTTCTCATTTATGTGCCCTGGACGACAATGCCAAAGATACATTTTGTTGGAGTTGTTGAGTTTTTGCCTTTTGGTGTTTATGTTGTATACACTTGTCTCTAGATCTATCAAGTATAGACCATAAGACATTGGGGCACTACCATAAAAGATCCCATCTTTTGAAATGGAACACTTTCCATTCTTAATAAGAAATTCAAAACCATCCTTGTCCAAACAAGAGATGGAAATGATATTCCTATTTATGGCAGGTACATAATAGCAGTTCTTCAACTCTATTATTAGCCCACTAGGTAGAGTTAACTCATAGGTTCCTACAGAACTGGAGGAAACTCATGCCCCATTGGCAACACGTAGTTCAACCTCGCCTTTCCCTAAAGGCCTACTTCTTTTAAGATCCTTCACATTTGAACAAATGTGAGACCCACATCCGGTATCAAGTACCCATGACAAATAAGTAGTAAAGTTAATCTCTATTACATATACACCAAAAGTAGAGATCTCTATCTCTTGCTTCTTCTTCCATCGTTCCCTCCATCCTCTCCATGTTTTCAACGCAGAAGATTCTAACACTGGTTTGGCGAGAGAACCCTTCTCTCCCTCACCTTTGTCCTTGGACTTTTTTCCATTGATCTCTATCAATGAACTATCATTCTTCTTAAGCGTACATAGAGTGGATTCAAAGACTACCGATATTTCTAGATTGTGCATAACACTTCTCACAATCCTCAACCAGTGTTGGAATTTATTCTCAATTAATTTTCCCATTTTTAAAGATGATTCTTTTGCCATTCTACAAGAGAAAATTGCATTTGTCAAAAATCCTTCTGATTTGATTTGAATAAGTTTGACAGTAGTTAATTAGGCCTTTAATTAATTACCGCTCCCACTATTTTGATTCAAATTAACAGCCCTCACCATCAATTCAAAAGATTACATCGTACAATCTTCTAGTGGGTCAAGATCCGTATTTCATCAAGTCATGAGTTAGCTTTGGCTGATCGCCCACAACTTGACTATTTAGGTAGGCCATCATGCCAATTGCATCATATGCAACTCCTGATGAATGAACATGCGCAACACCTTGCCATGAACATTCCTTGCCTATGGGCTTAGACGCTCTAAGAATTACCAGTTAAGTTCAACCAAAAATCCGACACGGTAAACATGCACCCTACTTTGGCAGAACCTACATGCTTACCCTTCACACTTCCATGAGATAGACGGTGCACCACGCTTTGGCATAACCTATGCTTGGTTGATCAAGTTTTTCATGTGTGCCGCCAATGGAAGGCATGAAAGACTTAATATTTAGATGAGGGATTTGGTTTTTATAGGTACATATACATATCCAATCACCACAATATAGTAAGTATCATATGCATGCTATATTCCACACAAAAAAACATGCAAAATGATAAAATAAATGATTATGGCCATCCTAATGTGATTCCTCGAGCCAAGAGGAATCATGGCCATCTAGGTCCACATCACATGCAACCTGTACAAGATGAACTATGTGCTTTGTCTTTCTGGGTTTTATCAACTCATCTCCATGATTGATCGGCTCGCCACCAAACTGGTCGGTTGGGTGCCATGAGCCGATCGACTGGCGCCTCCAGTCAATCAATACACTGGTCATCGTGCATCTCCTCTGGCCGCCACCCGCTCATCTCGCTCCTCAAACCGGCCTTCAAAAGTCTGTCATTCTATGACATAACAGGAAATAAAATTCTATCCTATTTTACATTTGAAAAAGGAAACCCCGAGTTACATTCGGGGGGAGCAAAGGTAGGAAAGAAATCTCGAGTTATCTTGAGTTACATCAGGAATAAGAGGTAGGGAATCGGTGTGCAGACCGAGATGTAAGCAATCACATACAACCAAGCACACAAACATAGGATTTATAGGCCATAACTATGTTGTACATCCACCACAAAACTCATTTAAGGGTGACGCGTATCGAGTGCATTCATATTACATATCATATATGTATATTGGGATTTGTGGATTTAGGATTGGACATGCATAAAGACAATTTTATTCGCATCGTATGCAATAAATAAAGGCAACAAACCAAAATCGATCATATCGGTAATCCTAAAGCATAGAGCAGTTGATGTGGCCTGATACCACTGTTGGGTTTTTAGGGGAGACAGAGAAGACAGTGAAAACAAAAATTTTCTTCTCCCAAACCCAGAATAAAGGAATCATGTCAACATCTATACAATAGGAAGGATGGTTTGTAGAGGTGTACTTTGTCCTGAGGCTTGCTCGAAGACGTTACCTCGCGGCTTGCGCAGCCTTCACCTCCGGTCTTGGATGGTGTCTGTGCAGCTCCTGGTCTCACCGAGACTGTCAGGATTGATAGCTATCCTCCGAGCGGCAGAAGTCTCCTACCTCTGTAGTCATCCAAACAGACTTCCTGGAACTTCAATCTCCTTGTCCCACAAGGAATCGAAAGGAGTCGCACCCTCCTGTCGGCGTACTAGTCACCGACACACTCTCCTGCAACCAGTTGCTTTTCTACAATTGTCTTTCCCTTGTTGTGCCTCCCTTATCGGGTAGCACTTGCTCGGGCTCTCTCGGTTACCAAAACCAAAGAGAATGACAACTTTGTAGAGCAACTGGTGTTCTGAGTTGTACCTTGAGAAGCCCCCAATACCCCTATATATATAGGAGGGTCATGGGATAGGGTTCTCTAGCCCGGGCAATGTGGGACTAAACAGGAGTAGAAGGGTTCGAGATTTTCTACAAAACAACCAACTGCGTCACCTGAACCGATCATTTCAACCTTGAAATGGTCGATTGGTGGTGTGAGTCGAACGGTTCACACTTGAACCAATCTTTTGGAGAACCTGAGCCGATTGGTTCACTTCTGAGCCAATTGGTTCATGGTCCTGGTCCAACTCAAATGGACTTTCATATTTGTTTCCGATTAATCAAATATTAATCCTTGTCCAAATCGAATTTGTACAAGTGAAACAAATTGTATTTGCAAAATTGACTTTCCAAACGATCTCTATTGGTCACATGAGCCGACCGGTTCAACAATTGAGCCGATCGGTTCACCAACCTGAGCCAATCGGTTCATCTCCTGAGTTGATTAGTTAGAAGTGCAGATTGTGCAAAATCAGTCAATCACAGTTTCAATCAATTTGATACTCTAATCAATTGGTCCAACACCTTGAACACTATGATTTTGAGCTATGAATCAACTGAGTGTTTAATTGAACTACTAAACTCCGTTAGTAATCAATCTAAACATCATTTGTGGACAAACTCCTCTTCCAAGATAAATCCTATGTGTGTGACCCTGCAGGTCCATTTCACGTTGGCAGTGAAAGTCCATAACACTTATGAGTTCACAAGCAAAGAGCGGTGCCTAGTCACACATCAGTGCTACCCAAGTGAAATAGAAAGTTGGAGAACAACTTTCAATCCTACAATCCGTGAATGGTGTTACAGTGAACGTATAATTCCTTTGTCACTAATGTCCTGAATGAACTCAAGGCATGGTACAACCATCCTTTCAACGTTCATCCATTTTCTTGATCTTAGAGAAGACTGGGTTAGATGTGTGTGACATCAATATCACATATTGATTCACACATACATGCACATTCCTTTCTCAATCCTACTCATCAAGTGGCCATGGACATTAAACTCCCTTAGGAGGGACAAATCCCATATCTATCACTCACCCTCAAAAGCCCCATGTGTCAAAGTCACCCAATCATCACCTTTATAACAACCCATGTTTCAGGATTGCGTTTGGTGATGTCAAAGTGTACCCAACGACATGTGTTGAGTGTAGTGATTTCACGTCAAAGAATCACATTCACTGCCATCACTGTGAGAGCTGACTGTGACTACCAAATCATGGCTTCATGTGTCACTCTCACGGTGGGTCTGTCTGATACACTTATTCTCTAACAAGTACCTATGTGCTTGGTTTGATATCACTATATCATGACTAATGAGATTCTATCATCAACCAACACACAATCTAGTTTTTAGTGTTATTGATGTCTATGGTTATTTCCACAATAACAATTGACTAGGGACCAAACAAGAATGTATACTCTTAACATCTGTATGATATCATCATTTAGGTCCTCAACCTAAAATCATATGTCATCGAGTAAAACAATTCTTTAGACATCTATCATGTTACACTATCATCTCATAAATAGTTTAAACATATAGATCGGAAATTGCCTTTATTATTATTCAAATCATTTACAAAGTATCCCACTACAATCATCACATGACTTGCTCTATGGGCATACATACCAACAGTCCATCCAAAGAGAAATCAAACAGACATTGCAGAGAACACCACAGTCATTATGCATTGTTTGTTAAACAATATCAGTGTCAAGTGGGACAGATACATGTTACATCACATGACCTGCTTTGACACTAGTAAGAACACCAAAGGCACCCACCCACCCTACCCAGCTTTGATTTGTGGTTTTTTCAAGTTCTCCACTGACAAATGTCTCTTTTCTAACTTCCATTATCTGGTTGCCAGAAAGGGTGTTTGTATTAGTGAGACCACTCTTCAAATGTACGTTACTGTGTTTTCCCCTGCCTCTGGTGCTTCTGCCTCTGCCTCTGCCTCTGCCTCTGCCTCTGCCTCTGCTTCAGCTGCCCCATCCTCCTCCACCCGTGCTCCACCACCGTAGCCTCCTCCTAGACCTAGTTGTGCATCTTTTCGTGTGTTAAATGAGACCCTTATGGGCTATATGATGCATCAATAGGTGTATAACCAACAGGTTCATGACCACCTGCACCAAGATTTGTGTTCCATCATGTCTCACATGAACCTATCATGTGCATCACCCTACCCCACCTACCAGCCCTACCCCGGTAGTGCTTATGCTTCATATGCATACGAGCATTACTACCCTGCTCATTAGCCTTCCGCTGCTGCTCCGCCACCTTTTGATGCTGGTAGTTCTGTTCCTTCTTTCCTGCCATTACCTAATGGCCCCCTGGCCACCCTGCTAGCCTCCTTGGGTGACTCTACTCTGACCTTCCCACAGGCCAATGAGCTTCACGCTCTTGGTATGTCTTGGGATGAGTAGAATGACCGTTGGCCCAGTCGTTCCTTTGGACCTCCTGCTGATGAGGAGATGCCAGACCAGGCTGAGGATGCTTCCGATGATGGTGATGGTGATGGTGCTGGATCTGATGTTGGCACTACTGATGCCCCTTATGACAGGGATGAGGACTACACACATGGCGATGATGATGATACCATTGATATAGATAGATTAGATGTTTAGGTGGTTTATTAGTTTATAGTCTAGCATGCTTATTATATACATCTTTCTAGACTATTTTGTATATGAAACATTTTGGCACATTCTTCTGAGCTATACTATTTCTTATCTTTGTTTTATCACTTTTATGGTTGTAGTTGCTTTCATATGGACATATATCTGTGTTGTAATATCTTTGATGTGCACTATGGCTATTTACTCTGTTTTATCCTATGCATTGGTGCCATCTTGAGTTATATTTTGATTATGACTTGGATTGTATGTTATCTTTTGTCTTTGTGTTATATATGCTTTTAAACTGTTGCTTATTCCCTTGCATATATGGTTGCTTAAGTTTTGGAGAAGACATGGATTATGCCCTTCTACCCCCTAGCTTTTTGATAATGTCAAAAGGGAGAGAGATTTTACTCAATCATATTGGCTTTTCCTTGTTATAATATTGTTTTTGCTTGTGAGATCCTTTTCTTGTTCAATTCACTACTCATTATGTGAACATGCAAAGGACTACACATTACATGTATATTGGTATTGTTATGTGTAGTCAGACTAACCATGTAGGATAGAGGATTCATAGATTGAGGGGGAGAAATTCACATTGTTCGTATCATGAATCCCCCAAATTCACAAGGCAAAGGTATATGTTTCATATCCTTTTCAATATGTTTGAGGAATGGTTTGTCATTTTCAAAAAGGGGGAGAATGTTGACCCAGAGGTTATACATTGCCTATATTTTGATAATGACTTAACCATTCCATTCATATGTATCTCATATGTGTATTGAAGATTCATTTTAGGCATTAGGTACATGAAAAGGATCCAAAATCCAAAGCCCTAGAATGGCTCAAGTTCAAGTCAAATGGCTACAAGTGTGCAATTTGGGTTTTCTATGTAAATGACCTTAGAACATCTTTGTAATCACTTGTAATGATGAATTGACTTGTAACTTAGATGAGAAAAATTATTGGGACATAAAACACCAATGTTAGATCACTTTAGATGCATTTTCAAAGATTGACATCAGGTTGTCAATCGGTCAAGTTTTCCCCAGGATAAACTCGACCGATCAATCTTGGTCAGTTTTCCAAAGATAGCATTGGTCAAGTTGTGTTTACACAGAACTCGACCGATGGAGTACCTGACCAAAATGATCATTCATTGATCGGTCGAGTTTCTTCAAAACAAACTTGACCGATACTTTGAAAATCAGTTTGTCATTTTCTCCATTGGTTGAGTTAACTTTATTGAAACTCGACCGATTGCAATTTATGGAATTTGTAGAAAAAAGTGATGTGAGTGTTGGTGAGTGTTTTGAGCAAAAATAGAGTTGTTTCTTTGAACAAAAAACGGCTATTTTTGTATCCAAGTGTCCCAAAACTTAAAGGGGCACCCTAAACTATAAATAGACCCTCTTGGAGTTCATTCCAAGGCTGTTCATTCATTGCAAACTTGGTGCTAGCATAGTTGAGAGTGTTCTAATCCTTTGAGCCCCTTTCTCTCTCTACCTTCAAGTCAAATTCGTGAGTATGAGTGAGATAGGTTCCTGTGTAAGAGAGCTACTCCATGTTTTGATGTAAAGCTCTCCTTCTCCATCTTCCTACCTCAATTCCTATTGAAGTTAAAGCTAAAGATCCCTCTTTGAGTGAAGGAGAAGGAGGTGATGTTCTTCAAGGTTGAAGAAGGCAAGCTGCTCGAGGTCTCCAAGTGAATGAGATAGGTGCTCCAGATCTCCAAGTGAAGGATATGTGTAAGGCGATGCTCAAGAAAGATGGGTAATTCCTTGAAGGTAGAAGACTTGAAGAAAGGAGTGGATAAGTCCATGTTGATGGCTGAAGACTCCATGGTTCAAGTGGGTAAGCTCTTTCTATAGGTTGAAGATCTTTGCTTGAGGTACTAAGCCCTTGGATGTGTGGTTGTTGTATCTTGTAATCTTATTTTGGAATATAAGACTACCAAGATTGGAAATCCTAGAGACTAACCCACTCTAGGTAGTGGACTGACATTTCTCCTAAGTTTAGGACATGAAACCACTCTAAACCACATGTCCAAGTGCTTGCTCTTCCTTGTCTCTCATCCTTGCGATGCATGTTATTTTAAGACATCAAATTGCTTCTTGTTTAAGTTTCTGCAATTAATATAATTTGGTGGTCTAATCAATCTTGTGAGAATTGTGAAGCTCTATTCAACCCCCCCTTCTAGAGTCCATTGATCCAACAAGAACAAGATACAATAAAAGGAATAAGATTAGAAGAAAGAAATAATGTTACCAATTGAGTACAACACTTTGATCCTATATCAAGCGTTTGATCTCCTAACCAAAGTGGATGTATGTGTATGTATAGTGGATAGGAGATATCATCCTATAGGACACTAATGTAGAGCTCAAAGAAAATATATTGCAAGTGTATCTCAACTTGTTTGCTCACAAAGATTGAATTGCAAGTGTAATTGTGTATGCAAGTTGTATTTTGAGGTGTCATATGGCTGTCCTATTTATAGGAGTGGTTTTCTAATGCTTGGGGACGTTCTAGACACCTTCTAGGGTGTTCGTAGTGCTCAACTAGCCGTTATGTGTCCACTAATTGCATTTGTAATGGCTAGTTAATTAATCTTGAAAAGTGTAGACAGAACTCTTCTCAGTAGAAGAATTTGTCGACCGAGTGTCTCTCGGTCAAGCAGTTTGTCGACCGAGGGTGAGTCTGGAGTAATTGTATTGCAACGTTCGATTCTAACTCCCAACCACTTTTCTAACTCAGTCTAATGGCTAGTTGGGTCAATTCTCGGTCGAGGAATTTGTCGATTGAGAATGTCTCGGTCGAAGTTTTTTTCGACTGAGAATATCCCTGATTCAATGTATTCATTTACTGAGTGTGTGTATCAATGTGCAATTGTGACAAAACTTAGGAGATGACCTATATAAGTGTTGTGTGTGTATAGGGAAGATCAAAGTGCTTGATTTACATGATAAATAAGTACTTGTACATTATAAACTTGTACAAGTTTTTACATTGATTACAATCATGAAAATAAAGCATTTTTTAGCATAAGGATCTTCCAAGTCTTTGTTATCCACCACCGTATATGCTTATACCTGAAACACTCAAATAGCATGTTAAAACAAAAAGACTGAAATGTTTATCATCATCAAAACAAAGGGATTATAATAATGTCCAATTTAGCCAACAATTAGGTCAACTTGGTAAAGCGACAATCTACCATAACCCATATTGCATCATGACCACTATTGGTCCAGGGGAGACCCACCACACTGTCCATGGTGATCCACTCCCATTCCTCTCAGGGACTTCTCATTATTTGTAGCAACTCAGTGGGTTCTGGTATTCAGCCCTCACCCTCTGGCATGTACGAAAAAGGGGCACATGCAACACTATATCCTTCTTCATCTAGGTCCTCAAGGACCACATACAAACCTTAACCATCTTGGTAATACCACGGTGTATGGTGTACTTAAAATCATGAGCTTCTAGTACAACATGATTACTCAAGGATGACTCCTTAGAAACCCTAAAACACTCTAGTAGCGGATTTCACCGCCTTCTTTTCTGGAGAGGTGTATCTGAGATTCTTACAACCATCCTTCTATCTCATCAAGCTCTAGGCTGGATAATCAAGCAACCACTAACTTGACCACTGGTCTGGTTGAATATGAGTGTTAGTCACATAGGTCTAGCCTTCTAACAACCACAAGGTTCACCTAGAAACTCTTCCAGTCTCTCAACTGGATACACAAGATAGTTGTACCCCTGAGCTATATTCTACTGAGAACATCTTGTTACCACATAAAATTCCTTACGTGCTCAGTGGTGGTGAAGACATAAACCCTCATATACTTCACTCATAATCCTTATCTTAAATTTAGGTCTAACTGAGTCAACAAAACTTCTAGCTCATCATCTCGATTATCAAACCCAAACTTATGACTCATAGTTTTCAAACTACTTCTAGAGTGGTACATTCCTCATATCACTTTGGTTCTCTTCGTGTTTTCAAACCATCTATCCAACATACTCTCATAAGGTGTGTTACTTCCTCTTTCCTCAAGCATCATAGAAATGTTTCAACTCATATCACCTTGATCCTCAGTATGGCATGCGTTTTGTACTATCTCTCAAACCCATAACAAGATGAAATAAGCATTTGGATGCAGTTCAACCTATTCCAAGAGTAGAGATGGTGCATAACACATCGCCATCACACTTCCCAAACTAAGTTGAAACGTACATCACATCTCTCCACACCATGAACAACTCCATTATGGGTATACACCCATGGGAAGACTGTTCCCATCACCTTTGGATCTTAACATATCTATCATGTACAATTCTTAATCATTACCTCAAGGTCTCTAGGGTATCGACACTTTTGGAGTGATCTGACCCTTATGCATCTAGGGAGTGCCTCTCACATGTACCCCTTAGGCCACATGAACTCGTGAAGGTGGCCAACCACATAACCCATGGTCCTTGGGCAAAGGTAGTTGTTACCTCCTGACCCTATGGTCTTGTGCATTCAGGGAATAGACAACTCCTACTCCCATCGGTATTATCCCTTCCTGACCCTAGTATTAACTTAGGATTCTATCATGCTACATCTCAAACTTGAATGCTTACCCGAAAATCCATCATCTCTCTGGGCACTCATGGTCAAACTTAAATTCTTTGATAGGGGCATGGTGACCTACCTACCTCGGTCTGGCCCCATACAAGTTACCTCCATGGTAACATATCCTCCTTCCCTCAGAGATGGTTACACATGGGTCTATCGATTCATGGTCATACTATGTGCTCTTCACTTATCTCATCAAGCTTTTATAAGTGACCTCTTTAGGTTACCTCAAACCTAATAAAAAAGTTGGTGCTCACCCTACATAAAGGGTTCCTTCCCAGGTTGGGAGAAAACTATCTCTTGATATTAACAAAAATCACAAACGTCCCGACTTCCATGGTTTACCTCATCATGTATATGTTTAGCCCTATCATGGTACTTGGGCACATAGCTAGCAAGGAGATGACCCACTAAACCATACAAAGTTCCTGGGTATGTCATACATATTCATCATTCCTCAAGGTTGGACCAATATCATATATAACCAACTTGTGTGAGTGGTTCACTGACATATATCTCAATTTGAGTGGGGTTTCCTTTTTCTCTTACACATGAGGGGTGCCATACTCAAATACTATGAACTCAATCAGCATCATGAGCATCATGTGCATCAGGTACTACTGCTCCCCTTATTTGGTTTAGGAACCCCAAGTTCACCTCTTATGCATAATCTAGCTAACTGTATGCTCAGCAGTTCAACCAAGAACTGAATCTATGCCAAGTATGGCATACACATCGTAACACACTTCCATGTAAACAACCTTTAGCGTCCCCTGGTTACGATGCCTCTCAACTTGTTACCATACCGTTTTCAGGGTCTAAGGAACTCTGCTTCATGCTCCTAAAAGGTAAGTACTCATATCATTTGTACATGTTCATGAAGCCTCTTTCTCATTCTAGGGTTTGTTCCTCTAAAGGTTTACAAGGTACAACAAGCCTCCAAGGATCATGCATGAGGCAACCTCAACTATCTACTCAGGGTTGTCAAAAGTAGGTCATAGCATACCCAACTTCACATTATTCCTCGTGTCTTAGAGTTAAGGTCTCCAACCTCCTTCATCGAGTCTCACCCTCCCTCTAGGGATAACCCTACAACTGGTCCTTCCACTGGAGGTTCTTTTCCAGAAGGTGGTTCAAGTTCTTAAGCTTATGTCTACACCTACCCGAGTGAAAAGAATGATCCTAATATCTATGTCTGACTAAGATTATCCAAAGCTATGCATGCTCATATCATGAACATTAGGCATAACCCTTTGGTTCTAGGTCAAAAACATGTTGTCAGCCTCGCTTACATTTTGTAAGTTCATGCCTCTTCTTTACTCATATATAGATGTTAGGGTTCCTATACGGTTACTGCTAACCTCCTCAATGAGGGTACTATCCCTCACCCTAACAGGCACGGCCCTCCCATGGTCGGGTCTCCACAAGGCACTAGGGTCAAACTACACACGGTTCATGCTTCTCATGGATACTCAAAACCTCTCCACAACATGCATGTCTAACCTACGTACGTGCATGCATGGTCAACTATGATATCCAACTCATTGTGTATTCTCTTTCTCTATCCACCATTTAGGGTTTGGGTTAGCATCATCTTTAGAGGATGCATCAAGTTTCTTCCTCTTCTTGGGGTATCTTCCTCCAAGGCTAACTCTCTCCTCTTCCTCCTGTAAGAAGGTCTAACCTCATATCTCTCTAAGGGCATGACAACACATGCCATGCAACCTTAAGCGGACAACTAATCTTTAGTTTGTACTTAAACTATTAAAACGTATGTCCATGACATCTTGTTTACATGTTTCTCATTATTCGGTGGAGGATTCCTTAATCCTTATTACTCTTATCCCAAACACATGAAGGTGGTGGAGAGAGAGAATACCCCAAGCACTCAATGTTTCTCCAGAAATAAGAGGTAAAGAAGGGGCAAAATTAGATGAGAAGACCTAGAGGTATCTAATTTTCCAGTCAAATCCTTTGATTTTGGCCAGGCAGTCACACAGAATCTGGGAGTCCTTATAGACTGACTAGTGGGGCGGAGGAAAATATTTCCAGCCCCCGGATCGTGATCCTTTTCTAGACACCTCCATCATTGGAAAATCCTTTAATAACTCCCTTGGGTTCTAAAGAGTTTGTAAAATTTACTAATTATTAGAGATTAAATGGAAAACCATGGCTCTGATACCAAATGTAAAGACCCCACTTCTCGGTAACCCCCAATTAAGGGAGACCAAGAGGTCAGAGGTGTTATCCCAAAATAGGATTAGTGGTTTTCCAAATAATCAATAATAATTAATAAATTCTACAACAGCTAAGCTTTAAAATGGAATAAAATTTTCTTTTCTCATACCTTACAAAATATAGGAGATGAGGACCTTTACCCCATATAGAGTCTATCTATATAAAATCCTCCAATATTTATTAAGCTTTATTCCATCATTGTCACTTTAAAGGTATATTCATTTTCTTGATAAACCTAAAATGTCGACAAATAAAAGTCGGTCAGTTTAATGAATTATATCGGTATGTGGGGGAACCAATAATATTGCATTTAATTGTAACAACATATTACAAGCAATTATGATTTAACAAAACAAACTTTACATTTTAAACATGATTACTCAATCCTTACATACCCTAGCCTCTGTGTTGTTCCTGCAATGGACATGGATATTACCTCTCATATGGTAGATCTCAACTAACCCCCATGATCCTACCTTATAGGTAGATCAATACATAGGGTCGTGGAGTCATAAGGTCCTACCCAAGGGTAGACCAAAACATTGACTTGTGATAACCTGATGATCCTACCTCATAGGTAGACCATGTACTAGGTCATCCGATAACCTGATGATCCTACCTCATGGATAGACCATGTACTAGGTCATCTGATAACCTAATGATCCTACCTAGAAAGTAGACCATGTACTAGGTGATCCTTCTCATCATTAGAAAAGCTATAGAGGAGGATCATGATCTGAGCTAGTCATGCATGTATAATTATGGTGATAGTCATAATCACTTTATAGTTGCATGAAATAAAAGTCAATCAAGCAATTATTTCCAAGAAACCAATAAAACCTTGGGAATCTCCATAAAACTAAATCGATTTAACAATAAGCGTAACCACATACCTACTTTGGAGATCTCAAAGAAGTAGCTTATCCAAATCCAACTTAGATGTCCAAACAAGCTAGACAAGCAATTAATCAAGCAAACTTTGATCCTGAAAGCATGTATAATGTCTAACTGTCACAAACATATCCCAAACAACTCCTTATTGACTTGGGACACCTTTCTATAGTTTCTAGGTCTCATTAGGATTCTTTGGGGTTTCTTAGATCAATTTCTCAAACGTTATCCTTTTCAGGTCAACAAACCCTAAAATAGCTTTTCTGCTCATAAAAACCCTAATTACACAAATTATCCACATTAAGGGTCTTTTATACCCAAATTAGCTTAGGATCATCATATCTCTATTTTATTCATAGATTTGCACAATTAAAACCATTAAAATCCATAATTATCAAAATTAGGGTTTCTAGGCCCATTCATGCATATTTATGTACATGGAACCCTAATTTAAGCCAATTAGTACAAGGATCATATTTTTAGTCCTAATTCTCTCTTTTATTAAAAATAAGTTAATATTTTCTCAAAATATTCCAAGAACATTATTAGATCTAATTATCATCAAATCTTAGGGTCTTTCATTAATAAAACCATTAAAGATGACATCTTTATACACCTTTCAAATTACAATAATAATTACTCTTCAAATTTATTTTTAATGGAATCCTTGCATTTTTTTGATAAATTTTCATATAAAACTCATTGCAATCCAAGCTACCAATCATTAGTTACGATTTTCATAAAATAACTAACCTTCAGCCAATAATAGAGTGCCACATTAGCATTGTGGCCAACTATTTCCTTCCCCAGGTGGACTAGACTAGGCCAATGGGCCTCAACCATGCTGGACTTATCCGTCCTATGGCCTGCGCCCACTTCAGCTGGTTGCTCCAAGCGGGCAATACTAAAAAATGGACCCAAATGACAGAAAAGTCCTTGCCTCTCTGCTTTGGACTTAGGGGTAGCGCGGTAAATTCCACGGGCATCATCTTCAACCTGTCGCCCCGCTGTTCTTCATGAACCAGCACTAGGGCCAATCAACCAGCGTATTGACTTAGTGAATCCCGCCTCCTCATCAGCGGGTGAAGGTCTTCGTCCCTCCACCATGACCCAACAAATTCAATGGTGGTCTCAGATTCGCCCAATCCAGCCGAACTCGCCAAAATGGCTAGGAGGTACCTTGTCCAGGAAGCCATAGCTCAGAGAGGGTAACTACATCTTCAGATAAGAAATTGGGTCAGGGAAGGTACTGTAGAGTCCACCAGAGTCCCATGGGTGTGGTTATCGCTTCAAAGGGTGACTTGTATCCCCTTTATATAGGCCTGGGTCAGGAGTCCACACAAGGTATTTTGGGGAAAACCACCCTAGCCCTCCACAGGAGGGGAAACTTGGTATGATCAGGTCTGAAATCCTCTCTCGAACTCATTGGGAGAGTTTCCAAAACCACACACAGACTAGATTACAAGAGAGTCTAGATCCATCAAACTCCTCCTATTTCTTAATCCTACCTGAGGTAGAAGATGACCCAGGCACCCTTGGATTTTAATCCAATGGATGTTGTGCAGCGCGCCTGGTGGTTATTCAAGTTTTAATATCAAAATAATCAGGGAAAATAATTGTGACATCACTGATTATCCCTCTCACTTTAGAAATCTTATAAAATCCATATCTCCCAAACCACTTATCCAATTGATACCAAATTTTAAGGTAAAGTCTATAATGACTTAAAAAACGTGTGTGCCAAGTTTGATACTCAAAGTCGAAAGTATGAGAGACTTTCCTTCATATGCAAGTTATATCTTAAGAAGGCATATTTTATACATATTTTCTCTCTCTTATTATTTTATATCATTTATTTGGATTCCTTTTACCATTAGAAGCCTTTTGGATTCAAAATCTCATCCATGATGAGTCAAACACACATCTTTACACATATTTCTCATATTTTCCTCATTATCTCAAATTTCCTTCTTAATAATGCATTATTTGATTTCTTCTTTTTCTTTTAATCATATTGGACTCATTAACATTTTATGATCCATGAAATCACATACACAAAGGAAATATTGAAAAGGGAATCCATTTAATACATATAATTCATACAATTCCCATAGTCATACATTTATTGGGAAAATTGCATTTCCCACCATATGATCCCAAAAATTGGGGTTGTAACAGCAACCTTCAACCTTGAATTAGCACCAAGAGCGCTTCACCACAACCTTCTTCCTTGAAGTAGTGAGAAACAGCATCACACCATTGTACCAGAACAAGAGAGGAATACAGAGATTACAATGCACTTTTCACAAGATGTACAAGTAAGCACTATGGACAAGTGATGATGATATTCTTCCACAAGGATTAGGAAAAGTTGTATTGGGTGCAGAGAACACTCAAGTTGATGCTAGGGATTAGTCTATGTTGATGGCAATATGAAGTATAGGGACTAAGCACTTTGGAAAGATGGCTAGTATACTCAAGTGTATGTCAATGTATATGCAATTGATTCTCAATGGATTGTTTCTAACTATCCTAAGACCACTAATATTTATAAAAATGGTCTACAAGTGGATAGTTTATCTGATTGAGTGTCTAGAGTGTTCAGGATGGTCAAACTATCCATTTGGATGAAATTAATTAAAGTGCAACAACTAGTTTGATCGCTAATTAAATTTTAATCCATAACGCTCCTCATTCAAGATTTATTTTGATCGGAAATTTTTTGAGTATGAAAAATATCCAACGACTATATCTTGGTCAAAGATCAAAAGATGTCCCAATGGCTATTTGTCAGTCGAGAAAAATTTTGACCAAAGGTGTATCTGGTCGACAATAAGTTTGATCGAGAAGGACTCTGTTCATGAAGTATGTGATGTCCTATAGAAGACTTATTTGAAACCTATCATCCTAATGTCTTTATGTGAGGTAGTATACAATTTTGGGTAGGTTTCTAAAGATCATCAGTTGTCCTAACATTATGTCTATCAAGTTGTACAAAAAGCAAAAGAATACATAAATACATGATACAACTTGATTTGAAAGTATCAAAATATATATACTTGCAAGGTATTTGTAGTTGGATCTTGACTTAATTCCTTGATCTCCAGAAATACTTAATTCACATGTTAGTGATATAATTTGAGAAATATTTTGTTCATTGAAATATGAAATATGAGTGTGGTGTATCCAAAAAGCCAACAGTTTCCATACAAAGTGGGATGCTAGTATGTGCTATTGTTGGGAACTATCAATTTTGGTCATGTTCCCTCTTCCTTATAGGTTCCATTGTAAGATCCTCCTCTTGCTTCACCTTCCCATACTTGAGAAAGAACTTGTTGCTTTTGTGCTAGAAATATTTATCATATGTAAGCATTAGATAAAGTTGTGCTTGATGAATAAAATATATATTTAATTTGTGCCTTTTGATCTCCATATCTAGTCGTTCGATTCATAAATACACTTAGCTTCGATTAAAGATAATTTTTTTGTAATATAACCTCATTTATCTATTTAGTTGACTTCATTGTTATATTATTTGGCTTAAATACCCATATGATGTTAACTCGTGAGGGTTATATCTTAGCTAGAATTTGACTTGGGACTAATCTTGAGTATTTTTTAATTCACTCGGTATGTGAATGCATTATGAGTTTTTATTTTGAGGAATCTCTTGGTGGTTAATCCTATCCTTTATTATTTGGAAATATATCAATGAGTGATTTACCCAATATACATTGGTGCATTTGGAAAATATGGGAAATATTTTGAAATAAAAATCACATATATAAATGTGTAGTAAGATTGTGGGTTCAAGAATGTGATATATGGGAGACCCAATGGCCTCATTCTAGAGATACATGTGCTTTTATACATGTTTTAACAAAGTTTGTGAAATTTGAAATTAAAAAGTTTACACTGTATTGGATCATGGAGTGTTTCTTACTAAGATGACTTGAAGTTTTTTTTCCACTACAAATTGCAATTGACCTAAGTCTCAGTGGGAACTTTTGGATTTAGACATTTTGTTGAGGAAAATAGTCTACCATGCATGGATATGTACTATGGTAGATTGAGAAAATAGTATGGGTGGGGCCTGCATGGAATCACCGAAGTTTGTACTTAATGGCTAATAATCCTTTTTAACATATATTAGTAAACAAATAATATATATAAGTTGGTATATAATGAAGGTTATTATAATACAAGCTATTCATGTACACAAAAATAGACACAATTAGTTAACAACTTGTATGAAGAGAGCATGGATATAAATTAGTATGAGAACTCAACAATTACAATGATTAATGCTAAATGTCAATATCTGGCATTACATAAGGGAACAAGGTATCTGCATAAACAAATAAATGAGGAATGTACAAAAACTTTTGTTAATGATTTTTATATTTTTAGTAATATGTAAAAATGTATGTCTTGGTAAAAATAATAATAATACCACATAACCTATTACACTAGTTGGATTTAGGAAAAGAATACATTTTCTACTTTGATATTGAAGATTGGTTGATGTGCACAAATCATATCATATTTTCATGCCATTTTAGGTTGCAAATTTCCCTCAATTTAGCCACATTTGTATTCCAATTCATGATAAGATGTTTGGTTCTTGTTGAGATTACTCATGTCATTATTTTTTTGGTCGGTCAAAAATGTGTGTTGTTATATTTCCAAAACTTTGGGTACAATTATAAAATGAGCCCCCTCATCCTAGTGCTTCAATGCACTGAAAAACCAAAACTAGATTGCTTCACGTAGGAAGCCCTCACCAAACAGAAACGAAAGTAAAGGAAACAAAAAGGAAAACCCCAATGCTTTAAGTCCTACTCTATTCTACTTGAAACCACCTCAATTGCTTTAACCTCATCTAAAAAGTATGGGAGTTGGCAGGCAGGCTAGAGTATTCATGTCAACATTAGGTATCTGGGTTGTCTTTACACTTCCCAGTCTGAGATCACACAACATCAAGCTTCTGAACTGGTCAGAGTGTCTTCTAAAAAGAAATCCACTCAATTGCAGACATGGCTTACAAACTTTGCTGCCAAAAACAAAAACCTCATTGATCAAGAAAATGGAGCAAACAACACCCTGTTATTTGAACTAGCATCCCAACCACTTGCATTATCCGCATCTCCTGAAAGAGTAGTGGAGTGAAACCAGAATGACAACAGGAATAGTTAGCTCCAGGATCTTGTGTACTGAAGTCTTCCTTTTAGGCATTTGATATGTAAGCAAGCAAGGGGCCAGACGAACTAGGACACCCTTTTTTTCCTCCCTGGCTTTTTCTTTTTCCTGGAACTACGTTGGCCAATGATCAATGAGTCAGATCCCCAATGATCAGAGTCAACATCAGAGTTTGAGTCACCCTTAAACGTTTCTTCATCCTCAACCATGTTCGCTATTCTCTATTTGTAATCAACAGATAAGCCGTAGCTTCCCAAGACTTTATTGATCTTCCAGGCTTCCGGTTCTTTATCTCCCTTTCTCCTAAACTCCAACTCCCAATCGAGGTTTAAACCACCCGAGTTGATAGCAGGAGGAGAGCCAAACATGTCTGGCTCCTTCGAGGAGGAAGAGGAGATCAGAATGTGGTTTACTGATGTGGAGTAGAAGATAGTATCCGTCACTTGGTGTGCGATAGCTTCCTCAACTGCATTATTTGAACTACAAGTACATCACATTCCATTCACAATGAAAGAAAAATGCCCAAAATATTACCTTTTACCATTTTTGGAGTTTCCCCAAGGCTTGGAGCTCAAAACTCTAGAGAGAAACTGCAACACAACGTTTGGATCAAAGACACAGCTTGTGACTCTCAGTCAACTGACCATTGAATCATTTGCAGTCATGGTGTGTGACTTGATGACACAACATGAAGCGAATAAGCTGGAATTTGACATAAAAGTGTTCTTATACCGTGTGATCCACTCAAACGACGGGTTACTTGCGATCATGGCCCGACTTCTTAGGGATCTAGATCTGACATGGTGGGTGACTTGCAAACACAATGTGCCATCTTTATTTTCTACTTTTTTAAAAAGAACAATTGCTCATTTTCATTAGAAATAATGAGCCACTTCCCTTGGGAATCCAACCACATACCATTTAGAGTAGTTAGAGGCTAAAGACAAGAGTAGAGATTTGGAGAGGCGACCTAGGAGAGAAACCTAGGGTTTCTCCAGAGAGAGCCCATTCTTGACTCATTTTCTCTTCTCTTTTCCTTTGTAAAGTTGTAGAGAGGAGGTTGTGGAAGCAAGGAGCATTTTTCGAGAAGGATCTCCAACTTTTGGACAGAGATATACATATGTCCTTCATTCTTACAGATCTATTTGTTATTCCTCTCTTTCTACTCATGGTCCTTTCATTTACATATCATTTATGCATGTATTTCTTCACAATGAGTGAGTAAACTCATTTTCTTGGACATGGGAGGTAGCTCCCATCTCATAACTCATCTAGTTCAAATTTCAAGTTTAAGTATTGGTTAATATTCTATTCCAAAATGAGTTATGGTGTTTATATTCCTGTATGCATGGTTGGCCACCATATTTACATGCTTTATGCCTTACATGCTTTACGTCTTTTATTATTTTTGGGAAGATATATTAAGAGGCATGGAATAACAATTTTGACAACATGTCCTTGATCATGGGAATGGATAGGATCATGTTGAGGGTTCTAGATTGTAGTGGAAATGTCATATGATATTAGGACTATCTTTTATCATTGGGAAATGTATTAGATGAAATCAACCTACCCTATAAAGATTGACTAATATAAGTCAATTCGTGGTTTTTATATGAGTTATGATGTGGAAGTGAAATCCCATATCCAATATCATCTTGATCTAATCTTTCATCATTCTCTAAGTGATTAGTGTTCTTAATTTTCTTATTAAAATTTAAAATTGATTTGATCCGCCCAACATTTTAATTTGAAGTTGACTTAGATTGTTTAAATTTAGAAATTTTGTGCCTAGCTATCCTAGCTCCTTGTGATTTGACCTCGACTACAATTGATCCCCTATACTTACTGGTAATTGATGAGTTAAGATGAGAAATATTTAAAATTCATTTGCCTTTGGCAATCAACAAGTTTTTTGTGTCGTTTCCCGAGAGCTACAATAAATTTAGTTAGAGTAAAAGTGCTAATTAGTATTCGAAACTAAGTCACCATTTTCCATTTTTCATTTTGAGATACCTTTTTAGTCTTGCGATTCTCACTTAAGTATTGCTTTTGTAGGTTGCATGTGTCATTCTAAGAGGGGACTTAAGACATCCATCTTCCTAGACCCAAAAATTGGGGAAACTTTTTGCAACTGAAGGAGAGCAACAAAGAGTGATGATTCTTCAAGCTTGCAGGGATTACAACCATCATCTACCCATTCAACACCTTCACCACCGCCTTCACCCGATTATCATCAAGAACTAGATATGGAGGATGTTGGCTAAATTGGACATTATTATAATCCCTTTGTTTTGATGATGACAAACATTTCTTTCTTGTGGTTTTAACTTGCTGTTAGACTAAGTTAGAAAAGTGGTTGGGAATTAGAATCAAATGTTACAACATATTGACTCAGACTCCTACTCGGTCGACAAATTCCTCGATCGAGAAACTCTCAGTCGACAAATACTTCGACCGAAAATGGTTCTGGCTGCACTTTTCAGAATTAATTAACTAGTCATTACAAATGCAATTAGTGGACACTTAATGGCTAGTTGAGAACTAAGAACACCCTAGAAGGTGTCTAGAACGTCCCCAAGCATTTGCAAACCACTCCTATAAATAGGACAGCCATAGGACACCTCAAAACACAACTTGCATACACAATTACACTTGAGATTCAATCTTTGTGAGCAAACAAGCTGAGCTACACTTGCAATATGTTTTCTTTGAGCTCTACATTAGTATCCTATAGGCTGATATCTTCTATCCACTATACATCCACATCCATCCACATTGGTTAGGAGATCAAACGCTTGATATAGGATCAAAGCGTTGTACTCAATTGGTAACATGGTTTCTTTCTTCAATCTTGTTCCTTTTATTGTATCTTGTTCTCCTTTGCTACTCCTAGGTTGGAGGTTGTGGAAAGGAGGTTGTTGGAGCTTCTTCATGTGGTGAAGGTATCTCAGAGGACTTTGGACTACTTCTAGAAGGTCTCAATGGGAAGCTACTTCAAGGAAGAAGGCTACTTCAAGGGGAAGCTTGAAGTTACTTCAAGTGAAGGCTGCTTCAAGGTTGGTGAGACAACTTCGGGGTGAAGGCTGTCCAAAGGGTGGTGAAGGTGTTTGTAATTTTATGTAACATCCTTGTGAGGTAAAAAAATTCAAATACTTTCAAAATCCCAATTGGAAACAATCGGGTTGTGGACGGAATCCCTTAGTTTTTGCTAAGGGTGGAACCACTCTAAATGTTGTGTCTCCTTCTCCAAATTTCAATTGTGGTTTCTTGAGTTGAATTAATTTTAAAATTATTATAAAAACCTATTCACCCTGCCCCCTCTAGTGGTTTTCCATAGGACGATCGCCTGCTAAAAGAATTTGTTGTATTGTATACCATCAACATTTGTGAGCCATTGATCATTCAGATATTGAGAAAATGAATTTCTTTGTTAGCCCTTCCATTATGCAGATGATCCAGAAAATTAGGTTTGGAGGAACTCCTATGGAAGATCTGAATCTTCACATAGCTGAGTCTTTGTAGTACATGAACACCTTAAAGATTAACGGTGCTCCAGCTGAAGGAGTATGTCTAGTCTTGTTCCCTTTCACCCTACAAGACCAAGCAAAGGTGTGGCTCTCTTCTATGCCCAAGAGATCCATCAAGAGTTGGGATGAGTTGTTGAATGCTTTTGTTACTAAGTATTTTTCCTCCTAGAAATATTGCTTAACTGAGGAGCCAGCTCACCAATTTCAAGTAATAAGAAGGTGAAACACTTTATGATACATGAGAGAGATTTAAGGATCCACAACACCTTTGTCCTCACCATGGCTTGACTAACTGACTGATGCTACAAACCTTCTACAACAGATTATTCTACAACACACATATGATTGTGGATGTTGCTGCACATGGAGCACTTATGAAAAAATCCTACAGAGGCATATGACATCATAGTAGATATAGCCCTAAATTATTGTCAGTGGAGCTCATAAAGAACCAGCCAACCCCACTCATCAAGTGGCACTAATAAGAAAATAGGTGGGAAACATATTGTGGATGTAGTTGATTTTATTGCAGCCATGCTTGATGCTTTGTCACAGAAGTTTGAAAAGTTGACTACATAATTCATCCAAGCAGCTGAGAAAGTGTGTGAAGCATGTAGATCCCCTAGACATGACTCTTCTTCTTCTTTTAACACACAGGAATGTTGGAGGGACACCAGAGCAAGACAATTTAGTAGGGAGTTTTTCCAACAAATCGCTCTACAACTCCTACTCCAAAACGCATATAATCCAAGATGGAGAGATCATCCAAATTTCTCTTACAAGAACAACATCCTTAAAACCATCAATTTTAAACCAACATCAGCAAAACCAAGGCTAATATCAGCAACAACAAATGGGCAACCGCCAATCCATGAGCAACAACCTATTGTCGAGATTCAATAATAACAGGAACTAAAATAAACCTCAACCTAAGTCAACTTTGGAAACCATACTTGAAACTTTTATGTCAACATAGATTCAACAAAATGATGAGTTCTGTGTGCATGGGCTACTTTTGAAAGATGCTATCACTCAACATTCTTCTAAAGTAAACAACATTGCTACTCATGCAAAGATGCTAGAAAATCAGATTGCCCAATAGGCTCTAGCAAATCAAAGAGCCTCTTCCAGTTCATTGCCAAGTCAACTGGAGATGAATCCACGTGATTGTAAGTCCATTACTTTAAGGAGTGGAAATTTATTGAAAGATCCTAGATGATAGATGAGAAGAAAGTTGACAATGACAAAGATTTTGATGTTGACAAAGATCAAAGAAAGAGAGGTACTGCTGAAGAGAAACCATCTTACAAGCCTAATGACCCATTTCCTCAAAGGTTTGCATGCTAGAAAGAAGATGGAAAATTTCACAGGTCATGGACATTTTCAACAAACTGTATGTCAACCTTTTGTTAGCAGAAGTCATTGCTGAAATGCCTACTTATGCAAAGTTCCTGAAAGACCTCTTAACCAAGAGGAGGATGACATATCAAGTGCAAACTATCATGCTATCTAAAAGGATGGTTTCCATCATTCAGAATAGATTACTGGAGAAGCTTGATGATCAAGGTGCCTCCAGATTATCATGCAAGATTGGTGATACAACATTTGATAAGGGTTTAGTTGACTTTGGGGTCAGCATAAGCCTTATTCCATTTGCATTGTGGGAGCAACTTGACATTTGAGACTTGAAGCCCACCAAAATGGCTCACACCATCAAATATCCTAGAGGAATAGTTGAAGATGTGATTGTTCCAGTGCAATTTCTTTATCCCTTGTGACTTCATTGATTTATATGAATGAAGTTCCATGCAATCCTATTCTATTTGGAAGACTCTTCCTCCACACATCTGATTGCATAGTTTACATATGAGAAGGCAAGATCACTCTTAGAGCAGGAGGGGAGGTAATGAATTCTCTATTCTAGATGCAATGAAAGCTTTGAACAAGATGAAGAATATCTACCTGGTTGATTGTATTGACAAGTTTCTAGAGGAAGATGAAGGATTTTTAGACTTCATTGTTGATTATTGTGAGGAGAATGAATTAAAAACCACAACGGATACATAAAAGTTAGATGTTTTCCTAGTACTAAACCACCTTTGTCTCATGAAGATGCTTCATCATTGAAGGATGACTATAGCAAGCCCTACAAGGAGAACAAGGTAGAACTCAAACCCCTTCCATTGGAGATAAGGTTTGCTTTTCTTGACCCTAATTCCACATCTCCTGTCATCATAAATGTTGATTTAATCGATGAATAAGAAATCAAATTGCTAAATGACTTGTGTTTTCATAAGGAAGTAATCAGTTATTTGATCAACGATTTAAAAGGGATCAACCCCTACATTTTCATGCATAGCATTAATCTAGAGGAATATGCTAAACCTTGTGTATAACCTCCTAGGCATTTAAATCAAAATATGCCTAAGGTTGTTAAAAAGGAAAATTTTCAAGTTGAAAGATGTAGGGATCATTTACCCTATAACTGACAGCCACTAGGTGAGTGATATTCATGTAGTACCCAAAACGGGGGGTGCATATTTCATCAAAGGGGATAATACTTAATTGCTTCAGACTTGTGTAGCCATAGGATGGAACATGTGTATAGACTATAGGAGGTTGAATAAAGAACTCATAAACACTATATATATATATATATATATATATATATATATCATTGACTCCATCCAATACGCATATCAAGGGCAAAGAAAATGGAAAGGAGAAGTTCCATGTTTCACATGGTGCCTGATTCCATGGATAGTTTCATTCGACATCATGCTGGAAACATATCTTACAATCATCGACTTTGATCATGCCCCCGACAGTTGCTCCAGACATTACGTAATGATCAGAACACTTTGTCACATCTCTTTGATACAGATACAGTAACGATCATAGAAATATCCTCTGGGATTTGAAACAACAGATCTTACAAATGAGAACTGGATCTATATTGCTAATTTGTTAGTGTGTACGTATATATGAGTCAATTGATATGAAATTATATACATTCTTGTCTGCTAATAGAATTATTGTTCCTTACAGGTTGTATTCAATGATTACTTATATATATATATATATATATATATATATATTTGTGTGTGTATGTAAATATATAGGATGTTCATTCATTGATCACTCGGGTAGCTACCCGCTCCGAATTAAGTTACTTTTTCTAGAGTTTATTACTTTACAAGTGTACAGGGTTACATTATCTTCTAAAATATTACTTTACATGCATAAATAGTTACATTTGTATCATATGTATAATTACATATTTGTTCTAGAATTTTTACAGTGTATTATGCCTGAATTTACTTTTTTAGTTGAAGAGCTACTTTTTTGTATACATAGTCACTTTTTGTCCAGAGAGTTACTTTCTCGACGAAATCGTTACTTTTTGGATGGAACGGGTGACGAATTCCAAGTTACCAGTATAGATATTAAAGATAATTCGAAATATATATATATATGTATATATATGTATATGTATATATATATATGTATATATATATATATGTATATATATGTATATGTATATGTGTGTATATATATATATATATATATATATATATATATATATATATGTATATATATACATATATATACACACACACATATATATATAAATATATATGTGTCTGTGTGTGTATGTATATATAGGTCATTCATTCACTACTTGTGCTGCTAACTAAGATTAGTTACCCGTCCAATATTTTGTAATAGGAAGACACATATTTGTAATGAGACAGACTATGTTGTAATGAGATGACAAAAATTATAATACACATACTCATTTTGTAAACTACATAAAATGCTATCATAAATATCATTTTTATTGTATTTAGAGGGAGAAAGGAAATTTCACGTTGTATTTACAAAATGAGTCATTGTATTATAATTTTGTTTGTATCATTACAATTAGGTACCTTCTTATTACAAAACAGATCCACAGGTAATAAAAGTTAGTTACCCGCATGAGTAGTATATATATATATATATATATATATAGAGAGAGAGAGAGAGATAGAGAGTCAGGCTAGAATACACTCGAGTGTACTGATCACACCGTACACTAGTGTTTACATATCTAGATTATTTTTTGTCAAATCCAAACCATTGATATTCATTATTATAACAAATACAGGCTACATGCGAAATTTGAGCTCATTTCAATTCTTCTAAGTCACTTTTTATGACCTACAAAAATGATGCACAAAACTAATTTGAGTTGCATCATTTTTGTCTCCTTTAGATGCATGACCTATAAGTGTCCAAATTGACTCAAATTTTATATGTAGTATGTTCATAACATATCTAAGAAGATCCATGGTTTATATTTTTAAAATAGATGTTTCATGATGAAGAAACAACTTGAGTGTATTCGGTCTCCAGTACACTCGAGTGTATTCCATCCTGACTATATATATATATATATATATATATATATATATATATATATATATATATATATATATATATATGTATATATATATATATGTATATGTATATATATATATATAATACATCCATATATTTACTGACTGTATATTTTCTGCGTAGTTATGTTTTTAGTCATATCGTTACTTTTTCATCAATATAGTTACTCTTTTGATCTTAGAGTTACTTTTGTGTACCATATAGTTACACTTTTGGATGTACGGGTAGCGAAAAATCAGGCTACCCACGCGGGCAGTGATTAAATCCCCTTATATATATATATATATATATATATATATATATATATATATATATATATATATATATATATATATATATATATATATATATATATATATATGTATATGTATATATATATATGTATATATATATATGTATATATATATATATATGTGTGTGTGTGTGTGTGTGTGTGTGCGCGTGTGTGTAGGGCTTATAGGTAGCTACCCACTCCAAATATGGTTACTTTTTTTGGAATTTCTTACTTTACACATGTACATTGTTACTCTATCTTACAAATTGTTACTTTTCATGTTTAAATAATTACATTTGTTACAGATGTAACAAATAACAACTACATATTTATTCTATAATTTTTACTGTGTATTTTACCTGATTTTACCTTATTATCTGAATAATTACTTTTTTTTAATATAGTTACTCTTCTGTCTAGTGTGTTACTTTTATGACCAAGTAGTTACTTTTTAGGAGGCAATAGGTAGTGAATTCTAGGATACCCTCCCGGATATTAAAGATCAGTATATATACATATATATACACACACACATATATATATATATATATATTCATATATATGTATATGTATATGTATATGTATATAGCCCAATGATATACCCTTAAATAAGACAGCTCAAACATGTATCTTTATGTAGCTTAATCTTTAAATTTTTACAAACTTTTCCAACAATACTCCTCATACTTATGGATGTATCTTGGTGTCTTTCATTCCTTTTAATGAATTTATGATAGCAAAGTGCAATAAATAGAATTTTCTTCTTTTCATCCCTCCCCCAACAATTTAGTATGTCATTGAGCTCTTCCTTCAGCTCTAGCTCTAGGCTGAATTCGTTGCATATTAGCTCTCAAATCATTTTAGTAAATTTGCAGCTTTCCACCAAGGGACATCCTCCTCTCCACACAACATGCAAGTAGTAGAAACGTCTTGGTTCTATTTGTGAATCTTGTCAAGAATAACCAACACTCCAAACATAATTCTATAGACATACATTCTCCATTTAGGTACATGTTTTCCAGCTCATGTATTCTCCATAAGGTTGTTCTTTTGCACCCTTATTCTAGTAACCTCCCAGAGACTAATTTTGGTATCCTTAAGTCTCCATCCTCCTATTTCATAGGGGTCAAATAAATGGTTAACTTGCTTCCATAGATATGGCATTACATCGATTGTACATGAGTGTCCTTCCCTAGTCTTTGGCTGGAAGTCTAGTCTACGAGGACATATTTCCCTCATCCACCTTCCCCAAACTAGATTTTCCCCTTAGTATATGACTATTCTCCTCAACATTCCCCACTTAGAAATGTTTCTTGGAGTTTTCAAATTTAGACAACCTTCATATTTTGAAATTGCAAACTTCACATATCTCATTGGATAATATTCACTTGAGCATAGGAAGCTTTCCATCTTCATTTCAATATGGTCAAGGATAGACCCTAAGATCTCCCCCTATTGTACCTAGAAGATAATAAGTCCTTCAATTGTTGCCTTAGTTAGAGTTGCTCTTCCTATCATGAAAGTCTTCTATGACAAACATATGTTGATAATTTCTTCAATTATATCAATGCAATCATTAAAATCTTTCAATGGTCGATTACCACCAGCCAGAGGGGAGCCCATATATTTTGTAGAAAATTTTCCCAGATCCACTCCCATTTCCATCTTTAATCTTTCTTCAATTTGATAGCAATTTTAAACATGAAAATACTAGTCTTACTATCATTCATACATAGTCTAGTCTGCTACCTAAACTTTCTTACAAGTTATTGCAATATGTCCAATGTTTTTAGTTTTACTTCCATAAATACAAGAACATCATCAAAAAATATCAAGTGACTCATCACTTTCTTACCATGCACTATATAAGGCTTGATCTCCTTCTTCTATCTGCATCATTCCTCTTTTGTGTGAAGTACTCTATAATGATCACTAATAGAAGAGGAGATAGAGGGTCCCCCTAGAATATTCTATTCCTCCACTAAATAGCCCCGCAGAAGTTCCATTAACTATAATAGAGAAACTAGTAGTTCCCATAAACTTCTTTATCCGACTGATTGACAAATCACTAAACCTCATTTGTTGCATAATCCACCATAATATTCCCCATCTCATGTTGTCATATGCCTTGAACACATCCACTTCCAGACAAGCTTTCCTTCTATCTCTTATAACATTATAGTCTGATAAGAACTCACCATCCAGTAGTGCACAATTACTAATGCTTCTTCCTATGACAAAGGCCCCTTCTCAGTTACAAGATAGGGGAGAAATAACTTCAACCTAGACACTAGGATTATTACAATGATTGTATCATTGAATTTAGCGACATGCTATTGGTTTTGAACTAGTACGAGGTGCAGTAATCTTCTTCTTGATAATAAGGATGAGGAAAGCATGATTAACATGTCTCACCATGTTTCCTCCATCCAAGAACCATATGACATATGAAACTATATACTCCTTGATAATACTCCACATCTTTATATAAAATAAAGTATGTAACCCATCTAAACTCGGTGACTTAATGCACCCAATACTCCATAGCGCATCGACCATAATCCATATGGAGCCGAAGGTAAAGCAGCGAGCCCCCTTCCCATCTATCTCCTACTCATTTACCTTACTTGTGAGAATGTTATTGTGTATGCCTGAGAGTTTCAATTTCCACTTCATATCTTCATCCTCCAATTCATCTAAGAATCTCTGTTATATAGGGAGCTATAGAGGTTTATATATGTTCCTCCAAATCCTCCTGCTTATTCACCATTATTCCTTATGCATCCACTAATTCATAAATGACATTGTTTTCTTCTCTTCTCTTCTCTTCTCTTCTCTTCTCTAAAGAATGATATACCTTAGTGTTTTTTCCCTTACAAGTATGTATAACTTATTGTGTTTGTCCCCATCCTCTAGCCATTTCTCTCTTCTTCTTTGCCAAAAGAATTTTGCCACCATTTTCTTGATATCGTCTTGCATCTTTTTTAGTTCACCATACCTCCTAATCAATTCCTCATTTTATGGATTTAAGAGTAGCCTCTCACTTACCTCTTCACATTCCTTCTTACTTTTAGAGAACAACTTTGGCATGTTAACTTCATCCTTGGCCAATCCTTTGAGAGTTTCCTTGTATTTGCAATCTATATATGTATATCTCATGAATCAATACGTATATGTGTGTACGTATGTGTGTGTATGTATGTTTATGTATTTGAAAATTTTATAGGAAATAATGTAAAATGCATCTAGAGAAAGAGGAATTTGTAAGGAAATTTTTTAGTCTTACGGATTCAAATATGTAATTCTTAACAACTAAGAATACATCATATCACACTGCAAGTTATGAAAAAGGAATGTAATCATATAACTTGCACACTATTGAATAGATAAGAAAAAAAGAAGTTTAAAACCATGTAAAGCTTCTTAAAATATTGTTGTTATTCTTTTTTTTTGTGAATGATGTAGTTAGTTTTTCTTGATGTTCAGAATGACTATGTTTCTTATTTAGGAAGCATGGTAAATGAGTTTGATTCTATTTTTAGTATGCTTATGTGTGATGATAAAATTACTGAAGTATGTAATAAAACTACAAATGTGATGGGAATTTATAATATTTTTATAACATTCAGGTGGGTGATCTTCCTATGTGGTTTATGGGTGTAACTTTTGTCAAAGGTAACTCTGTAGAAAGTTGTGTACCCTATTATTGAATTCACTAAAATGATATTGGAAGGGTGGACGTGTAATTATCTTTCATGTAAAGGAAGAATAGGAACTCATTATATCAACTCTTTCCTTTTTTCATATTTACTAGGTTTCTTCATTTCTATTTCCATGCAACATATTGAGAAGATAGATCAATTATGCATAAACTATATATGGTGAGGTCCCCAAATAAATAAAGCAATTCTCCAAGTCCTTTGGAAGGACATTTGTCTCCCAAAACCTAAGGTGTTTTTTTCAACTAGAAATTTTATTGAAGTTAGTAAATATTGTTTGGCTAAGAATACGTGAAACATATCTTTGAAGAAAGACAACTTATGGGTTATGTAGATTAATGAGATATACTAAAAAGAGAATTCAATATATAGGGTTGAGAATAATTCTAATTCCTTATGTCTTTGTAATCAACTACTACACTCTAGGACATATATGGTCTCCACTATAGAGGTTGATGTGCAAAAGAGTACCAAGACTCCAATTTATAGAGATCCTTGGCCAATCTTGGTGTTTTCCTTGATACCATTATGGATAGTAGTGATGTCTTAAATCCTATTAAAGGTAATCTATCTAGATGGTCAGATGTGTATCATGATAGTGTTTGTTTTTCTTCCAAGTCTAAGAACTTTAGAAGAATTTTGGGTTCTATTAAGATGTTGGCCAACAAAATTGGACCTAGAGATGATACTTTACTTTAGGAGGGTAAAGAAAGAAGCAAGATATATAAATTACGATGAGTTTTGAAAAAGAAGGGCTCTATCATTTTTTGGGATAAATGGCTCCGAAGATCACCTAAACCAAACAAACATAAAATTTTGTGTTGGGGAATTATTTTGAAAAATATGTTGAAACATGATCAGATTCATAATAGGGATTTCCAGTCTCCCTCCATGTGTGTATTATGCAAGTGTGATGGAAAAATGTAAATCATATATTTTTTAGTGTGTATATGTGAAGAGTGTTTGGAGTGGGATTCATGAGTATAGATGCATGATGAATGCATATTCATCATGATTTTTTGTCCCCTTTTTGGGACCAATTTGACTCGATACATCCAATTTCATTTGCTAAATATCTCAATATACAAAATTTCTTAATTGGTTCAATTACCAGAATTATTAACTGAGTTTATGTTGAATTTATGTAGATCTTGATGAGGTTGAACAATCAGTGGGGCCCACCTTTCTCAACCTTTGATCTACCCTCACTCATACATGGTCTTGACCATACAGGCTCACCCATTCGGTTTTGACCAATCGGTCTTATCCATTCATCCATTCGGCCTCAGATCGCGAGCATTTCTTCACCATCCGATCGCTGATCAACGATCCCCATCCATTTAATCAAACGATCTGCCCAAATGGTCTTGGGCCATCATTTTTCCTCCAAACCGTTCTTGCTTACCCCTTAAGACTGTTTGGGCTATCCCTCTTCTCCAAGACCATTTGATGCACATCGGTCTTCAAGACCGGTTGGGCAATCTGTTCAAGACCGTACGGAGGACCTCACCTCCTACTTCCCTTCTTTTCTTCCTCCCACAATTACCCTAATGATCCAACCACAGTGTCTGACCGCCGACACACCAACAGCATCGACACCTCCTCGCTTGCCTCCTCCGCTCAACCTAGCTCCCAACACACTAGCAGCCCTGCCACCATCAACCCTCCAATTGGTCTCAAGACCAAATGGAGGTGCCACCCTCCCAAGACTGATTGGATCTCTATTGGTTTCAAGACCATGAGATTCCTACATCGCACGATCTACCCTAGCACTCTTGGCCACCAGATTTGCCTTAATGGTTTGCTCTATTACCCTTGCCACAGTCACAAGACTATGTGGAGCATCCGCATCCCAGACCATGAAGACCTCCTCCTGTTGCTTTGACCTCGGATGTAGCAACGACCTGCACTTCTCCCTCCAAGACATGTGCCAACAGTAGTCGTTGACACCTGCAACACTCGACACCACCGCAGCCACCCTTCTCCTTCCTCCCTTGGCTACGGCATGCACCTGTACCCTGCTATGACTCCTTGCAGACCCTCTGCACCTTCGCACGCCGCCTCTAGTCAAGGACCGTGAGGCCATCAAGCGTTCTCAAGACCACAAGGCTTCTCGCACGTGAGGCCAGTAGACCGTTTGGACGGCAGAGAAGACAAGACTGAGAAGCCTGAGACCGCGAGGAGCCTGATCGATCTCTGTGACTGTGAAAGCACCAAAACCACTAGGGCAACAACCATTTCCAAAACCGATCAGAGCAAACGATCGTGAAGACCGCTTGGGTGTTGTAGAACATTAGGGCATGAGACCGGTTGGAGGTAGAGGGAAACTGTTTGTAGATCAACCTACCAGACCATTCGGTCATTATCGGTTTCCAAACCTTTAGAGCCAATGCTTCCAAAACCCTTTGGATGACGCCAGGATGAAGACCGTTTGGAGCTACGAATGCAAGACCATTTGGGACTCATCATAGCTGAGACCATTTAGAGGGAACTAATACAAGACCGTTTAGACATCTAAATGGTCTCCAAACTGTTTGGCCAAATTGAGAGAATTGCAACATGGTCCAAAATGTCAAGACCCCATCTGGGCCTATAAATAGGACCAGTACGGTCCTCATTTGAGGCATCGATCTGGGGATGCCACCAGGTTTCCCAAACATAAAGCTCGATCCAGATCCATCTACGCCATAGACACTTCACCTGCTCCTCTTACTGTGAGCAAGGAGGTCTAGTAGAGAAGGAAGGTGGAGAAGAAAGTCTGTCCGGTCTGCCTTGGTGGTTCTTCCTCGTCATCCAAGATCTGCCGTAACACGACATAGAAGACTGCATCATCTTCACCGAGCTGCGACTATCTTCTGCATCATACTCATGGTGGAATCTTCCCTCTCTCCCATTTTTCTTATTTCTCGCATCATGAGCGAGTAGTTCCTTTTCATTGGGTGTGGGGACTAGCCCCTCTACCCATGCTTTCATGTCTTTTCATTTAACATTCCAAAGCAATGTACATAACTTTTCATTTCGTTGTTAACCATTAATGTTTGTAGATTGGTTACCTGCTTGCTTTCATCTTGTTCATCCCTATGTTGTGAGAACTTCTATATGTTGGGTAGAATGTCGATTAATGTGGTTGACTCCCAAACTATAAATAGAATGGGATTCCTTGAGGTCGTAAGTGTATGATCTGTGAGGGGACGAGCCATCTAACCCACGGTAACACTTCTGTGGCCAAAACATCCCTCAGGGAGGGCCACAACCTTAGTTGGATTTTGTATCTTCATAATCATAAGTGTATGATCTGGATGGCAACGAGACATCTGATGCCTAAGGGGATGCTTACGTGGACCTAAACATCCCACATGGAGGGTTCGCAACAATTCTATTTGGATAGTTATATCTTGCCTAGATTTTTGATGTTTGGATGTGTTTGCATGTGTAGTGGTGGTGAAACCAGGTACCATCCCAGCGATTCCATATCATTAATCTAGACCAAACTTTAATTCTGCTCTTTTACTTTCTTGCATTTAGTTAAATTAACCTCAAATCAACTAATCGTTCTAAATATTAGTCTTACTTGAGCTAGATTCGACTGACAAAGATTCTTAAAAACATTGTCCTTTGGGATTCGATCCTTAACTATAATGTGAGAAGACCCATCCGCTTGTGGGTGGTATTATTGCATAAAGGTTTTGATAAAAGCTCAGGGATCTCAACCCCGAGTGAGTTTGTTAGTGCGATAATATTCCACGTCAAATTTTGGCACTATTTTCGGGGACAACAGAATCAGTTAATTAAATGTAGTTCTTTTAAAGCTAATCTAGGATTTTGTTTTTCTTTTGATACAATCGATCATCAATTTGAATTTCTCTCTACTCCATCAATCTCGCTTCAGGTCTTTTCATCTCAGGTACAACTCAAGGACTAGTGCATGCATCGTTTGAATAGTCTCGGACTCTCTACTAGTTTTGAACTTGAGATAGATCGGACATTTCATCGTCAGAACAGAGAAAACTAAGCAAGAATGGCTCAAGAGGAGGAGATAGCCCAAAGGGTAGCTCAAGACCTAAATGCACAGAGAGAAAGGCTCATGCAAGAAGCCAGAGCTACAGTTCAAGAAGAAATCCAAGAAGCCCAAGCAGCAGAACTACAAAAGGATCTTAGAGAGTTCTCTATCCCTAAAGTTTCTGACATTCATCACCCAGTTCATCCTCCTCCCATCAACACTAAAAATTTTGAGATACAAGCACATTCGATTACCTTGCTTCAAAACAACCTGTTCTATGGTAAGCAAGGAAAGGATAGTCAAGAACATCTTCTGATGTTTATTGATCTATGTGCCATTAGACTCTGTCTCTTCAAGTATTCTCTTGCTGATAAAGTAATAAGCTGGTACAATTCATTGCAAAGTGAACCCATCACCACTTTGGAACAACTTCAAAACATGTTTCAGGAAAAGTTATATCCTCGCTCTCTCACATATGAAATTAGGGGCCGAATAACAAATTTCACTCAAGTCCCTGGAGAAACCCTTGTTGAGGCATGGGAAAGATACAAAGAGCTTCTACGCAAGTGTCCACACCATGGAATTCCTAAGAACCAACTTATCGAAATCTTCTATAGGGGTGTGAACGATGATATCAAGAGGTTTTTAGACTCCTCATCTGGAGGAAACTCCATGCGTCAAAGTTATGACAGTGCATGGAGAGTCGTCACCCTAGGAGCTGAAAATTAAACTAATTGGGGTAGGTCTGTAGGTAAAGGAGTGTTGAAAGTAGCAATGGATGAAGCTACTCCTGATTACAAGTGTGGGCTCCGATCTCCAAACCATGACATAAACACGATTAAAACTTAGCCGAAGCGATTCGATAAACAGTGGAAGACAAAAATCACGGGAAATTAAAACTTTTCGAGACAAGAGCTTGAATTCATATAAGCTTCTTTCATAACAACAGATAAACTGTTTACATCTCATGATAATTACTTCTTGAGTAATTATATACATCAAGATACAAAATCTCAAGAACTTATACAAAAGACTCCAAGACCTGAGAGTACAGAGGGCACATAGGACTGACTCTATCTACACCACATGGCAGGATAAATCTCCACCTGAGATTCTACTACTGCTCCTGGTGCTGCTGTTGCTGAGACTGGTCACCTGTAGGCTGGTTCCTTCGTCTTTGACGTCCACCTAAAAAGTTGAAGTCTACGGGGTGAGACAATTTTACATAATTGTCCCAGCGAGAGTTATAACTCTCCGCCAGAAGCTTTATTATAACATCAAATATTATCTTAAGCAGTAAAGCCTTCAAAGTAATCAGTAACAGTTACAGCTATAACAAGGTCTCAACATTTATGAGATATGAAGAAATATAAGCACTATTACAGTATAACATCAATCCACTAACTTGGAGTTATATCTAACAAGTATACCACGTGGTTGATTATGTTTTACAAACAACATTATGCCCTGTGGAGATGAGGCATACCACTCATACTCCAACTGATCGCTGAGAAGTCACATCAGTATCATACATAGGTCATTAAGAGAGCCGGATTCTCATGACCTTCACCTTCCTTAGTCAGTAAGAGGATCACTTGTAGGACATCTCGTGTCTCTACTACTATAGCTCACCAGGGTAAACTGGTCCTTCGCTATTCTAGAGTCACAGTGGCGTTCTGTACTCTCTTCGTCATCAGGAGATTTCATGTTTATCTCCACTGATATGGATATATGTGATTTCTTCATCATCAGGAGGTTTCATGTTTACCTACCACTGATACGGCATGGAAATATAGTGAAGGATTGACGGATTACACATCTACATCACATTCCTACACTAGGATGTAAGGTTCTACACATCCATGTACCCCACATACTCAAAAGTATGTGCTCCAGGAGTTCCCTGAGGAAAACCTGTTTCACCATCACTTGATCTCTGACAATGATGGATCTATGATCAGGGCTCTACATTATACTTGATTAGTTAGGTACATTTAGTATTCTTTAACAACATACATTGTTCTTCAAACAATAACAGTAGCATAATAGCTATAAAAGAAGAATACTAAATGTAACAAGCCTAACTCATATCAATCATAATTTCTTATTATACTCATCACAAGTCATCTCTAAAGCATGACTTTGATGGTATTCATGGCTCTCACAGCCCATTATCATCATAGGATGCCATTGACAAGGCATCAAGTTACTTTTCTTATTCATAAGGCTAACAACATGCCTTCAATGAATATAACATCAACATCCATACCTGGATAAGATCACCTTCATATCAGAACCTGCATGGTTAATTTAACTGACAAAGGTAATACAAAAATAAGGAATACATTTTCCACTCTTGTCATAAGAGTTAAATCCTCTGATTCTCATCAATTGGAGTTTAATACTCATTTGCATGCCATTACCCTTGAATTAGGGTTTACTATTCACATTACATGTCATCACCCTTGGATTAGGGTTTACTATTCACATTACATGTCATCACCCTTGGATTAGGGTTTACTATTCACATTAAGGTGAATTGAACTCATATCATCATCATGTATGAGTAACATCATCATTGATGCTCTCAGATTAGTTAAAGGTTCATCATTTATCATAATTAGGGTTTCTATGACCTCTCACAAGTAGATCATACCCTAATTATGCACATTCATGTGCATTGAAGATGCTTTACTTAAGTTTCCACCCAATAAGGGTTACTTTCTCTCTCTAGGGTACTTTCTCTCTCTAGGGTACTTTCTCTCTCTAAAGTACTATCTCCCTCTTCATACTAGTGGTTGCTGATAACATCAGACTAGATCAAGTTGGATAGAGTCATCATGGCTAACAACATCATTCTCATGTAATTAGGGTTTAATCTGATCAAGGTATTTACTCAATTGACCCTTCAAGGGTAATTTGGTAATTCACCCCATTGACCACCTTCATAGGTCCAATCATTAGTCAACTGATCCCTTGATGTCCTAGGTTATCATTAAAGCTTATATTAGGCATCATTGAATCATGTTGGTTTCAAGACCGATAGGGCAAGTTGGGTTGAGGTCGTTTGATGGCTCTCGGTCTTGAGACTGTTTGATGGCTCTCGGTCATGAGACCGTTTGAGGTCTCTCGGTCTTGAGACCGTGAGCCCTCTCTCGGTCTTGAGACCGTGAGGCCCCTCACGGTCTTGAGACTGCGAGCCCTCTCTCGGTCTTGAGACCGCGAGCCCTCTCACGGTCTTGAGACCGCGAGCCCTCTCACGGTCTCAAACCGTTTAGCCATCAACAAGGTTCAAAGTTACAACCAATTATGTCAACCAATGTTGAAGCCCTCTGAAGGTCAAAGCCATGATGACCACTTATAGATTAAGTCAATTAGGGTTATGTTTAACCATTTGGTCATTCAATTGACCCTCAATTGTTGACCAATTAGGGTTGAAGTTGATTCAAATAAGGTCTATCAATGTTCAACCATCAACACTCAACAATGTGCATCAACACAAGGTTGAACCCTTCAATTGAGCTCCAATTGGGCCCAAACTTGGCCCAAACGGTCTTGAGGTCGTGTGGATGAACTCCACACGGTCTTGAGACCGTTTGCCCAAGATTTCATCAAAATCTAATGTGATTTGATAGGGGTTGAACTTTAATTAAGTCACAAATCAGCAATTTGATTAATTCAATAACCCATTGTAATTGGGCCCTCAATTGATCAATTTATCTTAACCCTAGACCTCCAAACGGTCTTGGGTTGTCACCACACGGTCTTGAGACCGTTTGGATGAGCTCCAAATGGTCTTGAGACCGTTTGCCCATCCAACTTTTGGATTCTAGTGAAAATTCTTCAAGGTTGGATCCATTGAGTTGATGATCATATCAATACTTAATTGCATTGTAATTTGGTATGTTTGTACCTTCAATTGGTCAACTATTATTGACCCCAGACCTTCAAACGGTCTTGGGTGATTGTCCTCGCGGTCTTGAGACCGTTTGGTTGATCCCCAAACGGTCTTGAGACCGTTTAGGTCAATCAACCCCAAAAACCCTAAATTAATCATTGATATTTCAGTACTGATTTTAATTAGGGTTTGCCCTAGTAATCACCCTTCAACTCTTAGCTCAATTGGAATTAGTCCATTAAATTTGGTGGGTTGTTAATTAACATTATTTTGAACAATAATCTCATATGGTCAATGCCTGGTCAACGACCTTACACGGTCTTAAGACCGTTTTCCCAAAAGGCTATTTCAGACCGTTTGAAAATCAGGGATAAATTCAATTAAAGTTGTTGATTAAAATGGCCGTATCTCCCGATTCCTTTGGAGTTAGCCTCTCAATTTTTTTAGGGTGATTATTCTACATAATTAGGAAGAGGTTTATTATATGGTCCACGCTCGGTCAACGGGGTTAAACGGTCTTGAAGACCGTTTGCCCTCTCACGGTCTAGAGACCGTTTGCTCACCTCGCGGTCTTAAGACCGAGAGAGCAAGTTGGGGAGACCGTTTAACAAAGAGAAAAGAGGTGGATTTTTCTTGGAAATAACGCCTTCATCTCCTAGCTCAAGAACATCACGGATTTCCCATGGATTTGCTTGCAAAGTAGCAAAGGAAAGTAGGGAAAAAGAAGAACTATCATCTACATGCATAAATGAGATGTATATAATAAAGCATGGGTTTAGAGTTATAAAACCCGCCTAAAGCTTGCTTCTTGAGATCCAAGCTTTCGAGCTCCAAGCTCTAATGGCGTCCTTGAGCTCTCACAGGTTGGCCAAGGTGAAAACTCCAGGGAAAATCAAGAAAAGATGGCTAGAAAGATAGAGTTTCGTGAGCTAGTCACCAAATTGATCTTGAATTCGAGTTCTAACCATGGAATTAGGCAAAAGAAGGGATTCAAACTTACCTTATACCCTTGGTATTTCCTCTTGAGCTCCAAGATAGTCTTTAGTCGGTCAAGCAAAGGGAAACAGTGAAATGCACGAAGGAGAGGTTCCTTTGCTTGAGAGGTAAAGTGTATATATACTTGGGGTGGGGTTTCCAACTTAAGCTTATAAGTTTTTCATAATATCAACCAAGTCCCTCCATCTTTACTTGCTAGTCCCTTCCTCTTAATTCTAAGGACAAACCTTCTCTCAAGGTCAAGAAAATAAGGGCAAGGAAGATTAACCTAATACTAAGGTACATATATAAAGAGCTATTGTACATATACCCTGATTATTTAATCACAAGGTATATTTCATAACTTGATTATTCAATTGAGGTGACACCCTCATCATTTCTTCTCTAAATGATGTCAAGAGTCTTAAAAGATACATTAGATGATATATTTTACACATAGAATCCCTTAATTTGGGTAAATTGCATTTTACCCCAATTTAGGCTTTCAAGCACCGGGATTGTTTCCACAGCTGCACCTTGGTGCCCAAGCTTGGGAAATCCCTCTAACTTCAACATAATCATTCTCATGATGTCTCAACATCAGAGAATCATCTTAACATGTGCAATTTGCAAGTTAATCCTTCTAACTGGGTAAATTGCACATAGGTCCCTGTATTTCAACACAATGCTACAACTTTATATAAAAAGGAGCAAAAATTGAAATATATGTTTCTGAGAAACTTAATTACATGTCCAAAGTTAATCACAAGGATTCAATTACATATTTAGGCAAAACACCTAGGGTTAGCTTATAACCCAGGTCAGGGGTGTTACAAATTATCCACCCCTTACAAGGATTTCGTCCCCGAAATCGATAAGACATATTAAGAGAAAAGGGCAAGATACTTCCTTCTCATCTCATCCTCTAACTCCCAAGTGGCTTCTTCAACACCACGGTGGTTCCAGGGGACTTTCACAAGACTTATGTCTTTCTTCTTTAGCTTTTTAATTCTTTTATCAAGGATTGACACTGGTCCCTCCTCATAGGATACATCATCATTCAATTCTACCTCCATAGGTTGTAGAACTGACTTTGTGTCTGGGTGACATTTCTTCAGCATAGAAATGTGAAACACAGGATGTAACCTTTGTAACTCAGGTGGCAGCTCTAGTTTATATGCTACCTTTCCAATCCGTTCAATGATTGGATAAGGTCCCATAAATCTAGGAGCTAACTTCCCTTTCCTTCTGAAACGAAGGACTCCTTTCCAAGGCGAGACCTTGAGATACACTTTGTCTCCAACCTGGAATTCTAAGGGTCTACGACGTTTGTCAGCATAAGATTTCTGCCTATCCTGTGCAGTCTTAATCTTTTGTTGTATTACTTTAATCTTTTCTGTGGTCTGTTGTACAAGATCAGGACCCAACAACTGATATTCACCAGTCTCAAACCAACACAAAGGTGATCTACAACGTCTACCATACAAGGCTTCATAAGGTGCCATATCAAGACTATGCTGATAGCTATTGTTATAGGCAAACTCTATTAAGCTTAGGTGTAGATCCCAACTTCCGGTAAACTGGAGAACACATGCCCTCAACAGGTCTTCTAAGGTCTGTATGGTCCTTTCCGACTGTCCATCAGTCTGTGGATGAAAGGCCGTACTAAACCTTAGCTTGGTGCCTAAGGCTCTGTGCAACTGTTCCCAAAAATGACTGGTAAACTGGGGACCTCTGTCAAAAACTATAGTGACAGGAACTCCGTGCAAACGCACTATCTCTTGCATATACAACTGTGATAACCTTTCAGCAGAATAGGTTGTTTTGACAGGTAAGAAATGTGCTATCTTAGTCAACCTATCAACAACTACCCAAATGGAATCATGTCCTTTGCTTGTCCTGGGTAGGCCAACAACAAAGTCCATGGTCACATGGTCCCACTTCCACTGTGGTATGGGTAAAGGTTGCATTGTCCCGGCAGGTTTCTGGTGTTCAGCCTTTACCTGTTGGCACACTGGACATCTCAAAACAAACTCAACCACCTCCTTCTTCATCCCGGGCCACCAATACATATCTTTCAAATTCCGATACATCTTGGTACTTCCTGGATGCATAGCATACATTGAAGAATGAGCTTCCTCCAGGACTAACTTTCTCAGATTATCTACATCCGGCACTATCATCCTTCCATTATAACAAGCTACATGATCATATGAGTCATGGAAACCATCTCTCTTTTCATTTCCGTACTCAGATCTAATCTGTTGAACTGCAGCATCACCTAGCTGTGCTTCTTTAATCTACTCCCTTAGGGTAGGTTTAATATGCATCTCAGCTAACAGACCGGCTAACAATGACACTTTCAACTGTACATTGTCTTGCCTTAAGGAGATAAGCATATCTCTCCTAGAGCATACTAAAGAGTTTAGTTGTGCTCTATCCATGGTTGATGTTGTTGATTTCCTACTCAAGGCATCTGCAACAACATTGGCCTTTCCCGAATGATAATCAATTGTACAGTCGTAGTCCTTGATTAACTCCATCCAGCGACGTTGCCTCATGTTGAGCTCATGCTGAGAGAAGATATACTTAAGGTTTTTGTGGTCTGTGAAAATATGGAGTGTTTCTCCATAGAGATAATGTCTCCAGATCTTCAAGGCATGAACCACAGCAGCTAACTCCAGATCGTGTGTCGGATAATTCTCCTCGTGTTTCTTAAGCTGTCGGGAAGCAAAAGAAATCACTTGTTTATCCTGCATCAACACACATCCAAGTCCATTCTTGGAAGCATCACAGAAGACTACATATCCTTTTCCTTGTTCAGGTAGCACAAGAACAGGTGCACTTGTCAACCTCTCTTTCAACAATTGGAAAGACTGTTGACACTTATCACTCCAAGAAAAAGGAACATCTTTCCGGGTCAACTTGGTCAAAGGTAAAGCTATAGAACTAAAGTTCTTAATGAACCTTCGATAATAGCCAGCTAACCCCAAGAAACTTCAAATTTCCGTCGGTGTCTTTGGTTGTTCCCATTGTAGAACAGATTCTACCTTTGTAGGGTCAACACGAATTCCTGAGGTAGATATCACATGTCCAAGAAAAGATACCTCCGACAGCCAGAACTCACATTTGTTAAACTTAGCATATAGCTTGTGTTCTCTTAGCAAGGTCAAAGCTTGGCGAAGATGCTACTCATGCTGCTGAGCATCCTTACTATAGATCAGAATGTCATCTATGAAGACGACAACACATTGATCGAGGAAGGGTCGAAAAACTCTGTTCATGAGTTCCATAAATGCAGTTGGTGCATTGGTTAGTCCAAACGACATAACTGTGAACTCATAGTGACCATACCTTGTCCTAAAGGCAGACTTGGATATGTCACTATCCTTAATACGGAGTTGATGATATTCAAATCTCAAGTCTATCTTTGAAAAGACGGTTGCACCACGCAACTGGTCAAAGAGATCATCAATCCTCGGCAGAGGATACTTATTCTTTATTGTTACTTTATTGAGTTGTCTGTAGTCGATGCACAACCGCATTGACCCATCTTTCTTTTTAACAAACAAGACCGGAGCACCCCAAGGTGAAGTACTCGGTCGGATAAAACCTCTCTCAAGTAACTCTTGAAGTTGTTTCTTGAGTTCTACCATCTCGGCAGGCGCCATCCTATACGGAGTCTGGGCTATGGGTTTCGTATCTGGGATCAAATTGATTTCAAAATCAATCTCCCGAGGTGGTGGTATACCAGGAAGTTCTTCAGGAAACACATCTTCGAATTCCCTGACTATAGGAACTTCAGCAGGATTGGAACTTTCCTTGGTAACATCTACCACATGGGCTAAGAATGCATAACATCCTTGTCTCAACAACTTATCAGCAACCATAGCTGACACAAGGCAGGTGGGAAGAATCTTTCTCTCACCTTGAAAGATCCATGTGTTGCTTTCATCAGCAAACAAAGCCAACTTGGACTCACAATCCAAGACAACTCTATACCTTTCCAAGGTATCCATCCCGAGGATTATATCAAATCCCTGCATATCAAGTGGTATAAGATCCACTTGAATGCGATGGTCAGAAAAGAAGAGGATGCAGGGAGAACATACCTCCTGCAAAACGGCAGACCCACTCGACAGAGTCTCCAACAACAAACTATCTGCCCTATGACTAACAGTCACATTGCAGTTACGGATCACTTTACGAGTGATGAAAGAGTGCGTAGCACCCGGGTCAATCAGAACAGATACAGCACAGGATGTAGACATATCAGAATATAAAAGTTTCATCTGACCTGCCACTACCTATGGATTGACCACTGCTTCAGGTGGGTTCATAGCATAGAACCTCGCAGTCGCCTGGTGTTGAGGTGGTGTTGATGATCCAGCTTGAGACGCTTGTCCACGTCCTCGAGCTGTTCCCTGAGATTGCCTCCTCTGAGATCCTTGTTGACTCTGTCTTGGAGGCTGTGTCACATTGACAAGCCTAGATCGGCAGTCCTTCATCAAATGTCCCACCTTACCACAGTTGTAGCAGCTTCTCTCCAGTTGTTGTGGTCGGGGTGGTCCAGTAACTGACACTGATGCTGAACTATGAGTCCCTTGTTGAGGTAGGCTTCGTCCCCTGCCTCTACTTGGTGACCATTGAGTTTGAGAACTCGATCTGAGTGGTGGAGGTGTAGGTGCAGAGAATCTAGGCTTCTTAAAGTCTCTAGATGAAGAACCCTGGAACTGCGGATATCTCTTATGGGTTTGCCTCTTCTCAACTACGGATTTCTCTATCCTTCAGACTGACTCAATGAAGGTAGCAAATCTCTCCCGATTCTCGAGGGCAGACACGGGAGTAGTCAAGTCGGCATTTAAACCCTTCTCAAATCTTCTGATTCTTTCCTCCTCTGTGGCAGCCATGTGCGGACAGAACCGCAGCAACTTCATGAACTTAGCTTCATACTCGCTAATGTTCATCATACCCTGCCTTAGTCTCTCAAACTGAGAGATCTTCTCATCTAGGAAGGTCTTTGGAAAATATCTATTGATAAATTCTCGATGAAACTCTTCCCATGAGAACTCTACTCCAGGTCTCTTCTGTTCTTCCATGTTCCACCAGTGACCAGCACTACCTTTGAGAAGATAGACAGCATGTCTAACCTTCTCAGCTTCCTGGATGATAAGAATCCTGAAAGCCTTCTCCAACTCTGTCAACCAAAGGTCAGCATCGGCGGGGTCGACATTCCCGAAGTACTCGGTAGCTCCGACACGACGAAGTCATTCGAACGTCTTACCGATACCTTGTGCTTCAGGATGGACAGGTGCCCTAGGTGTAGGCATGGGCATCCTGTCGGTTATGTGTGTCATGGCAGTCATAAACTTCCCGAACATCGTTTGTACAGCTGGGTTACCCATTTCGGCTGGGTCAAACTGGGGTGGTTCTCTTGGTGACTCAGGTGCAGGTTGTTCTATTTCTGGAACCCTTGCACCGCCTCGAGGTGAACTACCACTACTCTCCGCCACGTACTCATCATGTGGCTCAGCCATTCTTATGTATCTTCTTCTCCTGAGGAGCAGAAGATTCTATTAGATAAGGAAGGAGTACTAAAGATAGACTCGACATCCTAAGTCCTATGCCTCTGTAGACTCAACTGACCTAGAGCTCTGATACCACTAATTGTGGGCTCCGATCTCCAAACCATGACATAAACACGATTAAAACTTAGCGAAAGCGATTCGATAAACAGCGGAAGACAAAAATCACGGGAAATTAAAACTTTTCGAGACAAGAGCTTGAATCCATATAAGCTTCTTTCATAACAACAGATAAACTGTTTACATCTCATGATAATTACTTCTTGAGTAATTATATACATCAAGATACAAAATCTCAAGAACTTATACAAAAGACTCCAAGACCTGAGAGTACAGAGGGCACATAGGACTGATTCTAACTACACCACATGGCAGGATAAATCTCCATCTGAGATTCTACCACTGCTCCTGGTGATGCTGTTGCTGAGACTGGTCACCTGTAGGCTGGTTCCTTCGTCTTCGACGTCCACCTAAAAAGTTGAAGTCTACGGGTTGAGACAATTTTACATAATTGTCCCAGCGAGAGTTATAACTCTCCGCCAGAAGCTTTATTATAACAGCAAAGATTATCTTAACCAGTAAAGCCTTCAAAGTAATCAGTAACAGTTACAGCTATAACAAGGTCTCAACATTTATGAGATATGAAGAAATATAAGCACTATTATAGTGTTACATCAATCCACTAACTTGGAGTTATCTCTAACAAGTATACCACGTGGTTGATTATGTTTTCCAAACAACATTATGCCCTGTGGAGATGAGGCATACCACTCATACTCCAACTGATCGCTGAGAAGTCACATCAGTATCATACATAGGTCATTAAGAGAGACGGATTCTCATGACCTTCACCTTCCTCAGTCAGTAAGAGGATCACTTGTAGGACATCTCGTGTCTCTACTACTATAGCTCACCAGGGTAAATTGGTCCTTCGCTATTCTAGAGTCACAGTGGCATTCTGTACTCTCTTCGTCATCAGGAGATTTCATGTTTATCTCCACTGATACGGATATCTGTGATTTCTTTGTCATCAGGAGGTTTCATGTTTACCTACCACTGATACGGCATGGAAATATAGTGAAGGATTGACGGATTACACATCTACATCACATTCCTACACTAGGATGTAAGGTTCTACACATCCATGTACCCCACATACTCAAAAGTATGTGCTCCAGGAGTTCCCTGAGGAAAACCTGTTTCACCATCACTTGATCTCTGACAATGATGGATCTATGATCAGGGCTCTACATTATATTTGATTAGTTAGGTACATTTAGTATTCTTTAACAACATACATTGTTCTTCAAACAATAACAGTAGCATAATAGCTATAAAAGAAGAATACTAAATGTAACAAGCCTAACTCATATCAATCATAATTTCTTATTATACTCATCACAAGTCATCTCTAAAGCATGACTTTGATGGTATTCATGGCTCTCACAGCCCATTATCATCATAGGATGCCATTGACAAGGCATCAAGTTACTTTTCTTATTCATAAGGCTAACAACATGCCTTCAATGAATATAACATCAACATCCATACCTGGATAAGATCACCTTCATATCAGAACCTGCATGGTTAATTTAACTGACAAAGGTAATACAAAAATAAGGAATACATTTTCCACTCTTGTCATAAGAGTTAAATCCTCTGATTCTCATCAATTGGAGTTTAATACTCATTTGCATGCCATTACCCTTGAATTAGGGTTTACTATTCACATTACATGTCATCACCCTTGGATTAGGGTTTACTATTCACATTACATGTCATCACCCTTGGATTAGCGTTTACTATTCACATTAAGGTGAATTGAACTCATATCATCATCATGTATGAGTAACATCATCATTGATGCTCTCAGATTAGTTAAAGGTTCATCATTTATCATAATTAGGGTTTCTATGACCTCTCACAAGTAGATCATACCCTAATTATACACATTCATGTGCATTGAAGATGCTTTACTTAAGTTTCCACCCAATAAGGGTTACTTTCTCTCTCTAGGGTACTTTCTCTCTCTAGGGTACTTTCTCTCTCTAAAGTACTATCTCCCTCTTCATACTAGTGGTTGCTGATAACATCAGACTAGATCAAGTTGGATAGAGTCATCATGGCTAACAACATCATTCTCATGTAATTAGGGTTTAATCTGATCAAGGTATTTACTCAATTGACCCTTCAAGGGTAATTTGGTAATTCACCCCATTGACCACCTTCATAGGTCCAATCATTAGTCAACTGATCCCTTGATGTCCTAGGTTATCATTAAAGCTTAGATTAGGCATCATTGAATCATGTTGATTTCAAGACCGATAGGGCAAGTTGGGTTGAGGTCGTTTGATGGCTCTCGGTCTTGAGACCGTTTGATGGCTCTCGGTCATGAGACCGTTTGAGGTCTCTCGGTCTTGAGACCGTGAGCCCTCTCTCGGTCTTGAGACCGTGATGCCCCTCACGGTCTTGAGACCGTGAGCCCTCTCTCGGTCTTGATACTGCGAGCCCTCTCACGGTCTTGAGACCGCGAGCCCTCTCACGGTCTCAAACCGTTTAGCCATCAACAAGGTTCAAAGTTACAACCAATTATGTCAACCAATGTTGAAGCCCTCTAAAGGTCAAAGCCATGATGACCACTTATAGATTAAGTCAATTAGGGTTATGTTTAACCATTTGGTCATTCAATTGACCCTCAATTGTTGACCAATTAGGGTTGAAGTCGATTCAAATAAGGTCTATCAATGTTCAACCATCAACACTCAACAATGTGTATCAACACAAGGTTGAACCCTTCAATTGAGCTCCAATTGGGCCCAAACTTGGCCCAAACGGTCTTGAGGTCGTGTGGATGAATTCCACACGGTCTTGAGACCGTTTGCCCAAGATTTCATCAAAATCTAATGTGATTTGATAGGGGTTGAACTTTAATTAAGTCACAAATCAGCAATTTGATTAATTCAATAACCCATTGTAATTGGGCCCTCAATTGATCAATTTATCTTAACCCTAGACCTCGAAACGGTCTTGGGTTGTCACCACACGGTCTTGAGACCGTTTTTATGAGCTCCAAATGGTCTTGAGACCGTTTGCCCATCCAACTTTTGGATTCTAGTGAAAATTCTTCAAGGTTGGATCCATTGAGTTGATGATCATATCAATACTTAATTGCATTGTAATTTGGTATGTTTGTACCTTCAATTGGTCAACTATTCTTGACCCCAGACCTTCAAACGGTCTTGGGTGATTGTCCTCGCGGTCTTGAGACCGTTTGGTTGATCTCCAAACGGTCTTGAGACCGTTTAGGTCAATCAACCCCAAAAACCCTAAATTAATCATTGATATTTTAGTACTGATTTTAATTAGGGTTTTCCCTAGTAATCACCCTTCAACTCTTAGCTCAATTGGAATTAGTCCATTAAATTTGGTGGGTTGTTAATTAACATTATTTTGAACAATAATCTCATATGGTCAATGCCTGGTCAACGACCTTACACGGTCTTAAGACCGTTTTCCCAAAAGGCTATTTCAGACCGTTTGAAAATCAGGGATAAATTCAATTAAAGTTGTTGATTAAAATGGCCGTATCTCCCGATTCCTTTGGATTTAACCTATCAATTTTTTTAGGGTGATTAGCCTACATAATTAGAAAGAGGTTTCTTATACGGTTCATGCTCGGTCAACGGGGTTAAATGGTCTTGAAGACCGTTTTCCCTCTCGCGGTCTAGAGACCGTTTGCTCACCTCGCGGTCTTAAGACCGAGAGAGCAAGTTGGGGAGACCGTTTAACAAAGAGAAAAGCGGTGGATTTTTCTTGGAAATAACGCCTTCATCTCCTAGCTCAAGAACAGCACGGATTTCCCATGGATTTTCTTGCAAAGTAGCAAAGGAAAGTAGGGAAAAAGAAGAACTATCATCTACATGCATAAATGAGATGTATATAATAAAGCATGGGTTTAGAGTTATAAAACCCACCTAAATCTTGCTTCTTGAGCTCCAAGATTTCAAGCTCCAAGCTCTAATGGCGTCCTTTAGCTCTCACAGGTTGTCCAAGGTGAAAACTCCAGGGAAAATCAAGAAAAGATGGCTAGAAAGATAGAGTTTCGTGAGCTAGTCACCAAATTGATCTTGAATTCAAGTTCTAACCATGGAATTAGGCAAAAGAAGGGATTCAAACTTACCTTACACCCTTGGTCGTGAGCTCCAAGACAGTCTTTAGTCGGTCAAGCAAAGGTAAACAGTGAAATGCACGAAGGAGAGGTTCCTTTGCTTGAGAGGTAAAGTGTATATATACTTGGGGTGGGGTTTCCAACTTAAGCTTATAAGTTTTTCATAATATCAACCAAGTCCCTCCATCTTTACTTGCTCGTCCCTTCCTCTTAATTCTAAGGACAAACCTTCTCTCAAGGTCAAGAAAATAAGGGCAAGGAAGATTAACCTAATACTAAGGTACATATATAAAGAGCTATTGTACATATACCCTGATTATTTAATCACAAGGTATATTTCATAACTTGATTATTCAATTGAGGTGACTCCCTCATCATTTCTTCTCTAAATTATGTCAAGAGTCTTAAAAGATACATTAGATGATATATTTTACACATAGAATCCCTTAATTTGGGTAAATTGCATTTTACCCCAATTTAGGGTTTCAAGCACCGGGATTGCTTCCACAGCTGCACCTTGGTGCCCAAGCTTGGGAAATCCCTCTAACTTCAACATAATCATTCTCATGATGTCTCAACATCAGAGAATCATCTTAACATGTGCAATTTGCAATTTGATCCTTCTAACTGGGTAAATTGCACATAGGTCCCTGTATTTCAACACAATGCTACAACTTTATATAAAAAGGAGCAAAAACTGAAATATATGTTTCTGAGAAACTTAATTACATGTCCAAAGTTAATCACAAGGATTTAATTACATATTTAGGAAAAACACCTAGGGTTAGCTTATAACCCAGGTCAGGGGTGTTACAATAAGTATATCACTGAAACCATAAAACTCTTAGTTGCCAAACAAGACCATATTGAATCCTCCCTTGCTATGATTGGAAGAGGACGTTCGCACTCTCAACAACAAGAACAGATCAAGTCTGCTTCACTATTCTGTGAAGCATGTAAAGGTACTGATCATTCCACTTGGGCTTGCAATGTTCTCTATGATGTTGTTCTAAGAAATGTATGTGGCCAAGGAGATAATGGTCAAATAGAAAACCTCAATGATGTAAATACTATCCCTGGTCAAGGATATTACAATTTGAATCAGAATAGAAATCATCCCGATTTTCAATATGGAAATCCTTCAGGAGCAGAAAACTTGTGTCAACTTAGTTCGAACAATCAACAACGAGGCCCACCAGGATTCCAGTGTAATCAACAATAGAATTTTGGGAATCAAGGAAACTTCAGGGGAAATTTTCAAAATAGGAACTTCAACAATTATCAAAAAAATTCTCAGTTCCAGAATCCCAATCAAGTTTCTTATCAACAACAAGGGCAACAAGCTGGTCCCATCTCTCCAGATGATAAACTAATGGCAATTGAGAAGATGTTGCAATCACAATAGACTATGACAGCTAACTAGCAAGCCCACCAGAAAGCTATTGAATCTCAACTAGCTCAACTTGCAGCTAGAAGGAAGCCACCTGCTGGAACCTTTGTTGGCCAACCCGAGAACAATCCTAATCACACAGAACAACTGAAGGCTGTCACAACTGGGTCGGGAAAAGATTATTGTGATCCTCCCATCAAGACACATGTGGTTATTACAAATGAGGATGAACATGTGATTGTCCAAGACTCAACAACACCTGAATCTCAACCAAAAGTACCAGTGACTACTAATAAGACAGCCGAGCCAAATTCTGAAAAACATGCTATCGAAGAAATAGAAACACCAAAGCAGATGTGCCTATATACAAGCCTCGTATACCTTTTCCAACTCGTCTAAGGCAAACCAAGCTTGATACTTGTTACAATAAGTTCAAAGAAGCTATGAAGAAGCTTCATGTTGATATACCCTTTCTAGATGCGCTGACTGAGATACCAGCTTGGACAAAGTACTTAAAGTCACTCCTCACCAGGAAATATATAACTGAAGAATATGAGATAGTCAAGTTAGCTATAACCACTTCAGATATCATCCAGAGTAAGATGCCAAAGAAGCAAAAAGATCCAGGATCTTTTGGGATTTCTTGCCATATCGGAGATTCTTCATGCAAGAAAGGACTGTCATATCTTGGTGCTAGCATCTCCATCATGCCACTCAGCCTTTGCAAAAGGCTAGGGTTCGTCGAACTTCTCCCAATTGGCATGACCATACAACTCGCAGACAATTCGATAAAATGTCTACAGGGAATTATTGAGGATGTACATGTCAAGATAAGAAAAGATTCCTATGTTTTGTGTGACTTTGTCATCATGGACATAAAAGAAGACGCCAGATATCCTCTTATCTTTGGATGTACGTTCCTCGCCACTGCAAGAGTCCTAATTTATGTTGAAGCAGGAACCTTGCTTCTCAGACTTGGTAAAGAAACTCTCAAATTCAAAGTTTTAGAAAGTATGTGAAGACCAAGCATGCAAGAAGAAGTATATCTTATCGATTGCATAGAGAAGATATCACTTCTCACTCAAGTGAATCATGAATCAGAAGATCCATTAGAAGTTTCTCTAACAGACCCATCAGTTGATAAACCTATTGACGAACAAGTGAAAGGTTGCATTGAATCTCTCGACTATGCGGAAGAAGATGTTGAAGCTACTTTTGAAGAACTTAAAGTTGTGAATATTACTGAAGAAACATGTGAAAAACCACAAGATCTTGAAATGAAACCCCTACCTGAGGGATTGAAATATGTGTTTTTAGATTAACTCAAGGTCTGCCCAGTCATCATAAATTCAAATCTAACATTGGAACAAGAAGATAAACTCTTAACAGAATTAAAGGAAAGAAGAAAAGCCATCGGCTACAAGATGAGTGACCTCAATGGGGTTAGTCAAGAGCTTTGCATGCATAGAATCCCCATGATGGAAGACCACAAGTCGGTTGTAGAACACCAAAGGAAACTTAATCCAAATATGAAAGAAGTCATCTGCCTTGAATTTGTTAAATTGCTCACTTCTAGAATCATCTACCCGATCTCTGATTCTCCATGGGTCAGTCCAGTACATGTTGTCCCAAAGAAGGGTGGAACTACTGTGATGCGGGATGAAAATAATGAACTCATCCCCACTCGAACAGTGACCGGGTGGAGGATGTGCATTGATTATAGGAAGTTGAACAAATTGACATGAAAGGATCATTTTCCGATGCCATTTCTTGATCAAGTCTTAGAAAGATTGGCTCACCAAGAATATTTTTGTTATCTCGATGGGTACTCTGGATTCTATCAAATTCCTATACATCCAGATGACCAAGAGAAAACAACTTTTACTTGTCTATTTGGAACATACACATTCAGAAGGATGTCTTTCGGCCTCTGCAATGCGCCTGCAACCTTCCAACGTTGCATGGCAGCCATATTTGCTGGCCTCACTGAAACTATCATGGAAGCCTTTATAGATGGTTTTTTTGTATATGGAGATTCATACGACTCGTTCCTGAAGCACCTCTCCCTTGTCCAAAAATGGTGTGAAGAAGCGCATCTGGTGTTAAATTGGGAGAGTGTCACTTTATGGTGAAAGAAGGGATTGTCCTTGGTCATAGAGTTAGTAGTAGAGGAATTGAAGTAGACGGAGCGAAAATTGAAGTGATTTCTAAACTCGCCATTCCGATGAATGTAAGAGGGGTTCGTGCGTTCCTAGGTCATGCGGGCTTTTACAAATGGTTTATTAAGGATTTCTCCAAGATAACCAAGTCGATGACGAACTTATTGTTAAAGGACGTAGAGTCCTTTTTGACAAAGAATGTGTGAAGAGTTTCAATAACTTGAAACAAGCCCTTACAACAACACCCATCATTAGAGCTCCTGATTGGGATCATCCATTTGAAATATGTGTGATGCCAGTGATTATGTTGTGGGTGTCGTCCTAGGGCAGTATATAGAGAAGAAACATTACATGATCTACTATGCATCGAAAACCCTCGATGAAGCTCAGAGGAATTATGCAACTACTGAGAAAGAACTTCTTGTAGTCATGTATGCCTTTGAAAAATTCAGATCCTACCTCATAGGTTCAAAAGTCATTATCTACAGGGATCATGCATCTATCTGTTACCTCCTGGAAAAGAAAGATGCAAAACCAGGTTGATAAGATGGATTCTCCTACTACAAAATTTTGATCTGGAGATAAAAGATAAAAAGGGTAAAAAAAATGTTGCGGCAGACCACCTCAGGTGTATCCACAGCCTAGAAACTAAGAAGATCTCGATTAATAATTCTCTTCCAGATGACCAATTAATGAAAATTTCAGAAGCTACACCTTGGTACTTAGACTATGTAAATTACCTCACCGCTGGCATCATCCATCATGAATGCACCGGGAATGCACTGAAGAAATTTATGCATGATGTGAAGCAATATCACTGGGATGAGCCATACCTCTTTAAGCTATGTGTTGATGGTCTCCACAGATGTTGCATCACTGAGGAAGAAGTTCAATCTATTTTAGAACAATGTCATTCAGGCCCAGTTGGAGGCCATATGAGTTCTATGAAAACTGCTATAAAGGTTTTGCAACGTGGATTCTTTTGGCCAACCATATCCAAAGATTCCTACAAATTTGTTCTATCATGTGACAAATGTCAAAGAATAGGTAACATTACGAAGAGAGATGAGATGCCACTTAAGATGTGGCAAGAAATCAATATATTTGATGTTTGGGGTGTGGACTACATGGGTCCTTTCCCATCTTCTCATGGATTTTCCTACATCCTAGTGGCGGTGGATTACATCTCAAAATGGGTTGAAGCCATACTGACCGTCACTAGTGATTCCAAACCCATCATCAAGATGTTCAAAGACATTATTTTCCCCTGTTTTGAAGTCCCACGAAGTGTGATATTTGATGGAGGTTCTCATTTTCCTGAAAGAAAATTTGAAGCATTACTGAGGAAATATGGTGTAACTCACAAGGTAGCCTCACCCTACCACCCACAAACAAGTGGACAGGTAGAAGTTTCTAATCGTCAACTCAAGGCTATTTTGGAAAAGACAGTAGGCCGCAACTGAAAAGATTAGTTAGTAAAAATCAATGACGCATTGTGGGCCTACCGAACTACTTTTAAAACTCCTCTTAGAACTACACCCTTTCGACTGATCTATGGAAAGTCATGCCACCTGCCTATAGAACTAGAACACAAAGCATGGTGGGCGATTAAACAGCTAAATTTTGACATCAAGAAAGCATGCCAAGCCAGGATTCTATAACTCCAGGAGCTGGAAGAACTCTGGGTGACAGCTTATGAGAATGCATGAATCTATAAAGAACGCACAAAGCTTTGGCACGATGGTCATCAGAAAAGAAAGGGCATTCAAGTCGGAGACCAAGTTCTTTTGTTCAATTCAAGACTGAGGTTATTCCTAGGAAAACTCCGTTCTTGCTGGTCTGGACCTTACATTGTCAAGAGCATCTACCCACATGGTGCTTTCTCTTTATGGAGTGAAAAGTCAGGCGAATTTGTGGCAAATGGTCAACGATTGAAGAGATATTTCACCTCTGCTAATACAGGCTCTGAAGCAATGTTGGATCTCACCAATCCAACATATCCACTATACAATTTGAAGGAATCAAGTCGAGCCATTGACGTAAAACAAAGGTGCTTGTCGGGAGGCAACCCGATCAATAAATTTGTATTTGGTTTTAATTTTGAATTAGAAATTTTTCTTAATTTTGTTTTTACTTTTTAGATAATTTTTCACCTAATAAAAATTGCATCGTGAGATGCTATCTTGAGTTCTTATTTATCTTCATTTTTGAGATTTTCAGATGGAGGATGCATGCTGATTGGAACGCAACCACATCTGGTGGTCTAACCAGCATGAATTTTCCCCTCCATCTTAGATTTAGAGTTTTCTCAGGACGAACAAAATTCTAAGTTCGGGGTGGAGGGTGGGTGGTACGTACTTTACTTTCCACCTTCACCCATCTATTTTTGACTTAAGATTTCATTGTTGCATTTTTGACCAAAATTTTCAAATAAAATTTTCAAAAAATTTAAAGTTTTCAAAAGAAATTTGAACAGATACCGGATGAAGTTTTGACACTTTTCGTTTCAATCTCTATGCATTTTAAATCATTATACCCTCCTTATTTAAAGCAAATCCTCAAAAGGACCACTTTTTGAGACTAGCCTTTTGATTGAAATCATCTCGTGAAGCTTATGAATCCTAACATCATGGTCCTTCTACAAAAATGGCAAACATTTGTTGAACTGATAGGGATCAAACACATCGTGCTTCCTAACATACTAGTGGAACAATAACATGGAATCCCCACCAGATCCTCATCAAGTCATTATTTGAGCAAAGTACGATAAAGAGAATGACTTGGTGCACTAAATTGTAAATCAAATCGCATTCTGATCTGAACTCTCTTCTACACTTCTTCTATCATCTTCGTACCCCTCCATCCATCAAAAAGAAACAAAAATAGCCAAAATAGTGCCAAACCCTAAGTTCAGGGTGGCACGCCACTCCCCTCTATTACCGCTTCTTCCATACCCCTTGCAAATTAATAGGGGTGTACCACCAAGAAAAGATGCCAAAGAACACACAAAAAGAAATGTAATCTCGAGTCGAATAGATGAGAGATTCATACACAAAAAATGCAATCAATGAAATTGCAAAGAATATAATAAAAATCTTGAGTCGAATAGAGAAGAGATTTAATTCTTCCTTCCACACCACCCTTCACTCTCTTTTCTACCTAAAAGGCACAATGAATGCCTCCATTATCTTGAAATACACCAGTGTCATATCAGATGCACACTTGTTGTTTTGCGGGTATCTTTGGACTCTTACAAAACTCTTTGACATGCTTGTTGTTGGAAAAAGTGATGAGGAAGTGATGTTAGAAAACAAACTCAGGAATGAAGATATGGTAAGATGTGTTCAGTGGTCTCAAGAAGTTGAGATGCTTAATCATACTGAGCAGAAAGGAAACATTCGTGATGTGAAGAGGAGGCAATTACATGACTAGAAAGTATTCATTTGGTGACTGTTTCAGATTTTGTGTTACTCGAGGATAAGCGATGTTTAAGTTCGGGGTGTTTTGATGAATGCATATTCATCATGATTTTTTGTCCCCTTTTTGGGACCAATTTGACTCAATACATCCAATTTCATTTGCTAATTATCACAATATACAAAATTGCTTAATTGGTTCAATTACCAGAATTATTAACTGAGTTTATGTTTAATTTATGCAGATCTTGATGAGGATGAACAATCAGTGGGGCCCACCTTTCTCAGCCTTCACTCATCCCTGGTCTTGACCATACGGTCTCACCCATTCGATTTCAACCAATAGGTCTTAGCCATTCATCCATTCGGTCTCAGACCGCGAGCATTTCTTCACCATCTGATCGCTGATCAACGGTCCCCATCCATTCAATTAAATGATCTGCCCAAACGATCTTGGGCCATCATTTTTCCTCCAAACCATTCTTGCTTACCCCTCAAGACCATTTGGGTTATCCCTCTTCTCCAAGACCGTTTGATGCACATCGGTCTTCAAGTCTGGTTGGGCAATCTGTTCAAGACCGTATGGAGGACCTCACCTCCTGCTTCCCTTCTTCTTCTTCCTCCTGCCATAACCCTAATGCTCCAACCACCGTGTCTGACTGCTGACTCACCACCAGCGTCGGCACCTCCCCACTTGCCTCCTCTGCTCAACCTGCCTCCCAACACACCAGCAACCCTGCCACCATCAACCCTCTAAATGGTATCAAGACCGAATGGAGGTGCTACCCTCTCAAGACCGACTGGATCTCTCTTGGTCTCAAGACCATGAGCTTCCTACACCGCACGATCTGCCCTATCACTCTTGGCTTCCAGATATGCCTTAACGGTTCGCTCTGCTACCCTTGCCACGGTCACAAGACCGTATGGAGCATCTGCATCCCAGACCGTGAAGACCTCCTCCTGCCGCTTCGACCTCGGATGTAGCAACGACCTACACTGCTCCCGCCAAGACCTGCAACAACAACATTCGTCGACACCTGCAATTCTCAACACCACCATAGCCATCCTTCTCCTTCCACCCTTGGCTATGGCTTGCACCTACTCCCTGCTATGCCTCCTTGCAGACCCTAGGCACCTTTGCACGCCGCCGCTAGTCAAGGACCGTGAGGCCATCAAGCATTCTCAAGACCACAAGGCTCCTCACACGTGAGGCCAGCAGGCCGTTTGGATGACAGAGAAGACAAGACCGAGAAGCCTGAGACCGCAAGGAGCCTGGTCGATATATGTGATCGTGAAAGCTCCAAAACCGCTAGGGCAGCAACCGTTTCCAAAATCGATCCCAGAGCAAACGATCGCGAAGACTGCTTGGGCGCTGTAGAACATTAGGGCATGAGACTGGTTGGAGGTAGAGGGAAACTGTTTGGAGATCAACCTACCAGACCATTTGGTCATTATCAGTTTCTAAACCGTTAGAGCCAATGCTTCCAAAACCATTTGGATGATGCCAGGATGAAGATCGTTTGGAGCTACAAATGCAAGACCGTTTGGGACTGATCATAGCTGAGACCTTCTAAAGGGAACTAATACAAGACCATTTAGACATCTAAATGGTTTCCAAACCATATGGGCAAACTGAGAAAATTGCAACATGGTCCAAAATGTCAAGACCCCATCCAAGCCTATAAATAGGACCAGTAGGGTCCTCATTTGAGGCATCGATCCGGGGACGCCACCAGGCTGCCCAAATGCAAGACTCGATCCATCTCCATCCATGTCATAGCCACTTCACCTGCTCCTCTTATTGTGAGCAGGGAGGTCGAGTAGAGAAGGAAGGTGGAGAAGAAAGTCCGCCCGGTCTACCTTTGTGGTTCTTCCTCCTCATCCAAGATCTGCCCTGACATGACGTAGACGACTGCATCATCTTCTCCGAGCTACGAATATCTTCTACATCATACTCATGATGGAATCTTACCTCTCTCTTGTTTTTCTTGTTTCTCACATCATGAGCGAGTAGTTCCATTTCTCTAGGGTGCGGGGACTAGCCCCGCTACCCATGCTTTCATGTCTTTTCATTTAACATTCCAAGGCAATGTATATAACTTTTTATTTCGTTGCTAACCGTTAATGTTTGTAGATTGGTTACCTTCTTGCTTTCATCTTGTTCTTCCCTATGTTGTGAGAACTTCTATATGTTGGGTAGAATGTCGATTAATGAGTTTGACTCTCAAACTAGAAATAGAATGAGATTCCTTGTTGTCATAAGTGTATGATCTATGAGGGGACAAGCCATCTATCCCACGGTGACGCTTCTGTGGCCTAAACATTCCTGAGGGAGGGCCACAGCCTTAGTTGGATTTTGTATCTTCTTTGTTAATCATCGATGTTTGCTTGTAGATTAATCACCTTCTTACTTATCGATTAATGCAGTTTACTCCCAAACTAGAAATAGAATGGGATTCCTTGAGGTCGTAAGTGTATGATCCATGAGGGGACAAGTCATCTAACCCACGGTGACACTTTTGTGGCCTAAACATCCCTTAGGGAGGGCCACAGCCTTAGTTGGATTTTGTATCTTCGGAACCGTAAGTGTATGATCTGGATGGCGACGAGACATATGATGCCTAAGGGGATGCTTACGTGGACCTAAACATCCCTCAGGGAGGGTTCACATCAGTTCTATTTAGATAGTTATATCTTGTAGGATGTTTGATGTTTGGATGTGTTTGCATGTGTAGTGGTGGTGAAACCTGGTACCATCCCAGTGATTCCATATCATTAATCTAGATCAAACTTTAATTCTTCTCTTTTACTTTCTTGCATTTAGTTTAATTAACCTCAAATCAACCAATCGTTCTAAATATTAGTCTTACTTGAGCTAGATTCGACTGACAAAGATTCTTAAAAATGTTGTCCTTTGGGATTCGATCCTTAACTATACTGTGATAAGACTCGTCCGCTTGTGACTGGTATTATTGCACAAAGGTTTTGGTAAAAGCACGGGGATCTCAACCCCGAGTGAATTTTTTAGTGAGATAATATTCCACGTCAATGCACACTCTCTACTCCTCCTTTATTTAGGATCTCTTCTTTTTAAAAGATAGATAAAAAAGATCAACTCTCTTCTTGTTCTATATATATTTGTAAACAGAGGAACCAAAGAAATTATAAAGTCAAAGAATAATATTTAAGAGGTGGTGGACTGACGCAAAGATAGAAAGACACACCTTTCTCCTAAGTGTATAAATTTTATTTCTCAATTTTCCTCTTGTTAAGGTTGATGTGTTGTATAAAACCTATTCGTTTCTATTTTTCTATCTTTTTCATTGCACAAATATTATTGAAAACCTTTGAAAAATAGGGCATCATGCTTTGGGATACCAAAAAAAGAATATACAAGAAAAAATAGAGATGGTTCATGTTATATAAGGCATTGACATGAATTACATATATGATAAAACTAGCAGTAGATAGAATGAGTGAACACAAGTACCTGACTCTTGTTTGTTATACTTTACTTAAAAGAAACTTATATCTTTTGTATGTGGTTGCAAATTGTAATGTGACCCAAGGAAATTCTTATAGTATTGTTTTCAATTAACTATCAAAGGTTTCTTGGACATAGTTTTCATGATTGTCATACCTCCATGCAAAAGGTATTTCATGTGGTTTTTGAAACATAATCTTGACAAAATTTGAGGTACAAAATCATGATACCTAGTTTCTTGTTCATAAAATACATAGTTAGGTAATTGACCATCAAAAATTTAATATGTTGAAAAAATAAGAATTCATTATGTTCGGCCATTTGAGATCTTAAGAGAAAGTTCACCTTCATCTATCTAAATTGATACTTTAGCAACATAATTGTTTGAGATTAAGTTGTCTAAATTGGTGTTGACAAAGTGACTAGATCTTCCCTAGATAATATGGTAGTGTATATTGCATTCCAGTTCCGAAATAGAACATCAAACTAGGGTGGAAAGATGAATGTATTTATTCCTTATGCAAGATGATTGAATGGAAATACTTGCTGTAAAATTTGGATTTGATAGTTCCTCATTGATTTATTTGTATAATTTGCTGCAATTTTTGTGAGAGGACATGAGAAAGTTGCTAGATAACATTCAACTTCTATTGTGTTTGTTGTGATGACTTAATTCAACTATTTTTGTGGTGTTTTCAAGAAGTATGATGAGACTAGTAGTATCATATAGGGGTAAGACTATGGAAAGAAAGTTGGTGGAGGGAGAAGGAGGGACATATATTGTTGGATCCTAGAATCACCTATCAAGGAGTGACCCTAAAGTTATCAATCCAGCAATAGTTTATGATTCAATGTTAGGACATCAAATATAATTACTGGTGGGGCTATCTCATTTGATTTTAGCTCAGGGGACAATAATTTACCGTCTCTTATGATAATAGTGGATAGTGGTTCAATGTAATATCCTTGGCTTGTATGAAGGAATAAGGGGGGCATAGATATCATGTTAATACCAATTTTAGTTTCAATAAGTGTTTTAGTGGTTTGAAATATATTTGTGTTGTCCATCAAGAATGTATAGATTAGTGACATCTTAGTTATGATGTCAATGCAAGTGTTGGGATTGTGTCATGAGTGCAATCTGTGAGTTTTTAGTTCCACTAAGGAATTTTTATTTGAATGCCCTAATCAAACTATATCATACCTATAATGATAAATACCTTTTAAATAGTACTTCAATTCATAATACATGAAAAACTCCTAATGGAACAAATTTGTGTTGTATACTTTCCTTTTGATCCTTTAGGAACCAAAACTAGGTGTGCTATTGTCCTAAAGGAATCACATATTTGAGTTCTATTCCTTATATTTAAGGTTTTGTTAGACCATGGATGGAATATGTGGGTAGGGTTTCTATGTCACATTCCCTTCTTTATAGTGATCGTCTTAACATGTTATGATATGAGAGGGAAGGTCGGTTGTATTAATACCTTCCTTCTTGAGCATCATTACCATTAAATCATGGTTATGTATAGATTTGAAAAATTAGTACTAGTATTTTTATTTGACACATAATTGGTACATCCTTTGATAATACAAGGAAGTAATTGGTATGAGTGGGAAAGAGGATTGTATTAAAATGTGCCTTCTTGAGAACCATTACCATGACATCGTGGTCATATATGAATTTGAAAATGTTGTCCTAGTATTTTGATTTGACATGTAATCGATACATTGTAGTTGCATAATATAAGTGGGATCTAAAGCGTAGTTGTAAATTTTAGACGAATAGTCTTTGACCATCGGTGCTATGGGAATTACTAGATTCCTAATACAGCATGATCATGGGGACTAATGACAGCCCCTAGACTAGTATATGCAGACGATTGGATTCTTTCCCTAGACATGGTCAAGTGGAATATGCAAAAAAGATGCAATGTTGAATGAAGGCCTTAATTTTATTTCTAGTCGCAATGATAGAAAAGTTGTCTGGGAAGGAGGTAGAAGTTATGGGGTCAATTGATGTGATTGGTCCATAAGAACCTATAGACAAGATTGATCATTGCAGAAAGATTGATCCATGGGTGCCACAAATTTTAGGGGTCGTAGGGAAAAGACCCAGGATGGTTCACATCAATCATAGTGAGTAGGTTGATGCATATAATATTGGAAGTGTGTTAGACATTGTGGGAAGTTGAAGTGGATCATGTCATGGTGCTTTCCTCGTTGTGGGATTTTGATGCTATCAAATATTGTTATTTATGACCTAAGGTGGGTCTAGGAACACTATCTAAAAGTCATTGCAGGCCATTTTGGGAGGCAAGGATTGAGTTTTGGAGTCAAAGTGAGTTGGATGAGGTCAAAGTAAATAGTAGAAGGATATAAAAGAATGAACCTTTAGGCATATATATACTTTTTCCACGTTCCTACCCATATAAGGGAACCCCAGTCACCCTACAATCTAATTCCATTATTTTAGAGCTAGAGGGGATGTGGTGCAGTAGAAAGAGAGGGGAATCTTGGTAAAAACCTCTTGGATACTTGGGCTACTTCAAGATTCTTGTAGATAAAAACCTAGAAACACAACCCAAACCTTGTTGAGTTTGAATCCATGTGATTTTATTCCTATTTTCACATATCTTGTATTTATTTCACTCCTAATACCTTCTTGGAGGAATTTATCTGTATCCTAAGAATATCTCATTTTCTCCTTTTTCTGATCTAATTAAAAGTAGATCCTTCTAAGTTGGACATTTTCGAGTACTTTTGTGGATGGTGGATCTATGGTTTCTTGCTCATATCACTCCTACAGCAAGTGGTATTGATCATATTTCTACCTAAATTTCTATCTATAATTGTCTAATACCAACAATATGCATGAAATATGACCTGAAGGTGTGATTTTAATGATGATTTATTCTATAAATTTGGGGACATCAAAACTATATCCTTTACCACAATAAATTTTGTTTTTATATTAAAACATGTTATTTTTTATTAGCATGAGGTTGAAAGATATGACATTTTCTTGAGAATTTCCCTAAATTTCCAATCTTGATGCTTTTTGCAATTGTTTCTATCTACACCTCATATACTAGTATATAACTTTATGAGAAACATTCCTTTTGATATAGGATGGTCTTACAATAGTAAATATTGGCTTTTGAACTCTACTAGTGTAAGGCATGGGTAACACCCTAGCCTCTATAAATATAGGCTTTGGGTGCCACTACAAATGCTAAAGAAAGAGAGGATCTCCCTAGGATTTTATTAGGAAAGAATTCCTCCCCATGAGAAAAAACCAAATCAACTTTTCACCTATCTCATAAACTAGAGTGGGCTCCTACTTCATAGTTGAGAAAAGGGATCACTCTTCATTATTTACAGTAGTCAAGAAAGGTAGAAATCAATATGAGTACAATTTATACCTCTTCCCTCCCCTCCTCTTTTCCAATCCCATGATGGTGTGATGATATTATCATTGTATATTGATGATATATTGTATCATATTATTGTATCAAATTCTCTACCACAAGTCTTTTTTGTATGGTTTTCATCATTTTAAACATATAAGTTTATTTTATTTTATAAAACATAGACTGAATTTTTAGAATAACGATACTAAATGGGAGTCATGGGGTTCCTAACACCTCTCCCACACATAAATTGATAGCTTACCCGATCTAGAATTGACCAGTTGCCTTATGCATTGCTTTTTGAAGCATTAATTTTCTTCTAGTGTTCTACTTTTCCTTACATATGTGATGTCCACTCTGCTTTACCTACCCATCTCTTACCTTCCACCCATATTCCCTAAAATAACCCGATATCATAGTGACACTGATATTGGGGACGTCAATATCATAGTCATTGGAGGTCCTGATGCGGTATCAATTTTTAGACTTTTTTTGTAGATATGGAGCATACAAACCATGTGCCTCATGAGGCTAGACTTGAGGTGCTATTTTTTAATACCTACAATTTATTAGAGCATCAAATTTTGGCCATGGGAAATTGAGTGTTTACCTCATGTGCACCCAGTAATGTCCCATCCTCAGTAGTCTTTTTGAATGCTTTCTTTTTATTAGACATTGTTTTCTAGACCCAATAAAAAGGGCATGGTGATTCATGCGTCTCACGAGATCTATATCTTCTTTTTCAATTTTTGTGATTTTCACCTTGTAAATCCTAAGTTTTCTAGGACCTAGGAAATTGGGTGCATGCCATATGCGTGTTATGTGAGGTTCTAGCCTATGTCACACTTTTTTGGTACATGCTCTTTGTTGAAGTAGTCATTTTTGGACCCAAGAAACCAAGCATAGGTGATCTGTGAGCTATGTGAGGTCTCATATTTGTTTGTCACTTTTTTCCATTGGATCCTCCTTGGAGTATGTGTTGTAGACCCAAGAAATGGGACGTTGGCCATCTTCATGCCCCACAAGGTCCAATCTTAATTGTTATTTTCTAACACTTGGTCTTTGTTGTAGCATCAATTTCTGGACCTGAGAGATGGGGTGTGGGACATCGATGCACCACTTAGGGTCCTGTCTTTAACTGTTTTTTTTCTACTCTTCGACATAGACTAAATTTCCCATATTTGAGGAATGGGGTGTGGGATATCTACGTTGCCCCATGTGATCTTTCTCTTCTATTTGATGTTTCTTGCCACCAATTCTCAATATTTTTGAAGCTCTAAACTCTTAGAAATAGTCCATCTATGAACTCTTCAGAAAGAGGGGGTTTTCTGAAAGTGGCATTCACATGTTGTGCATTAGTTAAGAGTAACAAGATCCAAGGACAGGGATGTGGTATCCCCCAGGAATGTGCCTTACTTCTGCATTGTTTCCCTTTTTTTTCTTTTCTTTTTGATAATTTAAAGTTGTTTGTGGTTTGACTCTTTAACAAGGATGGTGTTGTTTCCTTGCATGCCATTCTTAGAAATTGTGACCTTAGGTTTTAGAATGGATATTTGGACCCATAATCGAATATGTCACCTAGTGACTATGTGGCCACCATGTGGATCATTGACTATCTACCATTAAAGGGAGTATTTCACAACACGACATCACATGTTTTGGTAATTATGAAACTAATTGGATGATTGAACATATGGGCAAAAGGGGGTCTCGTTCTTTGAAAATAATTGTGTGGAGGTTTTTGTGGTCATACTCAACTTCAAAACATCTTAAAGGTGACATGTCCTCATTATGTGTCTCCCTTCACACAACCTTCAAATATTTTTTGCAACCACTAGGGATGTGTACTCTTTTAGTTAAGAGTCAATTTTCTATTTCTAACCCTTAGAATCCAAGAAATATTAATAATAAAAAAGAGAGAAAAGTTTGGGGTTCCCACCTAGGACGCACCTAACATCTGTAGCCTATAAATTAATGGAAATGACATGAATGTTGATTATGTTTTTATTGAAAATTTATGCATAGTCCCATATGCTTTGAAGAGTTAATTGCATTTTTCAAGATGGTATACATGAAAATATTTCTTACTTAAAGGATTACTAGAATGAATATTGTGTTTTTCATTATTACACTTCTATCCAATATTATATTATTTCTTATGCACACAAACATGTTGTCATATTGTCACAGAAATTGAGTTTGGGTTTCTAAATTAAACACATAACACTTCACAGTCTCCTCCTATTGTGTCAAGTACGGATCACATACTGAAGCGCCCAACGTAAAAACACCATGACATCAGTAGTGGAAGGGACCTCATGCATTCAAGATACTCCCTGCCCTTAAATTATTACACTCCATCATACCAGATATTGATCGAAACCACCATGATTAGGAGCTATATTGAGAACAATACTCGAGCTTGGTGAATCTAGAGGCCAATGCAGGTTAAAGTAATTGCACCCTTAGCATGGTTATGGGAATCCATTTTTCTTACTGTAGGTACAAGCATAAAGAGGTTTTTGATACATTTATTAAAACTCATGAGGGTGAAAATGGGGGAGATGCTAGTTTTGTAGTGACTCTTACATAGGGCACACTCACCCTTTTCAAAAACCCAAGATAGCATTGAAATTTGAAATGTCTCCAACCTTTTGACCACTTCATAAAATCCCCCTTTCCAAAAACCCAAGATAGCATTAAAGAGTTTCCAAACATCTGATTATTTATAAACATTATCTCTAAAATGATCTACATCATGGGGTTATAGGTACTTTCTCCATGGGTCCAGGGACCAGTGGTCTTCCCCTCAAACAAAGTCCTTATCTTCTCTATTCATGTGTACATCTAGAACCATATAATAACATAATGTTTGAAGCTATTATTTAGGTCATGTCCCATATGATGTTGACGAGCCAACATCTAGTATGTATTCTAGGGATTTCAAATCGTATAACACTAAGTAAAACCCATATATTATGGTTTTTAGTATGAGCAATTGGATTAAATGTAAAAAGAATCAACATGCATGTATTGATTGACCTTAAAACTAAATAATTAAATGGATATATTAGAGTACTAAAAAATGACTCAGATAAATTGTATAAGGAAGAAGCTAATGACAACATTACCATGGACCCTCAGAAAGAATCCCACTGCCTTTAACGGGTGGTATTTTGGGATGCCATCTTATCCACGTAATTACCCATTTAGGATACCCATGATGGAAAGTATAACCTACTATTACAGTAAGAATGTGGTATTTGTTCCAAACACCTCCCTTGGTTCTAATAATTCAAAAAACTCATTGAAAATTCAAAATCTACATACCATATGTTGATATGGTAAAAGCCCATACATGTAACATCAAACTTCTCATGAATAAGAAGATGTAAAGTCCCAACTACCCACATTTCATGATGACTCCTCTCTTGCTAATAGGTCTATACATACTAGCATACATGCCCTTATAACCATACTAGAAAGCTTTTCCCAAAGGAGTACCAATAATGGTACCTCCCATGTATTAAATCACCATGATGATACAAATTTAAACACCATCCAAAAACCAAATGATATCGCATAGAGTTACTCGAAATCAATTGAAAGAAACAAAGGGCCAGAATATGAGGCTAAAATAGTTTAGGGATTTCTATTATCTCCCATAGGCACACCTACCCAATAAATACCTAATTTCTTAAATAGAAAGGTCATGAAGATCCTAATCTCAATTTCCATACCAACTACTCAGACATTGCCAATGTGAAACATGATGACAACCCCTTGTTATGCCCTTCTAAATGTTGATTGAAGGAGAAACTATAGCTCGATGCAACCAATAGAAGCATGATATGATGAAGTCTTGGTTTGAGTTGGATAGTAGCTTCTTTAATACACATGGAACACCAGCCAACTTCCAACTAGGGATGACCTGAAGACCCTCACACAAAAGGCTGAGGAATATTTTTCCTAGTGGAATGGATAGAGATGATAGTCATATTGATAACAAGACATTAACTGACGGAACGCATATGCATCATCATCAAATCCACATGCCTATCATTTTCATCCATACTTATGGTTCATTCATCCAAATCATTTGTTGATCTTATTCTAGACAATACAAATATAGAAACCACAATCATAAAAGGCATCTACAAGATCTTAGGACTCACCCTCAATGCTAGTGAAAATCCTAGTAGTTGGTGGGTGTAAAGCCTAATTCCACAACTATTAGTGTGATCGTCGTCCCTTGAGGATATGCAAGAATGAGGAAGTTGCAATCGACTACATCTGTTGTAGTTACTTCAGATGGAACCATTTATTCCATGTCAATAGAATACAAGACATGTAGGTCCAACAAGGGTGGCACTATCCACCAACCAAATACTATGGTGGATGGAAGGATCCCCTTCTATTTTGATCCCTAATGTAGGAGCCAACATCTCCAACTACAAGGGCCTGACAATGACACAAGCCTATCAAGTGAGGGCAGTAGCTTGAAGAACCCCCTTTAAGGGTGAAAGTTGATAAGTCTTTACCTCAATAGGTTCCATGTAGGATAAATCCACTCATGTTCCCTTACACATCAATCTTACTTTAAAACTAGTTAGTGCTTACAAATATTGATGGATCGTCCACTACCGACCCATTTTCTAGAAAATATTGATCAAACAACATATTATGAGTACCACCATTCCCTGATTCACCTCAAAAATGGGGGTGTGTCAAGCCTTCATGCATGTTTCTTAAACCGCATTGACGATACACTTTCCCTAACCCATTCTTATAGTAGATTCACAATGCCTCACTAATAAGTCAATCTCGAAGTCCTCTAAAGAACAAGAGCATCCAAGATGAGCATGATGAATGGGGAAGAGAGGTTCATTCCTTCTTTTGTGGAGACATGGGATACTTACTATACATTTATTGGGCATATCTCACCCAAGGAAGCCCCCAAAATTATTGTTCTTCTTATTAATATGATGGATGAAAACACTATGATATATCTCATAGCCTACTTCCAACAAATCCTAGATATCAAAATACATAGAGAAACAATGTGCAGTTTACACCCTATGTATTCTACTTCTTTGAATAGATGACCCACTCCTTAGACATGGGTACAATATTGATTGATGGTTCCTTAGAGTTTGCCATCCAATAAAATCTAGAGGCTTCAAAGTCCTTTAGACTGGGATCCTCACAACACTATGAAAAATTCTACTATATTCAGAATAGAAGGGATTTCCATTGTGACAATCAAAGAACCAAAACCTCATGTTCTTTGTCACTTCCACCAAATCAAAGGTTGAAAAATGAATAAGTGTAAGGCATTATATAGAGATCCATATGATATAGGGAAGATAATGCATACACCTTTAACTTCTCAGATAAGTTCATTATTTTGTGGCACCCTACATTTGTTAGGACCATAGAATTACTTGGTCAAATAAGGACATCATTAGTACATTAGAGAATATAGATCCTATTAACTCTTTCAAAAAGGACAATTCCTTAGACATGCATCAAGATCTTGTTTTCTACCCCAATCACACCAATTAAGGATGGCAACAATGTTTGCTTCTAGACCACATCCATTAAGCCAACATAATTCACACTATGACATGTTTTGGATGGACGTTCATCCTAGACACATACCTCATTGAGGATTCACATCAAAGGTTTGTCTCCCATGAGATTAATCATATTCTACAAAATAGCCAATACATCTAGACAAATCCAAGGACCTTCTTAAAGCTCCTACACCACCACCAATGATCCAATGCATATCAAACCAATTTATGATAAAGGAAAGATTAAAATCACCAAATATGTGGGGGCACTTGGAGTTTGAAATTTGGCATAATGGATGAGAAGTTCATCATGGTCACTCCAAAGATTCCTATAAAGATAGAAAGATAATTATAATTCAAACAATTGACTTTTTATGTATGCATTCTCATTGTCTTATGTCATCAACAAAGGGTGCATCCTCATACCACCTGCATCAACAATAGAATTCACCACATCTAATCCATCCTAAAAAATGGTAGGATGCATGAAAAATACCTTCATAGACCCTAAAGGAAGTCATGGTGGTGACAAGATGAAAATACAATTTGGTCTAAAGTTGTGCATGAATATGTTCATCAACATGGAAATTGATACCTATTTCAATATGTTGTTTGGATGCCTATGTATGTTTGAGAAAAAGATCATGCCTTCCTATTTAAATCATTACCATTGATAAAGGCATAATGACATGGACATCACTACGATCATAGATATCCTATCATAAATAGTGTTTCCCATTAGGGAAGCTGATAAATACCTTGCTTCCATTCGTGGTTGACTAAAATGTCCATTATATACTCAAACACTTGTCATTGATAACTTTGTCCCACATGATGAAGGCACTGTCTTAAACCAGTAACACATATCGGTATTGAATTAGGTCATTTCTTGAGAAAACTATGTCAATGTATCATGGATTGTGTATCTGTCCTAGGATAGCATGAAAAAATGGGTCTCAACTACAAGAGACCATTGGGTCATAAAGGCAATCGTATAACTATTGGTCCACTAGGATCTAGTCATAATATGGACAACCCAAGAGTGTCTTCACCTCTATAGGAAGTAAATCCCCTACAAATTTTCCATGACATAAATCAAATGTGACAATTACTAGGAGTGAACACACTTCCTAAACGAGACCCGAGAAGGGGATCACAAAGGGGAAAATAGGTGGAAAGAAAAAGGAAATTATAAAAGGAAACCTACGAGTGTCACTACAAAAATAATTCAATCATCAATGGTAGGACTCACAACCCTCAATAAGATAAAATATGGTGAAATATTAAGCCAACAACCACACAAAAGTATGATCCATCATGCAATCTCTAGCAACTTGATAACATCCAATTTTTTGGATGTTATATGCATATTTCCCCCTCCATTTGCTTTATTATTAAACGATTTGATATGATAAATATTATATTTACTTACATTATTCAATATTTCTTCTTTCTAGTAATAACTTTGTATGTTTTGTAGTAAAACACCAAGTGCTGAAACACATAGCTATTTTTTTGATTATGAGCATCCAAAAACCAATGATCTCTTAACTAATAAAGAGGTGTCAATCCATCATGCTTGGAAAGCCAGAAGATCGTCGACTGATGGAAACCCTAAAACCAACTTTGTCACCACCAACCAATGAAAATTTATCAACACATAATTGATTTCTAGGAATGCCATGAAACTAGAAGACCTATAATTGCATGGGTAGCCATCAACCAATGATCTAAATACACTAAAAGTCGATAACACCATAAGCTTTGTAATTCCATTAATGGCCATAGACCGATGGAAAGGAAAATTCTTTAACTAATGAGAGGATTGTTGGATCCTTTATATGAAAAGATTTCCAATCAAAAAAAGATATGTGAGTACCTAAAAATGGTATTCATGCCATTGTCCATCGATGTCTCTCCTCCAATCATCCACCGATGGAGATATCATGAGTCATCACCTATTGAAGGACGTCATGTTGACCCCTCAATAAAATGGATCATTTGAGTGTATCCTTGATACTTGGAGCGCAATAAAAGAACGCATGCACTCAGTTCCCTTAGGAAAACACAATTCCCTATAAATAGGGATCCCAATCCTTTAACAAAAGCACATCTACTTCAACACAAAGTGCCAAATTCCACCATCACCACCGATCTTCATCATTTGACGAGGATGAGAGTCCAAGTTCATCAATATGTGTTATCTATAGGCATCGACACTCTACACTTGAGAGAAGTAATATTGGAGAATCCTTCACTATCATCGCCACCACCATCCGCACTAAAGTGGAGGTCTACATTAGGATGCAATATTCCTATGGATAATGTTCTTTTTGTTGCTTCCTTTTCCCCACTTTTTTCATATCTATCCTTTATTTTTGTTTGTCTATGGCCTTCATTCCCTAAAAATCATTTTATTCATGTGTAACTATGTGTGTATACTCATTACCTTAGGTTGGGAGTAGCCACGAAGGGCCTCTTTACATGTAAATATTCATATTCCAAATACACTCTTAATAGTTCTTATCTCCTTACTCTTGTTCATGATTGAATCACTTGCATAATTAGTTATGATCATGTGGTGTTTGATTTGTATGTCTCGAAAGAGTATTCTTAGATCAGATTTAGAGATAGGAGTAGGTGAATGCATGGAAGTATTGGATCACTAGAGATTATGATCATGTGTTTGTATGTTTATATAGTTTTTTTGTCATGTTGACATAAAGACATGCTTATAATATAGATCTAGACTGGTCTTCAGAGAGAACGGAATAAAGACTTGTGATTATTTATCATAAACTATGATAATAGTATATAATGGGTATGAGTGATTGTATGTTTTTGAGTGTGCTAGGTTAAATAAAAAAATCTCCATTAAATATATGTCACTTATTTTGTCTTGTTATCTTAGATTTCACTAATTTTTTTTATTTTATTCTTGTTTGTTAACCCATCATGTAAGGAATACTAAATTTACCTTGATTCGACTTATCTAAGATAAGATCTTAAGTCCTAAAAACCTTTTCACCCTTATCTCTGTGTTTGACCCTTCTTACTACTCAAGACCCCTCATTATCATTGAGTGTGTCTAAGGTATCATGTTATAAATTTAAAGTATGATATCTTTTGATCTATCTTCATCATCCTCATGTTTTAAATACATATATCCTAGCATATGTGGACTTGGTGCATTGACTTGTAGGTGTGCTCATATCCAAGAGGTCTCAGGTTCCAATCTTTGTATAGAGATTTTTTTTTCTAAAAAAAAAAATACATATATCCTAGGCGATCAACTTTTGGTGCCAATTCTACGGACAAGGCAATTGGAAATTATAAGGATCCAAGGTCTACTTGGAGTTTATCAGTTCTATTAAGTCTACCAGTACCACAGACTTTAAACCAGTTGTACTATATCCTAAATGTTTGATTGATTTTCCAGTATCCTATCTGGACTCTTACAATTTCTTAGGTACTTAGTGTAAACCAACTCTTTCCTCATCAAGAGAGAAGATATGACTACCCAAGGAAGTGGAAATGGCAACAGAAATGGGAATGGAAACAACAACAACACCACCAACACCATTGGTATTTCCATCTCTTTGTTACTTAGATGCTTTCCATTACAACCAGACAAGGAAACATATACTACTTCTGAGATTCAATGTGGCCAACATTTAGTTGAAGTCAACATTCATATCCATAATTTACATCAAAGAATGTATGTGATACCTTGAAGATAAACATTGTTCTATTGATCAAAGCCCTTACCATTACATTGACGCCTTAAAGAATGTTTGTGATACCTTGAAGATAAACATTGTTCCTCAGGAGGTACTCTAATTCAAATCCTTATTCTTCTCTTTGAGGGATAGGGCTCTTTAATGGTATCACACCTTGAAGCATGGAAGAATGGAGTACTGAGAGGCTTAGCTAATTCTTTTGTTACAAAGTTCTTCCCAAGTGAGAGGACAATTATATGTGGGAACACAGTGAATGTTTATATAGAAGCTTGTAGAAAACTTGAAATATATCAGGGATAGATACCAGGCATACCATAGGGAATTCCCCCATCATGGATTTGATTAATGATATCTAATAAGTACCTTTTACAATGGTCTTATTCAAAGCTAGAAGAAATCCATATATGTAATAGTAAGGAAAGACATCATGGGGCACACTACTACAGAATACGCCTTTGGCGTCGGTTTTTTAACCCCCTTTGGCAACGGTTTTAAAGTGATGCCTATGTGGGCGCCGCTAAAGGTCGAAATCTTCGGCATCGGTTTTCTAACCGACGCCTATATGATCTATAGGTGTCGGTTATATATAGTTGGCCGACGTCTATAGGGTTCGCGCCAAAAAGAAGGGCACCACCTAGAACACTTTCTGCGTCGGTTAACAACTGAACAACCGACGCCATACTCCCAGACGACACGGCCGTGCTTCACTGTACGGCCGTGTTTAGTACTATAGGCATCGGTTTTATACGAATAAGCGATGCCTTTTCCACCACGGTCGTGCTTTCCTGCACGGTCGGGTTGTTTGTCATATTAGGCGTCAGTTTTTATCTCATAACCGACGTTGTAGGCCTTTGATGACGGTGTTTTATAAATAACGGATGCCTATACTTTAATTTTTTTTTCTTATCAGTTTGCAGACCTACTGTGGCTGGTTAGCAGGATGAGAACCTACAGTTCAGTTTTCTGAACTGCAGGTTTACGACATCCATTGATATCAGCCTACAAACAGGCCACAAACCTACAAAATCAACACATATGTTTTCACACAAGTAGATACATTCAGACATCAATTCAATTCTCACATTCACACATGTATAAACATTCAAATACATGTAGAAACATTCAGACATGTATAAACATTCAGAAATATTCATTTACAAAATATCATTCAGCATCGCTATCAGCATCCCAATTATATCTTACAATCACCACTGCTTGTATGACTTTTGCCCATTCTTCTCTTACTTCATTTAATGCTTCCACCGTATATCGAGCATGTACATTTTTTAAGCATTTACCTATAGTTTGGTCAGTTTTAAACACATGCAAAGAGAATGATGTATATATATAAGTAATAATATAAAAATAAGATTGATATATTTCATACTAACTAATGAGACTATATATAGTACCTCATGTATGGTATTAATATCCAATGCGGCATGTCAGATAATCATATGCATAAATCGCATCACATATTATGTGCATGCCCAGCCGTTGTCTTGTGTAGCACACTATAAATTGAAACATACAAAATATTAAAAAATACAACTAAGCACAGTTCACATAAATAATATATACATTGGAGTCGGGAACTTACTTTTACGTTCTCCCAAATTATTAGTTGGTTCTTTCTCCTTGGCACATTTCCTCCAGCATTTTTGAATGCATCTAAACCCCTACATGTTAATGTAACACAGTAAATTGCATAATTAAATAGTAATGTAATAACATATGTTAAAAGATATAAAAATGAAATATTTCTCACCAGAATAATGGCATTCTCAATATGTGTCCAATTTTAGTGTTCAATGTACTTCCTACAGAATCTAGATAATAAATAGTGAACGTCCCGGGGACAATAAATAGTAACTCCCAATGTCTACCGCTAGAGGTAAAAAAGTTAAAAATTAATAACTCAAAATGCACAATAAAAATGGAATTTTGTTAAGTCCAAATTATAAATAAAGTAAACTTACTTGACATTGAATGGAGCTATTATTATCGTCTTCTTTTGCTGACCGAAAATTGTAAAAGCATCTATAAAGTATTGTTGAACACTATCAGGGTCTTAAGCTACCATACTAATCAATGATGGAATCAAAAAGCCCACATGATCAAATGCAAATTGTTTGCATTGATCTTCGACTAAGTAGCTGCAAAACATGTATTACGTATGCATTAATATATAAGAAACTAGATAACCGGATATTACACAAGGTATATGGATGTATAAACAAGATCTCACCTTATCCATGTCTCTATCATTGATGTATTCAGCCAATCATACATAAACAGCTCAATAATATCTTGTATAAATAAAGAGCTATCGTATGATTGACCTGCATAATCTGCTTCTAAAGAAATAATTATAGGGCAATGTATATTATGTGCCCGTAGCCAACATGTCATTCTCCTACAAGCAGGACCTAACGGGTATTTTAGGTCAGTTGGAACCCAACTTGGTAATGCAGGAAGTGGAGGTGGAGGCCTAGGTGCTCCGGGTGTCTTCTTTTTAACCTGTATATATAATTTCAGATCAGTTGACCTCATATATACACATTAACAATCTAAAGTAATGTAAATTTATCTTACAATTTTAGTAGTGTAGACGACATCTACTTTGGGCCACAATATCACCCTGCCTTCTGCCTCACCAAGTGTATCAATATCTGGGTGGGCATATGGCAATGCAGCTTCCCTCCAATCGGGTAATACACATATCGGGCTCACACGAACGTAGCCCTGTGGTATTGGAGTCCCATGAAACGTTTCCCCCGGAAGGGACTGGTAAGCTTGCACCTCTGCAACAACATAGTCTTGCATTCTTAAGCGGCATGGGTTCAATGCCTACAAATTTACGTAAAGAATGTTATACATATATATATATATCATCTTGAAAACATATCATCTTGAAAAGACTAGCTACAATGTCATAAACAATACTTACAGTAGACGTGTTAGGCGATGGGTCTCCAGGATTACTCACAGTCTGTGCATCAGGAGAAGAGTGGGTCGCCATAGGCTGGTTGGAAGCCTGAGATGCCTGCCACCGCACTATTTCTTCCTTGACCTTATCAACAACTATATCATTGACCTTCTTAGCAACTATATCCTAGACTCTCTTATTCTCCTATACATGGATAAAAGAAACATTAGCTTCTTATTATTGAATTCCCTTTTGCAGTAACATTCTTAAAAAAGAATAGGTTACCTCTTCTTGTAAAAGTATCGCTCTGGGTTTGCGCTGGGATGGCCCAAAGAATGCTTTGATGCCCACACCAGCGCCTGCACCCCTAACACATCCAAGATGCTCTGGGTTACCCAGATCAACTATCAATTCATCCCTTGTGCCCTGAGGGATGAACGTGCCTTATTTCCTCTGCTCGTGCAGCTCCCGCTAATCACCATCAAGTGGTAAGTTAACACCACAAATAATCAATATTCAAACGATTGCTCTAAGAGTTGTATTTTACCATTTCCGCAGCCGCCTCAGTAGTTACGGGCTTCTTTATTTCACCCTTCTTGTTTTGCCTCCCAGCTATCCAGATATCATGGTGAGGCATGGGTGTGGCAGACTCCAGAGTAGGAGCAGACTCCTGAGTAGCCGCAGACTCCGCCTGTAGTCTTTGGCAAACACTTTCATAGCCCTTTGGACCCATAGTGTGGTCATGCACATTCAGTGCACGCCTTGCTTTTTGTGCGTCACTGAGGGCCTAGTTAGTATGCACATTAATGATTTGGTGAGTAGCACTAAATTTTAATCTTGAATAGGTGAATACAACGTATATTAATTAAATTGGGAGTGACGCCTAATACCTTGAATTCTTCAAATTTTCTTGAAGCAACAAAATTGTCCCAATCTTCTTTGTCCAAGAAGTTCCACTGTTCAAGGGCTGACTTCTTCTTCTTATCACCATCATTTATGTATTCTCTGTTGAGATTTGTCCTATAGTTCCTAAGCATCTTTCCAGCGCGTTGCATCACGCTTTTACGATGCAACTTCTCATCCAATGCAAATAGATTCTATAAAATAGAATTCTTATTAACTAGTATCCAAAAATAGAATTGCAAATAATATAATTTGTAATCTACAAAATAGAATTGCAAATAATAATAACTCATGCATAAATCCTTCCATATCAAGTCTTTCTTCCCCTGAGGAACTTTATGCCAATTATCATACTTAACACCACAATGGCTTCCAGTGACACACCCAAGATAGTTTACAAAATTATTGTGGTTCACTCCAATTGCATTTCCTCCATTATCAAACTCCACAACCAATTTGGATCCACTACCACTTAGCGCTATTAACTTCTTCAACAGAGTGATGCCCCTTTTCTTATTAAGTGTTTGGTGTTGCGCATCAAGTTGCTCCAGTGCTTCAGTGGGTACATGTGCATCATCAACCTAAAATTTGACAAAAATAAACCCACTAAATTAGCGCAATATAGAAATATGGGATATATGACATAACTAGAAGATAATGAATTTTATAGAAATACAGGATATGTTTTTAGAACTTACATTGGTATCCTCGCCATGCTCGTCATGGGCAGCATGCTCATCATGGACGTCATGCTCATCATGGACATCATGCTCATCATGTTCAACCATCTGAAAATGTCATTAAAAAGGCAAACATTTAGCATTTGTATTAACTAGAAAAAGGCAAACATTTAGCATTTGTATTAACTAGAAAAAGGCAAACATTTAGCATTTGTATTAAAAAAATATAAACATACATGTCTCTAAAATTTTGATCTTTTATCAATTAACAATCCTTCATTGTGATCTCCACGCACATATAAGTCATCATTAGCTTCAATATTTTGTGGAGTTGGCAGCCCTATGTTCCTCGGTAAATCTAATAAACTGATCAAGACCAGATATAAACTTTGGGGTGCAGCGATTGCGAATGGACATCCATGATCTATCCATTCTATGATCAAAGAGAAAACAAGTATATATTAGGACAATATTAGGGTATACACTTACATCCTATCCAAGATTTACTCCTATTACAGTCCCAAACTGGGGACTATCCAAGATTTACTCCTAATGAGTAAATCTTGGACGGGTTTCTAGGCCAACAAACACATGTGATGTCATTCTTATATATAATAAATGGGTACCACCTATCCCATCCTTGAACACCTGATCTCACTAGTAAGTGTATAATGTGTATTGGGTTTTCGAGAAAATTTCGACAGCATTTCCCCGATGTTCTCTAAGTACATATGTACTTAGAGAACAAACGGGGAAATGCTACCGAAATTTTCTTGAAAACCCAATACACATTATACACTTACATCCTAAGTGAGATTAGGTGTTCAAGAGCAGTCCCAAACCGAGGACTATCCAAGATTTACTCCTAATGAGTAAATCTTGGACGGGTTTCTAGGACAACAAACACATGTGATGTCATTCTTATATATAATAAATGTGTACCACCTATCCCATCCTTCAACACCTAATCTCACTAGTAAGTGTATAATGTGTATTGGGTTTTCAAGAAAATTTGGGCAGCATTTCCCCGCTGTTCTCTAAGTACATATGTACTTAGAGAACAAACGGGGAAATGCTATCGAAATTTTCTCGAAAACCCAATACACATTATACACTTACATCATAAGTGAGATTAGGTGTTCAAGAACAGTCCCAAACCAGGGACTATCCAAGATTTACTCCTAATGAGTAAATCTTGGACGGGTTTCTAGGCCAACAAACATTAATAGATATGTACATGTTAGGGTTTCATCACAATTAATGTTAGGGTTTCATCACAATTGATGTTAGGGTTTCATCAATGTTAGGTTTAATCAAATCAAATTAGGATGTTAGAATTGACAAGTTTAAATCTTATTTCAACATGCATCAAAATTTACTGAATTAAGTCAAACATTAGGATTAGAAGCACAAATATATGCAAGCAAAAAATTTGTTCATATCCTAGGATTTACATAAAGCATTACATAAAAACTTGTTCATATCCTTACCAACAGCAAGCACGACCGTGGCTGTGTTGGCCTACCACGGCTGTGTTGGACAGCACGGCCGGGTAGGCCAACACAGCCATGGTCGTGCTTGTTGTTTTTAAATAGCTAGGGAGAAGGAAGCAAAGAGGTAGGGCTACCTGGAGCTAGCGTGGAAAGTGCGGCGGCGAGCGGCGGCAGCAGTGGAGGCAGAAGAAGAGAGAGCAGAGCGGCGGGCGGTGAACAGCAGTGGCACCGGGAATGAGCAGAGCAGCGCGCGGCACACTAGCAGCAGCGGCGGCGGCGAGTAGAGGTTCACCAATAGCAGCGGCGCACCAGCAGCAGTGGTGGCGGCGAGCGGAGAAGCACCAGCAATAGCGGCGGCGAGCAGCAGTGGGGTCGTCGGGCGATTTCAGGAGAGCAGCGGCGAGCAGCAGCACAACAATATCACAATGAAATAGGAAGAAAGGGGGAAGAGCCGGGTGATCGGGTCTATTAAGTTGGTCAACGGCGTCAGTTATCTACAAAACCGACGCCTATTATTCTTTAGCGTCGGTTGATAGTAAAATACCGATGCCCAACTAGACAACCTTTACCCTAAATTATTTGGCAGGAACCATTATCAGCGTCGGTTATCGAGGGATAACCGACACTGAAAGTGGGACTTTTCACGCAAATTTTCATTTTAAATAGGCGTCGGTGAATAGTTAAAAAACCGACGTTGTAGGTGACCTAAAATGTTTTCGCTCAAAAATTGGATTTCGCGGGCGATTTTAGGCGTCGGTCTGTTATAACCAGCCGACGTTGAATACAAAGCGGTACATGTGTCTGACTGGTCTTCGAATATAGACGTCGGTTTGCATAAATAATCGACGTCTAATATTATAGGCATCGGTTTTCCTAAATAACCGACGCCCAGAAAAGCTACACTAAATCTTGTTTCTGTAGTAGTGGCACAACTGAGAGTGCTCCAAGAAAATCATGGAAAGTACGGATGCACTACAGTCTGGGTTGGACTATGAGGGAAGACCCACTAGAAATGTCTCTTCAATGAGAACTGCTACCAATTCAAAATGTTTAGAAGCCATGACATCAAAACTTGACAAGATAGCTACATATGTACACACTTTGAAGGAAAGAAACATTAAGGAAAAGAATTGTGTAGAGACTATCATGAATTGTGTTACTTGTGGAGAAGTGAGAATAGTTTTGAATGTTGTGTTATATCCATGAAGAGGAATACAATTTAGAGGGACATTATAAAAAATCTTTTACTTCAACTACAAGAGATTGGACCATTGAATTTTCTTATTGGAACATAACCAAAGCAAAGAAATATCACTTTCTCAAGCAACCTATTAATCAACCTTCTAAACCAAAGGGTTTGGGAGGGGTAATGGACTATTTGGGTATCCACATATGACCAACTACTAGAATAATAGAATAAACCTTTACAACCAAAATTAGAATCAACCAAAGCCTTATCTGATGTCTAAAATGTTACCTTAGCAAAAAGGCAAGTTGAGATCAACAATAAGTTGAACCAAACCATTATTAATGGAAACATTATGTCAAGAATGATGCAAGCACATATTGGAAGTGTGACAAGGAATACATTTGATATCCAACAACATAACAAAATGATTTACCAACAATTAGCTAATCTAGATGACATGATAAAGAACCCCACCAGGCGAATTTCTTCCATCATATAATGGAACCCAACCAGCAGCCATAAAATCTGCTATGATGACCACCCTTAGATTTGGAAATTTCCTTGATTTTTCTAAAATTGAAGTTCAATAAGAAGCTATCCTAATTCCTAACCTTTAACAAGAAACAATCATGGTGGGGCAAGAAAAAGCCCTTAAACCTATTCCTAAGAAGATAACAAAAACGGGGAGAGTTAAGAGGAAGAAATCATCCAAGGATAAGAAACCAGAGCTGGATGAAAAGTTTCTCACGAATAGAGTCACATATGCTCCTATAATTCCTTTCCCATTTAAACTGATCAGAGCTCACCGAAAGAAGAGGTATGAGAATTCATATAAGTTGTGAAGAAATTGCACCTCCATATTCTATTCCTTGATTCTATTGAAGAAGAGACAACCTATTTCAAGATCTTCAAGGATCTTATAACCAAGAGAAGGTGAGGAGATAAGGTAGAGAAAGTCAAACAAGTGAAGATATTAAGTGCTTTTGTGCATGAAAAATGCCTACATAGTACAAATATCTAGGAGCCTTCATGATCTCATTCAATGTGGGAGATAACAAAGAGAGGAAAGGACTAGAAGACATGAGAGCCAATATAGGTTTATGCTAATAAAGATAGCACATAGAGTTGCCATAACAGACAATGTAAAAAAGGGATGAAAATCCAACTAGCAGACCACATCTTCATAAGACTAGTTGGCATTGTCGAAGATGTTCAAATAGAAGTTAGAATATTTGGTATTCCATTTGGCATTGTTGTAATTAACAAAGTCAAGGATCCATCACATCCAATGATATTTTGAAGACCCTTCCTTTCCACTGGAAGAGTGCTAATAGATATGAAAGTATGATCATAACAATCAGAGTGGGAAATGAGCGTAGTGACTCTAGGGTCCAAGATTCTATGAGAGGATTGACTTTATCCAATTTGTTTACTTCATTAACAACAACAATAAGCTATTTGTTGACATTCATGAATAGAACATAATAGTGGATCCTTCAATGAGGGCCCTCCTTGACTAAACTTCTTCTATTGACAACCCCAAGGTTGAGGAGTTACTGAAATATCTAGATGCAGATAAAGATGATGGTACAATTGAGGAACATAAGATATACAATTCAAAATAGTAAACTATGTCTCTTTGTAAAGAACTCCCACTGATAAAGAATCTTCCAAACCATTTCTTAAGTTGAAAAATCCTTGAAAAGATTCAATAAGAAATTATAAACAATGAAGGAGACATCATATCATCATAAATTCCTCTCTATCTAAGGAGCAAAAAGAAAAACTTCTTTCTGAATTGAAATTGAGAAGTAAGGTAATTGGATATCATGTGGATGACATAGAGGGTTTGAATCGAGCATACTATATGCACATGATCCATCTGTAAGAAAATTCCAAACCTCTAGTATAAGGACAAAGACCATTAAACCATAATATATGGGAAGTTGTAAAGAAAGAGATTATCAAAAATTGTTATGAGAGAATCATATATGCCATTAGAAATTGAAAATGGCTAACACACATCCACATGGTACCCAAAAGGAGTCACATGACTATGGTGAAGGATGAAAATGGCGTTGAAATTGATATCATGATTTTGACCAAGTAGAGGATGTGTATTGGTTACAAGATCTCAACTCATCTACTAAGAAATACCATTTTCCCCTATAATTTTTCAACCAAGTACTTGAGAGCCTAGTTCACCACTTATGCTTCTGCTATCTTGATGAATATTCATGATTCTATCAAGTACTTGTCCATCCTATGGTAAGGCGAACGTGGAATCCACTAGCTTTCAATACTTACACTTTTAGATTAATGTCATTTGGCTTATGCAATACACCTGTGACTTTAATAAGGTGTATGATTTCCATATTTGTTGGATTCCTTGAAGATGATATGGAAGTCTTCATGGATGACCTCTTTATTTATTAGAATTCTATTGATAAATACCTAAGAAACTTATCATTAGAACTAGAGAAATGTGAAGAGAAACACCTCATACTCAATTAGGAGAAGTTCTATTTCATGATACATGAAGGAATTATGCTAGGGCACAAAGTTTCTAACATGAGAATAGAGTTTTATCTATGCAAGGTTGAAGCAATATCTAGTCTTCCTACACCTTAGTCACTAACAAGAGTAAGAAATTTCCTAGGACAACCCAGATACTATAGTTTGTTGAACAGTTGATATAAATCTCCAAACCCTTATCTAGTTTGCTTGTGATGGATGGTAATTGTGATTTAGATTTTTGGTGTTTGAATTTCTTCAATACAATGAAAAACGGTATGACTTAATTACTAATAATCTAGACCTCATATTGGGACTTAACTTTCAAATTTGATGTATGATGTGAGTGATTACACAGTTGAAGATTTCTTGAGTCATAAGAAAGATAAGAAGCATCATGCCATATGCTATGATAGAAAAATGTTATAGGAATCCTATGTGAGTTATACAACTACTAAAATGGAGATGTTGGATATGATTTATGATTTTGACAAATTCAAATTGTACCTAGATGGTTCCAAGGTAATAGTTTACACTTGAGAAAATCAAGTATCCTATGACTAAGAAATACACTACGCCAAAATTGTTGAGATGGGAACTCCTTCTACACGAGTTTGATCATGAAATAATCAACAATAAAGGATGGTAAAATGTTATAGTAGATCATCATAAATCTAGAAAACATCTGAAAGAATACTAATCCTTGCCAATCAATGATAGTTACATTGACAAATCTTTGATGTTGTCCCAGTCTATTGATATAGTGGTGTCTTAGTTTGTTAATATTTCCAACTACCTGGCATGCCAAAAAATACCTCCAAAATATTAGCTACAATGAGAAAAAGAAGATTTTCTCATACCAAAAGAACTAGAACTGGAATGACCCATTGTTGTTCAGAAGGTGTGATGATAACCATTATAGAAGATGTATTCATGAGGAAGAATTTCCTAAGATTCTCTATGAATGTCATGCTTTACAATATGGTGGGCATTTGGGAGTAGATAGAACAACAACAATGGTGTCACAATTAGGTTTTTACTAGAAGGATTTATTTAAAGACTCATAGGCCTACTTGAATACCTATAATGAATGTGAAAGAATAGGTAATGTATTTAGGCACAATAAGATGATAGCGTCTGATTGGATCAAAGTTACAAATTTTGATGTATGGGGTATTGATCATATGGACCACTTCCCTTCATCCAATGACAAATAGTTTAATTATGGTTGGTACCGATTATGTATCCAAATGGGTACAAACCATGGTGACTCGCACTACCGACACCAAAGAAGTGGTGAATCTTTTCAACAAGGTTGTGATTCCAAGGTATGGGTTTCCTAAAACTGTCATAAGTGATGGGGGCTTCTAGTTTGCTAAAAATCAATTTGAATCTCTCATGAGAAAATAAAACATAAAGAACAAGGTTGCTACACCTTATCATCCACATACCTCTGGTCAAGTTGAACTCTAGATAGGAAAATCAAGCAAATTCTAGAGAAGACAGTCGAGAAATCAAGGAAAGATTGGTCGACCAAACTGGATAATGCCTTATGGGAATATAGGATAGCATACAATACGCTTATAGGGACCACCCCTATAGGATAATATATGGAAAAGCCTGTCACCTGAATCTAGAACTGGAACACGATGTTTTTGGGCAATAAATCTCTTAACATGGACCCAGACATGGAAGGAAAGAAAAGGTTCCTACAACTCCAAGAATTGAAGGAGTTGAGACTACATGCTTATGAGAATGAAAGAGTTCATCATGAGAGAACCCAGGTGTGTCACAATTCATGCCTAAAGCAAAAAGATGGCAAAGAGGGGGACAAATTCCTTCCATTTTAATAATTCAATCAAGTTATTTCTTGAGAAGCTCATATTTAGGCAACTAGTCCCATTTACTATTGAAAATGGTTCATCCATTAAGGATGTTGGAGCTCTTTGATGACATTCCCAATAAATTGACATAGGGTGAAGAGATATTATGAAGGTGACGCATTTACCATGAGAGTTGATTGGCATATCCATGAACCATAGTTTCAGACATATGGAACATAGGAAGTCCATCTAGAAACTCTAAATTAGCAATCCTTGGGAGGATACATAAGATCTTTGTCCTTCTTTTTTGTTTTCTAATTTTTTGCAATTTAATTATCTTTGCCAAATTTTTCTTTTAAAATATCCCACTTTGATAGTTTAGCCTTTGTTTTCAACATGCATTCCCTACTTTTTCCTTTAATGAAACTTTGTTTTATACAATTTTTAACATGTGAGTGCTAGTATGAATAGAATATAATTTCAATTATAGGTCAAACATTTGACGTGAAGGTCATTTGCTAAGTAAAGAACGTACAAATTGATAAAAATACAAGAAACATAACTTTGATTGGTTCGTAAAACTAATCTCTCCATCAATTCATAGAGATAGTAATTTCATTAGCAGAAGAGACCTAGTATGTCATTTGTTGAAATCTACAAAGAGTGGGATATCCATCGACCTTCAAAGCTGAAATTTTGGCAGTGGATATCCATCGACCTTCAAAGATCTTCTCTTTAATTAACTTTGGGTTGATTTTCCATTGGATATTGTTTCTAGTGGTGGTCTATCATCTTAGGCCCTCACTTTTCATAGGTGGTTGTTTACCACACATCATTAGGTTGTCATCAGTCGAGATTCCTTATTGTCTTCTATTTTCATGGATGTTTGATCTTCATCTACTTGAGCTTTTCATTTTTGCAGAAAACATCATCCAATGAGATTATCAATGGTCTCAGTTCAAGACCTTTCTTTTCATTGGTATATATTGTTTGCTCACCACCAATAGTTTTTGGTTGACGTCTTTTTCTCTTCATATAGTGAGCGATTTTTTTCCTTTTTATCAATTGATAAACTTATCTCATCAACTGTGGGATCTTCATCAGTTGAGCATCTCAACAAACTTTAGAAATTGATGTTCTTTCGTCAATATACAATATATCATATGTATGGTTCAGTTGGAATTGGAGGACTATCATAGGAGAAGTAGAGGAGATGCTCATGATAGTAAAAAATTCAATGAACACAGGGGCGATCATACTCCAGAGTACTTTCAAATGATAAATAGAAAGGGTCATCTACAACACCCCATGGTCCCCAATCCTAAAGATTCTGAAAAGATGAATTGGAGGCAACACCTGCCTCATCAATATACATACCCTTCAACAAGGAAGGGAAGAACAAGAAGAGAAAAGAAGTATTACACCTACTTGAAGATCATAATAGGACAAGACCAGGGTAGAGAGAAAAGTAGAAGTACGGGTAGAAGCAAAGTAATAAACGATTGGGTAGCTAGAGACTGCACTTACAATAGTAGTCGAACCCCATTGAGCTAATAGTGGAAACATTGGCAATGGTACTGCCAACTGCATGACCATCAACTGCACAAAGCACCAATAAATCAATAATGACTTTGTCCCTAGAGATAAAGAACACTAGGAAAATAATGAGTCCATGATGAAAATGAGGGAGTTCAAGGTGACTAGGTATGATTTTGATACAACTCTGCTATAGATATACACCAGGGTCGATAAACTTTTAAAACAAGACAACCTGTTAGCGGTCTGTTTCTACTCCCAATGGTTGTACACTAAATTAACCTAAGAATGTGTGTCATCCCTAAAGAATCTTATGGTAGAGAAGGAAGATGTAGAACACTATGGAGTACTTTATGAATTAGCAATTGGATTGTTCAGTAATAATCACATACTAACAAAGTGAATGTTGAACAACATATTCTTGGAAAGAATGAAGATGGTGTAGCCTCGAACAAATATAAATTATACGTAGAGATTAGGGGGTTTAGTACTAATAATACATGGGAAAAGATGATAGGCTAAGCATGCCACAGCACATGCCCGTCAAAAGCATCTCAAATGCATTCATGAATAATGTGAGTAACTCACAAAATAGTTTCTTTGAAGGTATTCCATCGGGCTAACATTGGGAACATGACTAGGGTAGATTTGCATATCCTATGGAGTATCATGGAGAAGAAACTCATCAGCATTGGGTGTTTACTGACATAGAAACTAACACTAGAGAGTGGACTAGATGCTCAAAGGAGCTATGCATGGGGCGTTAATAACTCTACCCGGACACCTATTACGTCACCCCGCCTTCTAAATAATTAGATTGAGAGCAAGGAGGATCTCTTTGTGATCTCAAATACTTCATCTTGAGTGCTTTCTAGGAAGGGAGACTAGAATTACTACATATTCAAATATTTGAATGACTAACTATCCCTTCTTGAGATGAGAAACTATGAATACAATAAACTCAGCTTCTCTTTGGAAGAGATACTAAAGATGATCTCTGGAGCAAGAACATAAAAGAATAAGCCCGAGTCAAGTACATTAGTATGAAGATGTAGTGAACTTGAGAGAGATGAAATGACTAAACAAATCTCAAATTGATCCAATAAAGGAAAGAATTTAGGATCAAGCTCTAAGAGACATTTTCCAAGGAACCATAAACCAAGGAGACCCCTAATATCAAGCAGCATTCTGTTGGAGTTGAAGGGTCATCAGTTGAGAAGAGAAATGAATTGGAAATTAAGGACTTTGATGAAGTCCAAGTGAGGGAAATGAATGATCCTTTAGAATACAAATAACTTGAACAATTAAATATGGTTTTGGCACCACAACCACACAAGAGGAAACCTCCAAGGAAACCATAGAGAAATTGCTCCAAGATAAAATGCAAACTATCTCTCCAAAGAAGAAAGCCACCATGGTGAAACCAACCCTACCACCAAGCCACCAATGCATGCCTTATCTGGGAGTGGAATTTTAACTTTAATACAAATTTATCTGTGAGCACATTCTTAATTCCATTAATCTATCTTATTTATCCTCTAGCATGTATTCAGAAACATAACATGTGGAAGGATTAGTAGAGAGGATTCAACCACTAACCTCCCTCCCATAGTGCCCCAACCAATGCACAACATGACAATGGAAAATGATGGACACCATGTCAAGCATGGTAGCAAAATTGGTAGAGATGTATAAGGATAATGACAACATGAAGAATAAGGAAGAAGAAATGAAGCACCATGAGGAGAAGAGCAAAATAAAGATACTAATACATTAGTAGCAGCTATTTTCATCATCTTCCTCACCAAACACATCATTTTTCATCATCATCCTCCTCATATGATGAACAAAGTTGCATCGAGAAAAGGTAATTTATCACCATTTATCGATTGGCCTATTGATTTGGAAGAAAAAAGAAGAAGAAATCCCAATACCACTACCAGAGGCCACCCCTCAACCAATCCAAGAAGACCAAACGACACATATCATAGCTCATACCATAGAGGAAGTAGTTGAACCTAACACAATGAATGTCACAGGCAAGACTTCTAAGAATAGAAATTTGGATAACCAACTCTAGGTCAAAGTAGAAGAAATTCTACAAGTAGGTGATGGAAAAGCTATCAGATTTGTTTAACCTGGAAGCCATACCACTCGAAATCTATGATGAGTACCTACAATTCAGTGAAGCAGAAAACCCAACATCAGATCACATATATAAAATAGACAAGTCTATAATAGGAGCTAACTCATCATATGAATACAAAGAAGGAATGCAAAGTTTATTGAATGATAAGCCTAAGAAAACTACAAGACCATATGTCTTTGAATCTATGATACCATAAGTCATCAAGAATCATTTTCCTCCACCTCTCTTGTGTAAAGTGAAGGGGATGAACATGACCTCCATATCTAGAATATCTTGTACAGAAGTCCACATCCTCAGTGATATTCTAGACAAAAAAGTTACTGCATGAGAATATTATATATTCCAAAAAAGGTGTTCCTTGATGACATAAGACTTCAAAGGTATATAAGGGAAAAAATGGAGGCGAACATGTATTTGTTCAAGGTCCTTTACATAACTATTCTTGAAGAGTTCTTGAACCCCACAAAAGAACAACTAGTATTCAATGGAACCCATAACCTATCAAAATGCCTACATGAAAGAAAAAGCAAATAACCCTCAATCGATGAGCTAGTTCAGAGTGTGAATAGTAATCATGTAACATTCATTATGATTTCCTACAAAGAGCACTTGATCCTATTTGTGGCTAATGATGACGAAATTAATGCAGTGATTTACAACTACAATGTTGGGGAGATAAAAGAAAAACATGATCTTCTGGGATTTTGAAGCAAGAGATATTCAAAGAATTCTAATTGAGATTGAACATGCAACTAAAGGGGCTAACAACTAATAAAAATCATTGGAAGGTATTTATAGTTAACACTAAGGTACCCCAACAACATCCATGATCGAGATATAGTTCTTTCAATGTTATGAGGCTAATGGAGGCCATTAATACAAGAATCCCTTTTAAAGATTTAGTCAGGGAGGATTTCCATGGGATTCATGGTAAATGTGCTATGGAGGCTAATCTATGATAGGCATTTATTCAATGATCCAACAATGGCCCCCAGTTCTATACAGTATAGATTATACAAAGGTGTGCTACTTCTTGAGAAGCATTCATGAAGAGAACTGATAAAAGATGTGTGGAAAGATAAAGCTAATGAAGAGATGAAATTAGAATGGCTAAAGGTGTGGAACAACACTGAACAAGAAAAGTTGTGATGGATCCCTAGATTGGGTCTCCATCTTGTGTTTTTTTCCCATCGTTTTGCATCAAGATGTTTCATAATGCATGATATTCCTCCAATAAACTCTATTAATATCAAATTCACTTATGGATTTTTTTTTCATGTTTATAGGTACTTCACCATTACTTGATGGAAGGGATAGAAGAAGGTTGAATCTAGGGTTTTTATAGGCTTGGAGGATTTCCAAATCAGGCCAAAATCACTCTTAACATACCACAAGTGATCAAATAATGTATTGAAGAAAAAATCTCCATGGAGGAGTAGGTTCAAGGCTCAATCCAAAGGGAAGGAAAACAAAATGATCGTGGTATACATACCTCAATCATAGATTATCCATATAAATGTCAAAAATGATAAAGTTGGCCAAAATGGTTGTTCTATGCAGAATGGCCATGCCAAATGGTTGCCACCATTACCGTTGTCTCTCTATTTTTATCCACTGATCACCCTATTTGCCCCCTACTTGATCCAAGACACCCTAGACCCCTATATAATCCTTTGTGGGGGCTGGGTTCAAAGGTTAGCTCAACATTCATTTCCATACCCTATCACCTATCTACCTCACTCCACTCCCATTTCATCACCTTCAACCCCCAAACCCTAAGTTTTGGGGGTTCAAAAAATATGCATTCAATTTCCATACCATTCCACCTTGGAGGAGGGAAGTGATCAAGCTTGTAGCTACTGGAGAAGGATGATTCATCCACTACTTCAAGATTGATGGCTTCTTCTATCTGTTACTTCAGCATTTTTGTATTTTCCATTATCATGAGTAGCTAAGCCCCCTGGTGGGTTGTTTTAGGGAATAAAATGTGACTCTAATACCATGTTGGGGAAATATCATTATAAACACTATAATTTTTTTTTGGAAATGTTATTTTAATTTTTTCTTATTTCCCATCTCTTGCTATGGTAATTGATTCTTGAAACCACCTAAGAATATAAGAATGTTCTATATGTAGCTATTTAGTGAAAGCTCCTAAGTTCAAATGGTGAATCATTAGATAGATACCCATCTTCAAATCCATCTATTCATCTACCATTAATACCTATGTGGCTAGTAGTGCATGATGAATGCATATTCATCCTAGTTTTAGTTGCATTTTTAGCTTAGTTTTGCATTCATAGTCCCCATTTAACTTTGTAATTAAATTCAAATTATGTATCCTTTATTTTAAATTAAATTGTAGGATTTTGATCCAATTCCTTCATTTTCACGATAGGTTCAAGCTTTATATCATGTGCACTAGCATCGGTGATGATGGTATCACTAGTTGACTAGTAAGCACAATGTTTTTAATAAATAAACTATTTTTTCATTCTTTCATCACTTGATGATCTTCATCGGTTAGCCAATGTAGGGGTGTAGTGGGAGTAAGGGAGTGGAGGCGGCAAGGACGAGCCAGTGGAAACCTAGAAGATGATGCGGGATCAAGAGGAACGAGCAAGGCAAATCATCAATCTGCAAAATTTATCCACATGGGCACAAGGGTAACACCTTCTCCACATAAGGGCATGCAGGTCCATATCCCAAGAGCTAGGTTGCATCTTCAGTACTACATGATGTGAGGTGACTCGACGAGGGTGGATGGTGACCAGTCCTTGTTTATGGACACAAACCTGACACACTGGGTAATGGGACCAGGATACATCGACGATGGGAATCCATTCCTAGCCAAAAACACACTACAATATATGAAAAAAACCTTCAAGTAGGCTATCACTGGAGGAGGGGGTTATGCAGACCCATACTTCATTGAATAAGAACCACAGGAAATTCTAAACCTAGATGGCATTGAACTAGTTAATGATAAGGTTACCCTGAGATATTTGTGATACCGTAGGTGGATAAGATTCTTAGCAAGCCTTTTAAGTATCTGGTGATTATAAAACATATATATTAGTGGGTTTCGTAATGATGGAAGAATGTTTGAAACTCCTGTAGAGACCATCTAGTCATTTTGAACTCTATGAATCAACAAATAAATGCCACATGGTGCAACTTTCAAACAAAGGGGATCATATCATGCTTTGACTAGGGGACCTTGGTTCTTATTCGGAAGCTGCCTAATGGTATGGCCTGGTGATGTCAACTTCAAACCTTCAAATGGACTACTAAATCACAATGTCACATGGATAAGGGTACTAGGATTACCGATCTACTACTACAACAAAGAAATTTGACAGAATAGCTCATGCAGTGGGTAGACTTGTTAGAGTTGATGATCATCGATGAATGCATATTCATCTCTTATTTTTGCTTCATTTAGAATAATTAATTAGGACTTTTTTGTTAATTTTAGCTAATTCAAAAATAAATAGCACTTTCATCTTCTTGATATACTTTTCCTTAATTCTTATGATATTTTTCTTAATTTACAGGAATTATCTAAGTAATTAAATCGAGAATAAAAGATGAAGATATGAGGTTTTTCAAATATTCCCGCAGTGCCTGAGATACTCGTCACCAAAATAGGCATATCTTTTGCGTCTAAAGGCGGAATTTCAAGATAAAATATGGAATGAAAATATAATTTTATTGTCTATAAAAAAGATATATTTTACGGAAATTTTGGTGTTTACTTGACTGCGCAATTAACCAGTGAAAGTAGCCTTACGTTTTCCCGCAGAGTCTGATTTCAGTATATACCTTTCACCAAAATTGGTATAACTCTCACATCCCAAGGCGAAATTTATTGTGCAAGTATGCGTTGGAAAGATAATTAAATTATCTACAGGAAAAATATATTTTCGGATCGCTTTAGAATTTTTGAGTAGTCCAAAAATACGCTTGAAATCTCTGTTACGGGAAATTACTGCAGAAAGAATGTAAAGCAAGTAATTGTTTCCTCTATTGATTAGATCCAGAAAGTTAGCAGCTGCCGCCGGCCATTTCTTTTGCCCTAAACCTAATGTATACCCCCCCTCCTTCTCCTATAAAAGGAGGGGCACCTCTTCCTCATTGGGGCATCTGGGATTTCACTTTGTATGGGCATTCTGAAGCATTTCTATTCTTGTGTTCATCTCTAGTTCTGCAATAAAGTAGATTTTTCTTCAAGCATTGTTCTTTCTTATATTGTTCTTGTCTCTTCATTCCGCTTTTAGTTCTAGATCTTCTTTTCTCCGTTCTTTAGTTCTAGAGCAAGGAATTAAGAACTTGGCCATTTTATTGTCTCTAGCATAAGGATTAACCTCCTAATTTTGTGCTAGACTATGGCTTCAGTACTTTCTTCCTCCGTCTCCCCCTTCTCCTCAACTATGAGTGAGTAGTTATTTATCGAGGCAAAGGGAATAGCCCCTTAGCCATGGTTTGATCGGATTAATTTTAGTCGATTCTTTTAGACGGCGATTGGTTTATTAATTTGATAATCTAGCGAATTAATTACTCACTTAGATGTTTTGTTAATCCGGATGGATATGACTATGGAAATTCGGGTTTAGAACGATAAACCAATTCGCATAGAGATTTTGATGTGACCACAGATTTATCTCTTTTTCAGATGAAGAACTAGGAAACATGAGAACTAGGACCAATGGGCTCATGTGGAGTTCATCTTTTATATTTCTTTTGTGATTCACATATCGTCATCTATTTATCGATTAATAATTAAATCATGTTTTTACCATGGCTAAGGTGGTGAAAGCCCCTAAAGCCTCGATTCTTCCCCTTTGATTTCAATCGTCGATTTTCTTGTTTACTCTACTTTTTAATCTTTTAATTCATAATTTCTTTTTGTGCTAACAATAATTTTTGTTTACCTTTTATAGGGCAAATAATATTTTGTATAAGTGCAATTTCAATTTTAGAATTTTCTTTCTTATTTTTGTATAATCAACCAAACACCCATTCCGACTTTTACTTTCCATTTTAAATTTGAAAATACCAAAAATAAATAAAATAAGTTTTTCAAATAATTGGGTTTTTAAGAAACAATCTTCAAAAGTTGTCCTTTGGGATTCGACCCTTCTATAGTAGCCTTAACCGGAGAGTTAAAAAGATTAAACTCTAGGATTAACAATCTTAGTGATTGGTGTGTTAAGCGACGCATATCAATTTGGCGTCGTTGCCGGGGACAACGGATTTGTTTCTTCGAACCCCCAAAAAAAATTTGAAAAACTTTTTTTCCTTTTTTTATGCCTTCCGAGTAACATTCCGGAAGTGCTATTCCTCCTTCTACCGAGTTTCCATTCTGGCAGTCCATTTTTTTACACACGATTATCTGTTTCATTTGTGCATGCGACGCTCGTCGAACATGAATTATGCGGTGTGATTTTTTAATCTGGAACCAGAGAGACTAAGGATGATTTTAATAGATGATGATGACGATGATTATATCATCTTCAATCAAGTAGAACCAACTCCAGTACCTAAATCTCCACCAATCACTTCCATTATGGATGTTAATCTAGTTGATTCTAATGGCCAATCTACTTCATTGGAACCCTTTCTCTATAATGAACCGCCACCCTTAGAAGAATTCCAATGTGATATAGCTAAGATTCCACACAACCTTGATCAGGAGATGGATATGTGTTTTAAAGAAATTCAGGATGTCGTAAATGAAGAACTTTGTTTAGCTAGGGCCGCAGCTGTATGGGGCCCTGACTATCCATATAAGTCAGAAAATGAGTGGATGGAGGCCTATGTTGATAAATTCATGAATCAAGAATCTTTTAACAAAAAGGTTAAAGACGGGTGGGCTCAAAGAACGTCCCAAAAACCTAAGACTCCACCACCCTTCTCGGTTGTAGGCCCATATTTGGATGTTTGCAATAATCATCCCATCTTGTTTGAGCCTATTGTGACCAATGTACCATCACCTCTCCAACATGCACTGATGGATTCTTTTGAAAGGCTTCCTCATCAAGAGCACTATGACCTCACTCAACCACCTCTTTTTCCATATCTGGTTGAACCTGATGAGGTGATTATACCACCGCAAGAACCTTACATTACACTGTTATATTGTGCGGTGATCCCTTCTGAGCCCATTGAGTTGGGAACATGTCCTATAAAGGAATCAGATCTCCCCTTCAGCATAGTAAAGGATCCAATTGATTCCATAGACATCCATGTTGATGAGATCTTTTATGAAGAAGAGATGGAAAACTCCCCAATAGATATGGAACAACCAAGATTGGTCATTTTTGATAATTATGACGACAATTATGCCATTTGTGAGTCTTCCACACCAAATCCACTGGCTTACATTTATGGGGTAAAGGATCCAAATGCACCTTGTTGCATAATCCAGCAAGAAGACATACATCCCCATATGATTGTTTACTCGGCTAACAAACCAGTTCTTCTTATACAGGCACCCTCTTCACCACATGTAGATCCAGGCAGCAAAAAGATACTCGAGCCAGATTCTCCGTCCGATCTTCCACATCTGACACTACATTTTTTACCCAACTGGCACATGTCAATCTCCCCCAATCCACATTCATCTCCAACACTACTTTCACTGTTGAAGGAAGATATGTGGATCCTACTCGAAGGACTACGAGGTGATACACAACATCATTCAGAAAACCTTTTTAGGCTTCTGCGACTACCCATTCATTGGTTGTACCATGAAGCTCCTTTATTCCAAACCCCAGCCATCATCGACATTCCCTTTAGATGGACATATTTTGAGCTACTAGGACCTCCTGGTGAACCCAACAAATTTCTTCCATCCATCTCGGGTTTGGGTTTTGCTCGGGACGAGCAAAAATCTAAGTCTGGAGTGGAGGTGGGTGGTATGATTCTATTCCACCCCCTTATCTTTTTATTCTTGCATTATTTCTACTTTTTTTTTGTTTTGCATATAGTTGCTTTGTTCATGGCCCATATCTAGTCAACCTTGATATGATCATTTGTCAAAATTTTCCCCTTAATGATGTAACTACCTTGCAACTAAAATTTTGAAACTTTCATGACTAGAAATCCTCCTGTCACTTAGGACCTCAAATTATAATCACTCCTTGGAAAAGATGGCAAGCCATAGAGGACTGATAGGATTCAAGAGTGATGCTTTCTTATCATGTACAACTTGTATAAATTTTCTTGATTTTTCACATGATTCGGTAATAGTTGAACCAATGCATGGTACTCTAAAAGAAAAGATGGAAAAAAAAGTTGCACAAGAACATCCTCTTCTACTCTTCTTCCACCACTTCCAAATCTTTCCATTCATCAAAAAGAAAAAAGCCAATAGTGCCCAAAACGCTAAGTTTGGGGCGGCACCCCTTCCCCCTCTTCCACTTCTTCCATACCCACGCAATTGGGTGTATCACCAAAAATCAAAGTAAAAATGCGGTCAATGTAACTGCATGTCCACTAAATAAAAACGTCTCGAGTCGAATAGAGGAGAGACTGTCCTTCTTCCATACCTCCTTCACTCCAATTTTCTACCCAGGGGAAAACTACAAAAACCCCAACCATCCAAAATCAGCCATGTTCTTGTGTAAAACTTTAAAAAAACAAATTGGAGTACCAAATGCAAAGGTGAAATGAAAATCTATTTTATTACAGGTCTTGAATAAATGCAAGTTTGTGAAGTAGGAAATATAAAAGTCACTTTTCATGAATTCAGGAAGTCAGGGTCGCTTGGCCATATTTTGGTGGAAGGAATCAAGTGGTTGTTAGGAGAGTGAGGATGATAGGTTGAGAGTATGTCTTGAAAGTATTTCTTGATTTTAATGTTTCTCGGGACGAGCAAAGTTTAAGTTTGGGGTATTTTGATGAATGCATATTCATCTCTTATTTTTGCTTCATTTAGAATAATTAATTAGGACTTTTTTGTTAATTTTAGATAATTTAAAAATAAATAGCACTTTCATCTTCTTGATATACTTTTCCTGAATTCTTATGATATTTTTTTTAATTTACAGGAATTATCTAAGTAATTAAATCGAGAAAACAAAAGATGAAGATATGAGGCTTTTCAAATATTCCCGCAGTGCCTGAGATACTCGTCACCAAAATAGACATATCTTTTGCGTCTAAAGGCAGAATTTCAAGATAAAGTATGGAATGAAAAGAAAATTTTATTGGATACAAAAAAGACATATTTTGCGGCAATTTTGGTGTTTATTTGGCTGCACAATTAACCAGTAAAAGTAGCCTTACGTTTTCCCGCAGAGTCTGATTTTAGTATATACCTTTCACCAAAATTGGTATAACTCCCACATCCTAAGGCAGCATTTATTGTGCAAGTATGCGTTGGAAATATAATTCAATTATCTACAGGAAAAATATATTTTTGGACCGCTTCCTAATTTTTGACTGGTCCAAAAATATGCTTGAAGTCGCTGTTACGGGAAATTACTGCAGAAAGAATGTAAAGCAAGTAATTGTTTCCTCTATTGATTAGATCCAGAAAGTTAGCAGCCGCCGCCGGCCATTTCTTTTTCCCTAAACCTAATGTGTACCCCCCCTCCTTATCCTATAAAAGGAGGGGCACCTCTTTCTCATTGGGGCATCTGGGATTTCACTTTGTATGGGCATTCTAAAGCATTTCTATTATTGTGTTCATCTCTAGTTCTGCACTAAAGTAGATTTTTCTTCAAGCATTGTTCTTTCTTATATTGTTCTTGTCTCTTCATTCCACTTTCAGTTCTAGATCTTCTTTTCTCTGTTCTTTAGTTTTGGAGCAAGGATCTAAGAACTTGGTCATTTTATTTTCTCTAGCATAAGGATTAACCTCCTAATTTTGGGCTAGACTATGACTTTGGTACTTTCTTCCTCCGTCTCCCCCTTCTCCTCAACTATGAGTGAGTAGTTCTTTATCGAGGCAAGGGGAATAGCCCCTTAGCCATGGTTTGATCGGATTCATTTTAGTTGATTCCTTTCGACGAAGATTGGTTTATTAATTTGATAATCTAGCGAATTAATTACTCACTTAGATGTTTTGTTAATCCGGATGGATATGACCATGGAAATCCTAGTTTAGAACGATAAACCAACTCACATAGAGATTTTGATGTGACCGCGGATTTATCTCTTTTTCAGATGAAGAACTAGGAAACATGAGCACCAGGATCAATGGGCTCATGTGGAGTTCATCTTTTGTGTTTCTTTTGTCATTCACATATCGTCATCTATTTATCGATTAATAATTAATTCATGTTTTTACCATGGCTAAGGTGGTGAAAGCCCCTAAAGCCTCGATTCTTCCTCTTTGATTTCAATCGTCGATTTTCTTGTTTACTCTAGTTTTTAGTCTTTTAATTCATAATTGTTTTTTGTGTTAACAATAATTTTTGTTTTCCTTTTACAGGGAAAATAATATTTTGTATAAGTGCAATTTCAATTTTAGCATTTTCTTTCTTGTTTTAGTGTAATCAACCAAACACCCATTCTGACTTTTACTTTCCATTTTAAATCTGAAAATACCAAAAATAAATAAAATAAGTTCTTCAAATAATTGGGTTTTTAAGAAACAATCTTCAAAAGTTGTCATTTGGGATTCAACCCTTCTATACTAGCCTTAACCGGAGAGTTAAAAGGATTAAACTCAAGGATTAACAATCTTAGTGATTGGTATGTTAAGCGACGCATACCAATCACTCTACCAATTGAACTAGGAGCAGGTTCGCCATACTTGTTGTGGACATTGATAGTAGTAAACCTTTTCTATCATAATCAATTATAGAGAATATAAAATCAAATATGACTCACTTCCTAATCTCCACCAGAAATGTGAGAAATTGGGGAGTACTGTAAAATGACTACAAAGATCCTAATGAGGGTCTGGTAGTTTCCGAACTGATGCCTAAGGAAGACAAAGCAGGTGTTATATGGGTAGAAAAAGAAGAAAAATGTCAACTCTTCTATGAAAAGAGCATGTTGATCAGTAGACATGTGAGAAATAAGGATCCACGTTGAAAGATTAATGAGAAAATAAAGGGACAAATAAATCGATACTAGTTTCTAGAAGAAGAAGAAGAAGAAATGATAGACAACCAAGCAGAGGGGATAATCCTCAACTAACGAATGGCACTTGGGAGAGCCACCATGGTTTGAAGATCTGGAGGAATAAGCAACACCTAACTAATGATACTGGAATTGCACCTAGAGTTGTTTAGGACACTTATAACAAAGGGGGAGGTACACTTGTGAAGAAGCATGAAGATAAGGAGAAAATGTCAAAAGAAACAAACAACATAGTTGTTATACCAGTTGTAAATGAAGTCATATTGGGGATACCTATGGTAAGTCAAGTGGAGACACCAAGCAATGTCACTACTAGCCTAGAAATGGACATGACACCCATTGAGGAAAATCAAGGTGATTTGAAGGCAACCAACATTGTCATAAATGCTAGTAGAAAGGAAAAGAAGAAAAATGGTAAACAAAGTGCTACCATAGCTTAGGTGAGCCATCCTTATAGAACTAAAAGAAAAACTAGAAGGGGAGTTGAAGATCAGGTAGGAGGTTCTAGCATCTAAGGCAAGAAATCTCACCATTTGCATGTTTCTATGATCAATACAATGGTTTGGAACATCAGGGGAGCTGGAAAGGATGAAGCCAGGAATTTCTTTAAAGAGATTATACACAAATATAGAGATAAATTAGTGGTTGTTGTTGAACCTCAAATCTTAGGTGAACAAACTAACAAAGTCATTAATCATCTTGGTTTATCTAGCCCCCACAAGGTCGAAGCACGCAATTTATCTAGAGGCATCTGGGTCATGTGGAATGAGAAGGACTATGACCTTCAAATCATCCAATGCCACATGTATCATATTTATTATTGTGTCAAAGGGAGAGATTACTATACTTTTGAGTATCCACACAAGTGGAAGACCAATACTCTGGGACCATCTTCATCTCCTTAGTTAGACTATCACTCAACCTTGGATATTCATAGGTGATTTTGATTGCATGTTATCACATGATGAGAAAATTGGTAGTAATTATATCAATTTTAATGAGGTTACATTGGTAGTAATTATATCAATTTTAATGAGGTTACTAGATTCAATAATTCTCTAGTTCTCTCTAGTCTCACTGACATTAGCAGCACTGGCTACAAATTCACTTATAAAATGGACTTCTCCATGAGAGGCTCGATAGAGCAGTTGCTAGTGTGGAATAGATACAATCACATAAAGACATGATTTGTGAGAAACTTCCCAAACTGTCACCCAACCAAAACCATGTGTCTCTCCTCATAATGACAACTAACAAGCATAAAAGGAATTTCAAAACAAATGCTTCCTAGAAGTCTCACCCAAAGTTTTACAATATCCTTAAGAAATACTATGATACACAAGCTCCTTTCTTGAAAGCCTTAGAAAGAGTCCAGGAAACAATCATCAATTGGGATACCAAGGTGACCTAAGAAGAAACACAACTTTATGATCCAAAAGGAAATTGAAGGTCGATATAATGGTGAGAAAGATCATAAATGTCTCAAAATGGAATACGGGCTAGATGACATCCTATAGAAGGAGGTTGAAAATGGAAACAAAGAATCCACATTAGTTGGCTGACATAGGGTGACAACAATAGTAAGTTCTATCATGCTTTGATCAATAATAGGAGAAGAGATAACATCATTAATACCTTGTAGAACACCAATGGTGATTGGGCCACTAACAATGATAATCTTAATGACATGGTTAATGAGCATTTCAAGAATCTCTTCAATTCTACTATTGTTCCTTCTCAACACAGCATGGATGAAATGCTAGGTTTCTTCAAAGCCCTAATTCCCAGAAAAGCAATAGGATTAGCCTCTATGATGTCTATAGAATATTGAAAAAACTAGACCCCTACAAGGTTGCAGGTCCAGATGGAACGAACAACCTATTAATCAAAAGAGCTGGAAAATTGTGAGAAGCTCAGTCATCAATGTCGTTAGGTCAATGATTAGCAGAGAGTACATTCCTAATTCAGTTGGTAATTTGAGCCAAAGGTCAAGAAGCTAAAAAATTGCAACCAACTCAGACCCATATCCCCAAACAATGTCTTCCTGAAGTTGGATTCTAAGGTGATGGTTAAATGAGTATAGAAATTTATACCTCAATGGATCTTGGAACCCCAAACCAGTTTTTTCTGGGTAATAAAATCTCATACCACATAGTAATAATTTAGGAAATAATTCATAACATGTGCAAAAATCACACTACATCTCTTATGGTGATCAAAGTAGATCTCTCTAAAGCCTACAATAGCATGTCTTGGACATTTGTTAAAGACACCCTCAATAAAGAAAATTGGCCAAAGAATGTCAAGCAGTATGCTATAAAATCCTTATCTTGTGGACTTACCAATATCATTTGGAATGGTGAATCTCTTCCTAGCTACAAAATATCTAGAGGCCTGAGTCAAGGTGACCACTTGTCTTCATACTTAATTTTTTTGTATATGGAACACCTCTCGTAGTAATAGAAAACTATGTTGATGCTAGTCAATGGAAACAAATTAAGGTCTCCTAGTGAGGACCTTATGTGTCCCACATTTGATTTGCTAATAATATACTTATATTTGTGAAAGAATCCATGAAACAAATTTTCGTGATTAATGAGTTCTTCAAGTCTTTCAAAAGAGCATCTCACCAATTGATATCAGTGGAGAAGACGTAGGTTTATTTATCTTCTGTTGTTGACCAACACACCAGAACTAGTATGTGTAATTCTAGTGGAATTTTAGAGACCAAGGATATTGTCATTTACTTGGGGGCTCCCATTATTCATGAAAGGGCGAACAAGACCACCTATTTCCACATTATCTAAAGGATGGAGTATAGGGTGAATGGGTGGGCTAATTGTACTGTGTGCTGAGCCAGAAGAATTTATCTACATAAATATGCACTCACCACTCTACCTACATACACAATGCAAATGACACGATTCCTAGTTGTGTATATAGGAATAAAGATAGGATTATAAGGAAATATATCTGGGGCGGTCGACACAAGGATAAACTTGTATCTCTGGTTTCCTGGAGTAAAATTAGTAGTAGCGTGGATGGGGTGGTTTATGCATAATATCTATGGTTGGCTAGGACAAGGTTGTATTATGGGAAAATGTCTATGATCTGAAAATGGGTAGACAGTCACTATGAAAAGAAGGATTAAAGAAGAAATATAAGAGCTTCAGAGGACAAAAAGGTAGACGTGCCACACCATTCTAGAGAACTATCCATGTTGCTGAGGCTTTTATCCATGACAATAGTTCCAAGACAATTCATAATGGGGAGGATACCTCAGTCTAGTACGATGAGTGGGTAACTCACTAGGAGAAGTTTATTGACATATGTTGAAAGTATGTTGAGGAAGATATCAAAGACATGAAGGCAGCTAGCCTACTTGACATAAATGGCAATTGGAACGCAAGCTTCCTAAAGTGCTACTCACCTGATGAGTGTAATGAATGGATAACGAATCTTTCTACTCCTAAAATCCATGCCTCGACTAATGGATGGAGTTGGGAACATGATGACAAGGGTAGGCATACTATGAAATCAGTATACAAGGCTATTCATTGTGAATAACATAATCTGTTAGCAATCTGGAATTTATAAGTACCAAGTAAGATTAGAGTTTTCATGTGGTTGGTTGCACACGGAACAATTATGATGAACCAAAGGAGGAAACAACATAAGGTCACTAAAGAGAGTTTCTTCCCAAGATGTAAAGATGTAGATTAATCCAAATTACATGCTTTGAGAGATTGTCCACTATCCATGGTATTATGGCAATGTCTCAATGATTTAGACAACCCTATCATTTGACATGGTGACTCACTATTAGAATGGATGAAATGGAACATGCAGAAGAGAAAAACTCATAGAGTGAGGTATGCAACATGATGTTGGATCATTTCAAAGGCAAGGAACAAGTTTGTTTTTTATAACATCACTACTAGTATAAAAGAGAAAATGACAAAGGTCAACTTGCTTAGTGAAGAGATCAAGAATGCATGGCATCAACACAGGAGGAAAGTTGACCAGGTTACGTTTGGTGAAACAGGTTGGAATAATTTGGAAAGAAACTAGGCACTCATGATGATTGATGTGGCAATCAAGGGGAATCAGGAAGCCATTATAGTGACAGTCATAAACTAGAACAATGAGTGGAAGGGAGGTGCAGGAAGAAGTGTATGGGTTAATTCTGTCACTGAAGCTGAGCTAAGAGACATTGGATTGGCCATGGAACTAATGAAGAAGTGTCATTACTTAAGGGTCATTGTGGAAATAGAAAGCAACATTCTAGTAGATGTAGTAGAAGATAGGTTGCAAAGCTACCAAAAACTACAGCCTTGGGCTCGTACAATAAATGAAGATCTTATGCTTTTTGAGGTTGCAAACGTGATGAAATTTGATTGCATTTTGATTAGCCTTATTGATTTACCTCCCAAACATAACCTCCAAACATCTATGGAGGATCTGATAAATAGATATCCTCCCCTCAACCTTGTGGGTCACTCTCTTCCTTTTCCCTTATGTAATGGTAGAATTCCTACCAAGTTTCATTGCACTGTTAGTAATGTAAGTAGTTTTCACAATTCCACTGGAAGAGGAGGGATGGATGAATAAAAAGGCCTCCTAATTCCCCCCTACTCTAAAAAAAGATGATCTTCATTTGTCAGTGTCATTGTCATAGGTCGTTCTCAACACTACAAGTGTGTTAGCATTCTCTGACATCTTGTCAATTCTCCCAACTTATCCTCAATGTAGGTTGATAGTTTATGGAAACTCCCACACACCTCTGAATTCATCAATCAAGGAAGTTGTAGACGAATGAACTTGCCAACCAATGAAGGCTATGTGCATGTCCACCAAAGATTGTACTGCACCCATCTACCGAGTAGTTCTACACAGATAATAATGTCTACAAATCGAAAGGCAAGCTTTTTACATAGAGGGAACATTTTGATCAGAGTCCTTCCTTTGTGTTTTGATGATAATTTTGCATGCCCCAATCATTGAAGACTCTATTTGTACCTATCAGTGGGTCTCATACCTTTCAATCTACTAATGGAAATATTGAATGTCGCCAAATCCATCATATTCCTTGTGCACCCTCCATTTCACATTAATGGTGGTTGACCATTAAACTGCAAGATGACAAGGAGCGTTCCAAATTCTAGAAGTCATCTATAAATACAAGACCTTGTCCTCCATGAAAGTGATCCTCTTGTGATGCTACCACATGCAAAAACTAATCCTCAACATCCATTCTTGATTTTCCATTGGTTGCTTTTGTTGGTTGAAAACCGATTAGATACCCACCTCTACCAAAAAATCCAAGGTCCTAACTTGGAAAGAAGTTGGACTTGAGACATCTTCCACCCATTTATCCACCATCATCCTCCACCTTCTTTACCTTCATAAAAGAAAATCCAACAAACAAGGAAAGGAGATCAACAACTTATAGTTCACCTCTAACTAAATTCAAATGTGTGTTCTTGTTGCATGTTCGTCACCTTTGTCTCCAAGTTTAAAGGATTGCTTTTGCACACTACAATTGTGATTCTATCTTCTATTGTGATTATGGCTTTCTCTCTCTCTCTTTTTCTCTTTTGTACTTGTTAATTCTTCCATGAGCAAGTAGTTGTCTTTCTAGAGTGTGGGGAGTAGCCCCCATACCTATTTTTGCTCTTTTCTACTGTCGTTACACCTCTATGAACATCACTTGTTATGCATCAAATATTTAATGTTTGGAAATCTTTTTTGGTCAATTATTTTGCATGTTTATCAAATCTTATATGCAAAGAACTTGGAACCTACGATCTAGGATATAATTTGAATTGTGTAAAATCCTTTATGAGAATTTCATAGAGGTTTTTTCTAAAGTGATTTATGTATGAGTTTTACATAACGTGATAGAGAGCTTGGGGTGATATTTATCTATTTATGATCCTAACACTATAAAAGGGACTTACTTGGTGTCTACATAAATTTTGGCACTTATCAAATGAAGTGAGAGAGTGAATCATAGGTATTCATGGTGAAACCCATCCACCCTAATGTTTCCATCCATCTAATAAATACAACCTTAATCCAAAGAGTTAACTACCACAAACTTAGTATAATCAACTGATCGAACTTTTTAAGTGTTAGTTCTTCTGTGATTATTTTGAACAGATTATTTCATAAAAGTGTTTTCCTTTGGAATCAATCCTTTACTATAATATGATAATATTTGTCTTCTTGAAGGCAAGATTGTCTTACACTTAGTATAGGAAAACTATAGGTATTTCATCCAAAGGGAATTTCTTGTGTCTTCCACAACAAATTTTGGCACCATTTTCGGGGACTACAAAAAATTTTGATCAACTTAACCAACTTGGGTTAGTTAGGAACTTTATTTTACAATTGAAAATACTGAAAAATATCTTGAGTCCAAATCATTTGTAACCATCTAATTTTGGTTGTTTTCACTTCTTAGGTGACATATGTTGTGCATGCAACTCTATTCCGGTGCCTACTCCATCTCTAACATTTTTCTTGAGATCAAAGAAACATACTGTAGGCTCCCTTGTGAACACAAAGCCCGGATGGAGGAAGGTGGGATCAGTTGTAGAGTGGAAGAAGCACGTGTAGTACAATAAGACATTCTATTAGCGCAATATATAGCCACTGTGTAGGAAAAAATATGAGCAAGTTAAGAAGAAGAATGAAAAAGAGAACTACAATAGTTATATATCCCTAAAGATGTAGACATTCACCACCCTATCATTCAACCTATCATCATAGCACAAAACATCTGAATCAAGACGCAATGGGTGACGACGATGCAGGACAATAGTTTTCCAAGAAGAGTCAGTGAGAATGCTCATGACCATTTACAAAAGTTCATAAATATCTATGGACTAAGAAAGAAAGTTGGTGTTTTTGAGAAAGTTATCAAGTTGTGACTATTCTACTATTCCCTCATTAAAAAAGGTAGTGTTTGGTACAAATCCTTAGATGATCGCTACATCACCACTTGAGAGGATTCTTATAACAAGTTCCTAAATAAGTTCTTCTCGCCCTTACTCCCCTATCAAAACTAAGGGAAAATCACCAAGTTTGAACAACTTCTAAGAGAAACTCTCTTTTAATCCTGTGAATGATACAAAGAACTACTGAATAAATTTTGCCATCATAGCATCCCCTCTAGATAGAATTTTGAGCAGCTTTATAGGGGACAGATGATGACATCAAATAGTTTCTTGATGTTTCTTATAGTAGAGATTTCATACATAAGAGCTTTGATGATGCATGTGAATTTGTAAGTTGGGGCAGAAAACCAAGATAATTTGGATTTCTTATGTAATATAGGAGTTCTCAAGGTTGATATGGTGGAAAATCAATTTCAGTTGAGAGCCTTCCAAATCAATGAAGTCTTTCACTCTCTAAAAAGACATCCTTAAGTCATATTTCTAGAGGTATGGGAAGGGGAGTCATCTTTGTTTCATGCCAAGGAAGTGTAAGAGGTTTGTCAGGTCACCGGTGTAGAGGGGCACAAGTCTAGAATACAATCACCTCTACCAAGATACACTAAACATGTAAAACCTTATTTCAATAACAACATGGTCATTAAAGAAGTCAATGTTATAATCTCTATTTCAGGGCATGGATACTATGACCCCAACTGATAAAGAGACCATCTAGGTTTCCAGTTTGAGAATCTAGATAGAGCATCAAGTATGAAATAGCTTAGGAAAGGACCAAATCAAAAGCAAGTTTGGGATCCTCCAAGTTTCCAAAAGACCAGAAACCTTTGACAAAACAACTTCAATCTTGGATAGTACCTCAATAGTTTCAATCAAGGCAACAATTATAGTCCAGGTCAACAACCCTACAACAATCATAGGCAACTTCTCCTAGGGCATGTCAATTAGCAGCTAATGCCTTCCTCCAGTCATCAAGGTCATCCAACTTCTATTGAGAATATGCAAGAGAACTAGTAGGCATACAATAAGTCCATGGAGACTCAACTAGAACAAATTTCCACCACCATTAACCTTAATTTAATCAAAAAATAACCCCAAGTATCACAAGGAGTAGTTGAAGGTTGTGACCACATGTTTTGGGATTGTTATACCAGAACCACCATCCTGAGTCACCAAAACCAAGTTGGTTCTTAATGACAAGGATGATGATGAACTCGAAGGTTCAAAAAGTTGAACGAGCGATTGAACTGTCAAGGAAAAGTGATACATTTTCTCCAGAGATGAACAACACACCCAATCCAGAGAAGGCATTAGAAGCTACACCAACCAATGATGCTATCCCACTGGTGCCTCTTTACAAACCTTGGGTCCTTTACTAGAGTCTTCTAGCATAGACAAGGCTATAATTAAGATTTATGAAGTTAAAGGAAGCAATGAATAATATGCATGTTTACATCCCCTTCCTTGACACTCTTACAAAAATACCCTCTTAGACTAAATGCTTCAAGGATTTCCTTATACACAAGTATATAGCATAGGATTACGAGATATTGAAGGTAGCAAAGATGAAATTTGACATTATGCAAAGCAAGATGCCACAAAGACTCAAGTATCTTGGATCCTTAGGAATATATTGCTTCATTGTGGACTCTAAATGTAAAAAAGTCTAGATGAAGTTCGGTTGAGTATTTCTATCATGCCTTATAGCCTAATAAAATGTCTTGGATTCACCACTGACATCCTTCCCATTGGAATAGCAATTCAACTTGTTGACTCTTCTATGACTACCCCTATTCAATTTGTAGAGGACATCCATGTTTGTTTGGGTCCCAAATCTTATGTCCAATGTGATTTTATTATCAAGGACATAAAGGAGGATCTTCCATATTCCCTTATATCTGGGTACCCATTTCTTTCAACTCCTAGAGCACTATTGATATTGAAGATGAAATATTGACATTAAGGATTGGAACAGATTCATGTGACTTTAAAGCTTTTAAATGTATCAAGGGACCCTCTTTCCAGGAATAATCCTTCCTCATTAATTGTATTGAAAACATGGTGTAGATGTGTCAGGGGACCCCTACTTGGAAAGTCCCACTTGAGATAGTGTCGATCAACCCTAATGCTTATGAACTAAATGATGAACAAGTGGATAAAATACTCTTCCACTTAGACAATGTCAAGGAAGACCTCAATTTTGAATTTAAAGAGCTCAAGTCTATTTCCATCATCAAAGTAGAAAATAAGGCATCCATTGCAACAAAGATGCAACCTCTATCTAAGGTACTGGAATATGTCTTCTCAGATGAGCAAAAGGTCTACACATTCATCATCAATTCAAATCTCATTACTGAGAAAGAAGACATGTTGTTGACTGAAATGAGGAAGAGGCAAAAGGCATTAGGCTACAAAATGACTGACCTAATTGGAGTTATCCAAGATATCACACCCTACAAAAAAAATATATCTCCAACATATATCCTTGGTAGTGAAACTTGATTCTGCGGTTTCATGGAAAATATGAAAAAATGTGTTCACAGTCGCCACCATTGTTTATATGGAAAACAAATAAAAATAGAATAGAGTGTGGTGAATCCATGGTGTAAAGTCAATATGGAATTTGAGTCGAATAATAAAAAGCATAACCAAAAATTTAGATATAGAAATCTTATTACAAGTGGGAGAAGGATGGGCACCCCCATTTCCTGGTAATCCAACATTAAATTGTTTCTAAGCATTTTTTTAAATGTGGTGATTCACCCTGATAGAAAAAGGCAAAAGAAAACAATAAAAGTGACTAAAACATTTTGCATTGTTGGCGGGCCTTTGAGTCTGGATATGTTTGTGTCAATCTCATGATACACCTAAAGGTCCTAATGTTTAGGTGATTTAGGGTTTGAATTGTTAGGAATAATGCAGGCGAAAAATGTAGCGGAAACAATAAAAAATCATCCATGGATTCTCAAGAAAATCTCATCGACAACACTATATTTGGAAAGAGGGTGAATGAGGTGTACCTTGTCATGGATCAAATCCAATGACATCCTCCTTGCTCTGTGGTGTACCTCACTCCTCATGTGCATAGACGGTCCTCTTTGACATCCTCTAGATGTAGTCACATACGTCTCTATGAATTCCACACAGATGGACTGTAACTCCTCATCCTATTTCCTGAGTCAGAGAGAAGGAGAAGCATTTCACTTATTGATGTGCTAGTGTCTCAGTTATTCTCCTGCGTTTTACCTCTATTAGGATGATGATGGCTAGGGTTCACATACAACAGTGTGTCATTGTGATCCGGCCATCTTGTCCCTTTAAATAGGAGAGTAAAGGAAGCATGGTTTTCAAAAACCTTGGGAAAGTAAAGTCTACAACTGCATTTAAAGTGGGGTGCTAATGGACAACCAAACATGCACTTAGAATATTATGAAATTGCATCATTAGTTAATTAAATCAATTAATCACATTAATCAATCAATTAATTTTCCTCACCCAACCGTAAACTCTATCCTATCACTTATGGTTAGCTGATTGACTTATCATATACATAAATAATTTAAATCCAATCAATTGACTTAAAGATTTTAACCAATTACCTTGGATTATACTCCAATATCATTCTAGTTGATTACGTAAACATTTTAATAATCAATTTGACTTGGAACATTTCTAATCATGTCCACAATTATACTCTTATTCTAATGCATCCTATGTGTGTGACCCTATAGGATCCAAAATACATTGGTAGATATGTTCATAAACAAAGTATGAATTCACCAACAATGACTAGTATAAAGCAAGACTTCATTGATACCTAAGTAATTGAAGAGGTTGGAGAACTATTTAACCTAGTTTCGTGATCAGTTTTATAATGATTGTATAATCTCTTTGTCTCTAATATCCAAATTGAATATGAACATACAAACATCATCCTCTTAATGTTCAATCTTTTTTTCTTGATTTAGAGTGGACTGTTTTAGATATACATGAGCTCAATATCATATATTGACTCACATGAGCAAGACCATCATTTCATAGTCTCACTCACCAAGTGGAAAGCATATGACTCCAATGGGAGGGACACATTCCATGTGCATTTCTCATAGTAATCCACATGAGTCACAATTCACCAAAGCACTACTTGAGTAGCAACCCTCATTCAAGGTCATATTGAGTAGTATTAAAGCACACTGAACAACATGTGATCATTGTAGTGACATCAGGTCTAAGGACCAAAATCATCATTGTCGCATTAAGATGTGATTCTAACTGCCACTATTGGCTTCCATATATCATACTCAAAATGGATTTATCTGGTAAACTTGTTCATAATAGGTACCTATGTGTTTAATTTGATATATAATATCATGACTAGTTAGATTTAGTCATCATTGAACACACATACTAGTCTTGATATATTACTGTTGTCCTAATATCTACAATAATATCCAAATAAGGAATAAGATAGGAATGAATATGCTTAACATACACACTCTCATGTTCAGGTCCTAAACTTGAATTCACGTTTTATTCTATCATGCTTTCTTAGGACATTATTATATTTATTCATTGTCTCATATTGAAAAGAAAAAAATTAGAATTTCCTTTTTTAATAATCAAATGAATTACGAGATGTGCCATTACAAACACCATATGATTGTCTCTCAGGGTATATAGCCAACACTAATCTCGTCAGGACCTCCCACAATGGAGATCCTTCGTAATAACCTAGGATCAATAAGTAGCAAGCTTTATAGGATGATAAAAAGATATAAACTAAGAACAAGATCTAATGTTTCTTGATATCACATGAACAAAGATATGCAAATAGGTCATGTAAGTAGTTAAGAATATATTAACTATTATAAGAAGTTAAAACGGTTAAAAATAAGTAGTTGAAATTAGTAGTTAGAAGCACAACTCAGATGTTCAGGTGTCACCACTAGATTGATATGATCCATCAGGTGGCCTAGGAGAGATGCATCTTATTTCCTATGTAATGCATGAACACACTATCCAAGGCTCTAGTAGAGTTTTAGGGATGGTGACTAGACCCACATACTCACACTATCCTTAACTATGCACTTTTCCTCACTCACATGCAACTCAGGATAAACTTCCCAACTGGTCATCCATCATAGTACTAATTTGGGTTGATCGTGCTTAACCACAGAGTTCTTTAGTGATAGGCTTCCTAAACATAAGGCACACCTTGGTGATATGGTTAGTCCAATCATTCCTTTTAATATCATTTTAACATAGGTCATAGATCTTGGGATGTTACAATCTCCCCCACTTAGAGTATGCACATCCTCATCAAGACTCAACTATATGGCCTCATAACATTGCCCCATTTCAGCACAGACCCAGAATGGCCCATGGACACTTAGCTCCTGATCACTGAATACCAACGCAAGGGTGGCTACATCATCATGGACAATCCTTTCCAACTTGTTTGGATAACACGGCTCAAGACTGGCATGCCACATCCCATATAGGCCCACCTACTAGAGGGGATATGGATCTGATATAATTTTTAATGCTTGGGCCCACTACCCAAGGTTGTAGTAGAGTTTTACGAATGATGACTGGCCCCAGAGACCACCACTAGACTTAACTGTGTACTTTTTCCTCACTCACATGCAATCCCATATAAACTAATCTATTGGTCACGCATCCCAATAATACTCAAAGTTGAGATGGTTAATCACAGAGTTCTTTAGTGATGGGACACCTAATAAGGAGGTGCACCTTGGTGATATGGATGTCTAATCATTCCTCTTAAGATCATTTTAACTGAGGGATGAAATCATGGGAATTTACAATCTCCCCCACTTAGACTCTTAATGTCACCGTCAAGGCTCAACTATATGCCTCTTTATCCTCACTCACGCTAAAGACAAGATTAACCCCTTGACTGGTCAGTCGTCCTAGTACTACTCTAATATGAGCATGCTTAGTTGTGGAGTTCCTAGTGATGAGCTCCTTGAAAATGAGGTGCACCTTGGTGAAATGGCTAATCCAATCATTACTTTTCTAATCATTTTATCTGAGGCCTCAAATCCAAGAGTCTAAGTAGGGAAGCATGTAACATTTGGGATTTGAGTCCTCAAATAAAATGATCTAAAAAGGAATGATTGGACTTCCCATATCACCAAGGTATACCTCCTTTTTAGGGAGCATGTCACTATAAACTCCAAAGTTAAGTGTGCTCGTCTTGGAGTAGTACTAGAATGGGTAACCAGTCGGGAAGTCGATCTCAGCTTGTGCGCGAGTAAGGACAAAGAGAAAAGTTAAGGCCAATGGTGCTTTGTAGGGACTACTGTCATTCCAAAAACTCTACTAGAGCCATACGCGGTGGGCCCAGGCATCACATCCTAATTTTCTAGTTATTATTGGAATGTTCTAGAGTAAGTCATGGAAAATCACACATACTGAACAAAATAGTGAAACAGAAAGATAATTCAGTATTATCCCTCATATTTATCAAGAAACCCATTTGAATATATAAGTTGAAATAGGGAGTATTTTATTTACAATATTTCAACTAGGAAATTGATGAAAAAGGCTTATAAAAAGATAATTCATGGGCAAATTGTACTTTGAGTTGGGAAAAAAATAGTTTCTATCCAAGATGTGTAGAACTAAATGAAAGTGGGTAAAAATGAGTGGATTTAATAGGAGGGAAAATATGGGTAAATTTGGATAAATGTTGTTAAAGGATAAATGTGGATTAGTACAAAAAGAACTCTATTATTATCTAGAGAATTAACATAAATGATGAATTTCTATTGAGTGAGAAAATTTTGGTTGCGACAGTTTGCCCCTTTCAAGGTAAGATTAGCTAAGAATGAGAACCATAGACTTGGGTCATGTCCCCCCATTTTTAGTCGCAAAAGGCCAAAAAGGTTGGAATCATCAAGGATGATCTAACAAACATTGTGGAGAGTGGAAAGTGTAGGAAAATTATTTTCTTTCTTAGAATGAATTAATGAAATATTCATTAGAAGAAAAATAAGATTGGGTACGAACATTTTCCCTAGAACATGGGTATCTTATGGAGCATTTTACTCATGTCTGACCAATCATTTCTTCCCCTATAGTGATGATAAACCATCCAAATTTCATCCATGGTGAGATCATAATTCCAGTTCTTACATCAACATGTATGATTCTCTCACTAACTCATGTCTTTTTTAGAAAACAGTGGATATGAAAACACGGAGGTTTCTCATAGATAATAAAATCAAGATTCTATGATTACTAAGGGCATGTCAACTGCTCAGTTATGAAGATCTTAAAAATTAGTCATTGTCTCTCTTCTTTTTCAAGCATCTTAGTTTTTCTATTTTTAATTTTTTGGAGTGGATCAAAAAGGAAGAACATGGTGAGTTTGCCTATCTGGCATAGGGCTTTGATCTCTTGAGATCTTAAAAATAGGTGTCAGATGATTTTCCATAAGGTGTCTTTCATGGCCAATGACTATGTTGGTCAATTTTCTATTCCTCAGAGCATGTGTGATCTTGTAAGATAGACTTATGAGTAGAGTCTCAAAATAAGTTGAGACTAGGCATTGAGTGATCATCCAGTGATGAGGTGGTCTCTAGGATGTGTTCCTCCACTAGTTAATTATTTTTCCCTTAGATTGTCTAAGAGTAATTATCCCCAACTTTCTATTTCTTACTTGGTTTGAGTACATGTTGTTACCGGAGGCTTCTACAAGATGTAGAAGTCTGAAATTGACCAAGTTGTAGGTCTTAGTCCAAGACCTTAAAAATTGGAAAGACGGGTGTGGTTTAGGACCATATAAAAAGGATGAGGATTATGATTGGTTCAGTTTTAGGTCGTGATTTTAGACCTCAAAGAGATGTAAAGAATATGAAACTTCAAGTTGGTTCATTTTTAGGTAATGAGCTAGAACCAAAAAAGATATGAAGAATAGGTACCAGCTTGTCTAGTTTTAGGTCTTAGTCCAAGACTATAAAATAATAGGATTGTGAGGGTATAGAGTTGACCTAGTTTTTTTCCATGGTCATGGACCCAAAAAGATATGGAAATGAAGTATGAAATTTGTTTAGTTTTAGGTCTTAGTCTAGGACCATAAAAAGATATGAGAGATGGTAGTAAAATTGGTCCAATTTTAGGTCATGGTTTGGGACTATAAAAACATTTAGAAATCGAAGCTAGCATAGTTTAAGGTCATATTTTACGACCATTCATTAGGATCTAGAAATCAAAGTTGGTCTAGTTTAAAGTCATGGTCTAGGACCATCAAAAAGACCTAAAAATCAAAATTGGTCTAGTTCAAGGTCATAGTTGAGGATCATAAAAATGACACAGAAATCAGTATTGGTCTAGTTTAAGGTCCTAGCCCAAGACCGTAAAAAGATTAGAAATCAAGATTGATCTTATTTAAGGTCATAGAAAGAGACTTTAAAAAAATTAGAAATCAAAATGGTCTAGTTTAAGGTCATAGCCTAGGACTGTCTATTGTGTGTCAAGATTTGATCCCCAAAATGGTAGAAGGGTTACTTCCTCAAATAAAAAAGGGAATATTTATGTCTTTTCAGTCAAGTTTTTTATTCTCAAGTTTTTTTGACAATTTTTTGTTTTGTTTGCAATTTTTAAATTTTATTGTAATTCTTAGGTTTTTGGATATTATGTTGAGAATCCATGGGCCTATTCACAATTTTTATAGAACATTTGTTTTTTAAAATAGGGGAAATCTGTGGCGGTCAAGAACCTCTCTCATTTCACCCACTCTCAAGAAGCAACAACATAACAAAGATCACCTTGGGTAAAATAATGATAATGGAAAGGAGAGAGAAAAAGGGTAGTGGATTGCCACATTCTTCCACTAACCAGGGATGTGTATCAAGGTGTTCTATTTTAGCTCCCTAGAGGTGCATCAAGTAGTGTTTCTTTGCAACATAGGAGATTCAGATTGCCACCTCTGGTGGGACTTTGAGGATTTTTTTTGTCTTTTTTCAACTCTAGAGAGGTATATCCTTCACCTCTGAGCTTTCATTTGGCCATTTTGACAAGTACCCTTGGTGGGGAAATTCAAATTTTGTCTTTGTAGCATTCTTCATTGTTTGGAGGTTTAAGATGAGTAACACATGTTCTGATTCGTGATTCTGCTATTTTTGTTGTTTTAATATTTTTGTGGTCATCCAATGTCAGATTGAATTGATTCAAATTTCTGTGCAAAGCTTAAGTTATTGTGGCTATGAATTTGAATAGGGATGCTTGTAGTTGGCATGAGGTGTTTGGCATTCCTCAAGTGGACCCAATTATTGATGAGTAGTATGTTGGTGATGATGTTGGGATCAAGGCTTACCCATGGTATATAATGTTGACTTTATTTGTTAAATTCATATTTGTATATGACATTACTGATTTGCACTTGCTTTAGACAAATATCATGGTGGTGTGAATAGTATTGTGGGAGAGTTATTCCCAAATAAGAAATGTGTGCCTCATTTGGGAACACTATGGATGAACCTACATCAAAAAGGTTGTCGAGCAGGCAATGAGGTATAACTTGGAAACTCCTACTTCTGTAATTTTCCTTCATTTCCCAAGAATGAATTGGGAATTTCTTTTTTAGCTTTTCTTTTTGATCAATTTTTTAGGGTCTTGGGATATCAAAACTATATTTGCGGACCCTTTGGAATGAGTTGGGGATGTTATATTTCAAACAGTTGTTGAGTAGCTAGATTTACTCGAGTGGACTGGATTTGGAACCATATGTTGTTGCGGGATAGTTGGTAGGAATTAATGTATTCCTCTAATTTAGATCTTTTTACTAGAGACTAGTACTTTTCATTTCTCCTTTGATGAGTTAAACATCATTCCCGGTGATTTGGTTTGGATCACAGTGCTAGGTTTCAGTAGGATTCCCATTGATATTTTTTCAGATAGATAGGAGTGGAGAAGTTACATCTTGTTGGGAAATTAGGAATGACCTTGATGGTATTGGTATGGCTTCTAAACATGAGGTCAAATGTACTTGGTTGTGCATGACTTTCTTTCACAAGGGTGGGAATAGAGATGTTAGCGACCCCTTTCTTTCACAAGGGTGAGTAATACCCTAAGGGTCAGGGTATTTATCTTTATTTTGATCATTGGTTTCCTTTTTGGTAATGATTCCTGAAATAGGGGAGTGATTGGTTCCTTCCCCTATCTTCTTGACATGGACGTTGTTCCTTATTTAGAGTGGAGGAATGTTTTTTCACATGTTGATGAGCTTGATAAGGTGTCTTGTGGGTGACATCTTCAAGAAGGAAATGGTCAAGATATGAAGAGATATAGCAGTGATGCAAGTTGATTACATAACAAATTCACTAGAGAAATTATCTATAGAATTTAACCTTTAAAGTGGTAATCAACCTACTCTCAAATGAATAAGTAATTTTTAGTATAAAAAGGTATTGAACCCATAGAGAAACATATTTAAGAGTTTTATTAGAACTAGTTGTTATGGGTAATATTTAGAATTTGGGTTTGAAGAAATATTTTAACTAGAACAAGAACTGCAGAAGCAAAAAGGTGACGAAATCTAAGATTTAGAAAATTTTAAGAGATTTTGGGGGTATGTGTTCACCACCATAGACCATGCATTAAACTTAATTGATTTAAATCCTAAATTTTTATTTATTAGATCAAGACCATTCATATTTGTGTCCTTGTGAAACACAAATCGAGGAAGAGTCACACTTCTATCAAACATGGGATTGTAGTGTTTGAGGATCATTATTCAACCACCCAGCAAGGTTCTATCGATACTTCTTCAAGATCTTGTGTGTTTCAACCAGTATTCCAATCTAGATCAGGTGATTTCATCTCCATGGATTATAACATATGAGAAAAATGAGGGATCACTTCATTAGTCGGGTAGCATGATCAGATGAAAACACATGTATTAATATAAACATCAAATTCAAATACAACTAAGATAGAATATTGGCTATGGGGATATTCCATGTGCCTCGATGTGGAAGGAACTACTCCATCATGGTAACAAAAAAGAGCATATAATAAAGGGGGAAGGAACTTTAATGCTAGAAGGAACTAGCAGCACTTTGACAACCTCTATGACGAATGCACATGCTCCTCCTCTGTTTTCCTTGTTTTCTACACCCGAGGGAGTCTATAGGATGATGTGATGTGAGATATCCTTAGTGTAGCACTCCACCCTCCTTTTATAGGGAAGGAAGCACCTGAGAAACCCTAAAAATACATCTTGTGGTGTTGGAAATGTTTGGATCTAGAGTTCCAGTCTGTCAGTTGGTGGGCCAACTGGTTGACTAGGAGGAACTAATGTGTCACTTTATTGTAGGCCAGTCAAGAAATTTGGGATTGATTGTTCGGTTGACTAGAATGGTGCTTTGAATTGAAGGCAAGTAACTCAATCGAATCAAGGTCAGTCGACCAATTCTTCGATGAAAATGTGCCTTCGTGATTGGGTTAAGTCGGTCAACTAGGTGTCCATTCACTCAGTTTGGTTTGTGGCACCTTCTCTTATGAAGTGTAAGGACCCTAACCTCCATTTAGGGTTTACCCTGTTTGCTTTGCTTAACCCTGATGCTTAGTTGCTTTCTAATCACCTTTAGTGGTGATTAGGGTTTGGTTGTGCTTTGTTGAGAGTTGGAGGTGCTACTTGCAATTAACCCAAGTCTAGGGTTTGTGAGCAAGTTTGCCACCTTGTGAGGTGTTCCTCCCTCTTCTTTCTTCCTCTAAGTGTTGAGAGGAAGGTTTGGGCCCGTTGCTTGGATTCCTTTGGGCTTGGTTGAGCTTGTTGGACCTTGTGGTGCCTTGCCTTTTCTTGGTTGAACCTTGTGTCGGGCAAGAGGGTGCTTGTGTTGCCCAGGCTGTGTCGCCCAGGGTTGTGTCACCCTTGGGGGTGGTGTATCGTCCAGTTGTGTCTTCCATGGACCTTTGACCATCTTTGACCTTGTTTGTGTCACCACTAGTGGACACTTGGTGCTTGATGCTTGCATGTAGTAATGTCCTTGGACATGTGTTTAGGACATGCTAGAGTGGTGCGTTTTGCACATGGACAAGTGTCCCTAGGTGGGCGACACCTTGCTTTGCTTTGCTTTGGTTTCTCCTCCATTCCCTTATGTATATGTGTTTCCTTTCCCTTGCTAAGGATCCCTTTAGTTCCTTAGTCTCCCTTCTCCTTGGTGCACGACACACTCTCTTCTCTTGCAAGCTTGGTGGCCGATCCTTCTTGGAGTCTCCTTCTTCCTCTAGTGGTGGCTGAACCCTAGAGTGCCTTTCTCTCCTTCTTCCTTGGTGGTGCGTGGAGCTTGGAGCTAGGAGCTTGGAGCTTGGTTAAGGTGGGTTACATAACTCCTAACCCTAATTACACTACCTCCTTCTATGTTCTTATATGTTGCTATGGTCATGTCCTTATACGTTTCTAGCTAGTTCCTTGCTTCAGTTGTTCTTGTTATCTGAACCATGTGTTCTAGGGTTTCTTGGTGAGCAATACTCCTTTCTCTCCTTGGTCTTGAGGAGTGAGCTTGATTTCTAGTAATATGGGCAATACCCCTCTCTCATCTAAGTTGATAGGTGAGCTTGTATTCTAGTTGCTTGAGCAACACCCTCCTCTCACCATGGACTTGAAGGGTGCACCTTGTGGTGGTTGTGAACCTTGCTAGGGTTGGTCCTTGTGTTTCCCGATTGGTGATAAAAGATGTGCAAGACCCCTCTCTCGTCTAAGTTGAGAGGTGAGCCATCTTCTTGATCCTTTAGGGTTTGGTGTCCTTGAGCTTGAGGTTGATGATGATCTTGGGGAGGTGCTTCCTGATACCCCTCTTATCCTAGAGCTGTGGACGATATGTTGTGGTGGCTGTGATGGGTGATACCATGGTCCCTGACCTTGTGACGGGCGTCACCAGTGGTCCCTGCCTTGTGTGTGTGTCGGGCATTACCCCTTGATGAGTAACATGCCTGATACCTTAGCCTCTATGATGGTTTGACGTTGTTGTGCGTTGAAGTTTGCAGCTTGTTAGCTAGTTGGTAGTGTTATGTCCGGCGTCAGGCTCCTGGACGTTGACCCGAGTGTGTCGAGCGTCACACCTTGGCCTTATGTGACGGCTCGATATCGTTATGGCATGTTGTGATATAAATGTTGTTAGCTGGTGGGTGTCACCCCCTCAGTCTCAGCTCTATGTGTGTGTCGGTCGTCAGCACGACACCTGACGAGCATTGAACGACACCCTAGTGCCGCTTCAGGTGGTTGGTCGATATGCTTTGGGTGCCCGTCAGTAGGTGGTTGCACGATACACCTCTTGCGTTGCTGGTCGATTGGCATTATGGTCGTTGCCCCGGTTGCATGACATAGAGGTGCATAATGCACCGTTGCATGACTTGTATTGGGTTGTACGCCTGGATCAGATGGTAGTATAACGACAGTTACACCCTAGATGGCCGACGAAGTGTTGCACGATAGATGTTGGTTTGCTTGGATGACATGAGTAGAGTGTTGGGTGATAGGGAGGGTGCCATGCCCGATACCACCTCTGGTGAGGGTAGTGGATGCTTTTAGTAAGAGTCTTGTCCCTTATGGAAACATATATGTTGTTTTTATATCATGTTTGGTTTTGATAGTAACCCTGGATGTGCACGATATAGTAGACCACATCTATGCATCGTAATATAACATCTCATATGTAGGTAATCATCTTGATATATGCATAATATTGAGATGATGATAAGCATGTAGAATGCCTTGCTTAATGATGTAACTTATGCTTATGATACCAAGTTGAGGCATGATTGATAAAGCATATAAGCATTATTGTCACTCTATGTTGATAATATGAACTTCTAAGTTATTCATGATGATTATGTATACTAACCATGCATGTCTCATATAGATGCATAGCCAGGTAAAGGGCTATGAGGTATATATGTTGAGTAACTCTGTTGTGGTGGTTACTCTTGGTAACGAGATAACATGTATGATGTATTTGACTAAAGTGCTTGGGATTTCTATCCCATGATTGATGATGTAAGCCTTGAGAGGCAGTGGCACTATGTGATAAGGGATTGAGATCCCATGGAAATGTAATGATCCTTGAGATGGATCTAGATGATTGTCAAGAGGCCAAGTGATAACATGTAATGTTGGATCCTTGTGATGGATCAGAATGATGTTGATTACAATAAAAGCAAAATGCTGAGTTTGATGTTGTTTATTCTTGTTATAGTTTACATGTTATATAACTTGGTTGAATCTTGCAATCCACATAAAAGATATTAACTAATCACAGTGAAATATATCATGTAGTTTCCCTGGCCATAGATCCATCATCGTCGGGAGCTGGTGATGGTGAAACGGGTTCTCCTATGGGTTAACTCGGAGTGCATATTGTTGAGTATGCGAGGTTTCTCCTAGCCTAAAGTAAGGAGGTAAGAGTGCAACTTCGGTTGTAGACTCTAGAGTGCGGATTCAGGCCCGTAGCTCAGTATGTGAAGAGCATGGTGAACAGGCCCACGACTCAGGATATGTGATATGGGAGAATGAATGTGTTCATGGCTCAGAGCACGGTGAATAGGCTCGTGGCTCAGTTTCACTAGCGCCAATACTTGTACCGAGGTAGGCTAGGCAGAGGGTATCTTGACCCTGTGGCTGAGGCCACTTAAGCATGAGACTGTGGTCCTACTTTGGTTTTCGGCACTAACCACGAGGTGGGAGGTCATGGAGTCTAGCTCTTCCATTGACCTTGTATGGCACCGGCTCTGGGTTTCACAGCCGTCGGTTGGATCTGAGCGGTATGGCTCACTTCCTCAGGGCATAAGAATACATAATCCAGCCGTATAGGATCTACTGCTTAAGGAAAAACACGGAACATTGGTGGAGGCCTTGTTTGTGTAGTTAATCTTGTTATATCTTGCAGTTACTTATATATCTCTCATGTTATGTGGTAATGCCTTACAAATCTTATCTTGTTGATCATGTTCCATAAAGAAATAGTTGGATATATGCCCTACGTACTTTCTGGTAAGCTTGACGGTATGAATAGCTTTACTTCATAAACTGCTCTTGTTATACCCTTTATCAGTTATCTGTTGTTGCTGCTTTATCTTTCTGAGGTTTTGTAGTTTCGGCGGGGAGTTATGTTTCTCACTGGGACTGTGTGTCTCACCCCGCTGGTTTACACCCTTTTTAGGTGGTCGAGCTAGGTGTGGTGGTGGTCGCAGAGTTGCGGCCGAGCAGCAAGACGAGCAATAGAAGGCAAGCGTTGGACATGCTGCTGTTTGGTTGTTTTATAGTAGAGTCTTAGAGTCATCCCTGTACTCTTAGGTCCTTGGAGGTGTTTTGACGTTGTTTCACGATGTATAGTTGTTGATGTTTTGTATATCCTGCTGCCGGATGGATGTGGGCCTTTATGTATGTATAAACAGGTGATGAACTCATGTGGTGGTGAAACAGCTGATCCTTTAAGCTGTGGACACGTATCAAGATCTTATATATGCTCATATAACCTGTTTGCTTGTAGGATGAGGACTTAAATGTAATAGTTTCTCAGTTTATCATCTTTCCGCAATCGGTTTTAATTAACCCGTATTTCTGGTAATCTGTGGTTTATGGTGATTTCCGCACGTTTTCGCGTAACACCTCGTTGTCTGTGTGATAGAGGGATGTGTTGCCACAAGTTTTGGTATCAGAGCTCTAGGTTCGCTGAGTCTACAGGGATTTATGACTAGGTTGTGTCTGTTCTTGTGCGTTTTCCAGATTTTCTTACAATCACCTTCTGCCCTCAGCGGAAGAAAAGCCAAGATGTCTGGAAACCACGAAGAACATGCTCCTGGGCATAGCGATGCTGCATCAGTTGATGGAGCTATAGGGTAGGCACATGAAGATCGGGTGCCTGAGGTCCCCCAACCTGACCCAGCCATTCTTGAACACCCTTCCTATCAATAGCTTATGGGGAAGATGATGGCTACGATGAATCTCATGGTAGAAAGATTGACAGTGCCTCCGCCAAGAGCACAGGCTCCCCATGGTGAAACATCGGGTATTGGGAAGACCTTTGAGCGGCTTCGCCGAGTCAGAGCTTCAGATTATGCTAGAATGGCTGATCCAGCGGATGTATATTTGTGGCTGACAAGTCTTGAGAAGGCTTTCTGGATCCTCGATATCCCTGAAGCAGACAACATAAATCATGTTGTCTACCTTCTGAAGGGTAGTGCTGGTCACTGGTGGACCATCGAGGAGGAGAAGCGACCTGGTGAGGTGATCGGTTGGGAGGTTTTTCCATCGCGAGTTCTTCAGTAGATACTTTCTGAAGACGTATTTGGATGAGAAGATCAGTCAGTTTGAGCGCTTGCGACAAGGAACGATGAACATCACTGAGTATGAAGCCAAGTTCATGGATCTGTTGAGGTTTTGTCCTCACATGGCGGCGACAGATGAAGAACGGATCAGACGCTTTGAGAAAGGTCTGACTGCTGAGATGACAACACCTATTTCTGCGTTGGAGAACAGAGAGTGCTTTGCCACGTTTGTGGAATCTATTCAGAGGATCGAACGGTTAGTTAGGGAGAAAAGAGAATCCATGTCTAAGAAGAGGCCTGCTCAGTTCCAGGGACAGAGGTTTGGTGGCTTCAAGAAGCCCAGGTTCTCATCACCTTTAGTGATGAGAGGTTCCAGTGTACCATCGCAGTGGTCTCTGAGTAAGGGAAGAGGATATGTTTCTTCGCCGTCTAAGGCCCATAGTACAGCTTCTGTGGCAGTGACAGGGCCATTTAGGCCACGGTTTGATGATAGGGTATGACATCTGTGTGGTCAGACCGGGCATTTCAAGTTAAATTGCCCAAACTGAGATGTTGAAGTGACGCAACAGCTGAGGTAGAATCATCAAGGTTCAGATAGACAGCAGCCCAGTGGTAGCAGAGGGTGAGGACGTGGTCAAGCGTCTCAAGCGGGATCGTCTGCTCAAGGAAGCAGAGGACGTGGGCAGCAAGCAACGACTCGATTCTATGCTATGAATCAGCTGGAGGCGATAGTCAACCTGTGAGTAGTGACAGGTCAGATGGAGTTATTTCATTCTGATATGTCTTCTTCTTGCTTTATATCTGTTCTGGTTGACCCAGGTGCTACACACTCTTTTATCGCCTATAGTATGCTTGAAAACTGTCATTTACCTGTTAGCTGTAAAAAGGATAGCCTGTTGTTAGAAACCCCTCTTGATGGTTCCTTGATACTTCAAGAAGAGTGTTCATCTTGTGTCTTGTCTTTCTCGAGACACATTATACAAGTGGATCTTATACCACTTGATATGCATGGTTTTGATGTTATCCTTGGGATGGATACCTTAGAGAATTATAAGGTTGTTTTGGACTGTGGTTCCAAGCAGGCTATGTTTGACGATGATGGAGGGAAGTGGATCTTCCAAGGAGATAGGAAGATTCTTCCGATGTGTCTGGTATCAGCCATGGTGGCAGATAGGTTTCTACGGCAAGTATGTGAGGCATTCTTAGCTCACGTTGTGGATACCGTGGTGGTTACCAAGGCGAAAGGTCCTAGTCTCAAGGAAGTGTCAGTTGTCCGAGAGTTTGCGGATGTGTTTCCTGATGAGTTCCCTGGTGTTCCTCCACCCCGAGAGATTGATTTCGAGATCAATCTGGTACCAGGAATGCAACCAGTCACATAGACACCATATAGGATGGCTCCAGTGGAGATGGTAGAACTTAAGAAGGAGTTGCAAGAGTTGTTGGAGAAAGGTTTCATCTGACCAAGTATGTCGCCTTAGGGTGCTCCAGTGTTGTTAGTTAAGAAGAAGGACGGGTCGATGTGGATATGTATAGATTACTGACAGTTGAACAAAGTCACAATCAAGAACAAGTACCCGTTGTCGAGGATAGATGATATGTTCGATGTAACGAACTCAAATCTAGGTATCACCTCTATTTTTCCTTTTTCCTAAAGAGCTTAAATTTTATTTCTCTTAAACTTTGTTGAGTAGTAATTTCGACTCTGGAAATAATCTTAGGATAATTTAGACTTTATATCACCACTCATTTACATAATCATACATAGTAATGACTTTGAGGACTTTTGAAAATTTAATTCACATATTGTGGAGAGAGGTCATATCATATGTAATACCCTCTTTTACCCTAGAGAGAGATTTAATGAGTAGAAAATACCCAAAAACTATTTTAACAATATAGAAATGAATTATCCTTTTATTACGCTAATTAACACCCCTTTATTAGTATTAACGCCTAACATTTTTGATATGGAATTATGGGGTCAGATTATGTACCTTGACGGTTTAAGAGTCAGCCTACAAAATTAGGAGTCTAAAGGATGATTAATTGTACCCTTTTATTGCTTTGAAGGAGAAGATATGAGGTGCCTTTAATACTTTGATTTCATTCGTCACGTTAATTGACCAAGATTCAACAGCTTACTAATATTTTGTTTTAAAGAGAGCACACTGAGAGCGAGTGCAAGGCTCCGTCTTCCTTCCGCACGAACTGGGAATGGGCGTTAGAGTCCCTCTCCCACCGATCGCAGCCACTCTAGGCTTTCATTGCTCGCCTTATCACCGAAACGCTTCTGGGGGAACCAAAACGGTCCAAGCGATGTCTAAAACGGTGCATGTGATGCCCTAGCCGCAAAACGCCTAATAAACCCCCGTACTGGTTTTCATCGCTTTCACCTTAGCACCTCGCCGCCAACCTTACTAGCCTCGTTGGCCACCGTCACTTCCAGCAAACAACAAATATCGACCCTTTTCCCTGTGATAGTTGCCCCAATTTCCTCCGAATGTCCCTGCATTTCCGTCTAGAAATTGTTGCCGTCTCCGACGAGGTGTGGGTCACGACGCCACTGTGGTTGGTCGTTGGGCAATCGCAGGTAAGGGAACCATCTGCAGTCCCTAACTATTTGTTCCCCGCCTTCTGTGTGCGTTGATTCTTCCCCAATCACTGGGTCGACTAAAAACTCTGTCTCAAGTACGTGTATTCATGTCGAAGGGGAAGCTGGGTGCTTTTTGATTCCGCATATGAACATCAGTCCTAACGCTGATTTACGGATCTGCTTTGAATGCCTAGTTTCTTGTCTAAGTCTCCTCTCTGCCACGGTTTGGTAGTCCCACCTTTCATCAGCACTGATTTGAGACATGTTACCAGTATGATGGGTGTTGTTGTCTTGTGCTGTCGTCAGTGCTCCACCCCTTTTGATGAGTCGGCGTTCCCTATCTGGAACGCGGTCGACTCCTTCAGAGTGACTACGACGGCAGTGAATGAGAGGAGGGGGATGGGAGGTCCTGAGTTTTGAACCGCTGGCATCAACCACGCGGAGTTCTAAGAAACTGGTGAATGAAGTCGTCGTTTTGTTTGTTTCATACTGATTAAAATACCTGTGAATAGTAGGGGCTAGTAGTCCGCCGTGATTTGGGTATTAGGAACCGACGCAATTCCAGCTTGTCCCTGCTTCTTCACGGATTAACAAATATACATGTACCCTTGCGCCCATGTTTCTAAATCGTCAGACCACCTTGTAAAAGAATGAAATTGCTGATTGGTTTCGACTCATTTAATTAATAATCCAGTAGATATCCATATTTAGTAAAGCAGCATTTAACCAAAGTGAATGAGATACATATATGATATAATATAAGTAGGTGCATCGATTTGGAAGATTTTTGGATATTGATTACCGACCTATGTGCCCAATTATCGAATTCATAGGAAGTGTTTTGTTAGGTTAAATATTTAATAAGGAACCATTTTAACGCAAAGTGTAATCTGATGCGTAGGTGGTATTGACTTTGACCTTTATTTTGACTTAAACAAGACCGAAGGTATGTACTCTTCCCTATTTTTAACTAGACATTTATATGACTAAAATTTCCCATAATGAGGCATCTTTTGATATACTTGCTCTTGTTTCACTTTGACATATCCGATTCTCTGGGAATATTATTTACAAGTGGAATTGGGTCCAATGACCCCAATGTTATTGTGCTTGTCTTATGACGCAAATGTCTAATGAATGATATATTTTGCCACTATTTTATGCATGGTAGATAATTTGACTAGCTAACTATCGTAGACGCTTATGTGTAACCATTAGGGTGTGCTTTTCTACCCTTATATATACAGAGGCATGCTTTTCTGCCTATGGGTGTGCTTTTCTACCCAAAATATATATTTAGGTCAATGACTCTGTGGTGTCTTGACCCTACTATAGTTAATTTAGTCCAATATATCTACATGCAAATATTTATTTTAATGTGATGATTAATGGTGGCAAGATCTGTTATTTATTGGAACATTCATACTGCCTCATTCTTTTGAAAATTCTTTCTCTTATTAATTCTCATTGAAACTTACCTATCTTCAATGGCCCCTTTTTGTATGGGAACATCTTATTTTACCTTTTTAAATGCCTAGTTAATCTTTTAACGTACATGCTCAGCTTTTGCTGATTTATACCTGGTTTTCCTATTTTCTGGGTGTTCCCTCCACCAAGGTGTAGGTGCTTTACAAGGAAGAGACTCAGGATGACTGTGAGCTAATTGGTGGACATGAGGACAACTTGGGATAGCCTTGTTACCCTCTACATATGGGATCATGTGTATATACATGCAGTAGTTTCATTCTTTATACCACCCTTAGGGTGAGAAAGTTATGTACATGGACATATTTTGTAACTTTATAAATAGTATTGTTTTCCGCTGCTTAATTATTTCACGGCTCATGTTTTTACCATTGAGTGGGCCCTCTACCGGGTCCCACTCTTTACAGAATGGTATCAGAGCCTGAGCAGTCGGTAACTAGACTATTTCAAGTTATCCTAGATTGTCCTTAGTGGGTAGGTGACCCTTTAGAGGTTTTTGACATACCTATACTTGAATTTTGGTTACCAATTAGGGTTTCACCCTCTATCAAATTTGATGGTTTATAAGTATCCCAAATAAATTTGTAGATGACCTAGTATTGGGTAAACTCTTATCTCTTTATATGCATAGCTTTCTATACATAAATGTTGCCTCTCCTAGGAAGTAGCCTCTACCTCCTGCCTTAGGGGAGTACAATTCATCTACTATAGGAAAAGTAGGTTGACTTCACATAATTTTGTGTAACCCTAGTAAAAGTCATTAAACCTTTTACTTTTGTTGTTTCCTAGCTTATGATACATGCATTATGTGAACTATACATGCATGGATACAAACTTATCATGTTGACATGACTTTTAGATTTTGAGGTATTATATGATGGCACATGATGATATGAACTAGATCCTTTAAGGTTGGTCTAGTCTTTCCTGCAACATGGAGTTATCTCAACATAATTTTGCTTAACACTTGCCACCCAAGAGTTGAATACTAACCTAGCTGAACTTGTGATATCTCATAAATGAGGGTTTGTTGAAGGAAGATATATGTTTCAAGTAATGATCCTTTATATTTTATTCCTCACATACCCATAAGGTAGAAATGATGCTGATCTTCCTTGTCTTATAACGGAGTGATCACATATTTGGATCACATAATAAAACTTTGTACCATATTGGTTTTCCCCGAGGACACATGGAGACACAATTATATTTAGAAGCTGCAATTGATACTTTATTACTTAAAACTTCGGATGTGCATCGGCACTGAGGTCATGTGAGGTAGGTACATCTAGGGTTGATCCTTAAGAGAGTTGACCACTCTCTCATCGACGTCGTGTAATTATTTTACCTGATGTATGAGGTATAGAGTAGTTTGACTATCCAGTGCACCTGCGCTTGTCTTGACACCATGGAGGAAAGCCAACTAAGGTAGTAGAGTCCCTAATCTCTTTTTATTATGGTTATCCATGGTGTTATAAATAAATAATGTTTTGGGATGTGATGGCATAAATCACGATTAAGAGAATGGTGAAATAGTGAAGGTCGTGTCTAGTTGGACATACTAGAGGTTCACTGCATGCTAGAAGTAACATGTATCTCCTCATTTAGAATTGGCCTATGCATGTTGTAATTTTTGATGAGGTGTGTAGAGAAGAGTATTTTGTGAAGATCAAGTGATGTTTGGATGATAGCATATGTGGTGCATGGTAAAAGTGGTTGACTTGGTTCTCGGATTGATTTTGGCACCATTTTGGATTCTAATCGCTATGTTTTCATTGTCAAACATATTTTCATTATTATATTATATTTACAAAAAAAACTTTTTCAGATTTCATCGATGATTTTTGAACCAAGTCACCACAAGAAGGAAGTTGTAGTAGCACGAGAAACCTTTGATTTACATGTTCAACCCTCCGAGCCTAGGCATAAGTGTGATGTAGAAAAAAAAATATAATAGTTATGATCTAGTCGGCTGCCCTCTTGATTCTTTGTATGATGAGATATGTCCTTCAAGGGGTGGAGCCTTGTACACTTCGGTCTGTAATATTATTGGATGAATAGTTGTAATCGATGGCTTTTATGTAGGAAAAAAAGGGAATTTTGGTGATATCATCCTCAATCATAGTATAAATTTTCTAGACCGATTCACGATATGAGAAGATACTAAGACGTGATGGATAAAGTAATGTAATTTCACGTTGAGTTCTGCATATAATTGTTATGTGACTATGTTATGTTAGGAACCCTATATTAACTTTGTCTAGTGAATTAGAAATTTATAATTGGTTAGAAATTTACATCTTAGTATTTTAAGTTGTAGCTTGGTGGATTTCGGGGACGAAATCCTCTTTAAGAGGTGGTATTCTGTAACGAACTCAAATCTAGGTATCACCGCTATTTTTCCTTTTTCCTAAAGAGCTTAAATTTTATTTCTCTTAAACTTTGTTGAGTAGTAATTTCGACTCTGGAAATAATCTTAGGATAATTTAGACTTTATATCACCACTCATTTACATAATCATACATAGTAATGACTTTGAGGACTTTTGAAAATTTAATTCACATATTGTGGAGAGAGGTCATATCAGATGTAATACCCTCTTTTACCCTAGAAAGAGATTTAATGAGTAGAAAATACCCAGAAACTATTTTAACAATATAGAAATGAATTATCCTTTTATTACGCTAATTAACACCCCTTTATTAGTATTAACGCCAAACATTTTTGATATGGAATTATGGGGTCAGATTAATTAACTTGACGGTTTAAGAGTCAGCCTACAAAATTAGGAGTCTAAAGGAGGATTAATTGTACCCTTTTATTGCTTTGAAGGAGAAGATATGAGGTGCCTTTAATACTTTGATTTCATTCGTCACGTTAATTGACAAAGATTCAACAGCTTACTAATATTTTGTTTTAAAGAGAGCACACTGAGAGTGAGTGCAAGGCTCCGTCTTCATTCCACACGAACTGCGAATGGGCGTTACAGTCCCTCTCCCACCGATCGCAGCCACTCCAGGCTTTCATTGCTCGCCTTATCACCGAAACGCTTCTGGGGGAACCAAAACGGTCCAAGCGATGTCTAAAACGGGGCATGTGATGCCCTAGCCGCAAAACGCCTAATAATCCCCCGTACTGGTTTTCATCGCTTTCACCTTAGCACCTCGCCGCCAACCTTACTAGCCTCGTTGGCCACCGTCACTTCCAACAAACAACAAATATCGATCCTTTTCCCTGTGATAGTTGCCCCAATTTCCTCCGAACGACCCTGCATTTCCATCCAGAAATTGTTGTCGTCTCCGACGAGGTGTGGGTCACGACGCCACTATGGTTGGTCGTTGGGCAATTGCAGGTAAGGGCACCATCTGCAGTCCCTAACTATTTGTTCCCCGCCTTCTGTGTGCGCTGATTCTTCCCCAATCACTGGGTCGACTAAAAACTATGTCTCAAGTACGTGTATTCATGTCGAAGGGGAAGCTGGGTGCTTTTTGATTCCGCATATGAACATCAGTCCTAACGCTGATTTACGGATCTGCTTTGAATGCCTAGTTTCTTGTCTAAGTCTCCTCTCTGCCACGGTTTGGTAGTCCCACCTTTCATCAGCACTGATTTGAGACATGTTACCAGTATGATGGGTGTTGTTGTCTTGTGCTGTCGTCAGTGCTCCACCCCTTTTGATGAGTCGGCGTTCCCTATCTGGAACGCGGTTGACTCCTTCAAAGTGACTACGACGGCAGTGAATGAGAGGAGGGGGATGGGAGGTCCTGAGTTTTGAACCGCTGGCATCAACCACGCGGAGTTCTAAGAAACTGGTGAATGAAGTCGTCGTTTTGTTTGTTTCATACTGATTAAAATACCCGTGAATAGTAGGGGCTAGTAGTCCGCCGTGATTTGGGTATTAGGAACTGACGCAATTCCAGCTTGTCCCTGCTGCTTCACGGATTAACAAATATACATGTACCCTTGCACCCATGTTTCTAAATCGTCAGACCACCTTGTAAAAGAATGAAATCGTTGATTGGTTTCGACTCATTTAATTAATAATCCAGTAGATATCCATATTTAGTAAAGCAGCATTTAACCATAGTGAATGAGATACATATATGATATAATATAAGTAGGTGCATCGATTTGGAAGATTTTTGGATATTGATTACCGACCTATTTGCCCAATTATCGAATTCATAGGAAGTGTTTTGTTTGGTTAAATATTTAATAAGGAACCATTTTAACGCAAAGTGTAATCTGATGCGTAGGTGGTATTGACTTTGACCTTTATTTTGACTTAAACAAGACCGAAGGTATGTACTCTTCCCTATTTTTAACTGGACATTTATATCACTAAAATTTCCCATAATGAGGCATCTTTTGATATACTTTCTCTTGTTTCACTTTGACATATCTGATTCTCTGGGAATATTATTTACAGGTGGAATTGGGTCCAATGATCCCAATGTTATTGTGCTTGTCTTATGACGCAAATGTCTAATGAATGATATATTTTGCCACTATTTTATGCATGGTAGATAATTTGACTAGCTAACTATCGTAGACGCTTATGCGTAACCATTAGGGTGTGCTTTTCTACCCGGGGTGTGCTTTTCTACCCTTATATATACAGAGGCATGGTTTTCTACCTATGGGTGTGCTTTTCTACCCAAAATATATATTTAGGTCAATGACTCAGTGGTGTCTTGACCCTACTATAGTTAATTTAGTCCAATATATCTACATGCAAATATTTATTTTAATGTGATGATTAATGGTGGCAAGATCTGTTATTTATTGGAACATTCATACTGCCTCATTCTTTTGAAAATTCTTTCTCTTATTAATTCTCATTGAAACTTACCTATCTTCAATGGCCCCTTTTTGTATGGGAACATCTTATTTTACCTTTTTAAATGCCTAGTTAATCTTTTAACGTACATGCTCATCTTTTGCTGATTTATACCTGGTTTTCCTATTTTCTGGGTGTTCCCTCCACCAAGGTGTAGGTGCTTTACAAGGAAGAGACTCAGGATGACTGTGAGCTAATTAGTGGACATGAGGACAACTTGGGATAGCCTTGTTATCCTCTGCATATGGGATCATGTGTATATACATGCAGTAGTTTCATTCTTTGTACCACCCTTAGGGTGAGAAAGTTATGTCCATGGACATATTTTGTAACTTTATAAATAGTAATGTTTTCCGCTGCTTAATTATTTCACAGCTCATGTTTTTACCATTGAGTGGGCCCTCTACCGGGTCCCACTCTTTACATTCGATCAGTTGTGTGGTGCTATAGTATTTTCAAAGATCGATCTACGGTCCGGATATCATCAGTTGAGGATTAAGGCGGATGACATACCAAAATCAACTTTTAGGATGAGGTATGGTCACTACGAGTTTGTGGTTATGTCGTTCGGGCTAACTAATGCACCTGTTGCTTTCATGGACTAGATGAACAGAGTGTTTCGTCCGTTTCTAGATCAGTTTGTTGTAGTCTTTATAGATGACATCTTGATCTATAGTCAGGACAAATAAGAGCATGAGTGACATCTTTGACTAGTGTTGACTCTCCTTCGCCAACATCAGTTGTATGCCAAGTTCAGTAAGTGTGAGTTCTTGTTGGAAGAAGTGACTTTCTTGGGTCATGTGATATCTGCAGAAGGAGTCAAAGTAGATCCGAAGAAGGTAGAATCTGTTGCAAAGTGGGAACAGCCGAAGACACTGATAGAAGTTCGTAGTTTCCTGGGTTTAGCAGGATACTACAGGAGGTTTATCAAGGACTTTAGTGTGATTGCGTTTCCGATGACAAAGTTGACCAGAAAGGATGTACCTTTTCTCTGGGATGATCGATATCAGCAAGCTTTTCAAAGTTTGAAGGAGAAGCTGACCAGTGCTCCAGTGTTGGTGCTTCCAGAGCCTAGAAAGGGCTATGTTGTTTTCTGCGATGCTTCCAACAAAGGTTTAGGTTGTGTGCTGATGCAGGAAGATCATGTGGTTTCTTTTGCTTCGCGACAGCTTAAGAAACATGAGGAGAACTATCCGACTCATGACTTGGAGTTGGCAGTAGTGGTACATGTGTTAAAGATTTGGAGACACTATCTGTATGGGGAGGTGTGTCAAATATTTACGGATCATAATAATATAAAGTACATCTTTTTGCAACATGAGTTGAACATGCGACAGCATCGATGGATGGAGTTAATCAATGATTATGACTGCACCATCGAGTATCATCCCGGTAAGGCAAATGTGGTAGCTGATGCACTTAGCCGAAAGTCTTCTTCTTTTCCTTCAAAGAAGGCACAATTGAGTTCCCTGGTGTGCCATAGACGGGATATGTTTGTTTCCTTGTGGCAGATGAATGTACATATGGAAGTTTCCTTGTTAGCTAGACTTTTAGCACAGATGCAAATCAAGCCTACGCTGAGACAGCAGATCAAAGATACACAACAAAAAGATGAAGTGGTACAGTTGATCAGATCAGAGTTCGGCAGCAAAAAGCGTGATGGGTTTCATGAGTCCGAAGATGGACTAGTTTGCTATCATAATAGGATGGTAGTCCCTGATGTTGTCGATGTATGCTATGCATCCAGGTGTCACCAAGATGTATCATAGTCTGAAGGACTTGTATTGGTGGCCCAGCTTGAAGAAAGATGTAGCTGAGTTCGTGGCTAGATGTGCGGTATGTCATCAGGTCAAGGTTGAGAATCAAAAGTCAGAAGGTTCGTTACAACCCCTAGTGATACCACAGTGGAAATGGGATCATATAACCATGAATTTTGTAGTTGGTCTACCCAGGACAACTAGGAATCATGATTCCATTTGGGTAATAGTGGACAGATTGACGAAGTCTGCCCATTTCCTACCAGTAAAGACAACGTATACGACTGAGAAACTTGCCTGAGTATATGTGGATGAGATAGTACGTTTGCACGGTGTGCCAGCAATGATAGTTTCTGACAGAGGTCCTCAGTTCACAAGTTGTTTCTGGGAACAGTTGCACAAAGCGTTGGGAACACAGTTGAGGTTCAGTACCGCCTTCCACCCGTAGACCGATGGACAGTCTGAGAGGACCATTCAGACTTTGGAGGATCTCCTTTGAGCTTGTGTTTTGTAGTTATTAGGCAGTTGGGATGTACATATCAGAGTATAGAGTTTGCTTACAACAATATTATCATCGGAGCATTGACATGGCTCCTTTTGAGGCCTTGTATGGAAGGAAGTGCATATCTCCTTTGTGTCGGTACGAGTCTTGTGAATATCAGCTTTTGGGTCCTGATTTAGTGCAGCAGACAACAGAAAAGATCAAAGTGATACAACAATAGTTGAAAGCGGTACAGGACATGCAGAAGTCGTATGTAGACAATCACCGACAACCTTTGGAGTTCCAGGTAGGAGACAAAGTGTATCTTAAAGTCTCGTTGTAGAAAGGTGTGCTAAGGTCTGGTCAGAAGGGTAAGCTAGCACCAAGGTATATGGGGCCTTACCTAGTCATAGCACGTATGGGCAAGGTAGCTTATGAGTTAGAGCTACCACCAGAGTTGCACAGGTTGCATCCAGTGTTCCATGTCAGTATGTTGAAGAAAAGTCATCCAGATTCAGGAATAGTGATACCTCCAGTTGAAGTTGAGCTTGATGAATATGTGACCTATGAGGAATGTCATGTGGTGATCCTTGACAGAAGAGTTAAGAAGCTGAAGAGGAAGGACCTGGTTCTTGTGAAGGTTCTTTGGCATCATCGTGGCGTTGAGGAAGCCACGTGGGAGCTTGAGGAAGAGATGAGGAGAACGTATCCCTCACTTTTCTCTTCGGATTTCGGGGACGAAATCCCTTTGAAGGGGGTTAGCTTGTAAGGACCCTGACCTCCGTTTAGGGTTTACCCTATTTTCTTTGCTTAACCCTGATTCTCAGTTGCTTGCTAATCACCTTTAGTGGTGATTAGGGTTTGTTTGTGCTTTGTTCAGAGTTGGAGGTGCTACTTGCAATTAACCCAAGTCTAGGGTTTGTGAGCAAGTTTGCCACCTTGTGAGGTGTTCCTCCCTCTTCTTGCTTCCTCTAAGTGTTGAGAGGAAGGTTTGGGCCCGTTTCTTGGGTTCCTTTGTGCTTGGTTCAGCTTGTTGGGCCTTGTGGTGCCTTGCCTTTGCTTGGTTGAACCTTGTGTCGGGCAAGAGGGTGCTTGTGTCGCCTAGGGATGTGTCGCCCAGGGGGTGGTGTATCGTTTAGTTGTGTCATCCATGGACCTTTGACCATCTTTGACCTCATTTGTGTCACCACTAGTGGACACTTGGTGCTTGATGCTTGCATGTAGCAATGGCCTTGGACATGTGTTTAGGACATGCTAGAGTGGTGGTTTTTGCACATGGACAAGTGTCCCTAGGTGCGAAACACCTTTCTTTTCTTTGCTTTGGTTTCTCCTCCATTCCCTTCTATATATGTGTTTCCTTTCCCTTGCTAAGGATCTCTTTAGTTCCTTAGTCTCCTTTCTCCTTGGTGCATGACACACTCTCTTCTCTTGCAAGCTTGGTGGTCGATCCTTCTTGGAGTCTCCTTCTTCCTCTAGTGGTGGTCGAACCCTAGAGTGCCTTGCTCTCCTTCTTCCTTGGTGGTGCCTGGAGCTTGGAGCTAGGAGCTTCGATCTTTCTTAAGGTGGGTTACATAACTCCTAACCCTAATTACACTACCTCCTTGTATGTTCTTATATGTTGCTATGGTCATGTCCTTATATGTTGCTAGCTAGTTCCTTGCTTAAGTTGTTCTTGTTGGCCGAACCATGTATTCTTGGGTTTTTTGGTGAGCAATACTCCTTGCACTCCTTGGTTGTAAGGAGTGAGCTTGAGTGCTAGTAATATGGGAAATACCCCTCTCTCGTCTAAGTTGATAGGTAAGCTTGTATTCTAGTTGCTTGAGCAACACCCTCCTCTCCCCATGGACTTGAAGGGTGCACCTTGTGGTGGTTGTGAACCATTCTTGAGCTTGAGGTTGATGATGATCTTGGGGAGGTGTTGCTCGATACCCCTCTTATCCTAGAGTTGTGGACGATATGTTGTGGTGGCTGTGATGGGCGATACCCTGGTCCCTGACCTTGTGGCGGGCGTCACCAGTGGTCCCTGCCTTGTGTGTGTGTCGGGCATTACCCCTTGATGAGTAACATGCCTGATACCTTAGCCTCTATGATGGTTTGATGTTGTTGTGCGTTGAGGTTTGCAGCTTGTTAGCTAGTTGGTAGTGTTATGTCTGGCGTCAGGCTCCTGGATGTTGACCTGGGTGTGTCGAGCGTCACACCTTGGCCTTATGTGACGGCTCGGTATCATTATGGCATGTTGTGATAGAAACGTTGTTAGCTAGTGGGTGTCACCCCCTTAGTCTTAGCTCTATGTGTGTGTCGGCCGTCAGCACGACACCTGACGAGTGTTGCACGACACCCTAGTGCCGCTTCAGGTGGTTGGTCAATATGATTTGGGTGCCCGTCAGTAGGTGGTTGCACAATACACCTCTTGAGTTGTTGTCCGATTGGCGTTATGGCCATTGCCCCAGTTGCATGACACAGAGGTGCATAACGCACCATTGCATGACTTGTACTGGGTTGTACGCCTGGATCAGATGGTAGTATAATGACAGTTACACCCTAGATGGCCGACGAAGTGTTGCACAATAGATGTCGGTTTTCTTGGATGACATGAGTAGAGTGTCGGGCGATAGGGAGGGTGCCCTGCCCGATACCACCTCTGGTGAAGGTAGTGGATGCTTTTAGTAAGAGTGTCGTCCCTTATGGAAACAGATATGTTGTTTTTGTATCACGTTTGGTTTTGATAGTAACCCTGGATGTGCACGATATAGTAGACCACATCTATGCATATTAATATAACATCTCATATGTAGGTAATCATCTTGATATTATGCATAATGCTGAGATGATGATAAGCATGTAGAATGCCTTCCTTAATGATGTAACTTATGCTTATGATCCCAAGTTGAGGCATGATTGATAAAGCATATAAGCATTAATGTCACTCTATGTTGATAATATGAACTTCTAAGTTATTCATGATGATTATGTATACTAACCATGCAAGTCTCATACAGATGCATAGCTAGGTAAAGGGATATGAGATATATATGTTGAGTAACTCTGTTGTGGTGGTTACTCTTGATAACGAGATAACATGTATGATGTATTTGACTAAAGTGCTTGGGATTGCTATCCCATGATTGATGGTGTAAGCCTTGAGAGGCAGTGGCACTATGTGATAAGGGATTGAGATCCCATGGCAATGTAATGATCCTTGAGATGGATCTAGATGATTGGAAAGAGGCCAAGTGATAACATGTAATGTTGGATCCTTGTGATGGATCAGAATGATGTTGATTACAATAAAAGAAAAATGTTGAGGTTGATGTTGTTTATTCTTGTTATAGTTTACATGTTATATAACTTGGTTGAATCTTGCAATCCACATAAAAGATATTAACTAATCACAGTGAAATATATCATGTAGTTTCACTGGCCATAGATCCATCATCGTCAGGAGCTGGTGATGGTGAAACGGGTTCTCCTACGGGTAAACCCGGAGCACATATTGTTGAGTGCCACGAAATTACCGTGCGTCGAATGCAAGTGTATGCGTCAATGTAGTAAAGGCCTTTGTGAGGCCCGAGTCGAACTCAGGGACACTGAATTATCAGAGGCTACTACTAATTACTCGCAATCAGCTAGGCCAGTTTAAAATTATTTGAGAGTTGTTGTAAAATTAAAAGGAAAGAAAACAAAATAAAATAATCAATTAAAGGTTTGATTTAATCAATTCAAGTGGAGATCTTTAGGATTGTGGTTTCACCGTGGGTTATCATTGTATGAATTTCTATATAGCAACTCAGATTCATCTCTCTTTCCGGGTAGTGGCCTGTAGTCAGAATTGCCCACTGTCGTGGTACAATTCACTACCTATGTCTAGGTCAGTTCCACCGTCGTAGTAACCTATACCCTAAACTAGGCGCATTAGAAATGACCTCTGGGTTTCCACCATTAACCTTACATCATCTTGTTCAAGGGATTTGTCAATTAATGTGAATTTTGTCTCTTTTCAACCGTTAATTCTTCTTTCAAAGTAATTAATGGCATTAGATTATTATTATGGTGATCAAGCATAACAATATAATTGAGAAAACAAAATCATACCACGGATTTAAGAGATAAACGATGAATTACTATGATAAAATTGTCATACAATGACTCCCCGAGCTACTCCCAGTCCTAAAGATAAAGGGGATTAGCCCCGTATGTTCATCTCAGAGCAAAACATGGTAGAGAAAAGGGGAAACATGGAGAAAAACGTGATTAAGTAGTGAAACCCCTGAATGGAGAAGATCCAAGCGTTCCTTGGCGTAGAATGCGCGATCTCCAGCCTTTCGGCGGTGGAAAATGTCTTCTTCAGCATCCGGAACGGTTGGGGCGTGCTTCTAGGCTCCGTTCTTCTCTCCACACCTTCTCGGGACATGTGCAGCAGCTAATGACGTAATACTCAGCTCGTGGCCGCCGTCATTAAGTATAATCACTGAGTTAGGTTGCCAAAATATCACAGCCGTCGGATTTAGACCAATCTGAAACCAACTTGTATCTGACAGTGTCGATACTATCGACACGAGTCGATAGTATCGACCTTGCACTGTATCGGCTGGTCTTCTTTTCTTTTCTTTGTCGCGACTGATGCTAACTCGATACCATCGATGAGGGTCGATGGTATCGACTCTCTTAGGCGTCGCTTTTGTCGTTTTCCATCATTGAAGCTCCTCGTGTCGATAGTATCGACTTTAGGGTCGATAGTATGGACTGTCTTTCTGCCAGCAGCCTGATGGTAAGTCGCTACCATCAACTTCATCGTCGATGGTATCGACTCTATGCTGCTCCTTGCGGTTGGCAACCTGTGGTCTGGTCGATGGTATCGACAGTAGCAGATATTCGTTTTTCCTGAAATTTCAACACAAAACCACATAAGATGAAATAAAACATATTATTGTACTCATTTATACTCAAAATACCAAAATAAGGAAGATTTGACATAGAGAAGGATCATAGACCAAAGTAAATGAATCATGCAATATTAACCACCAAAATGACCAATAAATGCATAAAACACAAGTAAAATACGTCTATAAATGCGACTCAAAATCATCGCATCAAACTCCCCTAAGCTTGAACATCGCTCCCCTTATGGGTATGCGAGGGTCAACTAAAGAACAGATGATCACAACAAACATCACCATATGATCCCCACCGGACATTCACATTCTGGCCCTTACTAACCATGGAATGATAATTACCCTAAAGGCGAAAATAATCATTCATAAAAGATATCTACCTCAAAATTGATGAACACTATCATATAAGGCAGTTAACATAATAAAATTCGCCGATTCAGACTTGGTGCATCTTGTGATCTCCAATTCTACATTGCTCACCCTAACTACTATCTACATGGAAGCAGCTCTCCTGATATTCACAAGTGAGGAGAAAATCACAGTGGCCTACCAATTCGAGCAACGGGTGGATGAAATGGGTGGCTCATGGAAGAAATGGAAGCATTATACAGTTTCAACATGCACAAAACAACAATGACCTCAATGATGCATATGCAAGTGTAAATGCCCTAATGCCTACATTTTAAGTGGAATGACGCATGCACTATCATTCCGTCTCAAGGTGAGATGGAATATCTACAAAAGCTACACCATGTGCTTATTCTTCTTAATATGCAGTGAAAAACATGTTCCTTTCTCCCTCTTACTCATATTTACTTCTCAATTCTCTTTTTTATCATTTTCATATTTTTCTTCTCTTTTTTTCTTTTTAAGGCCCTTTATATCCAATAATGACAATGAATTATTTGTCGGGCTCACTTTTTCTGCATAGCTCAAATGTTTGAAGCATTTAGAAGGTATGGAACAAGTTAATCACCCTTATTATTTCAGAAGAAATAAGATACATGATGTACTGTATGCATAAAAATTATGAATGCAGCTAAATGACACGCACCTAAGGATAATGTGCATGTATAGCTACTCTATTTTTTTTTTCATGCAAAACATGTGAAAATACTTTGCAATGCAAGACCTATCTACATGAGATGCATTCAACCTGATTAAAACCGTAATGTACTTCCAATTCTTATGGTGGATTGTGAAAATAATGAGGTGGATAGATCACAAGACTAATTGACTGAACCTTTGAAAATTATTATGTGTCCCTCCTTACTGACCTGTGTAGTAATTAAGAGGTTTCTCTCTCTTATTTCAAATTAAAGTCTCATTATCATTTGGTCAGTTTAGGCTCAAACAACCAATTCTGTCCACTTTTCATGAATCCTTAGGAATGTACAGTTGTGATTTTCTATTTTAAAGTTGACAAACCCAATCATTTTCATAAGTTATGTGCTCAAGGTTTAACAGCACAAGCTTGCAAAGCACTAAAAAATTTTAAGTTATCCCTTAATTCCCATGTACAAGCAAACGAGATGACACATGACTTAAGACATCCACAATTACACTAGATAGAGTGTGGATCCTACAAACAAACTAAGAACTAAGAAAAACAAATGACAAAAGACAACATAATAAAACTAAAAACGAAGAAAACTAAAGGATAGAGTTGTTCCAACTCCCCCCCAAGCTTGAATCTGACTATGGCCTCATAGTCAAAAACAACCTTAAAAGGTGGAACAGTGATACCGATCATTCTTCCGGCAGAGGCGGGTACTGCGGGGTCATGGGGTCCCAAGACGGGTACTGCCCCTGAAAGCTCGGATCATACTGGGGCATGGGTGGAGGTTGTGGATACCCCCCAAAGTAGTTCTGGATCTAGTAATGATCATAGAAGGGCTGCTGCTGCATCTCCATCCTATGCAACCTGTCATGAATGTGTTGTTGGTTGTCGAGGAGGAGGCGCTCATTTTCAAAAATAGCCCTTTGATTGTCAAGCAGTCGGTTCGTTGTCTCATGAATACCGGTGTATGTCGATGTATGCTGATGTTGCGTCTGATGGATATCCTGCACCATTGCATACATTCCTTGCATTGAGTAGACATCCTCGCTTTGTTGCGAGGGTTGTTGTGGTGGAAGAGGCTGTGAAGATGAAGATGCACCCGGATGCATGCGAGGACGCTTCCTAGGTGCCACTCATGCCCGAAGAGGAGTGAAAGCCTCCTCTTCCTCTTCATTCTCACCGTTGTCATTGTCATTGTTGTCGTTGCCGCCATCCTCATCTGAATCAGCAATGGCTATGATTGGCCATCGGAAATGCTGCGCACCATCAATGTGGAAGACGGTGTCTGGAAGTGAACACTCTTGATATGCTTGGTTGGCATGGTAGTGTGCATATGCCAAGCCATCTCGAAGAAGGATGAGGTTGGAGCGGTGCAGATGTTGCAGGTTAACCTTGCTCCTGTTGGAGAGAGGAGTCAGCTGGGAGAAATTCAACCCAAGATAGGAGGCCAGCAGTGTGATGAGCCCGCCAAAGTGAATTGGAGCCTTCCGCATACTTCTCTTTACCGCCAACACGTGCGTCAAGAAGAACGCGCCCCAGTTGCACTCCTCTTTCTTCAGCAATTTGTACAAGAAAAACAAATCTGCCTCTTGAAACTTGCTGAGAGACAGATCACCACGGCCGAATAGGGTGGTGCAGATCATGCGGTGAAGAATCTGCATGAACGGATGCTCGAAATCCGCTACCGCCACATTGTGGTAGCTCACAGATTTGCCCGGTGGCACAGTCACTAGCTCGGTGAAGATAGCATCATAATCTGTCCTGTTGTCTGGCCGCCGGTACTGCTCTCGCCCATGATTCCAATTGTAGATTTCATTGAACTACCTAAGAGTGAGAGTGTAGTCATTGTTGTACAACCAGAAAGAAACACAGATCTTGATCCACTCGCGATCAGTAGCAATAACGTCATTTGGCACGACGCAGATATCCAGTGACGCCATGAACTCTGCCACGAGCTCCTTGTATGTCTGCCATTCTCTGAAGAATGGCTGGCCGTCAGCGTGGAATTCCATCTCATCGGGCCTCCTGTCTGTATGCCTTGCTTGCCCCTTGAGCACGTAGGCCAGATTAGCCTTGAACCCCAGATTACGGATCATGTTGCGGTCGATGTAGTGGGTCGGCTCAATCTTGCGCTTCATCAGTTCCTCATAGACCTTCTTGACTTCCGCGGAAGGATGGACAATCCGCGGACGTGGAATGGATGCAGTCGGTGGAGGAACGAACACCGGTATCTCCATCGGTGTCGCGTGTGAAGAAGAAGCGCCGGCAGTATGGACCATTTTCGAAGAAGAAAGGATAGAGACGGAGCTCGGGGAAGGTCGGAGAAGAGTATCTCTGCTCGATGAAGAACTTGCTCCTTGGATGCTCATGGCCAGGATCCGATTACTCACAAAGACGCATGGCACAAGTGGAGAAGGATTGCTCTGAAGTTGTGACGTCATATGACGACAATCCATCCCTTATATAACTGTGGCTGGCGTTGCTGTATGCCCGTCAATACCATCGACGCGAGTCGATGGTATCGACTCCTGTAGCACAATCCATCCGCCGCTGGTATCAACGATCGTTGATGGCTTGATGTGGGGGCCCGGACCGATGATGTGTCAATACTATCGATGGTATCGACCCGTCCCACGAATCGACTCTCTCGATGCAGCGATCGCCGTTGATTTCCTCCCGTGGATCAGTGACGTGTCGCGTCGATACTATCGACGGAAGTCGATAGTATCGACTTCTGGTTAGGGAAACACCCTCGCGAGGCACGGCCGCCGCCTTTTGCTTGCAACTTGGTCGATACCATCGACAGGCCTGTCGATCGTATCGACTTCACTGAGACAATTTGCGTCTGAATATCTCCACAGATCTTGATAGTATCGACATGCATGTCAATACTATCGACCTCATCTTTGAGATCAACCTATTGGTGTGTCGATACCATCGACGAGGCCGTCGATAGTATCGACACAGAGTGATTTTTGCAGCCGCCAACCTGTACCCATCTCAATACCATCGACTCAAGGGTCGATGGTATCGACTCTGCCTCAGTCCTGCACATTGAGCAAATGATCACGGTACCTTTTTTTACCCTAAAAATGAAATCAAATCAAATCAAAGTACAAAATGTGAAAGAAACTAACTACACTAGTGATGGCTGGGTTGCCTCCCAACAAGCGCCCTTATTTAACGTCTTAGGCTAGACGACTTGAAGCTCCTCATGCATCCGAAAGTGCAATGAGTTTGACCTCATTCACTTTCCTTGTGTAATCTTCACCGAATTACAATTTTAATCGTTATCCATTGACCAGGAATGTTGTCTCACCATCACGCACCATGATTGCGCCATGTGGCCTGACCTCCTCTACGGTGAACAGTCCACTCCGCCGGGATTTCAATTTCTCGGGATGCATCTTCAACCTGGAGTTGAACAAAAGTATATGATCCCCTTTCTTGAAGACGCGCATTTGAATATGGCGATCATGAATCAACTTTGTTTGCTCCTTGTAGATCCGCGATCTTTCATATGCATTCATCCGCAGCTCGTCAAGTTCATTAAGCTCAAGAAACCTTTTCTTTCCTGCTTCATCATAGCTCAAGTTTAGCTTCCTCAGTGCCCAGTGCACTTTATGCTCTAATTCCACCGGCAAGTGGCAGGCCTGACCATAAGCCAACCTAAAAGGCGTAGTGCCTATAGGTGTCTTAAACGCCGTCTTGTACGCCCACAAAGCATCCGGTAGTAGGGTACTCCAATTCTTTCTCGTGGAAGCCACAGTACGCTCCAAGATCTTCTTAATCTCCCGATTGGAGACCTCCACTCGCCCTTGAGTTTGAGGGCGGTATGGGGTACTAATGTTGTGCTTTACCCCATACTTTCTCAATAGTGCCACAAACTTTTGATTCTGGAAATGCGTACCTCCATCACTAATGATCATTCTTGGTACACCAAACCTACAGAAAATATATTCTTTGACAAACATGCACACTACAACGGCATCATTAGTCCTAGTGGGTATTGCCTCTACCCACTTCGACACATAATCAATAACTAAAAGAATGTACAAGTTAGAATTTGAGGACACAAAGGGTCCCATAAAATCAATACCCCACAAGTCGAACACCTCAACCTCTTGAAATACATTGAGGGGCATCTCTTGTCTTTTTGAAATGTTACATGTCCTTTGGCAAGAATCACATTGCCGCACAAAATCATAAGCATCCCTGAACAAAGTAGGCCAGTATAGGCCACTTTCAAGTACTTTGGCTGCAGTGCGAGAACTAGCGTGGTGGCCACCCATCAGTAGTGTATGGCAATGATGAAGAACACTTTTGTATTCCACCTCCGGTACACACCTGCGTAAGATACCATTCCTGCACTGCTTCAACAGAATAGGGTCATCCCAGAAATAATACCGCAAGAATGGAAAAATTTCTTCTTCTCTTGGTATGTCCAATCATCCGAGATAATTTTGTAGGAAAGATAGTTAACAATATAAGAAAACCAAGGGTCTTTTGATTTCACTTTTAAAAGTTGTTCATCAAGAAATGTCTCGGTAATGGGTATATGCAAATCCTTTTCATCTGCCCTTTCCAACCTAGACAAATGGTCCGCGACCACATTTTCAATGCCCGCCTTGTCTTTGATTTCAATATCAAATTCTTGTAAAAGAAAGATCCACCTAATCAATCTAGGTTTGGCATCTTTTTTTCTCCATCAAATACTTAATGGCGACGTGGTCCGTCCATACCACGACTTTTGATCCAACAAGATATTTCCGAAATTTTTCAAAAGCAAAAACAACGGCGAGAAGTTCTTTTTCGGTTGTCGTGTAATTCAGTTGTGCGTCATTTAAGGTTTTAGATGCATAGAAAATCACAGCGGGTTTATTGTCCACACGTTGTCCCAAAACAGCCCCAACTGCAAAATCGGACGCATCACACATTAATTCAAACGACTTAGTCCAGTCCGGTGTTTGCACAACCGGTGCGGAAATCAATTTTTCTTTAAGCACGTTGAACGCATTCAAACACTTGTCATTAAAATAAAAAACAACATCTTTTTCCAACAACTCAGATAATGGTTTGGTGATTTTAGAGAAATCTTTTATAAATCGGCGATAAAAACCGGCGTGGCCTAGAAAGCTCTGAACCCCTTTAACCAATTTCGGTGGGGGCAATTTGGAAATAACTTTGATCTTAATCGGGTCTACCTCCAACCCTTTGCTAGACACTTTATGTCCAAGCACGATCCCTTCGCTTACCATCATGTGGCATTTCTCCCAATTGAGGACCAAATGTGTGTCCTCACAATGTTGCAAAACCTTGTCCAAATTATATAAACACTCGTCAAAGTATGCACCGTAGACAGATAAATTGTCCATAAAAACCTCCAAATAGCGTTCAACCATATCAGAAAAGATGGCAAGCATGCAACGCTGAAAAGTCGTCGGTGCATTACACAACCCAAATGGCATACGACGGTATGCAAATGTTCCGTAGGGACAAGTGAAGGTGGACTTCTCTTGGTCCTTAGGATCAATGGAAATCTGATTGTACCCCGAATAACCATCAAGAAAACAAAAATGTGATTGGCCGGCGAAACGCTCTAAAATTTGATCAATGAATGGAAGAGGGAAATGATCTTTAAGTGTAGAAGCATTCAATCGACGGTAGTCTATACATACCCGCCACCCAGTTACCAAACGGGTCGTGACAGGTTCATTTAAGAGATTATGTGTAACAGTAATTCCCCCCTTCTTAGGGACTACCTATGTAGGACTCACCCACGTCGAGTTGGATATAGCATAGATGATACCTGCAGAAAGGAGCTTGATCACCTCCTTCTTTACTACCTCCATCATGCTAGGATTTCGTTGACGATGTGGCTGAATCACCGGCTTGGCTCCCTCCTCGAGCCGAATCTTGTACTGGCACAATGTAGGGGAGATCCCCTTTATGTCTGTGACCGACCACCCGAATGCGCCTCGGTGGTTCTTCAAAACAATCCGCAGTTGATCTTCCTCCTCGGCACTCAGATATGCCGAAATAATCACAGGCAGCTTCTCTTCCTCAGCTAGAAATGCATACTTTAACTGCGGTGGTAATGGCTTCAATTCCAAATTTGGCCGGCTGATTAAGGATGACTGAAGCAGTGATGGGAGTTCGCCAAGGTCTTCATAGTACCTATCATAAAAGCATGGAATCACCTTAAGCATCTTGGTGCACTCTTGTAGTGACTTGCTCCTCATCCAATCATGTGTTATATTAAGAAGGCAGGCTTCAAGTGGTAATTATGGATATGCATCAAAAACAGAACTTGCTATTGCCTCATCCTCAATAGAGGGAGGGATGTCTTCCTCTTCATCATTAGGAAAACCCATAGCTTTGCTAAGGGACACAACCTTGGTCTGCTCCATGATGTCAATAGCCAATGTCCCTTTCTCCACCTTAGTCATTACATGAGCCATATCTAAAAATGGCTTCCCTAGACAAAGTGAGATATTGTGATCAAAATGCTTCGCCGTGCGGCACTGCTCCTTAGCTTTAGATGACATGGTGTTGGAAGGCATGACCATCTTGAACCGATCATCGGCGATACCCAAGGTCAAACGACCTCTCCCCATCTCAAGTATCATGTCCGTTGTAGCTTGGAAGGGTCGTCCAAGTAGTAACTCATTGCCTTCTTCATCTTGCATCTCCATTACAACAAATTCTACTGGAAATACAAACCAATCTACTTTCACTAACACATCTTCACATATACCATAAGGCTTCACCACTGAATTGTCTGCCAGCTGAATTGTCATATTGCTCGGCCTTGATTCTTTTAATCCCAATTTCTTGAATGTAGAGAGAGGCATCAAGTTTATGCTTGCCCCGGAATCACACAGTGCTTCGCCAAATTTCACCTTACCAATGTAACATGAAATATTGAAGCAGCTCGGATCCTGCCTCTTAGGTGGCAATGTGCCCATGATGAAGGCACTCACCTGCTCCTTGAGAACTACAACCTCTGTATCAGGGATCTTCCTTTTCTTAGTAATGATGTCCTTCAAAAACTTGTCGTAAGAGGGAATTTGCTCTATTGCCTCTAATAATGGAATGTTGACTGAGAGCTTTCTAAAACTGTCCATAAACTTCTTGAACTGGGCGTCCACCTTCTTTGCTTTCACACTATTCGGATATGGGACCGGGACAGCCTATGCCCTTTGATGCGGTGACACATATGGTTTCCTTTTCTGTGTCTCCTCCTCAACAACTACGGGGTCTGTAGTGACCTCCTCTGCTATTTCCTCAACTGGATCAGTGGCTGAAATTGGCACTTCCTCAGTGGCCTCACCTTCGGTTGCAGACTGGGGTTTTCTTGGTTCATCGGCCCTGGGGTTTAAAAGCTTCTTGCCACTCCTTAGCAAGATTGCCTTCGCCTGTTGGTTTTCTCCTGGAACGTTTGTGTTACCCAGAAAACCTTGCTGCTCTAGCTTCTTAAGATTGGCTATCTTTGCTGCCATTTGCGCCATAGAGGTCTCTATTGTCCTCATTTGATCCCCATGGCTCTGCAATGTCTGTACAAACTGATTCATAAATTCCCCCTATTGCTTGATCTGCTGACCAAAAGTGTTCATAAGTTCTTGGTTCTGCTTTATCACTTGGTTGAGCAACTCCGTGCTCTTATCCTCTGCCACCGGCTGGGGTTTTGCATTGGGGTCCTGCAAAAAGTTATTCGGATCCTTCCAGGAGAATTTCTTGTCCTTCCTCCATGAGTAGTCGTTATTTCTGTAACCCTACTGCTGGCGCATGAATTTGACTTGGGCTTCATCCTCGGATTCAGCATCTTCTTTTGCAAGCAGTTTCTTTGCTAGAAGGTCCATCATCTCATTTAGCTCCTTGATGGACTTTGACTCCCCCACAACTCGAACGTGTTCAATGGCGTCCCTATCACCCCAGGATTGCTTCTTGGCCATATTTTTCAGAATTTCCCAACACCTCATGTCCGTGTTGTTCAAAAATAATCCTGAGCCCGCGGAATCTAGGTTACTTCTATCATTCTCGGAAAGAGCAAAATAGAAGATTTTGACCTGTGTCTCCTTATCAAGCCCGTGATGCGGGCACCTCCTAAGCATGATCTGAAACCTTTCCTAGGTCTCAGAGTAGGTCTCTCCTGCCTTCTGGGTGAAATTGTGGATTTTCCTGATCATGTCATTGGTCTTCTCGGGCGGGAAGAACCTTTCAAACAATACCTCCACCATGTGGTTCCATGATTCCACATATTCATCGTCCAGATTGTGCAACCATTCTCGTGCGTTCCCTGCCAGAGAACTCGAGAATAGCTTCAGGTAAAGCGTCTCCTGTGGAAATCTGTCAATTTTAATCATGTCGTAGTTCTCCACGAATTGGCTTATATGAGTGACTGGGTCTTCGTTCTTTAGCCCATGGAATGCATTTGACTTGACCAAGTTGATTAATGCAGGATCAATCTTGTACATCGGAATGTTGATCGCTTGCTTCTTTATTGGCCCCTTAGAAACGGATGAGTAAGACACTTTGATCTTCTCCCATATCATCTGTTCCTCTGCCATTTCTTCTTGTTCGGATTCAGAATCTGTTTCTTCCAAGTGGTCTTGATTGTAATACTCCTCGTCGTCCAGTTCCGACAGTTGAACCTCTAGTTCATGTTGCGTGTAGTCGGTGCTACGTGTCTGCACCATGCACAGTACCTGCAAAATGGAAATTTGGGTTCAGTACCGCGCTAGACGATTACAAAAATTGGAAAGACATACTATGAATTTCAAAAATGATTTCAAATTAATAAAAATAAAAAGTGGACTAGAGTGGCCGCTTGCAGCACTCGTAGTGCCGACAATTGTCGTGTCCCCGGCAATGGCGCCAAAAACTTGACACGAAATTACCGTGCGTCGAACGCAAGTGTACGCGTCAATGTAGTAAAGGCCTTTGTGAGGCCCGAGTCGAACTCAGGGACACTGAATTATCAGAGACTACTACTAACTACTCACAATCAGCTAGACCGGTTTAAAATGATTTGAGAGTTGTTGTAAAATTAAAAGAAAAGAAAACAAAATAAAACAATCGATTAAAGGTTTGATTTAATCAATTCAAGTGGAGATCTTTAGGATTGTGGTTTCACCGCGGGTTATCATTGTATGAATTTCTATATAGCAACTCAGATTCATCTCTCTATCCGGGTAGTGGCCTGTAGTCAGAATTTCCCACTGTCATGGTACAATTCACTACCTATGACTAGGTCGGTTCCACCGTCGTAGTAACCTATACCCTAAACTAGGCACATTAGAAACGACCTCTGGGTTTCCACCATTAACCTTACATCACCTTGTTCAAGGAATTTGTCAATCAATGTGAATTTCGTCTCTTTTCAACTGTTAATTCTTCTTTCAAAGTAATTAAGGGCATTAGATTATTATTATGGTGATCAAGCATAACAATATAATTGAGAAAACGAAATCATACCATGGATTTAAGAGATAAACGATGAATTACTATGATAAAATTGTCATACAATGACTCCCTGGGCTACTCCCGGTCCTAAAGATAAAGGGGATTATCCCCGCATGTTCATCTCAGAGCAAAACATGGTAGAGAAAAGGGGAAACATGGAGCAAAACGTGATTAAGTAGTGAAACCCCTGAACGGAGAAGATCCAAGCATTCCTTGGTGTAGAATTCATGATCTTCGGCCTTTCGGCAGTGGAAAACATCTTCTTCAACGTTCGAAATGGTTGGGGTGTGCTTCTAGGCTCCGTTCTTCTCTCCACACCTTCTCGGGATGTGTGCAGCGGCTAATGACGTAATACTCAGCTCTTGGCCGCCGTCATTAGGTATAATCACCGAGTTAGGTTGCCAAAATATCACAGTCGTCGGATTTAGACCAATCTGAAACCAACTTGTATCTGACGGTGTCGATACTATCAACGCGAGTCGATAGTATCGACCTGGCACTGTATCGGTTGGTCTTCTTTTCTTTTCTTTGTCGCGGCTGATGCTAACTCGATACCATCGACGAGGGTCGATGGTATCGACTCTCTTAGGCATCTCTTTTGTCTTTTTCCATCGCTGAAGCTCCTCGTGTCGATAGTATCGAATTTAGGGTCGATAGTATCGACTGTCTTTCTGCCAGCAACCTGATGGTAAGTCACTACCATCGACTTCGCCGTCGATGGTATCGACTCTGTGCTACTCCTTGCGGCTGGCAACCTGTGGTCTGGTCGATGGTATCGACCACTGTTGATGGTATCGACAGTAGCAGATATTCATTTTTCCTGAAATTGCAACACAAAACCACATAAGCCGAAATAAAACATATTATTGTACTCATTTATACTCAAAATACCAAAATAAGGAAGATTTGACATAGATAAGGATCATAGACCAAAGTAAATGAATCATGCAATATTAACCACCAAAATGACCAATAAATGCATAAAACGCAAGTAAAATATGTCTATAAATGCGACTCAAAATCATCGCATCATTGAGTATGTGAGGTTTCTCCTAGCCTAAAGTAAGGAGGTAAGAGTGCAACTTCGGTTGTAGACTCCAGAGTGCGGATTCAGGCCCGTAGCTCAGTATGTGAAGAGCATGGTGAACAGGCTCATGGCTCAGGATATGTGATATGGGAGCATGAATGTGTTCATGGCTCAGAGCACAGTGAACAGGCTCGTGGCTCAATTTCACTAGCGCTGATACCTGTACTGAGGCAGGCTAGGCAGACGGTAGTCTGACCCTGTGGCTTAGGCCACTTAAGCATGAGACTGCGGTCCTGCTTTGGTTTTCGTGCACTGACCACGAGGTGGGAGGTCGTGGAGTCCGGCTCTTCCATTGACCTTGTATGGCACCGGCTCTGGGTTTCACATCCGTCGGTTGGATCTGAGCGGTACGGCTCACTTCCTCAGGGCATAAGAATACGTAATCCAGCCGTATAGGATCTACTGCTTAAGGCAAAACATGGAACATTGGTTGAGGCCTTGTTTGTGTAGTTAATCTTGTTATATCTTGTAGTTACTTATATATCTCTCATGTTATGTGGTAATGTCTTACAAATCTTATCTTATTAATCATGTTTCATAAAGAAATAATTGGATATATGCCCTCCGTACTTTCTGGTAAGCTTGACGGTATGAATAGCTTTACTTCATAAACTGCTCTTGTTATACCCTTTATCAGTTATCTGCTGTTGTTGCTTTATCTTTCTGAGGTATTGTAGTTTCGGCGAGGAGTTATGTTTCTCGCTGGGACTGTGTGTCTCACCCCGCTGGTTTACACCCTTTTTAGGTGGTCGAGCTAGGCGTGGTGGTGGTCGTGGAGTTGCGGACGAGCATCAAGACGAGTAATTGAGGGCAAGCGTTGGACATGCTACTGTTTGGTTGTTTTGTAGTAGAGTCTTAGAGTCATCCCTGTACTCTCAGGTCCTTGGAGGTTTTTTTATGTTGTTTCATGATGTATAGTTGTTGATGTTTTGTATATCCTGTTGCCGGCCGGATGTGGGCCTTTATGTATGTATAAACAGGTGATGAACTCATGTGGTGGTGAAACAGCTGATCCTTTAAGTTGTGGACACGTATCAAGATCTTGTATATGCTCATATAACCTGTTTGCTTGCAGGATGAGGACTTAAATGGAATAGTTTCTCAGTTTATCAGCTTTCCGCAATCGGTTTTAATTAACCCGTATTTTTGGTAATCTGTGGTTTATGTGATTTCTGCACGTTTCCGCGTAACACCTCGCTGTCTGTGTGATAGCGGGATGTGTTGCCACATGAAGCTTATAATTTGGCCAACCGGAGGGGGGCAACTAACTGATTGGACTTCTAGGAGGCTAAATTTATTTAGGAAAGGCCTTCTGATCTTCTGATACTTGAGTAGTCATTGAGGTTTCTTGATCTTTGTGATTGAAGGAGGTAGATTGAGTTGTTTTCATGCAAATAAAAAACAAAACTAATTAAAATTCTATTTAATGAGACAAAATGCAAAACAAGTTCAATTATTCTTAAAACTGGTAAACAACAACAAAATATCCAAATTAAATGATCTAAAAGATGTGGTAGAAATAGATGAATATGCATTCATAAAAATACCCCTAACTTGAACATTTCTCGTCCTCAAGCAACAGAAAATCACAAACACACACCAATTAATACGATCATCTTGTCCTCCTCACTTGTATAGCACTACTTTGTCCTTACCACCTTTTATGGACAAGCGGCCCAAATTTCTTGAAATCACGAAATGCAATATTTGGCACATTCTTCACTCAAATTTCCTTTGTGTCTTGTTTCCATTTCATGACTTCCAAATAAATAGATGTTATATCACTTCTATTTTTTATACACCCACATATTCTTATGAGTTCTTGCACAAGAGGGTTTATTGGTTGGTGAAATGGGTATATATAGATTCCCTTGGGTAGAAAAATTGAGAGAAGGGAGGTATGGAAGAAGGCTATGTCTCCTCTATTCAACTTGAGATCTTTTATTTTCTTTGTTGCAATTAAAATTATTGCAAATTCTTGGTGTGCACTTCGGTATCTTCTCTTGGTATTATACCCCTATTAAATATGAGAGTATGGAAGAAGTGGTAGGGGAGAAGTGTTGTGCTACCACAAACTTGGTGTTTGGCAGATTCTTGGCTTTTGGTCTTGTTTTGGGAAAATGGGGAGATAAGAAGGTGGTAGAAGAACTGTAGAAGAGACTAAACTTGTGCATTCTCATTTTTTAAATTTTAACATTTCAAGGGTATGATAACATCAATTCAAAATCATTATAAAATAAGAAAAAATCTAAAAATTTCATGAGCTTTTCCACATTTTAGTGAATACACATTGTGCTTGATTCCTATATATCCATTTAGGCTTGCCGACTATTCCAAGAAGTATTTCTACTTAAGGTCTTAGGTGATAGATGATTTATAACAATTGTAACTTTATGAAAGTGTTGCAAGGAACTCACTTTATTCAACAGGATTTATTGATAGCATGCATATGAGACTACTGTCTGACTAGATAAAAGCCTTTACACATACAATAATAGGGATAGAAATAAAATTTCAACTAAACTACATGTAAAAAATATATCAAATTGGAAATGTTGAAAAAAAAAGGGAAGATAGAGTGGGTGGAATGGGAATGTGCCATCCACCTCCACCCCGAAGTTAGGCTTTTTCTCGTAAAGTCCTTAACGCATACAAGAAAAGGGATAGAAATGAAACTTTTCAACTAAAATTGCATGCAAACAAGATATCAAACTGAAAATTTTGAAAAGAAAAAGGGAATATAGAGTGGGTGGAATAGGTATGTGCCACCTACCTCCACCCCAAACTTAGCATTTTTCTCATCTTGAGAAAAAACTAAATCTAGGATGGAGAAAAGATATCTATTTTGGTGGCCACCACACACCATAGTCTCTTGATGGTAGTGGAGGAGATGGAAGGTGGAGATAGAGTAGGTGATGCATGGGGATCAGATATTGTACCATGCAATGTCCATGGGGACTAGGTCTCAGAAGAGGGCTCATCATAGTCAATTCCAAGTATTGGGAAGTGGTGATAGGGTAAATGTGGTGGACCCTATTCTCCTTGTATGTCATAGTGGGGTTGTAATGGTCGTGGTAGACATGTTATATCTCTTGTAAATGTTGTATAAGATACAAATGATATAGCTAATGTCCATGTCGCTACTGGTTTCACTCCATGTGCATGTAGGGAATGCTCAATGTGATCCAGATATTGTTGGATCTTATAGAAGCCATAAGGTCCCTTGGGACATGCATTCTCAGTGGTGCTTTGAGTGGTGATATATGGTGGTGTCATAGGGATCCAGTCACATCATCATTCACCTCTAAAAACATGCTTTGGAGATGAGCTATAGGCTCAGGAATGGCATTCTTCAGTAGTGGATGCTCGTTGTGAAGTGTTGTATATGGGTTGGAAGGTTATTGAGATCATAACAAAGGGTCACTGCAATGAATTTAGCATGAAGGGGTAGTGTAATCTAAATATTATTTCCACTGAATATGAGAGAATATGTACAGACTCATATGCCATGGTGCAAAATGTGGCTGGTCTAGAGGTAATGTAGATCAATAAGGTGATGCATTCCCTTAGGTAGCATGGCCTCAAAGAGGATGTGGGTATAGCTCAAGAAACGGTGATGTTTGTGAAAATATGGCCCAACATGAATGGAGAGTTGGTGTTGTGGTCCATCTTGAGGTGAAAATGGTCCATAATAGATCTTCCCTAGTTGAAAGGCTCATCATTGAGCAGGCACCATAAGGTGTGTAGATCTGTGGTGGTCATGTTCCATGCATGCCAAATTGGCTATATATGTTGTTGGTCAGAGTCAGGTGAAGGTAGTGAAGCACTGGCTTATGTAGCTATGAGGTCTTCGCCCCTGCAAGAAAGGAGGGAGAATGCTAGTGGTTATGTCCAGAATTTGTTGGCATAATAACGAGATGGACCATAAGGTGGATTCATCCCTCATACCACGATGAGTCTTGACCATAGAGGATGAGAGAGGTTTCTTTGTCCAACTGTGAGGGAGTGGTTCTCCCTAAAGATTCAAAAATTACAACTAGATCCCTCCTATAAATTGAAGTTCCTTTGGAAGGTCATTAGGAATTCCAATGTCAAGTTAAAATAGATAGAGTAGATCTGGTACGGGAATCAGGAGATGTAATTTTGTTTTAGAATGTTGTCGATTGACTTTTGAATACCTAAAGCAGAGAGAGTGGATATACAATCCCAGTGAATAAGTATAACTCCCACCATCGCCATGTCTTCATAGCACTGGAAGTGGTTGTTGTCGGTGAACTGAACGTATTTACCAATAGGGAGCAATATGCTACCTTGTTGAGGAAAATGACATGGAAGTCAGGAGGTAGGCATGGCTTGCCTTAGCATGGTCAATAAGGTCATCGAGGATGTCGGTGTTGGCTATCATGTCATCTCTGGGATCCTTAATGTGAATCCCCTTGGAGACATGATAGCATTAAGGGTTATGTGGGGTAGATTTATGTGCTTGCACCTTCCCCATCCCCTTACAAAGACAGTTTAAAAATCCTCATTTAGATTCCTCTTAGGACATGGATACTACTATAGTGATGTCAACTAGTCAAATGGCACACTTACCAGTTGACTGGGTGCATTGACTGTTGTTGGTAGTGAGACACCAACTGGTCGATTGTCAGTCTGCTGACTGGGAATGAAAGGAAGGATTGTTGTCATGTTAGCCAACCGGCCAGTTATCTGACCTAGTTAGTCAACTCGTCTGGATGAAAGGGAAAGGCATATGAGTGGCAAGACAGACTCGGGAGGGGAAGTGGCAGAGGCATTGGTGGACCAGTTGTTATCTTGGGTGAGGGAATGGAAGTCGGTTGGCTCACAGACTGATGGGTGTTGGAAGTGGTGAGAAGTTGGTTGACAGTAACGAACTGAATGGATGATTTTACAGCAAGACTAGTTGCTGGAAGCAACATGTCAATCGGCTGACTCTTGCATCAAGGAACTTGTTGGGGAGGAGTAGGGAGTGGCTAATGGCTAGTCGACCAAAAGCAAATGAATGGCGGCAGAGCAACTCAAATAGTTGGAAATTGTTGTTCTAGGGGGATAGGGTTTGAGAGTGGAGTGATGAGTCAACCCCCATAAGTGGTCATTCTATAAAGGAAAGATGTGGTCTACCAATCAATCGACTAGTGATTTAGTCAATCAACTTGACTGTCATTGAAGGGGCACAAACCGCCCAAAATGCAAAATTCTCATGGCTTTACCTGTCGACCATTTGGGGTAACCAGTCGATTGGTTCCTTTTTTTTATGAATGACTTTTGTAAGAAATGGGAAACAATTGAAAATTTGGGATATGAGATTTCAAAAAAGGAAGAATAAAAACAATATTAAAGGTTAAGGAAAAATGGATTGTTGGGTTGCCTCCCAGCAAGTAGCATGTAATAACGTTGAAGTCTTGACACCTCTGATCAAGTAGCCATTGGTTTTAATTTCAAAGTGGGCAAGGGTGAAGGTTCTCTTAGTTCTATATCTTTAGTGGCAAGGTAACACTTTACTCCTTGTGCTACAAAATCTTTCGTTGTAAGGTAGTGTTTGAGTATGTGTCCATTCACTACAAAGTCACCCTTGAATTTATCCCATAGGAGAAAGACACCATGTGGATTGGCATTCTTCACTAGATAAGGCAGTACCACCTAGTTATGAGATTTCTAGGGAAAAGTTTCACTTTGAAGTTGTACACTATAACTTGCTCTACCTCTTTGATGGATTTTCTTCTCAGGTGGCCCCCATGCCACATTTTTGTCTTGTCATTTTTTATTCTTGTGTTTTCATAGGTGGACATTCTCAATTCCTCAAGTTCTTACATTTGGAGGAAATATTTGTCACCAACTATAGATGAATTAATGTTTACGGTCTCTATGGCCCAAATGGCTTTGTGCTCCATCTCAATGGGGTGGTGCAAAGAATTCATGTAGTTCAATCGAAAGGGTGTGGTACTCATAGGCATTTTGAAGGTGGTTTTATACACCCACAATACATCATTTAACTTCAAAGCCCAATCCTTCCTAGTGTGGTTCAAGTATTCTCAAAGTTAGATTTGATACGACAGTTAAGAGACTTTCACTTGGACACTAGTCTGAGGATCGTAGGGAGAAGTGACTTTGTGGTGCTTTAAGTTTTTTTCTAGGGAGTGTGATCCTCCATTTGAAATTGCAATGTGAGGGACCCCAAACCTAGGGAAAATAGTGTCCTTGAAGAGCTTCATTACAGATTTGAAGTTGTTGATTTGTGGGAAATACTTCCACACACTTGGACATATAGTGTACTACCACAAGGATGTTGGTAGACCAGTGAGAAGAAGGAACGACTCCTTGTATAATCAACTCCCCAAACATCAAAATTTCTAATTCCAACCATTTAGTCATAAGCATACATAGTGTACTACCACAAGGATGTAGGTAGACCAGCAAGAAGAAGGAACGACTCCCTATATAATCAACTCCCCAAACAGAAAAAGTTCTAATTCCAACCACTTAGTCATAGGCATATGGTCCCTGTTGGATATGTTTCGGATCTCTGGAATTGGTCACATGCAAGAACAAAATCGTAGGAATCTTTGAACAACATGGGCCGAAAAATCCGCATTGAAAGTACCTTATTGGCCCTATTTTGTGATCTTGTGTGTCCACTGGTTAGTCTCGGGTGATAATGATCCATAATATCATGAGCTTCTTCATCATTGACAGCTACGGTAAACATTGTCTGCACACAACTTGAATGGGTAAGGTCGTACCAATAGAAATCTATGATGTCATGTAAGAACTTTGTCTTTGAATGTTCATTGTACTCAAGATGTAGGACCCCATATGCAAGGTAGTTATCATAGTAAGAAAATCATAGAATATGACTTTGATTTTAGTAGTTGATCATCTGGTGATAAATCATCAATAGTCATCTCATCACTATCTGAAAAAGCAAGACAACTGAGGTGGTTAGCTACCACATTCTCAAAACCCTTCTTATCATGAAGCTCTATATAGAACTCCTTAAACAGTAGTATCCATTGGATGAGGCTGGTCTTGGTATACTTTTTTGTCATGAGGTAATGGATGGTTGCATGATCTGTATATACTATCACCTGGGAAACCACCAAGTAAGATTGGAACTTCTTTAAAGCATAAACAATTTCCAACATCTTCTTCTCTGTCCTGGTATAGTTCTATTACACATCATATAAAGTCTTTGAAGCATATTAGATGATATGGTGGTTCTTGTTGATCCATTGTTGGAGTATAGCTCCTACCACATAGTCACTTGAATCACACATGATCTCAAATAGTAGTGACCAGTCTGGTGCTTGGATGACTGATGGAAGGTAATTATTGCTTTCAGTCTATTCAAGCCAGTCATGCAATCCTAATCAAAATTGAAAATAGTCTCCTTCAATAAGAGATCACTGAGAGGCCATGAAATTCAGGAAAAGTCTCAATAAATCTTCTATAGATTTTGGTGTGCCCAAGGAATGCACATACTTCCCTGACAAAGGAGGAAGGTGGAAGTTTGATGATGACTTCGACTTTCTCTTTATCAACCTCTATTTCTCTAGAGCTCATCATATTCCAAGAACAACACCTGGCATTTTATCCCAATTTAGCACCAAATGTGCTTGTTCACATTTTTCTAGCATGAGAGATAATTGATGTAAGAAAGAATCAAAATAATCTCCATAGACTAGAAGTCATCTATGAAAATTTCCATCTTGACTTTTGTCAACCTAGAAAAGATAGCAGACATGCATCGCTATAAGGTGTTTGGAGTGTTGCAGAGGCCAAAAGGTGTCCTCCTAATGGCATACGTGTTAAATAGGTAGATTAAAGTGGCATTTCCCTAGTCGTCGTGGAGCATAGGAATATACTAGAATCACGAGTAGCGATCAAGGTAGCAAAAGTATTCTTTATGTGCAAGTCACTCGAATACTTGATCGATAAAGGGGAGAGAGAAGTAGTCTTTTCTTGTGGCATTGTTCAATTTTCTTTAATCAATGCACATCCTCCACCCTGTGTCCATGAGTGGGGTTGAGCTCATTGTTATCATTTTTCACCACTATGGTGCCTACTTTCTTGGGTACGACTTGAACATGACTGACCCAAGAAGAGTTGGAGATTGGGTAGATGATCCCTACATTGAGAAGTTTGATGACCTCGAGGCAAACAACCTCCTTCATATTTGGATTTAGCTTTTACTGAGGGTCCCTGGACAAATTTTATTCTTCAACCACAAGAATCGTGTACATGAAGATAGCTTGACTGACCCCTGTAAGGTCAATCATCTTATATGCCAAGGAAACTCTTCTTTTCTTCAACTCTATCATCAACTTGCCTTCTTGCTTGGGTGTAAGGTCAAAGTTGATGATCATTGAACAAGTTTCTTGTTCATCACGGAATACATACTTCAATCATTTAGGTAGGGACTTCATTTATGGAGCTTTTTGCGGTGCAATCTTCTCTTCAATAATATAGAACATCTTTAGGTCTTCAAATTTAGCATAATATACAGTCTCAAAGGTATCCAGGTGGAATCTACATTAGTGAATCCTCTCATCATTAAAGTCTAACTTGCTTGGAGCTATGAGGACCGTATGTAGTGAATCTTCTAATAGTTCCCACTATTGTCTAAGTTGGGAGACCTTGTCGATGCAGCCATGTAGGTAAACTTCCTCCTAGAATCTTGGGCCCATCATACTTTCAAAAACATGGAACTCCATAGTTTATTTGCCTAACCATAAGAGAATGGTGTCGACTTCTACATTGATCAGTGCATATGATTTAGCTAAAAACATATGACCAAAAATAAGAGAACAGGGGAGGTATTCCTTGACGTATATGATGACAAAGTAACAAGGTACATATGATTCCTTTCCTACCCTCATTGGGACATATCCTCTAATTCCCATGGACTTCGTCATAGATGAATTTGCATGCTGAATAGTCATTGTCATATGCAGCATATCTATAAAATGCAATCTTGTGCATAGACTGTAAGGCATGATGGAAATACTTGTGCCTAAGTCTGTGAGTTCTTTTTTACAAGTGTTGTCAACCATATAACAATTGATCCCAAAGGAATTGGTGTCTTTCTGCTTCTTAGGCATCTAGTTCAGAATGATACAAGAAGTAGGTCTCACAAGCTTCATGATTTCATATTCTTTCATGTTATATTTCTTGGTCAATTGAGTCTTAGGTATTTTGACCATGTAGGCATTTTAGAAAGAGCATCCAAGAAAGTGATGTCCTCGTGAAGCTTTTTCATGGAATCCTTAAATCTGATGAATCAGGCATCCATCCATGTTTGCTTGAGCACACCTGGTAGGGAGGGTGCTTCTTGTAGACTGGAACATTGGGCTCAATGCTCTCAACTTGTGGATCCTCAACAGTAGGGGTCTTCTTTGTACTAGAATTGGCAATGGTTTCAAGTATTTTCTCTTTCTTGACCATCATAATATCATTGTTGTTGAGATCTATGGGCACGGTAGATGGCTTCTTTGGTGGGGGAGGTGGTGCATACACGATGTCAAAATGTGTGGATATGACCTTTAGCTGATCAGGATGCTTCGGGTTATTTCCAGGTTGTCCAACAAAAGTTCCTATAGGAGGGCGTTGGTTGGCTATGATTTAATCCAACTAAGAATCTATTACCTTTTGATGGTCCATCTAAGATTAGATTAATTGTTGTATCTTATTAATATTTTCATCTGTGGAGGAATTGGGGTGATTTTTCCATGTTTTATCCTTGATTAAGTTTTGAAATTGCATCATGTTGTTTTGGAAATTACCCGGTAGTTGCATTGGTTCTTGAAATTTTAATTGTTGTATTGAAACTCTGGGGTTGAACGACCTTAGTTGTTCATTTGAGAAGATCAGGGTTGTGTCACATTTTCTGCATCGACTAGGTTACCATACTAGAAACCAGGAAGATTTATTGTTTGGTTCAGATGGTAATAGGCTTGATCGTGAATACTATAGATGGATTTGAGATCCTACATGTACTACCCATATTCAGGTTTGATGGGAATGGTGTAAATAAGTTGGCAGTACTGCACAGAATAATCGTAGCCTTGGAAAATTCCACAAAGCAATTATGTAGATTTTACATGTTGTGGTAGATATTGAGGTGTTATAGTTGTCCTCTTCTTTCATAGGCATTGAAATTAGACTCCAGATAATCTTGCTTCAAGACAAGCATCTTGAGGCATTTGGTAATGTATTTGATGTTAGAATTATCTTCAGCCTTAGTTACCTTGACAACTCTCTCTTGTACTCAATTGGATTGTGCTTGGGTCTCAACACTTCTTTCAACAACTTCCAAGGTGTTGTCACAGTTTTGGAACATAAAGTTGCCTTTGTATGAGGTATCAAGGAAGGTCTTGGTGTTGTTTTCGACACCTCAATAGAATGCTTTGATCAAGTATACTTGGAAGATGTCATTATGTGGACAAAGGCAAAGGACTTCTTTAAATTTCTCCCAAGCTTCGCCCAATGTTTCTCCTAGAACCATGACAAACTGCATAATTTGTCCTGAGATTTGATACATGAGGGATGAGGGATAGTATTTTCAAGGAACTTTGCCTAGAGAGCCTCCCATGTGGTGATATGGTCTCCCTCCATAGCATTGTACCAACTGTTGGCTATTTCTATTAAGGAAAATTTGAATAGTCATAGTTTGAGACTGTCATCCAAAATGTCTGGCATCTTGTACAAGGCACAAAGATCGATGAAGCATTGGAGATGGTCTTGACAATTTTTGTATTGATAAGGTAGGCCTAGAGAGTCAATCATGTGATGATTGACATGGCACATACCATAAAGGATTTTATTAATACTTAGAAAGGAAAGCATTCAATTCATTTTGTTTCACTCAGTTATGAGATAATGAGGAGATAGAATGGATTTCCAAAAAAATGATATTACTCAATGATGTATGTCTTCAATTACGTGATGAACAATGAGATCATATGAATTCTAAGAGCATGTACATTCTTATTATGTCCCTAGTCAGTTGTTACTATGGAAGGCTGATAGACACCAGTAACACATAGGACTAGAGTGTGGGTTGGTTGATAACAAAATCTCATTAGTCATGATATGGTATGTCAAACTAAGCATAGAGATACATGTTAGAGAACAGTGCATCAGATATACCCACCTTGAGAGTGACACATGGAAACCATCATTGGTGGTCATAGTCATCTCTCATAGTGAAGGTGGTGATTGTGATTCTTAGACCTAAAGTCACTACATTGATCACATGTCGTTGGGTATACTTTGAAATCATCAAACATAATCATGAAATACGGGATGTAATAAAGGTGATGATTGGGTAGCTTTGACACATGGGGACTGACTTGAGTGATGTAGATGGGATTTTCCCCTCCTACTTAAGTTTGATATCCTAGACACTTGATAAGGGAGATTGAGAAATGAATGTGCATGCACATGTGAATCAATATATAATATTGAGGTCACATTATCTCAGACAGACTATTCATTGGTTCAAGGAACATGTTGGAATGTTGAGAGGATGACAATTCCATGCCTCAAGTTTATTATGGATATCAGAGATAAAGGAATTATACAATCACTACAACACCTTACACAGATTGTAGGTTGAAGTTGTTCTCCAACTTTCCATTCACTTGGGTAGAAATGATGTGTGACTAGGCACCACTCTTTGTTTGTGATGTCACAAGCTAGTTATGGACATTCACATCCAATGTGACATGGGACCTATAGGGTCACGCACAAAGGAACACATCAAGAAGAAGAGTTTGATATTGAATGATAATTGGATTGATTATTAAAGTGTTTAGGTATTCAATTCAAGCAAATGAACAGTCAACTACATTGCCAACCAACCGAATCATAGGGTTAAATGGTCATTTGGAGTGCCAAACGATCGGCTCAAGTATTGAGATGGCCGTTTGGAGTGTTAGGCTTATTGGAACTGAATTGGCCGATGTTCTACATGAATTAGGCACTAACCTACCGGTTCACTGGGTGAACCAATCGACTTGGTTGAGTGAGATGACTGGTTCACCTGGTGAACAGATCGACCCGATTGGGCCTAATGAAGGTTCTAGTAACCTTCCCAAATTTGTGACAAAGATTGCTCATTTCACTTGTTCAATTTGATTGGTACAAGGAATTAATGTTTACATTAATTGGAAACGATCTTGTTGAATTCATGTGCGATTAGGAAACAGGAGAAACGACTGGCTCGTGCCACAAACCAACCATCTCATGTCTAAACCAATTGGTTTAGTTTCCAACCGACCGTTTCAAGATTTGCAAGTTGCAAATTCAAGATCTTCCAGTCCCTTCCACTCACACATAGATTGGGAACCCAGACCCTAACCCCTCCTATAAATAGAGGGGTACTGGGGGCTTATCAGAACACAACTTAATTACCTCTGACAATTGTTGTCCTCTTTGGTTGTGGTAACCAATAGAGAGCTCAAGAAAGTCCTACCCGCTAAAGGGAGGGATAGCAAGGGAGAAACGCTTGTATTTGAGTAATTTGCTGACTAGTACACCAACGGGAGGGACAAATTCTTCCTATCTATTCTACTAAAGTTACAGGAGTTCTAGTTGGTCCGTGTTGGCTACTCTAGAGGAAGGAGTCATTTGGATGCTTCTAGGAGGACAAGGTCAGTATGTAGTCTGTGGCAAGACCATAGGAGTCGGTGCATAAGTTGTTTAGGTTTGTTCTCTGTGGTGAAGACAGGAGCTACATAGACATCGTTCAAGAGCAACTAGAAGATAGTTACACTCTAATGAGTTGCTATTTTTGGACATGCTCTAGGACATGGTATAAATTTGTTAAATCATTCTTCCTATTTCATAATAGTTGGCGTGATCTTACTGTTATGGGAATACAGATAGATTAAATTTTTATTTCCATTGTTTTATTGTGTGCCCGTATTTCCCAACCTTTTTCCCATCCTCCCAGCAAACGTGTTACCTTGAAGAATGGTGATCCACTGTGTGCAGATCTCAAATTGAGGAGCAGTGATAGAAAGAGGCACAATGAGGTGTAGTGAGTCTAATTATTTAAAGAAATGGCATTCCCAAGCAACTTTGTTGTCTCCAACAACGAGGCCAAAATATAATATTTAATTAATTTTGAGAGATATTGAGGGTCTAGGTGTTCACAACAATAGACTGTGTATTAACCTTAATTGATTTAAATCCTTAGTTTTATTTATTAGACCATGACCATGTATATTCTGAAAAGTGTTGCACTTCTCATAAAATCAATATTTTGGTGTTTGAGGATCATTTTTCAACCATCTAGCAAGGTTCTATCGGTGATTTCATTAAGAGCTTGCGTGTTTCAATCGGTGTTTTAATCCATGGATCATGTGGTTTCATCACCATGGTTTATAAGAGAGAAGAAAAATGAGGGATCAGATCATTAGTCAAGTAACATGATCATATGAAAACACATCTATTAATATAAACCTCATATTCAAATACAACTAAGATAGAATACAAGATATGGGGCTATTTCCCGTGCCCTAGTATGGGAGGTACTACTCCATCATGGTAACAAAAGAAAAAATAAGAAAGGGGACGGAATCATGTGGCCAGAAGGATCTAGCGGCACTTTGACGCCCTCTGTGAAGAACACATCCCTCTTCTCTTTTCCATACAGAAAATAGGGAGGGAACTGTTCAAGAGTTTCAAAAAATGCAACTGGAAATGTTGGAAAAGTCTGGATCCAACTCTCCAGATGGTTGGTTGGTGGACCAACTGGTCGAATGGGAGGAACTAATGTGTCTCTTTATAGCAAGTTAGTCAAGAAATTGAAGATCGACGGGTCCGTTGACTTATTAGTGGTACTTTGGCTTGAAGCTAAGTCATTCAATCCAGTCAAGGTGAGTCGACCAATTCGTCAATGAAAATGCTCCTTCTTGATTGGGGGTTAAGTTGGTCAACTGGGAGGTCAGTCAACCAGTTCAGGTTGTAGCTCTTTCTCTTCTCAGGCTTCTGAGTCGTCTGACTGAAGGTGGCCAATCGTCCGACTAGACTTCTTGTAGGATGACTTTATTCAGCAAAGGCCTCCTGGTCTTCACATACTTGAGTAATCATTGAGGGTTCTTGATCTTTGGGATTGAAAGAGAGAAATCAAGTTTTTTTTAGCAAATAAAGAACAAAATTAATTAAATTCTATTTAAGGAGACAAAAGCAAAACTAATGCAATAATTCCTGAAATGGGAAAATAGCAGCAAAATGTCTTAAATAAACGATCAAAAAGATGCGGTAAAAATTGATGAGTATGCATTCATCAAGTGGATTCGCAGGCTTGACCGTGGTATGTATATACATGTTGTTTCCTACTTTAGCTTGAAATATCTAAAGAGTCTAATTTTACTAATCTTTATTTTGTAGCAGTGGGTCTATGAACACTTTTGACTCTAAAGACATGTTACTTTGAGCGGTCCAAAAGGCTATCTACATGTTTCCCTCCCTACATGTCCTCACTAGATCGGGTGCAATAGTAGGGTTTGTATAAGTAATGGAGAGGCAAATTGGAGATAATAACTTTGGTCTAGGTAACTGTAATGCTCTGATATTGTATGATCTTCTATGATTGTACTTTCGCTAACTTCAAATTTGTCTGTTATTTCCCCCAACAATCAAGATGATAAAAAATAAACTCATAGATGTAAGATTAAATTTTAATCATACACAAGCCCCATGTGATTCATAATATAAACAACATGCACGAATGAGTTTGATTTTGTGAAACTCTTAGCTTGTAGAATTTCATGTGTCATAAATGAAACCAATGGAATCATTATGTTCATCCTAAATAGAACCAACAAAAGAAAACCACACTCCAAGATGAAGTATGAGAAGAGTAATAACATCTAGCATATTAGTAGAAGCATTTGATCTACTCCTTAAGGTTTTTATTTCTACTTTGGGATATCTTTTAATAGGAATTAATTATTTGGGTGTAACATCTTGTTCAATATATGTCTCAAAATAGACTAGTCTTTATACTTTCTCTCTTGATGTTAAAAAATATCTTGGTACTTTCTCCCATGAGATATGACAAGAAATACATATATGTCTTCATAACTTTAAGTGTTACTAGTGTTACATACCCCAATGTGTCATGATTATTTTACTCAAAACAAAATGTTGATTTTATCTATATTAACATCATTAATCAACCATGTATTAAGATTTTACAAGATCAAATTTTAGGGTGTAAGACAAACAAAAAAAACATCACCAATAAGGCGAGATGACAAGAGAAACTATGAGCGACCAGGTGGTTCGCTCCATGGGGGCAAGATGGGCAGTTACGGAGGCCATGGCCGGCATGCTGTCGGGCGTGATAAGGGTGGTCGAGGGTGTGTACACTAGCCACATCAAGAAGTTTGTCAGTGATCTTGTTGGTGTTATACATGTTGGTTCAGGATTGGGAGTTCTAGGAGATAATAGGAGGACCACATACCATAAATATGAGAATTCTATTTCCGATTTCGCTGATATGGATAGACAGTGGCCACCCATGGGAGTTAGCAGTGCGACGGGAAGGGCCTGGAGCATTCAGTCATAACGCCAGCGGACACCAAGTTTGTGTGGGCAAAGATAAATACTCTCAAGCCACTAGTGGTGGACATTACTCTCGTATGTATATCTCAGATTTAGGTATGGATTTTGTCTAAAATGCTCAATTCAAAGGTCCATGGACTATTTTCCGATGTAGTCTTACTTACAAGATGGACTAAAAAAATTTGTCATCATCAAGAATTCCTTCTAAGATTGTTACTTGGATACGTAATATTTATTTTCTGCTTCATCTATACAACACAATCATTTTCTTGATAAAGTTGGGGCTGCACTTGGAAAGCTGATACGGATTGATGAACACACACCAATGTACGCATAGCCGCTTTGGGATAATTGCTATTGAAGTGGATACATCTACTCCGGTGAAACCAACTGTGATAGTCAATGTTTCTATTTTCAAGGTTGAGTATAAGCATTGTCGGCTATCTGTCACAAATGTGGCATTATGGGCCATGATGATGAAAACTGCACTTCACCATGTCAAAAAGAAGCGACTCAGCAATCTGTTCAGCCATCAGCTGATGCACGATGAACTGTATACTATAGTAAGAATATTCATATGATAAGGAATAAAAGAAACAATGTTAAACACTAAATGTCCAAGTATAGGACCGCCAATACAAAAAATATGTTTTTCGCTCTCCGAGATGAGGAAAATTCATTAATGAAACTTCAATATATGACATTCTTAGCGTAGATATGGATACATCACTTATAGGACAGAAAGTTTGGACAAGGAAAAGAAAGCAGATCTCAACACTTAATACATATGTAGAAGACGTTTCGAGCGAGATGGATGTGCCTCTTGTCAATGAAAAGTAAAATTCACAATATCTAATATTAATCTTGATAGGTTACCAGATAGGCAGCAGAGGTATTGCATATAGATAATTCATATACCTTTGTGGACCCGGAAGAAGATGAGGTTATCATACATATATTTGAAGGTGATATTTCTTGCACCTTCCCATCCAATGTCACCGATGAAGTGGAATTACAAGAACCCATCCATTATTCGATTCTGAACCTACAACCTAAACATTCTTCTCGGAAATTGGTCGGAACTAGAACTAGTTTTGGGAAAATGAAGAGTAGCTCATACTTGAAAAGAAGCCGGGCTATAAAGATTGTAGAAGAATCACACAATGCATATTCTACAAGCCATGATATTGCAGGCATCTAGGTTGGAGCATGAAGGTTGAAAATAGTTTTCTATGGCAATCAATATAGTCTAGATTGGTGGCACAGTAAGAAAAAGTTCAACATGTTGTGTAATCCATGATCTTAATATGTTGTGTTTGTCTTTTAATGTAATAGGGAACTTTAATTTATGCTCTTTGAAAATCTTGTAAAATGTTGATCCTTTTCTATGTGAGTAGGTTAAATAAAGGTGAAAACCTTTCCAAAAAAAGAAAATTAACCAACCATGTATTACAAACATAGAATAAAATTTTTGGTTTCTTTTCATAAAATTGCACATAAAGTCCCACATATTAATTCATTCATAAAAAGTAGATGTACAATAATTCACTGACCAATATCACAATATGTACAAAAAAAACTATATATATCCATGATTATAACATGTGCATCTTATATACAAGGCTTGCAACCCAAAAACAAAAGTCATACATACAACTAATCAAATTCACCTTGTCCAAACTGAGACTATAGGGACAACTCTAGTACACACCAAGAGATGATCGTGTCGACCTCTAAGATACTACTTTCCACCAATGGGATGCTCCTCTCCACGAAAATCCTAGTTACGTTGTTGGTCGCCTAGAAAATAAGGATAATTATGAAGGTGGGACTCATGCCCTAGTGATATGATATCAAAACTATTAACATTATATGCTTAAAATATAGATTTAAGAAAGGTAGGTTAAGATAAGACATAATCTTTGTAGGACATGGAACAACAACAAACTATAATGTATAAGTAACAAGTAAGACTTTTCAGGTGTAGAGGTGCAATAAAATCATTACAATGTTCATATCCAAGAAACTCTAAGTAGATATACAACATGGATATGTTACTTATTTTATTATTAAAGCGTGGTTAGTTCGAAGTGTACCACTTAAACCACTACCTAATAACTATTAACTCCCCTGGCTCACCATGTAAGATCCTAGGATTACTGGTCTCCATGAGAGCTTGCCACGCCTAGGTTAGTGCAAGTATAAAAAGAGTAGTGGGCACATCGACAAAACCTATTATGGAGAGCTCAAAGGGAGACCATAAAACTAGGTCCATGTTGGGTACTCAGCCTACATCACTTATTACTAGAATATAAAAACTGACATCATTGTATCACAATCACATATCACGGGAGCTATAGCCTCAACCTCACTCATACATACATTATATTAGGACATCAGTGGAAACAAGCATCGATCATCCATGTATACCCAAAAGTATATGACTCTAGGTCCCTTCTCACAACCCTTAGGTTTCTACAAGGATGGCCATTTTCTATTTCCCCTTTGAAAACATGGAATAGCTCCTAAGTTTACATGGCACTACATAATTATGGTTTCACTTGATAATTAGGCTAATGTACTTGTCTTTCAATCAGATCAACCAAGAGTGTAAGTGAAGCATAAAGATGCATAATGAACTAAATCAAGTACAATTAATCCCAGAAGAAACATCATACAATATGTATCAAAGTAATCATACACCGTACAAACCACTGTTCTCATACATAGCAAGGCCACATAATGTATCAAACCTTACCTCCTAGGGAACATTCCTCTTCACATATTAGTAGTAAATCACCATATAGAATTTCATGGACAAACTCCAAATGATGAGAAAGTTATGGGAAATACAAGATTGTGCATAAAATGCCATTTTAGGTATAAATGAGCTACCTATAAGCACACAATCTATGTCCAATGAAATTTCAACATAATAATAGTTAGGAAAACATGCCATTTCCACTCTCCATCAGTATTCAAATAATATTTTAATATTATGTTCAACATCGTATCAAATAATAAAATAGAGTCATTTTAAAATTTCAAACCTTAAGGAATCGAGATGGCATATAACTATCATCAAGAATCACTATTAGATATGGGAAGGTATGAAAATTTGTCATCGATTTGTAGTGATACAAACAAGTCCATGAATATTCCACTTTTAGGCCTATAGAGCAAGATATAGGCATATTAAGGGTTTTGCATGCAAATTTGTAGGCAAAGGATGCTAAGAAGTTATATCACTTTCCTTAAGTGTGAACAAAACGTGAACAAACAAGGTATCCATGAGATAGACACCTACACATGTCCAAAAAGCTTACAAAATCTCCAAAGAAGCACCTCCAAGCAAGATATATAGATAAATAGGGCTAAAAAGAGAAAAGAGGGTTCTATAGCTATATGCGCCAAGTTCCAGCAAGGAACTCTATGGATTTTGGATAAAGGAAGAATATGAGAAGGAAATCAGAAATAAAAGGGAACAAAAATTCATAGATCCCACACGGTTTGGGGTTGAAATAAGTTATCAAATCTTTGCACAACCTAAGGAAGCTTGATCTCCAACTTTGATCTACATTCAAGCTCCAAACCTTGTCTATCGAGACCTAAGAGATGTTCCTCAACCACTTTGGTCATCCTCCTCATTTTGTAGTTGCTATTGTATGTCAAATGGAGCTTAAGGTTGATGATCTAAGCCTATATATAGTAAAACAACCCCACACTAGTTAGCTATCAACCATATGTGTGGGAGACCTATTAGGACCATTGGGCTTCCTTCCCATTGAGGGACTAAACTATAGGCAGTCATACCTCCTAGGTCCATAAAAGGTCCCTCCAACCCCTTCCCATGTTAAGGCTCGACACCCTACACCCATCAAGCTCCATCAACACCATGCTATAAAGGTAAACCTCTACATCAAGGTATCAAGGTGCAACCTCCACACCAACCACCTATCAGTGTTCAACCCTCACCACACATATTGAGGGTTGATTTATAAATCATCAAGGCAATCGAGGTACCCTCTAAACCTATATATCAAAGTCCAACCTCAATAATCTCTCTAGGGTCCAACATCAACAACCTATTAGGATACCTCACTTCCAACCCATCCAAGCGCTAATATCTCAACCGTATAAAGTTTCTACCCTAGCATATCAAGGTTGTAGGGTTTTGTGGAGAAAACATGCTCGGTGGAAGCAATAAAATCCATGCAACCCGAAACAGGATCTCGTCGACAACAACGTATTTGGAAGGAGTGTTTGCAGGATATACCTTATCGCGGAGCAAGTCCAGCGATTTCTCGCTGTACGATGGTGTGCAACGACGCTTGTCTACACGGACGGAACTTCTCTCCCATTCACCGTCGCAGGAAGATCAGCCGGCGCTCCTTTCGTGCGGTGATGTACGCTGCTCGTAATGTGCACAGATGGCCGTTGATGCCCTCCGAACACAGGCGTCTCAGCATCTACGTCTCTACATCATCCATGTGAATGGACTGGAACTCCACGTCGCGCTTCCCAAGCCAGAGGGAAGGAGTCGTGTCTGTGCGGCGGCGTGCTAGTGGTGTGTTGCTCTCCTTTCTCTCCTAAGGACGGTGATGGCTAGGGTTTATGTACGTGAGCATAAACTGAAAAGTCTCTGTCTATCGTATATATATATCGGCCGTCAATCCTCCTTTAAATAGGATACGAAGGGAAGTAGGGTTTCCTAAACCCATCGGTAAATAGAAACACTGCATTAATTTAAACGCTCGTGGATTAATTAGAATATTTTGGAATTCATTAATTAACCAAATAATCACATTAATTGATTAATTAATATCCGACTCCATGCAATCGCTTGGGATGGCTCTACGGGCATATATATACCAACAGACTCCCACTTGCACTTAGAGCCAGTCACTCCAATATTATTCTAATCCATTACATAAACATTTTAGTAATCAATGTGATTCGGAGAAATTCCAATCAAATCCACAATTATACTCCTATTCTAACACATCCTATGTGTGTGACCCGGTAGGCTCCAAATTATGTTGGCAGTGATATCCATAATCATATTATGATTTCACAAGCAATGATTGGTATCTAGCAAGACTTCATTGCCACCCAAGTAATTGGAGAAGTTGGAGAACAACTTAACATATCATTCATGACTGGTGTTACAGTGATTGTATAGTTCCTTTGTCGCTGATATCCGGATTGAACTCGAGTCATGGAATTGTTATCCTTTTCAACGTTCAATCCATGTTCCTTGAACTAGAACAGACTGTCTGAGATATATGTAAGCTCAATATCACATATTGAATCACATCAGCATGGCCATGCATTTCTCAGTCTCACTTATCAAGTGGCCGAAATATCAAACTCCCATAGGAAGGATAAATTCCATCTACATCACTCACAGTCATCCCCATGTGTCACAGTGCACCCAAGCACCATCTTTATGGCGATCCTTATTCAGGACCATGATAGATGATGTCAGAGTACATTGAATGACATGTGACAAGTGTAGTGACTTCAGGTCTAAGAACCATAATCACCACCATCATTATGAGATGTGACTCTAACTACCAATCATGGTATCCATGTGTCACTCTCAAGGTGGGTCTATCTGATACACTGTTCTCTAACAAGTATATTTGTTTTGATATCTCCATATCATGGATAATGAGATTCTTCCATCCACCAACATACATTCTAATCTTATGTGTTATTGATGTCTATGGATATTTCCACAATAACAACTGATTAGGAATAAAACAAGAATACATACTCTTAGCATACATATGATCTCACTGTTCAGGTCATCAACCCGAAGACATATGTCATTGAGTATATTATTCTATAGACATCTATAAGTTTTATGGTCATCTCACAATATAAAACACAAACATATAGATTGGAAACTTGCCTTTATTTATATGATCAATGTAGTATTACAAATCGTTTACATAGTATCCCATTACAATCATCAAATGATAGTCTCTATGGGCATACATACCAACAGATTCCAACTTGCACTTTTACCCAATCACTCATGAATCTCAATCCAAGTGATCAAACATGTCTGCCATGTTTCTGCTGTGAAAGTCCTTTTGTGAGCGGGTCAGCCACATTGCTTTCTGTAGGTACTCTACAAATCTTCACATCTCCTCATTGTATGATCTCTCATATGATATGGAACCGTCATAGAATATATTTGGAACGTTGGTGTGATCTTGGTTCTTTAGCATGTGCAATTGCTCCATTGTTGTCACAAAACAACTCAATTGCATCACCAGCGCTTGGAACCACTCCAAGTCCAGAAATGAACTTCTTGATCCACACAGCTTCCTTTGCAGCATTAGATGCGGAAATATATTTGGCCTTTGTTGTAGAATCTGCAACCGTCTCTTGCTTGGAACTCTTCCAGCTCACAGCTCTGTTGTTCAGGCAAAACACAAATCCAAATTGCGATATGTAGTCATCTTTGTCAGTTTGGAAGCTAGCATCGGTATAACCCTTTTCCACAAGCTCTTCCTCACCACCGTATACCAAGAATTGATCCTTAGTCCTTCTCAAGTACTTTAGGATGTTCTTTACGGTTGTCCAGTGACATTCACCTGGATCTGACTGATATCGGCTCGTCATGCTCAAAGCATACGACACATCAGGACGAGTACATAACATTGCGTACATGATAGATCCAATTGATGATGCATATGGAATCTTACTCATGTGTGCCCATTCATCACATGAACTAGGACACTGGGCTTTAGAGATTATAACCCCATGGTACATGGGCAAGTTACCTCTCTTAGAACCCTCCATGCTAAACCTCTTTAGCACCTTGTCAATGTATGTGCTCTGGCTTAGGCCTAGAAGCCTTCTAGATCTATCTCTATAGATCTTGATCCCTAGTATATAGGATGCTTCGCCTAAATATTTCATAGAGAAAGTCTTCCCTAGCCAACCTTTTACTGTCTTAAGAGTAGGGAGGTCATTTCCCATCAATAGTATGTCATCCACATACAATATGAGAAATATGATTGTGCTCCCACTAACCCTTTTGTAAACACAAGGTTCATCTTCATTTTGACTAAAGCCAAACTTTTTGACTACTTCATCAAAACGTAGATTCTAGCTCCGAGATGCTTGCTTCAATCTATAGATTGACCTTTGTAGCTTACAGACTTTATTGGCTTCCTTTGGATCGATAAAACCCTTAGGTTGTGTCATGTACACATCCTCAAGTAAATTCCCATTAAGGAATGTTGTTTTAACATCCATCTGCCAAATCTCATAGTCATGATAAGTTGTAATGGCAAGCATGATCCTGATGGATTTAACCATGGCAACTGGTGAGAAGGTCTCATCATAATCAACACCTTGAATTTAACAGAATCCTTTCGCAACCAGTCTACCTTTATAGGTTTGAACATTTCCATCCATGTCAGTCTTCTTCTTGAAGACCCACTTGCACCCTATGGGTTTTACCCCTTCGGGTGGATCCACCAAGGTCCATACCTTGTTGGTGTACATGGATTCCATCTCACATCTCATGGCTTCGAGCCATTTCTCAGATTCGGGTCCCTTAGTAGCTTCTAGATAGGAAGTTGGCTCATCTGCTATGCCCAATTCGTCACTGTCTTGAGTCACGAGAAATCCAAATCTCTCAGGCTCAAGTCGTGTCCTACTAGACCTATGAGGTTCATGTGTTACATTTGGAACTTGAAATTCCACAACAATTTGTGAGTCTTCATGTTCCTTATGTACCTCCTCAGGTTCTCTGCTTTCTAGTTGGTCTCGAACTTCTTCGAGCTCTACATTCTTCCCACTAATTCCTTTGGAAATGAATTCCTTTTCAAGAAATACAGCAGTCCTAGCAACAAACACTTTGTTGTCAGTTGGTGTGTAGAAGTAGTATCCCTGAGTTTCCTTGGGGTATCCAACAAAATAGCATTTTTCCGATTTGGGTCCAAGCTTTTCAGGAAATTGTTTCCTAACATAAGCTTCACATCCCCAAATCTTTAACATAGACAAATTGGGATGATTCCCATTCCATATCTCATATGGTGTCTTTTGAACCAATTTGGAAGGTACACGGTTAAGTGTAAATGTTGTAGTTTCAAGAGCATATCCCCAGAACAATATTGGAAGTTCGGCTGAAATCATCATTGATCGTACCATGTCTAATAATGTATGATTCCTTCTTTCTAACACACCATTATGTTGTGGTGTTCCAGGTGGAGTCCATTGTGATACAATACCACAGTCTCTCAGAAGGTCCTCAAACTCTTGGCTTAAGTATTCGCCACCTCGATCTGAACGGAGTGCTTTAATACTCTTACCAAGTTGCTTCTCTACTTCATTCATGAAAGTCTTGAACATTTAAAGAGTTTCTGACTTGTGTTTCATAAGATATACATAGCCATACCTACTGAGGTCATCAGTGAAGGTACTGAAGTATTGATAACCTCCTCTAGCATTTGATCTAAAAGGTCCACATACATCAGTATGTATGAGCCCTAGCAGATCACTGGCTCTCTCAGTGTGTCTAGTGAAAGAAGTCTTGGTCATCTTCCCTAATAAACATGCCTCACATGTCTCTAATGATTCAAAATCAAAAGAGTCTAGATAACCATCCTTACGGAGTCTAGATATGCGCTTCTCGTTTATGTGCCCAAGACGACAATGCCATAAGAATGTTTTGTTTGAGTTGTCAAGTTTTAACCTTTTAGTATTTACATTGTATATGCTAGTCTCAAGTTCTAACAAGTAGATACCATAAGACATAGGGGCATTGCCATAAAAGATCTCATCTTTAGAAATAGAAATAATTTCATTCTTAATGTGAAATTCAAATCCACTCTTGTCCATACAAGATACAGAAATAATATTTCTATTAATGGCAGGTACATAATAGCAATTCTCTAATTCTATTACAAGGCCCGTAGGTAAAGATAAACTAATAACTCCAACCGTGGTGGCAGCAACTCTTGCTCCATTAGCTACTCGCAGCTCGACTTGGCTCTTTCGTTAAGGCTTACTTCTTATCAGATCCTGTATATTAGAACATATGTGAGATCCACATCCAGTATCCAATACCCATGATGAAGAAGTATTTAAGTTTATCTCAATAACGTATATACCTGAAGTGGAGATCTCTATCCCCTGGTTCTTCTTCCTCAGTTCCTCCAGGTAGAGAGGACAGTTTCTTTTCCAAGGCCCAGGCTGGTGACAATGGTGACAACTGCCTTCTTTGGAGATCCCACCTTTAGCTTTGAGCGCGGATGACTTTGGCTTCTATCCGGCTTTAGAACCTTTCTTAGCCTTGCCTTTGCCTTTTGACTTTCCCTTTGCCTTGTTGATCACCATCATAGACTTGGGCTTGTCTTTCTTCATTTGTGCTTCAGCTGTCCTCAACATGCCCAACAATTCTAACAACGGCTTGTCAAAATTTTTCATGTTGTAGTTCATGACAAAATGATTATATGATTCAGGCAACGATTGTAGAATCACATCAGTGGCCAAATCTTGACCTAGGGGAAATCCCAGCTTAGATAGGCTTTCCACGTACCCAATTAAAGTGAGTATATGGGTGCCAACTGAGTCTCCCTCTTTCATCTTGCTCCTGAACAAAGCCTTTGAGACATCATATCTCTCATGTCTTGCTTGATGTTGATACATGTTCTTGAGATGTGTTACCATCTCCATGACATTCATGTTCTCATGCTGCTCTTGAAACTCATAGTTCATTGAGCACAACATCAGGAACTTGACATCCACGACATCATCAAGGTGCTTCTTGTAAGCATCCTTTTTAGCCTTGGGCACATTTACGACGGGTTCTGCTGGCTCTGGTGTTTCAAGGACATAGAGCTTACGCTCATGTGTGAGAACAATTCTCAGCGTCCTAAACCAGTTTTGAAGTTAGTTTCAGTAAGTTTTTCCTTCTCAAGGATCGATCGCAATGAGAAAGTATGAGTGTTGTTTGCCATTTGATTGCTATAAAAGAAAAATTTGCATTTATTCCAAAACATTTTGACTTGTAAAGATTTGATAAACGAGATTAATTAGGCCTTTAATTAATTACACTCCCACTATTTTATTCAAATTGATATTCCTCACTATCAACTCGGAAGATTGCAACGCACAACCTTCTAGTGAGCCAAGACCCAAAATAATCGGATCAATGCCCAGCCAACGTCAGCATCAAAGACCAAATACTAAGGTAGGCAACTTTTGCCAATTGCATCATATGCAACTCTTTGATAGATGATCATGCACAACTCCTTGCCATGATGCATCTATGTGCCTCTAGGTACTTGATCCTATCAAGGTTCTCTAGTTAAGTCCAACCCATAAGCCAACACGATAAGTGTGCACCCTGCGGAGGCAGACCCACACACCCACCATCACACTTCCACGAGATAGACAGTGTACCAAGCGGAGGTGTGCCCACACATAGTCAATCAAGCTTTTCATGTGTGTTGCTTTATGGAAGGCAAATAAAACTTAATATTATTAATTGAGGAGTTTTATTAATACATATATATATATCCAAACACCACATACTTATAGTACGTATCATATACTACTATATCCACAACCACAAACGATAGACATGCAATCACAAACACAAATACATCGATTATGGCCATACTATTGTAATCCTTCGGAGCAACAAAGGATTACGGTCCACCAATGGTATTATGCATCTCATGCAACACCTGTGAATTAACCTATAAGCTTGTAATGATCAACATTACAATCAACAACTTCATGGATGCTTCGTGAGGTTGGAACTTCAAGTTGCTTCTTAGAATTGGATCTTCTTGTTGCTTCTCCATGGACGCTCCTTGGAGTTGGATCTTCAGGTTGCTTCTTGGAATTAGATCTTCATGGTGCTTCTCCATGGACACTCCTTGGAGTTGGATCTTCAAGTGGCCTCCTTACATCAAGTTTACAAAAACTAAAACTAGTCCTATCTCTATTACATCATATGAGTACAAATATAAAGGAAAAGAATTAATTACACTTTAAAATAAGAGATGAGGCTCGGTTTGCAAGCTGAATACTTTATACAAAGGATCCATATGTAACCATTATACATCCATAGAATTCAAAAACAAACATATCCATAAGATTGACATCCAAAACATTCACAAAAGGGGATACGAGGCCATAACCGTGCATGCATTCACCACATAAAACAGATTTTAAAGGCGACGTGTATGTTATCATAGGTATATCTACATATACGTATATACATATTAAAATTGCAGTACTTGTAATGTGGGACATTCCCCATTAAATAATTTTTTGACTCCCACGCAGACAATGTGGGGTACACAGGGGCGGGCGGGGGTCGAGGGGAGGCCGCCCCCCGCGGGGTCTCAGGGGTAGAGTCCCTGAAAGGTCTACGGAATTTTACTTTCGTGCACTTAGGAAAATCAATATTTTCCATAGTCGACCCCGTCCAAAATGTCAAAAATAGAAGCCTGCGGCATATGTGGAATTAGGTTTAGATTTGCACATTCGCAGTTTTAATTCACATCGTATGCAACATAAAAATAGTATACAGCAATTCGATCATATCGAAATGAATCCAAATATGTCGTAGATTGACGCTACTCTGATACCAATGTAGGGTTTTATGGAGAAAACATGCGCGGCGGAAGCAATAAAATCCACGCAACCCAAAACAGGATCTCGTCGACAACAACGTATTTGAAAGGAGTGTTTGGGGATATACCTTATCGTGGAGCAAGTCTGGCGATTTCTCGTTGTACGATGGTGTGCAATGACGCTTGTATATACGGACGGAACTTCTCTCCTGTTTGCCGTCGCAGGAAGATCAGGTGGCGCTCCTTTCGTGTGGTGATGTACGCTGCTCGTAACGCACACGGATGGTCGTTGATGCCCTCTGAACGCAGGTGTGTCAGCGTATGCGTCTCTACGTCGTCCATGCAGATGGACTGAAACTCCACGTCGCGCTTCCCAAGACGGCAGGAAGGAGTCGTGTCTGTGCGGCGGCGTGTTAGCGACGCGTTGCTCTCCTTTCTCTCCTAAGGACAGTGACGGCTAGGGTTTACGTACGTGAGCATAAACTGAAAAGCCTCTGTCTATCTTATATAGATATCGGCCGGCAATCCTCCTTTAAATAGGATACGAAGGGAATTAGGGTTTCCTAAACCCATCAGTAAACAGAAACACCGCGTTAATTAAAATGCTCGTGGATTAATTAGAATATTCTAGAATTCATTAATTAACCAAATAATTGCATTAATTGATTAATTAATATCTGACTCCATGCAATCGCTTGGGATGGCTCTACGGGCATATATATACCAACAAAGGTTCCCTTTATACATGAGACATTGAGTCTCCATCTACACCTAGATATAGAATCTACTGAGATCTAAAGACATCAAGGCTCAAGGTGGTCCATAAAGGCTAGGTACCTCAACCACTAAACCAAGCTAGAGTTAGGGTTAGAACCTAAGGAAGACCCAGATAACTATATTTCAAAGCATCCAAAGAACATCAAAATAAAAACAAACATGAAGGGGACTGAAATTAGACTTAATAAAGATAAAGTGAAATTAGGTTTTGATTATATATTGAAAATACATATTTGTTTCTTCTATTCAATATATCAAAAAAATTTAGGTAAATAGGTAAGAACTAAACCAAATTAGGGTTTGTACTTATTAAAGTGATTGGAAATCTTAATCAACCATTAAATTATGACTATAAAACATCAATAGAGGTTAACATAGGTCAATAAACTTACAGTCATAAAACTTAGACAAGGATTACACTCCCAAAATTGTAAGGACAAAGAGACGGATACTCCTATATTTTTCATACTCTAACTCCCATGTGGCTTTCTCAATAGCACAATGATGCCACACCACCTTCACTAAGAGTTTGTACATGTTCCTCAATTGTTGAGCAAGCTTTACAAGATTAAAACCGGCCCCTCAACACAAGATTTATCATCATCAAATTGTACTTCCATAGGTAGTAAGTATGTTGTACATTTAGATGACACATCCTCTACATCAAGACATGGTAAACACTATTTAAATAACCAACTTTGGAGGTAACTATAACCTATAGGACACTTTACCAACATGTTTGGTGATAAGATAAGGCCTATAAACCTGGGAGACAACTTTCCCCTCTTCCCAAACCTCAAAACTCCCTTGCAAGGAGAGACCTTAATATACACAAGATCATCAACCTGGAGCTCAAGCAGCCTGTGATGGTTATCTTCATATGAGTTCTACATGTCATGTGATGCCTTCAACTATTTTTTGATGACTTTGAACTTATATGTCATCTATGGAACCAACCCATGACCCAAAATATAATATTCACTTACCTCATACAAGCACAAAATTGATCTATAATGCCTTCCAAAAATAGATCCTCATATGATTCCATAATGATGGTCCTCAAATAACTGTTATTATACGCAAACTCTATCAACTCACATGAATATCTAAACTGCTCAAAAATTGAAGTATACAAGCCTTTAAAAAATCTTCCAATGTTTGTATCAGCCTCTCAGGTTGGTCATCTATCTATGGGGTGGTAAGTTGTGTTGAAGTTCAACTGAGTCCCCATATTCCCCAATAAACATCCCAAAACATGCTTGTAAACTACTGCCCAATATCTAAAACTATCGTAGAGGGTACATCTTGTAAAGAAGATATCGCATCAACATATATCTATGCTAACTTTTTAGATATATAGGTATTCTTGACCATCATGAAGTGCACATATTTTGTAAAAAGGTCAACAATCACCCAAATGGAATCATAACATTTTGATGTCCTAGGAAGCCCAACCATGAAATTTGTGGTAATATGATCTTACCTCCAATAGGATTTGGGAAAGGCTGCAACAACCTTATAGGCTTCCATTTCTCTATATTGACCTTCTAGACACTTGGTCACAAACTATACCACATCATGCTTCAATCTTGGTCACTAATATAGATCTTTCGTATCTTGCTAAATCTTAGTACTTCCAGGATGTGTAGTGCACATTAAAGAATGTGTTTCCACAAGCACCATATTCTCCAACCTTTCAACATCAGGAACCATCATCCTTATATGTAAACCAATTTCCTAACATCTGACCCATTAAACCCATCATACTTCTTATCAATCGAATCAACCCTAATACTTTGTATCGCAGTATCATACCACCAAACATCTCTAATCTACTATATAAACATTGGTTTTATTTGTCATTGTTATAACAAGCCTCCTAGCATGAAGACTTTTATTATACATTCATATGCAGAAGAGGTACTAACATGTCCCTCTTGATGCAAGCCCTAGAACACAACACACATATAAAGAATGGACATGAAAAGAGTCAACATGTGCAATGCAGGTACTAGCTAGAGAGTGTTGGCCCACAATAATAGAAAGTAGACAATGTGCCCAGATAGAAGACCATTACGTGAAGTATCAAGAAGATAAAGGACTCCAAGATCCAATGTAGATGATACCCCATCATATATATGTAAAATCACCAATAGAAATCTTCATCATCTTCTCTCATCATAATGTTTCCATCACAATAGCAGGCATCACGTTCCACATAGTGTTGGCTCACAGTAGCAGTAGTGGTTGGTGTGTGAGGGCACTAACAAAGAGTTATTGTGTAAATAAAGCACATACAAGTAGAAAGTGAACATGCAAATAAAGCATGGGTGGTAGATAGTGCAAAATCACAAAACAACAAACAAAATATGCTAATAATAGAACGACTAGCAAGAGTGACATCGTCAGACAGAAAATCAATCAACATATAGCATAATTAAAGTGGACAACTCCATAGCAGTAGTCGAGATGATGATGAATAAGTTTCTCAAGCTCTTCATAATGATCAATAATAGCAGCAGAAAGATCCATGTAGCATCAAAAGTAACACTACATAGTAGCAAAAAAATAGCATGAACGTCAACAGAGCAGTAAAACCAAAATCATCTTCTTCTCTCCTCCACTTCAATTTTCCTACCACTCATTATTATCTATCCTCCCCCTCATGCTAACTGTGAAAAGGGTCAAGAGAGTGGTTGGGGTGGAGAGTTAAAAACAAAGGTAGAGGTAGTGTTTACGTAGGCAAATATGTGGAGGAGGCAACTGACAACTCAGTTCAATGTGAAACATGACCTAATAACATAAATCTGGGCAGAAAAAAATGACTGACAACTAGACTCAATGTGTAACATGAACTGATAACATAGATCTAGGTAGAAAACTATGTGGATCTTAGTGCAACCTAAAAAGGGAGATTTTTCTGTCCATTAGGCTGATAAATCTAGAGGAGTGTGGGGGGCAAAGCCACCCGCAATATGGATTAGAAAAAATATCATTTCCTATTCAGGATCTAATTAGTCAGTACTCACAATATGCATATGGGGTAGTAGAAGCATTAATGAGGTGGGAAATATGTATGTAGGGATGAAAGTGATAGGGGTTGAGATAAGTGTTTTTTATAAGGGTAAAGATATAGACTCGCCATGTCTAGAAGCATCCACCATGTAATAGAATAGTCATAGATGATGTATCATGTCGATATGTAGTAGCAATAGTAGGTGACATAATGTGTTAGTGAAGGGACAAGTTGTGTCACATATTGGCAGGTGTAGTAGTAGAAGTCATCGCCAGTAAGAAGCAAGCCACACACCATGTCAATTGACAAATCGTGGGGCAAAATCAAGATAGAACTCAAGTGGCACAGTGTGTTTCTAAGTATATCTTGTGAACCAAGTCAAAAATGAATAACTTCACCTGTACACCGTGTTAAACAAGTATGGGTCGTGTTAGTGGTGGAGAAGCATCATAAAACCCAAAAACATCAGAAAAGGGTGGAGTAATCCTTATGAATATTGACCATCAAAATATGGGGATGAAATAACCCAAATATCAAAAAAAGGAGATCTTTATCAATGATTTGGAAATAAATCTCAATATAGGTGGTGTGGATGATAAAGGTGGTGTAGATCAGTAGTGGTGTAGATGATGGAGGTTTAGATCGACAGAAGTTCTGATGATAGAGTTGTAGATATCAACAACAAATAGGGTAGCGATGGTGTCTCAATAAGCAAACAATATTGACAGAGGCATGATGGTCCTTGTAGATCTAATAGAAGAAACTTTAATATGGATTGATTTGATTTTGATAGTGACTCTCCATGGAGATGGATCTTAGAAGAAGCAGGGGTAGGAAATCCACATGGGCATCCAAGCAACGCCTAACAGTGGAAGCTACCCACAGAGGTAGGCTTCTCTCCTTCTCTTTCTCAAGGTTAGGGACAGTACAACAAGGCTTACTCTGATACCATGTGGAAAAACAATATGACGGGAAAGTCCCCTTGTGTAGTTTTTTCTTTTTCATAGAAGGGTAACTCCCCTCTCCTATAAATAGGTTAAGGGGGGAGAGTAAAAACTCAAGACAAACTCTAATGGGAAAAGACACATTTGGGCCCATATTACAAATAGACCCAACAAATTAATTAACTAACTAACTATACTTTCTAACAATAATCATTACCACAAACTCATCAAGGTATTGTTTGTGCACTCTATTCATCATATCCATAGCAATTACAGATGTATTGGTTGGACCAAATGGCATAACCAGGAACTCATAGTGACCATACCAAGTCTTAAAAGTAGTCTTAGTTATGTTATTTGTTATGATTCTCAACTAGGGATACCCTTATCTCATATGTATCTTTGAGAAGACTGTAGTAGCCTTCAATTGGTCAAACATATCATTTATCATTGGAAAAAAATACTTAATCTTAACTATGCTCAGTTGTTTGTAATTCATACACAACCACATACAACCATCCTTCTTCTTTACAAACAACATAGGATTACCCCTAGGGGATGTTCTTGACTGTATGAACATGTTATCCAATTACTCTTACAGTTACACCTTCAACTCTTTCATCTTATTCAGTGTCGACTTTAAGGTTCTTGTGTTATGGGTTGTCTGTTGGGTACTAGATTGATCCCAAAATCAATCTCCCTAGGAGGTGGAATGCCTATAAATTCATTGGGAAACACATCCACAAACTTCTAAATCACAATAAAATCATCTATCCTCAGAATATTAGCCTTGATATCTACAACTTGTGCAAAGAAAGTTGTGCAACCTAGTCCCATTATCTTCTTTAATATAGCTTCCAACATTATACAAGGAGTCATATCTCCTTTGAAAGTCTAAAAGATATCCTTATACCTAAACTTTGCAACCTTGGTTCAAAGTCCCAAAAAATATTATACTTATCTAAACTACTCACACTAGGATCACCTCAAATCCATGCATCTCAAGTGGTAGGTGGTTCACTCAGATGTTGTGTTTGAGAAACTATGGACATAGGATGGAAAAACCTCTTGCACAATGGTATATTATTCCAAAAAAGTCTCCATAAAGGCTCCTTAGATCTATAATTAAAAGGAAAGTCACAAAGGTATATCACCTCTCTATTGATAAATGTATCTCACCTAGGTCAACCAAGAGAGTACTTATGATGATGTAGATATGTTAGAATGAACAAGTTCCATATGATCTATAACAACCCATGGATTTGCAACGCCTTCTGGCTAAGTCATCTCATAGAATCATGATCATTTCCTATGAGTGATTGTGACCCTATCCTCTACCATCTAGTCCTGATAACCCTTCATGTGATGTTTTGTTTTGCATCCTCTCCCACTACCACTATAGTTTTTGAGACATGATTTCTCTGCCTCTTCTACTATGTCACATTCTAGTTCAACTATGGGAAACATGTCTTCACACACCCATGCTATCCACAATGGTAGCACGCCTCATATTCAACTAACATGAGCCAAAATGATTGTTGTTACAAATATTGTACTACCTCTTTTACTTCATCCTACATATCTATCTTCCTAACATCTATGGTGAGTTGTTCCCCAAAAAGGTGGATAACCATCTCATTTTTCCTTACCAGAAGACCACTATGACTAGACTTGTGTCCTTAAAACATGCATTGTTGGTACCTATTGTGACTATCAGTACTAGAACTATTATCGTGGCACCAAAAACCTCTACCTCTTATACCCTCCAAACTACTACCCCATGAATAAGTTAATCACTTCCTTGAATCAACAACATGATGGCCCACCATATTCCTCTCTATCCTCCTAACTACATCTAAAAAGGTAGAGAACCTTTCACACAACTCTAGCATGGACACCAACAAGATAACTATGCATTCAAGCCCTTCTCAAACCCATGGATCCTCTCCTTATCTATAGAATCTAGATGAGGGTAAAACTTGAGAAATTCCATAAACCAAAGCTCATTATCATTCATAGCCAACAAACTCTAGAAGAAGTGCTTGAAATGAGTCATCTTCTTTTCCAAGTAAAAATTACGGAAGTATTGTCTCTCAAAATCCTTGCAAAACTCATCCACTTGTTCACCTCATTGAGCCTCCTTTCCACCTCTATGGCCCACCAATGGCTGACAGTAATCCTTAGTAGGTAGATCATGTGATTGATATTGTCCTCCTCAGCTATGTCCAAGAGTCTAAAAGCCTTCTTTAACTCCATCAACCAAAGATCGCATCCATCATATTCATTGTGTCAACATACTCCATGGAACCAACCCTCTTCAGCCTCTCGAAGCTATTCCAAAAACCTTGTGAGGACTCTCCATATTGTGATGATAGATCATGTGATGGAATCAGTACCCACTCATCCGGGTGAGTGAAAGTTGGCATTAGTTTCCAAAACATCTCCTGAAAGGCCAAGTCAACTGGGCATGTCAAGTTTATAGTGGTGATATGGGATGTCATGTCTCCACCTTGGGTTCTCTCACCTTAGGTACCCTCTATTCCTCGACACCTCTTGGAACTGCATAACTACTCTCTATATGATCTTCTTATGAACGATCCATGTCTTCACATTCATAAAAGATGGTAGGACATGGAAAACATGTAAGACAGACATGTCATTGTTCCCCTGTGAACTTAAGCTTTGATACCACCAATTATTGACACTCCAACACATTACTTAAAACAATACATATTAGTCAACATCTTTAACCAATAGGGTATAAAAAACACAAAATAAAATTTTGATTTTACTTACATAAATATCTCACATAGAGCCCCAATACTTCCATCCATTCATAAACAAAAATTTGTATAAGGTATAGTTATGTGACTTCTAGTATAACCTATATACAAAATGTATATCTTTCTATTCTAATATGTGCATCTTATATATAAGGCATGCAAGCCAAGATGTAAGTCATAGATACATATGATCATGTTCACTTTGCCTGGTCATGAAAGAACATGTATAACATTAGGACATACTGACAAAAGAACTCACCTCCAAGCTATTATTATCCACCTACGAAAGGCTTGTCTACACTAAATCCCTAGTTACATGGTTGTCCACCTAAAAGATGTTGATAACCATGAGGGAGAGGTCCATATCCCAATAATTTGATATATCAATTATAAACATTGTATTCTTATAATCCTACTATTAACAAAGTAAGAAAGGCATATTAAGATAAGAAGTAATATTTATAGGAAATGGAATAACAATAAACTATATTGTACAAGTAACAAGTAATACTTTCTAGGTGTAGAAGAGCAATAAGAATGTCACAAGGTGAATTGCCTAGAAACTAGAAGCAAATATACCACACAGATATGTTACATGTTTTATTATTAAGCCATAGCTAGTTTGGGTTGTACCAATCAAATCAATAGCTAGTGACTATGAAGTCACTATCTCATCATGTAAGTTCCTAAGGTTACTAGTCTCAATAAGACCCTGCCACACCTTAGTCACTGCAAGTATGAAAAAGAGTAGTGAGAACATCATCCATACCTACTTGTTGAGAGCTCAAATATTGGTTCACAAAACTAGCCCATCATGTGTACTCAAGATGTGAAACCTAGTACTAGGGTATAAACCCCAAGCCATCATATCACAATCACATGTCACAGGAGCTACTTCCTTGACTGCACTCTTACATATCTCATATTAGGTCCCTAGTGAAACAAAGAATCAATTAGTTGTGTATACTCAAAAGCATACAACTTTGACTACCTTCTCACAACCCACAAGTTGCTACAGGGATACTCATTTTCCTATTCCCCTTTCAGAACACTGGAATATCTTCTACGGTCATAGAAATTGTATGATTAGGGCTTCACTTGATTAATCATCTTTTAGTCAAATAATATAAGACTGAAACAAATCATAAAGGTGTATAATGACCTACATCAAGTAAAAGTGAGCCCATAAGATATAAAATAACACATAATGATTTAGAAAAGTACCCATACATGGTACAAATTTCCATTTTCGGTCATAGCAAGACAATTCCTTCATGAAGTCACAAAGCTTACTTATAAGGGTGCATTTTTTTTAGCAGTGGTTTCAAATTTTATGGACAAAATTTAAATAATTTATGGCTAATACAAGATTGTGCATAAAAACACCATTTTGTGGGTATAAATGTGAAACCTTGAAGTATATAATATATTTCCTATGAAATTTTGGAAGCACAAAATTTAGGAAACATTCTATCTCTACTCAAAAGCATCCTCCAAGTTTGTATCAAACAACCATAAAACAACATTTTTAGGGCAAACTTGTGCTTATTTTTGAATTTCATACCTTAAGGCATCAACATGGCATATTATTAATAGAAATTATCAGCAATATCATAAAGGGTAAGGCATTAACATTTTTATATAAAAAATAGTCCAAAAAACTTCCACTTTTAGGCCTATAGAGAATGATTTAGGCATATTAAGGGTTTTGAATGCAATTTTAGACACAAGGGATGCTTAAAGAAGTTATATCAATCTCCTTAGGTGTGAGGAAAATTTTCAAAATTTCTATATCCATGATATTTCCAGTAGCCACGTTTTATCATCCCATAAAAACTCCAAAGAAACACCTCCAAACAAGATCTATGGCCAACTAGGGATAAAAGAAAGAAAAGAAGGGTTCTTCAGCTATATGTGTTCCACCATGGAACTCTATGGAGTTCGGACAGAGGAATAAAATGAGAGGTAATTTGGAAATAAAATTGAACAAAAAAAAGTATATCTTACATGTTTTGGGGTTAAAACCGAGCTCTCAACACGACCTATGGAAGATTGATCTCCAACGTTTACTCCACATTCAAGCTCTAAACCTTGGTGATCAAGCTCCTACTCCATGTTTTCTAGATGATATTGGGTGTCAAATGGATCTTTGGGTATATGGGTTAGGGATATAAAAGTAATAGGAGAGAAAAGTCTAAAATAGTGCCACATATGTGAGCTATCAACCCCCATGCATGTGAGACCTATCTATACCCTTAGGCCTACTCCCCATCGAGATTGACCCATTGAGGGTCTAAAACTTTGAGGTTACTCCCTCATAGGTCCATTGATTGTCCCTCCAACCTCCCGCATTGAACCTGAATATGCATCACCCATAGATCTCTATCAACACCATGCTATATAGGTAAACCTCTACATCAATAAATCCCTATCTTACATATCTACATCAAGATATTGAGGTGCTACCTCCACACCGACTAGCTATCAATGTTCAACCCCAAACACACCTATTGAGGGTTCACCCATCAAGTTTGAAGGCCATCAATATCCCTCTACACTAGTTATTGAGGCCTGACCTCAATAAGCTATCAAGGGACCAACATCAATAATCTATTGAGATACCTCTCTCCCAATCCATCTAAGTTCCAACTACTCAATCCTATCATAGTGTTCCACACACTATTGAAGTGTGTTATATACGTAGAACATTTGGACCCCCTATTACCTAGTATCAAATCTACTGAGGGTCTAAAGTCGGCGAGGATCATGGTAATTGATCACATCTAGATACCTCAACCACTAGTCTAGGCTAGGGTTCAAACCTAAGGAATAAACATTAGATAACAAAAGTTCAAAATCGTCCAAAGCACATAAAATTAAGCAAAAACATCAATTAAAGCATGAATTTAGATACTTTACACATAATTAGCAATGAAGTCCTCATTCTATTGTGAAAATGCATATTAGTTATATTATATTTAATAAATACCAAAAAATAGAGAAAATAGAATGCAAACTGAACTAGATTAAGGTTTCCACTTGATAAATTAATCTCAAAACTTAATCTCTAATTTACTTATGAAAAAAGTATATGTTATAAAAATGAAACACAATTGCTTGGTCGTGGGCACTCCTACTCTTATTTCAAAGGTAGTCATGGACAACAACTATTGCAACTTCCTAACTACATGCTTAACTTTTACTCACATGATTCAAGGGTTGCATTGCCTTGTCCTATTTTTCCAACCTTATTAATGATATCCCGTTTCATTTATATGTAAGATCAAATGGTCTTCAACATGGATATGCTTATTCTACTTTATCATGACTATCCTTAGTCATATGTTACATGCTCAAATAGTTTGATTTATGAAATAAAATTTATGATTTCAACAAGTTATGTATCTCCTTTTTGTTATAATATCCGATTATTCTTTATATATTCATGAAGTAATGCCAAATTTCACCTCATCATTGACATATTCGAGCATCAATTTGTTCTTAAAAAAATGATCATGTAAATCATTATTACATCACAACACCCATGCTAGAATCGTCAACCTATTAAGACACACCATGTTCTATCTAATTAACTCTTTCCCCATAATATATCAGGGGTCTTTCCCCATACCATGTTAATTGTTAAATATTCACATAAATCCCTATTGTTAAATAAGATGTAGTTTCGTGTAGATGGAAATTTGTTCCCAATTCATATTGGGAAGAATGGCCCTTATTAATGTTGTGTTCACCCACCCACCCACAGTAATGCTACCTAGGTTGAATTTTATAATTATACAAGTTCCTAGTATGATTTATTCAAATAGATGTGACTTCCTTTGGGGCTCCATAAAGGAACAAAAAATATATGTATCATGTGTTATGGATGTGATTTTTCATGTCAAACCATTGGAAGTAAGAAGTGTTATCAACATTCAGACCCATGGTCTTTGTTATATGAAAAATATATTATTTACCTTATTTAGTAAATTATTTTTATATGGAGTGACATTTCTTCAAAGATTATTACTATAACATACGCATGCAAAGAAAATCACATAAAAGTTAGTGTTATCCTCTTGGAAGCACACATGCAAATAATTTTTTTTTATAGGTAGCCTCGTCTTTCCCTTGATACAAATACCCAAGATTGATTTTCTATTATGACACTTGGCACTCGATCCTTATTATCAGGCATAGTGAACCCCAAATACAAAATATCTATTACATAGATGAGTTAGACTTCACTTCTCTAATAGATTAAACCATATTATTCAAGATCTCACTACTCACATCGCCCACAAGCTTACATGGACAATACTAATCAACTATACCATCATATTCTATGCAATAATCCTTTCATTGATCAATACAAGATGGAATTCCATGATACTCATACATTTTACCTTTTTTGGAAAGTGATGGAGGACAAGGTACATCATTTTTTAGTGTATATTTTCTTCATAAGTACAGAACTACTGTTTCAAATAACCATTGATACCAGAACTATACAACAATCTCTCAATTTCTAACCCCTCTAATCATATAATTTCTCAACATGCAAATTCTTACCTTGTACTCCAAGTCAGTGACCTTTGTGCCTAAGCAATATATGAAAATAATGTAGTTATAAGCCTTTTCAGATTTTGTATCACGCTCCAGATAAATTCATATATCCAATTAAAAAAGATCTAATTTTGGTTCAAATAATACTTATTAATAATTACTTTTTTCAGGTTGTTTATTTTTTCTACCTTCACGTATTCTTTTTCTAGGCTTGTTATCATGATTAAAATGTGAAAATTAGGGTTATATTCTCAATGAAGAATGAACTAATTGTTGGGTTTTTGGCATCAATTTGGATCCAGTACTAAGGGGATGTACTTAGAACGTCTGAAACAAGATCCAAGAAGCATGTTCTTGGGTTCAAAACATTGCACCTAGAACCTTAATGTGCATCACGGTTCAAGATGAACTGTGTAATGGATTCAAGATTCTAGTATTTGAAACATGAGTACATTGAGATTTAGTAGGATGTGTGCTAATATTCAAAGTCTATTTTCAACATAGATCTATTTTTTAGCACAGAGGCATGGGGCTCAAATCCCCACATGACAATAATAATAAATTTGGAGTTCTTTAACAACACATCAAATAAAAGTGTAGTATGGTACTTTGATTTGATTGAAGGTACAAATGGTTACAAAACTGAAGGTTCACATGGATTCAAAGTGATGTGGAATTTAGATTTAGAGTGTGCATCATGATTTACTGCTAGGATTTAAAACATGTGCTCACCAAAATTCAATAGTGGATCCTATAAGTTTTATAATGTGTGTTCAATATGAATGTATAGCACGTGTACAAGAATTTGAAATAGGATTTATACGTGGGTACATAGGGGTTTGAAGGTGGTTTCATCATGATTTGGATGTGGGTACACTAGAATTCTAGCAAATATTCTCTCATGTGGTTCACGGATAGTAGTAGGTGCATCATGATCGAGTTATGGGTGCAATGGGACTCAAAGTGTGTACCATGATTCAAAATGAAGTGTGCACAACAATTCAGGATGCTTAGATTAAAAATGTGTGCACACCAAGGTTCATTCATATATGTGCTAAGAATCAAAATGTGTGTTCTATAGGACTAGGTAGAATTTGCACATGGATTTGAAATAGAGTTGGAATGTGGTGCACCATGATTTGAATGTGGGTATAGTAGGACTGAGATGTGGGTGCACTAAGATTGCAGCAAGAATGGGTAGTAAGTGGTTCATGCTTGGTAGCATACGTACTAAAATATAGTTGTGGGTGCACAGGAATATGAATGTGAGTACATAGTCTTGCATGCTACATTTTCTGTATGTTGGTGCACCAAGATTTGAATGTGGTGTCTTATAATTTAAAGCATTATTTGGTAGTAGGTGGTGCATGAATTGTTGTAGGTGCACCATGATTCAATGTGTGCATCGACCATGATTTGAGTGTGGGTGCTCCATGATTTAGTTCTACCATGGTTTGAGAACGGGTGCATTAGGATTGGAAATCACAATGACAAAAATTCGAGTTGTTGGAATGGGTTTAAAAAATTGGATGGAAGGTGAAATTTCCAAAATCCCCACTCCCATGAATCAAAACAATTGGTGAGTACAATATGGATCTCATGGCGCACTGAGCTCTCTGTGTGGACCGCTTTGTCATTTGCAGTGCTTATGAGGTAGATAGTTTGGGGAAGTCGTACAAGGTAGACCTTGTAATAGCACTGCTATCGTTGAACATTAGCCACGAAGCCGAACTTTGATACTCTGAAAAGACTGACAAGGTAGGAGTTCAGTGGAGGTTGGTGAGGGAATATGTGAGTCTATTTTTTAGGGTTGGAGGAGCAGAAAATTTGAGGATGGTCAATAGGGTTTAGGAGGGTCATTTGAGAAGATGTTTGTCGTTGATGTAGCATGTACCTCACACGGCATCATTATCGTCCAAAGTATCTCGTCTCCATTGTACCTTCCTTCCATCTCATATCTACCTCAAATCATGCCTTAGCCATAAGAGGGTGTTAATGATGGGTCTGGGCTAGGTTATGGTCTCCTTCACAAAACTATATGAATTGGTGATCTAGGATGCACATACACCAAGTTCCCACAACTTAAAGGTTAGAGAGGTTGTAATAGAGAGAAGAGTGGTAGCGGTAGTGTACAGGGAGGATCTCGATTCAGCTATGATGCACATGTCAGATCTTCTGGATATGGGTGGAGAAGAATTAGGGATGACTACTATGTTGACCTCAATCCTATGACATAGCCTAGGATGATGGCGAGTGAGGAGGTGAATGGTGATCTTACTCTGATAGTATAGGGGGAGATTCAACGTGATGAGGGGGTGTCCAGAGATTAAAGGAGTCCCTTTTGCAAGCTGGATCGGAGATCGACAATAGACAAATACAGAGAATATTGAGCTTCAACATACCATTAGATACTTAGTATCTAGGCTTGGGCAAAGGACACATGCAAATGCAATGCCAATGACCCAAGGTGTGCTACAAATGTTGTCGTCAAGATCACCTTGTTCATAAATGCCAAGAGAGGACACCCCCACCTCTTCCACCGGACTTGTAATCTCAAAGAACCTTCTAGTTTCTAGAGCCTAGGATGTGCTTAGGTTCATTGGTGGACCACATCATGTTCCCAGGTGGTAGATGTAGTGATGAACTTGGAGGTCGGGTTGGATGTCAGAATGTGGGGCTGATGAGTTCTATTTTGGAAGTTATGTGGTCATAGGAATGTAATTGGACTATCATAGTTCCCTTCTTGAAGACCTCCTAGGCATCTACTATTTGTTGGATCCTATATGGGTGATTGGCTTCTCTAGAGAGGGGGGTGAATAGTGTTGAATGCACTTAAATAAAATTCATTAGACCTTCAAGATATATCAAAAGATAAGGTTGCTAAATAGGAAATTTGAGTGCAACTAAAACATGCATAGCAAAGGAGAGAGAGATTGAACATACACTAATTTACAATCTATTTAGAGTGGTTCCACACTTCAAACTAGAAGTATGTCAGTCTACTACCTAGAGAGGTCAACCTCTAGGATTTCTTGACCATTACACTCTTATATTCATTCATAAGACTTACAATACATGACCCACCAAAGGACTTACCCATCCAATACAAAGAGTCTTCAACCTTACCAAGGACTTACCCACTTTGCAAGAATCTTCTGTCTTCTTCCAAGGACTTACCTACTCTTGCACAAGTCTTCAGCCTTCAAGGGATTACCCACTCTTCTTGGATCTTCAGCCTTTGACTTCACCTTCACTCAGAGAAGCTTCCACCAAGGACTTACCCACTTGAGCAAGGAGTCTTTTACCTTCACTAAGGTCTTACCCACTCTTGCTCTAAATCTTCAGCCTTGATCTTCACCAAGGGACTCCTTCCCTTATTCTTCTTCACCTCTCTTAGCTAAGAGAGAGAACCTTCATCTTCATTGTTGAAATGAGAGATAGGGAGGTGGTGGAAGTGATAGACTCACAAGATATACATGTAGGACTAGATCTCTTACAGATTTCCTACTCACTCGAATGAATGTAGCAAGTGATTAAACTTAGAGAGAGAGAGAGAAAGGAGGATGTAGGAAGAACTCAACTATAGAATAGGAATCTCACGTAGAATTGTTCATTGAATGCTCAACTTTCATATGAAGCCCAAGGGGTCCTATTTATAGTTGGGGATGCCTCTTAACCTTTGGGAACACTTAAGAATGAAAACTAGCCATTTTTTTGCTTACAACAGATATATTTTTTATTGTTGCAACTCTACAACGGCTAGAAACAATTTTTTGCACTTTTCAGTACAGTGCAATCGGTCGAGTTTCTATAAAGATAACTCGACCAATCCCACTAAAAGACAAGACCAATTTAGGCCATCAGTCGAGTTTGTCCTGGGGTAACTCGATCGATTCACTTAAATTAGTTTTGGTCTGCAGAGGGATCGTTTGAGTTCTATGAGATGAAAACTCAACCGATCAAAAGTCATTTTCAAGATCCAATCAAGATCGGTCGAGTTTGCAACTCGACCGATGAACAACCTGATGTGAATTTTAGATAATGGCTATTGAGTTCTTAAATATTTGATCTAAGTGCTCCTAATTTTTCTAAGATTAATTACAAGTCAAACAATCATTAAAAGTGATTTACAACATTATTCAAATGGATTTACATCATATTCCAAAAATGTGCACTTGTATTGACTTTGACTTGTCTTTTCTCCAAGTTGAGATGCACAAGTTACTGTTGGGTTTTAGGGGAGACAGAAAAGGCAGCGGAAACAAAAAATTTCTCCCCCAACCCATACCGAGGAAATGCATCAACGTCTATATAATAGGAAAGGATGGTTTGTGGAATCATACCTTGTCCCGAGGCTTGCTCGGCGACAATACCTCGTGCAATGTGCGGTCTTCAACTCTGGTCTTGGACGGGGTCTGTGCAGCTCCTGGTCGCACCGGGACTGGTGACTCCTCCTCCTACCGGACTGTCGGATGACAGTTGTCCTCCTGAGCGGCAGTATCCTCCCGCCTCTGTAGTAGTCCACACAGACCACCTGGAACTCCACTCTCCTTGTCCCAAAAGGAAGTGGAAGGAGTCGCACCCTCCTGTTGACGTACTAGTTGCCAACACACTCTCCTGCTACCAGTTGCAACTGCAGTTGTCCTTCCCTTGCTGCACCTCCCTTTTACAGGAAGCACTTGCTCGGGATCTCTCACGGTTACCAAAACCAGAGAGAATGACAACTTCGCAAAGCAACCGGCTTGCATTGAGTTGTACTTTGAGAAGCCCCCAATACCCCTATATATATAGGTGGGTAATGGGACAGGGTTCTCTGTGTCTGGAAATATGGGACTAAAGCAGGAGTAGAAGGGTTCGAGAATTTTCCACAAAAAGCAACCGGTTCGCAACTTCAAATGATCGGTTTACAACTGAACCGATCGGTTCGGCCATTGAGTCGATCGGTTGGACCTGAGCCGATCGTTTGGGGCACTCCAACCGATCGGTTGGTGCCCTGAACCGATCGGTTCATAGTCCTAATCTGGATCAAAAAGACTTTCCTTGTTTCGTTCCCAATTGGTATCGAATACCAATGTTATTCCCAATCGAATTGGGCAATTTGAAACCAAAGGAAAATTCTTGCCGACATGACTTTTCCCAACTGGTCGGTTGCACCAGTTGAGCCGATCGGTTCAACCCTTGAATCGGTCATTTCAACCTGGGCATGAGCCGATCGGCCTGGACACTCCAGCCGACCGGTTCAGAAACCTCAGTCGACCGGTTCATCACATGAACCGATCGGTTGGGAGCACACGTTGGGAAAAATCAGTCAATTGCGATTTCAATCAATCCGATACTCCAATCAATGCGTCCAACACCTTGAACCATATGATATTGAGCCATTGACTGATTGAGTGTTTAATTGAACTACGAAACTCTTTTAGTAATCAATCTAAACATTGCTTTGTGGACAAAACTCCTCTTCCAGGTTAAATCCTATGTGTGTGACCCTGTAGGTCCATTTCACGTTGGCAGTGAAAGTCCATAACACTTATGACTTCACAAGCAAAGAGCGGTGCCTAGTCACACATCAGTGCTACCCAAGTGAAAGTAGAAAGTTGGAGAACAACTTTCATCCTACAATCTATGAATGGTGTTACAGTGAATGTATAATTCCTTTGTCACTGATATCCCGAATGAACTCAAGGCATGGAACAGTCATCCTGTCAACGTTCATTCACTTTCTTGATCTCAGAGTAGATTGAAGGAGATATGTATGACATCAATATCACATACTGATTCACACATGCGTGCGCACGCCTATCTCAATCCTACTCATCAAGAGGCCTTGGATATCAAACTCCCTCAGGAGGGACAAATCCCATATCTATCACTCACCCCTCAAAAGCCCCATGTGTCAAAGCCACCCAATCATCACCTTTATAACAACCCATGTTTCAGGACTACGTTTGATGATGTCAAAGTGTGCCCAACGACATGTGTTGAGTGTAGTGATTTCAGGTCAAAGAATCACACTCACCACCATCACTGTGAGTACTGACTGTGACTACCATCTCATGGTTCCATGTGTCAAACTCACGGTGGGTCTGTCCGGTACCTTGTTCTCTAACAAGTACCTATGTGTTTGGTTTGATATCTCTATATCATGACTAATGAGATTTTGTCATCAACCAACACCACAATCTAGTCTTGTGTGTCATTGTTGTCTATCTACCTTCCACAATGACATCCGACTAGGGACATAACAAGAATGTACAAACTCTTAGCATCCGTATGATCTCATCGTTCAGGTCATGAACCTGAAGGCATACGTCATTGAGTACTGTCATTCTCTAGACATTCAATCTGTTCTATCACTATCTCATATGACTGAACCAGAATGAATTGGAAACTCTCCCTTTTATGTTTATCAAATCAATCTTATGTATCCCACCAATCAACCCATGATTGGCTCTCAGGGCATACATACCAACAGACTCCCACTTGCACTGCGAGCCAATCACCCTTGAATCATATTCATAGTGATCTTCAAACATGTCCCACATGTTACCGTGCTCTTAGTGCGAACATAGTGAGTAATGACAACACCTTGCCAAAGTCAGTATAAATTGCATGTCTCTCATCCCTTCACTGTACGTCACACGTATGAGATGGAGTTGTCGTAATATGCGATCTAGTATTCCTTTGCTAACCTTTAGCCACATTGCATGATCAAGGATTCCAGACTTGTCATCAATGAGTGGAATATAAGTTCATCTCATGAACCTTCAGATCCATATAGTATCCACTGCTATTCTCTAACACACAGATACTCGGCATTTCCCTTTTAAATGGTTTTATTGGAACACTTCCAATTATCAACAAACTTTCACTTTTATACATCTTATGTATATCTTGCGATTAATTCTCTGTCTTTTCGGAAGTTCGCATCAATGTAACTCTTTACATCGAACTCTTCCTTATCTCCATAGAACTAGCACTTCACAAGCACTTATCAAGTTCTCATCGTATTCCAGTAACCCTTACTGGAAGCAGACAGACATCCACTCGTCATGTCCCACATACGAGTTATCAGGATGAGCACATCATATTGCCATGTCCTACATACAGGATGATGAATGCATTTTATTCTTGCCATGTCATACATGCAAGACAATGGGATGATTACATACATGATAGATCCATATGTATTCTTAGTGTTCCCATTCTTCATAAGAATTGGACACTTGGCCTTGGGATACTAACTTCATGTAACATGAACAAGTTTTCTCCCACTGAATCTGTGCATGCTGAACACTTCAGTACAGATTGCCAATGTATGCTCTCTCTTTTCAGGTCAAGAGGTTTTCGAGAACTATCTCTATTCCTATCATATAGGAAACATCTCTATCTTCCTTAAAGATAATTTCCACTTTTGGATTTCCATTCTAGAACATTTCCATTTCACATCAACATGTGGAATGTGAACACGCTCCCACTAAATCACAGATCCCTTCTTTATCTTTGACATATCAGTCAAACCCTTTGACTATATCATCAAAGTAAAGATCCAATTCTGAGTTGCTTGTACTCAATCAATCACATTGATTAGTCCATTGTAACTTATGGACTTCATTTACATTAGTGGATTCATAAACCTTATAGGCTGTGTCACGTACACATCCTGGTTTTATTCCTCATAGGAATGCGGTTTTAGTATCCATATGCCAAATGTCTTAGTCATTAAGTTGCAATCAACAAGCATCATCCTTCTCAAAATGTTATCCTTGTGTCTTAACACTTAAGACTCATTTGCACTTATGGATATGATCCAATGAGTGCTACCATCAAGGTCATACCTTATGGTTCACATGGATGTCATTTAGGATGTAATGGTCATAAAACATAACTCAAGATTCAGTTCCTCATATTCATCTTGATAGTTGACTCATCACATGAACAACTCATCACATAGATAATTGAGGTGTATCTGTTAAGGATATAAGAACTCACAACCCTTGTGATTCTTAATTTCCTTTATTAGTGTGGGGTATTCTTTTATTAAGAAGAATTCAGTTATTCGATAATCATTCTCTAACTCCTTAGAGTATGATTCCTTCTTGATTTAGACATCACCATGCCTTAATCATGAGTTCACTATGATACACTATCATAATCACTCATAAGGATCTCAAACATTTGGTCCAAGTATTTTATTCATTGATCTCATCAAGAATTAATACTTTACCAAATTTGTACTTCATTTATGATAATCTTGAACACTTCAAGACATTCATATTGGTATTTCTCTAAACACCATTTGAAGTATTAGCATTTGTTCCAATAGGTATGTAAATACATCACATGTATTATACCTAATAGGATAATCACTCTCCCACTACCTTTAGTGAAGATTGATTAATCATGTCCAAGATATTCATGTCTCTTAATGGTTCTCTAACCAAAAGAGTCTAGGTTTATCCATCATATGGAAACTAGAAATGAATTTCTCATGATCAATGCTAATTTGATTGTTTGAGTTATCTATAACTTTCAGGTATAATTTTATCTTATACCATGTATTACAAGATAAACAAGGCATTGCCACAAAGATCATATCTTTAAGATTGAAACATCAACTTTATTAATTGCCATCATTTTCATACAATATGCAAAAATAAAGTGTTTCTATCTATTGGCAATATATGAAATAGCAGTTCTCAACTCTATTTCGTGCCCTTTAGGCTGAAATAAACTTAAAGATACTCCTATCTATGGCAGCAACACTTGCTCCAAAGATGGGTACTTCTTTGTTGGTCCTTTCACAAAGGCCATCACTTCTTTGCGGATATTACATATCATATATGACATATCCATATCTTGGTATCATATACCTCAGATAAAGAAGCAGTTCATTTCACGATACCTTAGGTGGAGATCTCCATCCCCTCCTTCATCTTCTTTTGTTCTTCCAGATATAGAGGGCAATCCCTCATACACCCTTTCCCCATGTGCCTTGAGGCTGAAGACGGCTTGGATTGTCGGCTAGCATCAGAACACTTCTTAGCTTTGCCCTTGTCCTTTCCCTTAAGATTACCTTTTCTTTGATCATATCAAAGACTATGGTTTGTCTCTCTTCATCTTTGCCTCTACTATCCAAAACATATCCAACAACTCTGTCAACGCTTGTCAAAGTTGTTCATGTTGTAGCTTATCATGAATTGTATGATTCTCACAACATTTGCAGTATCATACCAATAGCCAACTCTTGGCTCAGAGGGAATCCTTCTTAATCAGGTTTTCCACATACCCAATCACATTGAGTGTGTGAATACCTTACTGGATCTCCTTCTGTCATGACATACTAGGACAGTGTCTTGGAGACATCATATGTCTCATGTTGTTTCTGCAACTCATAGTTCAGAGAACACAACATCAAGCACTCCTCATCAATGTCATCCTCAGTATGCTTCCATAAGCATACTTTCAGCCATTGATGTGGTGGGATCGAGTTTATCTAGTTCTGGTATAACTAGGACTTAGAGATTTCACTCTTTGATTGAGAACACTTCTCATCATCCTAACCAGTCGTGGAATTATTCCCATTTAATTTGTTGGTCTCAAAGACCGATCGCAAATAAAGTCATTTGTTGATTAACCATTTATTTTAACAAAAGGAAATATATGCAATTTTAGTCCAAAAACTCATTTTTGACTTATTTGATTGATTTGAAAAGTTGACGATATAATTAGGCCTTTAATTAATTATCGCTCCCACTATTTTACTTCAAATTGATATCCCTCACCATCAATTCGGAAGATTGCAGCGTACAACCTTCTAGTGGGCAAGATCCTGAAATCCTCTAAGCCATGGACCAGCTAGGGCTGTCACCCACAACATAGATCTCTCAGGTAGGCAACTTTTGCCAATTGCATCATATGCAACTCTTGATAAGATGTCATATACAACTCTTTGCAATGATCATCTCCATGCCTCAAGGTACTAGATCCCATCTAGATCACCTTGTTAAGCCCGACCCAAAGCAAACACGATGAACATGCACCCTGCTAGGGCAGACCCACACATTCATCCTTCACGCTTCCACAAGGTAGATGGTGCACCACGCTAGGGCGTGCCCACACTTGGTCGAACAAGCTTTTCACGTGTGTCGCATTTGGAAGGCATATAAAACTTAATATTTTAATGAGGGATTTGGTTTTATATACATATACATATCCAATCACCACAATACATAGTATGTATCATATACATGCTATATCCCATAGAAAACATGCACAAACGATAAAAAGCGATGATTATGGCCATCCTAATGTGATTCCTCGAGCCAAGAGGAATCATGGTCATCTAGGTCTACATCACATGCAACCTGTACAAGATGAACTTTGTGCCTTGCCATCCGAGTTGATCAACTCATCACATGAATGATCTGCTCTCTCTGGCCGGTTGTCTGGGTGCCACCAGTCGATCGGTTGGCTCCTCCAACCGATCAGTTCGCCTGGTCGTCGTGCATCTCGTCGTGTCCGCCACCCGCTCGTCTCGCTCCTCGAACCGGTCATCAACCGATCGGTTCACTCCTTGAACCGACCGTCTGGAACGTCAACCGATCGGTTCACTCCTTGAACCGATCGTCTGAGCAGTCGTCTTGATGTCTGCCGGTCTTTGACATAATAGGAAATAAAAAAATCTATCCTATTTATTACATTGCTTTAAAAGGGAAACCCCGAGTTACATTCGGGGGAGCAAAGGTAGGAAATAATCTCAAATTATTTCGAGTTACATCAGGAATAAGAGAGGGAAGATCGGTGCGCAGACCGAGATGCAAGCAACCACAAACAACCACACACAGATAGGGGTTTATAGGCCATAATCACGCTACACACATCCACCACAAAACTCGTTTAAGGGCGACGCGTATCGAGTGCATTAATAATACATATCATATATGTAATTTGGGATTTGTGGATTTAGGATTGGACATGCATAAAGCCAATATTATTCGCATCGCATGCAATAAATAAAGGTGACAAACCAAAATCGATCATATCGATATTCCTAAAATATAGAGCAGTTGACGTGGCTCTGATACCACTGTTGGGTTTTAGGGGAGACAGAAAAGGCAGTGGAAACAAAAAATTTCTCCCCCAACCCATACCGAGGAAACGCGTCAACGTCTATATAATAGGAAAGGATGGTTTGTGGAATCATACCTTGTCCCGAGGCTTGCTCGGCGACAATACCTCGCGCAATGCGCGGTCTTCAACTCCGGTCCTGGACGGCGTCTGTGCAGCTCCTGGTCGCACCGGGACTGACGACTCCTCCTCCTACCGGACTGTCGGATGACAGTTGTCCTCCTGAGCGGCAGTATCCTCCCGCCTATGTAGTAGTCCACACGGACCACCTGGAACTCCACTCTCCTTGTCCCACAAGGAAGTGGAAGGAGTCGCACCCTCCTGTTGACGTACTAGTCGCCAACACACTCTCCTGCTACCAGTTGCAACTGCAGTTGTCCTTCCCTTGCTGCACCTCCCTTTTGCGGGAAGCACTTGCTCGGGATCTCTCACGGTTACCAAAACCAGAGAGAACGACAACTTCGCAAAGCAACCGGCTTGCATTGAGTTGTACTTTGAGAAGCCCCCAATACCCCTATATATAGGCGGGTAATGGGACAGGGTTCTCTGTGTCTGGCAATATGGGACTAAAGCAGGAGTAGAAGGGTTTGAGAATTTTCCACAAAAAGCAACCGGTTCGCAACTTGAAATGATCGGTTCACAACTGAACCGATCGGTTCGGCCATTGAGCCGATCGGTTGGACCTGAGCCGATCGTTTGGGGCACTCCAACCGATCGGTTGGTGCCCTGAACCGATCGGTTCATAGTCCTAATCCGGATCAAAAAGACTTTCCTTGTTTCGTTCCGAATTGGTATCGAATACCAATGTTATTCCCAATCGAATTGGGCAATTTGAAACCAAAGAAAAATTCTTGCCGACATGACTTTTCCCAACTGGTCGGTTGCACCAATTGAGCCAATCGGTTCAACCCTTGAACCGGTCGTTTCAACCTGGGCATGAGCCGATCGGCCTGGACACTCCAGCCGACCGGTTTAGAAACCTCAGCCGACCGGTTCATCACATGAACCGATCGGTTGGGAGCACAGGTTGGGCAAAATCAGTCAATTGCGATTTCAATCAATCCGATACTCCAATCAATGCGTCCAACACCTTGAACCATATGATATTGAGCCATTGATTGATTGAGTGTTTAATTGAACTACTAAACTCTTTTAGTAATCAATCTAAACATTGATTTGTGGACAAAACTCCTCTTCCAGGTTAAATCCTATGTGTGTGACCCTGCAGGTCCATTTCACGTTGGCAGTGAAAGTCCATAACACTTATGACTTCACAAGCAAAGAGCGGTGCCTAGTCACACATCAGTGCTACCCAAGTGAAAGCAGAAAGTTGGAGAACAACTTTCATCCTACAATCTGTGAATGGTGTTACAGTGAATGTATAATTCCTTTGTCACTGATATCCCGAATGAACTCAAGGCATGGAACAGTCATCCTGTCAACGTTCATTCACTTTCTTGATCTCAGAGTAGATTGAAGGAGATGTGTATGACATCAATATCACATACTGATTCACACATGCGTGCGCACGCCTATCTCAATCCTACTCATCAAGTGGCCTTGGATATCAAACTCCCTCAGGAGGGACAAATCCCATATCTATCACTCACCCCTCAAAAGCCCCATGTGTCAAAGCCACCCAATCATCACCTTTATAACAACCCATGTTTCAGGACTGCGTTTGATGATGTCAAAGTGTGCCCAATGACATGTGTTGAGTGTAGTGATTTCAGGTCAAAGAATCACACTCACCACCATCACTGTGAGTACTGACTGTGACTACCATCTCATGGTTCCATGTGTCAAACTCACGGTGGGTCTGTCCGGTACCTTGTTCTCTAACAAGTACCTATGTGTTTGGTTTGATATCTCTATATCATGACTAATGAGATTCTGTCATCAACCAACACCACAATCTAGTCTTGTGTGTCATTGCTGTCTATCTACCTTCCACAATGACATTCAACTAGGGACATAACAAGAATGTACAAACTCTTAGCATCTGTATGATCTCATCGTTCAGGTCATGAACCTAAAGGCATACGTCATTGAGTACTGTCATTCTCTAGACATTCAATCTGTTCTATCACTATCTCATATGACTGAACCAGAATGAATTGGAAGCTTGCCTTTTTATGTTTATCAAATCAATCTTATGTATCCCACCAATCAACCCATGATTGGCTCTCAGGGCATACATACCAACAGTTACGGCATTTGAAGTGTGTCTAAACCTAATATGCAATCAGGAATGATTTAATCATCATCAAAATAAGGGTTTAGTCAATTTAGATCTTGAGTCAACATTCTCCCCCTTTGAAGATGACAAACCATTCCATAAATATATTGAAAGCATTTAAGTAAAGTCATTCCTTTGGAGAAACCTAGGGGTTTCAATAGAATTGAGTTCATATGATCCCCCTAAATTGATTCTATTTCTCCTGCATGGTTAGCTTTCATAACATTTATAGAATACTATGTCTTATACTCATATATGCTCTACACATATATGTCTTCTCTTCTATACCTTATCCCCTTTACATGGACATGCTTCTCCTCTTCATATAAGACGTGCCTTCTCCCTCTTTTGTCAAAAGAAGACATTCCTTTCTCCCCCTTTGTCATTTAAAAAAGTGGGGGTAGGAAGAAATAAGAAACGCCACTTGTTGAAAGAAAGGAGATAACAAAAAGTTATATAAGGAGAGTAGAAGAGCACAGCTAGGGGCTTGTCCAAGCATAGAATAAAAGCAAGTTAAGGAATGCACTTGAACAGCCCAAAAAGCAAGATAAAGTGTTGTATAAAAATGATAAATCACAATTTTGACCCTCAAGATGTCAAAATTTGCCCAAAAAGAGTCAGGGCTCATGGAAAAGTGATGAGTCTTTCTCAGAAGGCCGTTTCTGCATAAAAAACACTGGTCTTGCACCAAAAACTAAAACTAGAGAAAAATCTGCATAAAATTCAAAGATGCTCCAATTTCGACATACAATGTAGCTCTATATATATCCTGCATCACAATGTTGGGTAAGCAACTCAAGATAGTAGATATGCAATTCAAGGAACAAGCTTGAGCAAATATGAAATAAGATACAATCATAGCATATAGTAGAATACAACTTGATAAAAAGATAAGCAATGCTAGAACTACATGTATGTGAACTGCTAGTAGATGATATCACAAGTTAGGACTACTAGTAGGATCTAGATCATATCAAGAGATACCAAAAGATGCACAAGATAAAGCAAGTTGTGAGTACATGTATAGATATATCTAAATAAAGAGATATGAAATTTTAGAAGCAAGCAAGGATATAACTCACTAACAAATACACATCATTACCAAATGATTATTACCACTAAGAACCTCAAGGTTGTATCAAAACAAGATATACAACTATATAGATGTAGCAAGTTAGAGCATAAAAGAAGCATTTTAAGACACAACTAGGAGATCCAAAGAGATCATCATCAAAACCTACAAAACAACTCAAAGCAAGTAATTGCAAGATGTAGATATATCAATTTAGAGAAGTTAGAAAGATAGAGGTGTAAGCAAGATAAGAAATTTAGAACATGGCAATATGCATATATAAAGGAACCAAATGGGAGTGCTAAAGGATAAGGCTATTTGTTGAGAAAATCTAGTTGAGAGGGAAATTCTCATTCAATAAGCCAAATGTATATTTTGCGCACAGTGTTGTCAGTTGAGTTCTATGTATTGACAACTCAACCGGTGACAGCTATTGGAAACACCCATTTGTGTCTATCGGTCGAGTTTTAAACAAGATAAACTCGACCAATAGAGCTACTATCAAAAAGCACATACATTCATAAAACATATTTAGAGGCGTGCTAAATATACAGATCATATCCGAACATGTGTAAGCAAGTTAGTAATGCACTATAAAAGCATTAGAAACATTTTTTTAGCAAGAGTGTGAAGAGAAACACAAAATGACACTTTTGACTCAAAAACCATATGTATAGCGCACACTGTCTTGACAAAAACAAGTTAGGATTGGTTATAAGAAGAAAACATTTACCTTTATTATTATCATTCCTTTTCCGCTTGTTGCCACCTCGTACACATCTCACATTTATTCTTTCATGTGGATTGAGAAGTCAATTTGCAAATCCATAGTTCATGTCAATCCATTATCAAGATACCTACAATAAGAAAGATGAAATGGTCCCCAATCATGTTTTTGGGTCTGGAGGGGTTAGCTTAGCAACCCAAGTCCTATTGCTCTTGGGTGCTTTCCTAAAAGGACAACAAGTAAAATAATGACCAAAATCATTGCAATAGTTGCATGGGCCCATATTCTTGCAACTAGAGGATTCTCCATGGAATATTGGAGGTCATTTACGTTTGTTGTTCTTTTGACTACCATCATACCCTTATACCATGTCTACAATTTGTTTAGTAGTATGGTGTAGGATATAATTAAGATTCTTTTTACCAACTAAGAATTTTTTCAAAGAAGATCTCAAACTATGATTATCATGCATAAGAGAAGTAATGGTAGAAGACAAATGATTTATTTTATCTCTAGCATGCAAAAGATCATTTTGTAGGCAAAGAGCTTTGGTTAAATAAGAATCTCTATCAATATGATGAGCAACAACATTATTCTCTCTACTAGTAGAACTAGAACAAGATTCAAGAACATTGATTTTAGCAAGAAAGGAAGCATTCTTTGTTTCAAACAAAGAAATCTTAGAAAGACAAACACCATTTTCAGATTCTAGAACATCAAAATCATGCATGAGAGAATCAACAATTAAATAATGCTCTTCTTTAGAACTAGGCATAAGAGGTTGAGCTTCTATAAATCTAATATTATCAAGCAAACTAACATTTTCAAGTTTAAGAGAGTCTACTTGGATAAGACAAGCATTTTTGTCATCAATCAAGCAATAATTAGTATGTTCAAGATTATCTAATTCTACATAAATATTATCAACAATTCTAGAAAACTTTTTCCTTTTATTTTTATAATACTTAAGAGAGGCACAAGTAGCATTAATGATGGCAATTAAAGGTTCTTCATCTAAAGAGTTTAGATTTACCTCATTTGAATCTTCACATTTTGATGCCATGAGATCAAAATAGCATTGTCCTTCATCACTAGAGCTTGAGTTAGAGGATTCACTTGATCTTGAGTTGGAGGAGTCACTTGAGCTCTATATATGTATATATATATATACATGTATATATATGTATGTATGTATATATATACATGTATGTACATTAGTTTGGGATTATGTGGTCTTTGATTGAATATGCATAGGCGACAGTTTAAATATCATCATATGCAATAAATAAATGATTAAACAAAAAATGATCATATCAATTATCCTAAAACATAGTAAATTGGCGTGGCTCTAATGCCACTGTTGGAAAATATGATCATAGAATATAGTAACAGAAATAAAAATGTATCTATCTGTATTCACATAACAGTAAGATTGTGTCAACTACTATGAAATAGGAAGGATGGTTTAGCGAGTGATACTTGATCTTAGAAACAAAAGTCACTTCAATGCAACTATGAACAAGTTGCTCTTGGATGGTGGTTGTGCATCTCCTGGTCTTCACCACAAATTATGAGCACGACAGCTTCTGCAGTGCCTATGTGGTCTCACCATGGACTGTAGGTTGTAGTTGTCTTCCTAGAAATAGCCAAAGGACTCCTACCTCTAGAGTAGTCCAAATGTACCAACTAGAACTCCTATCGTTCAACTAGAACAGACAGAAAGGAGTTGTCCCTCCCATTGGTGTACTAGTCACCAACTTTCTCTCTCACAACAATGATCCTCAGTTGTTCTCTTTTGTATCTATCCCTCCCTTTTTGAGTAGGACTTGCTTGGGATCTCTCGGTTACCACAACTAGAGAGGACAATAATTGTCAAATTGACTGATTCTTAGTTGATATTTTTTGTGTTTCGGGAAGCCCCCAACACCCCTCTATTTATAGGCAGGGTATGGGTCAGGGTTCCTAGTCTATATGGGATCTGAGTGGGAGTGGAAGTGACCAAAACATCTTGAATTTTTGCAACCTACAAACCACAAAATGGTCGTCTATTGACCCATACGGTCATCTGGTCACACAAGACAATCATCTTGGACTGCCAAATGGCCATTTGGTAGTTTCCCAATAGCACACAAATTTGGCAGTTTCAATTCCAATTAATATCACATATTGATTCCTTACACCCCAAGTATTGTGAAATTAAAACTACTTCTAGAAACATCTAGAACATTCACTTGTCCTAGACGAGCTATCTCACCCAGGTGATATGCCTGTCTCAGTAACCCAGATGGCTGTCTGGTGAGTTTGACATGAGTTGGTCAGTTCAATCATATTCAACTGGTTGGTTCAAGGGAAGAACTTAGTAAATTTGAACTCTGATTAGCCTAACAATCCAAACAGTCATCTCAACACTTGACATGCTACCCAAATGGTTGTCTCACTCGGTGAGATGGTCGTTTGGTAGACCAGTCATCCAATCAGTTAATTGATTGCGTGAAGTGAATACCTAAACACTTTAGTAATCAATCCAATCATCATTCAAGATAAACTCCTCTTCTAGATGATTTCCTTTGTGTGTGACCCTATAGGTCCCATATCACATTGGTAGTGAATGTCCATAACTAGCATATGACATCACAAGCAAGGAGCGGTGTCTAGTTGCACATCAATGCTACCCAAGTGAAATGGAAAGTTGGAGAACAACTTCAACCTACAATTTGTGTAAGGTGTTGTAGTGATTGTATAATTCCTTTGTCTCTGATATCCAGGATGAACTCGAGGCATGGATGGTGATCCTGTCAACATCAAATTCATGTTCCTTGAACCAAGAGCGGACTGTATGAGATAATGTGACCTCAAGTTCATGTATTGATTCACATGTGCATGTGCATGCATCTTAGTCTCTCTTATCAAGTGGATAATATATCATACTCTAGTAGGAGGGGAAAATCACATATCTATCACTCACAGTCTATCTGAATGTGTCAAAGTTACCCAATCATCACCTTTATAACAACTAATTTTTTAGGACTGTGTTTGATGATATCAAAGTGTACCCAACGACATGTGAGGAGTGCAATGATTTTATGTCTAAGAATAACAATCACCACCTTCACTCTGAGATATGAGTATGACCACCAATGATGGTTTCCATCTATCACTTATCAAGGTGGATCTGTCTGATACATTGTTCTGTAATATGTATTTGTGTGCTTGGTTTGATATTGCTATATCATGACTAGTGAGATTATGTCATCAACCAGCCCACACTCTAGTCTTATGTGTTATTGGTGTCTATCTTTATTCCATAGTAACAATCAAATGGGGACATAATAAGAATGTGCATACTCTTTAACATATGTATGATCTCATCCTTCCAAGTCACATACTTGAAGAGATACATCATTGAGTATTGTCATTCTGTAGACATTCATAATATTTCCTCATTATCTCATAACTGAGTGAAACATAATGAATTGGAAGCTTGCCTTTATTATTATTATTGATCAAATCCTTTATGGTATATGCCATGTCAATCATCACATGATTTTCACTATGGGGAGATCTTACCAACAAAAATGACAAAAATGCCCATGATGGTGTGACCAGATTGAAATCAAAATCAAGACACAAATGAGAAATCACCAATCGTCATCTTCTTCCCTACACGATGAATCTACATGAAGCACAGAGCCATCAAATCTCCAACTCAGGGATCAACAACCTGACTCTGGTATCCAAAACTCTTTGATGAGATCACCAACAAATTCACCAGACTCTAGAAAAACCGTAGACACCAAACCAATGTCTACAAGGTAGATAGATCTTAGACCAAGTGTGATGCCATAGTTACAAACTTTAGCCACTAGAGACCATAAAATTGGGATTTGGTAGTAAACTACATACCTAAAGTAACTCAAACACCCATGGAATCCACAGTGATGAACCCAAAAGCGGCAAGGCCAAATGGCCACAAAAACACCCAATCGTCATTCAAAACCATGATAGTTGCAAATGACACAAAAAGGGTGAAGATGAATCACACCTCAATGGATGAAATCAACACTGGAAGAAGATTTGTTGTTCCCTACAAAATATAAGTACATGTCCATTACTCATTTAACTCCAGGGACTCTCCTCAAAGAATAGGCACCCATTGGAGAGCTCCAATATCCCCACTAAATGAGCAAAGTCAGGAGCATGTGTGTGGGATATAGGGAGGTGCAAAGAGCACTCAGAAATGATGCCTGAGGGTGTTGTAGAGATAGGAGACGGCTTACTTATTGGATAGAAGTCTGGGATGGGTAAATAAGGGAATAGGGGAGAGGGTCTTGTCAGTAGAGCTGTTGGGGAGGTGCATCCCGATTGACCCGATCTCAACAGATTCAATTGATCATGAGGAATGTGTAGAGCGAGAATTCCAAGAATGAGGAGGAGATAAGCATGAAAGAGTCCAAGGGTATGGAGAGGTGGATGGTGAGGAAACCATATAGTTCATCCATGCATGGTCACAAGGAATGAGAAAAGAAGGGAGCTTCAAGATCCAGATCGAACGGATGATAGAGAGTTGGAGTATTGACACTAGTGTGACACGTGCGACTTAGGAAAGCTAGAAATCTAGGAAATGAATATGTGTGACAAATAAATCAAGATTTTAGTAAAATCAGAACATAGTCCTATCGAAACATTCCCCCTATTGTTATCCATGTGTGCATACTATAGGCGACAATCAAAGTGATTATGTCTTATGCCACCCCCATTCACCGTGGATTGTCCCCCTCATGAGGCAAGGTTTTCTCTCTTGCCTATAGCGAAGTCCCTGAAAGAGTAGTGCCAAGCTCTAAGGACTAAAGAGGAGGAAGATTAGGTTCATGACTTCAAGGATGAGAAGGGCATGGTAGAAGCATAACAATTGGGAAGGTTATTAGTGGACAAGTTGTTAACTGAATGTCACTATAACTTTTAAGCATTGCAAAGGATTATGCTACAAGAGTGGGGAGTTATCAAAAAGGTATCCTTCAAAATGTTGGAACATAAACTGGTCATTATACAGCTTGAGAGCTTAAATTAAAAAGAGAGGATCATCAAAAGGGCATCATGGAATTTTGATGGACAACTACTCATACCAAAAGATCTACAAGGGGGTAAACAACAATCGAAAGTTAGATTCACAGAATGTCCATTTTGGATTAGATTTCATAATATCCCAATAGGTTATGGAATGGATGTGGCATTAGAAAGGTTGGCAGGGAAGGTTGGAAAAGTTGTGGAAATTGACAGGGATGAGGGATGGTTGAAGGCTAGCAGATCAAAGGTCAAGGTAAGCATTGAAAAGCCACTCAAGCTGATACAGAAGATGAGATCTTCTGACTAGGGAACTAGTAAACATCAAGTTGTGATATGAGATGCTCACAAATGTCTTCTTTCTATGTGGCAATCTAGGACACTTAACAAATGACTACAAATTGGAGGATGAAGAGAAGTAAAAAAGGGAAGAAGGATGGGTCATTTGATTGCATGCGTCTCCAAGGAAGGCCCAGATTGTTGATCGGTCATTTGAAGCTACCAGGAGAAAGGTGTTCATGGAATCTATGAGATTAAGTGATGGGCGAAAGGAAGTTGGGTGTGGACAATTAAAAAAAAATCTCAACACAATTATTCAATGGTGTGCGTTGTTGGGGTGTCTGACAAAAGGTCTAAACTAGATGCTTTGAAAAAGAAGAGCAGGGTACCAAATAATAAACAAGTCCATGAGGGATTGAATGATCTCGAGAAGGAAGTGGTGAAACAAAAGAGCAACTGCTTATAAGAAAATGAATATCTTATGATTTTTGTTGTACATAAACAAATCGTGAAAGTGGTTGAGAGCTTTGAAGAGAATATTGAAGCCAACATAGGATAAAACAAGGGAGTAGTTGATGGTCACAAATAAAACAAAAGAACCAAAGAAGGGACTAGTGAGGTTGATGATGGTTGCAGTACAAAACAAAAAAAATGGAATAGGAGAACAGTAGGGGAGACAGGACTAAAGATTTTTGCTGAATAGAACTGGAAAGAAGGGGTGTGAATACGTCATCCATAATCCCAAATAGAATAAAAGCATGGTTTAAAGACAATAGATACATAGGAAAAGTCCAAGAACCACCACAAATAAAATATTAGGCAAATGATTTAGTGAACCAATGAAAAAGAAAAATAAGATATATGGAGTGGGAGGGAAATGTAGAAACCTCACATAGTGAAAATAGGCTACAAAAGATGGGAAGGGGTAGAGTCTCAAATATGGCATGGGAAGCCTATTCCCAAGTAACAGTGATTGGTGATGACCAGTACAGTGAACAAGAACAAAAATTTTAAGTTGGAATTGCCAAGGTGTGGGCAGCCTTGGCACTATTGACGCCCTCCAATAATTGAGTTGAGGAGTTCTCAGATCTGGTCTTATTTATGGAGACAATAAATACAACAAGGGGGCCTGAAAACACAAATAGAAAATGTGGCTTTAGTAGTGACGTATGTGTTAGTAGCATAGGCAGATCAGGGGGTATCTGATTTTGGTGGTTAGATCTTGATGTCTCTATGATCTCTTATTATCATCATCATTTCTTGGTCGAGGTGGATGAAGGGGAAGGTGGGGATAAATGGAGTTGCGCAGGCATCCATGGTTCATGAATCACTACAAATATAAGACTTGGGTGTTGATGAAATAGCTAAAACAAGACAATCCTTGTCCTATTGTTTTCGTCGACAATTTCAACGAGATTTTCTAGCAAGCGGGGAAGGAGGGAGGCTCTAAAAATGGTGTGTGTCACATTAATGAGTTTAGGGTGGTCCTTATTTCATGTAATCTAATTGAACTTGGCTTCCAAGGGTCACGGTTCATGTGGAGGAAGGGTAAGTCTACCAAAATAGCTATCAGAGAAAGGTCGGTATGGCCTTGGTCCCTATGGACTAGGATAATAAGTTCCCTCAAGTCTAGGTGAAACACTTAAATAGTATTTAGTATGATTGCTCTCCACTAATTGTCAATACGGTGGATGATAGTAGAAATAGAAAAACAACAAAAAGTTTCAAATTTTCAAAGTTTTGGATGAGTGACGGTGAATGCCAATGAGTTGTGTAGGAAGCATGGAAGGAAGAAGCCAGATGCTATATTATGGAGAAAACCAGAATCATGTGAGAAAATTTAGTGCTTAGGAAAATAAGAAGTTAACAATATTGGGAAAGACCTCAAAAGAATGAAAAGAAACTAGAAGTGGAACAAAAGAAGTCGATGACTAATGAAACTCTCAAAATTTGTGGGGATATAGTGGAAAAAGTGGTCAGTATATAGAATCTCAATTGGACGTTCAGGTTCACAAGAGCGAAGAAAAATGAAATGAGATATGGAGACTGAAGCATTAAATACTTATATAAAAAGCAATTCAGAGAAAAATAAGAAAAGCCATTTAAAAAGTCGGGGTTGACAACGCGGTCTAGAGAAACGGTGATGACAATATAGGTGAAATTGCAAAAACCTATACCAGCAAGTTGTTTGCCACTACAAATTGGAACGACTTTGAGGAGGCTATAAGGAGAATTCAATCAATTACTAGTGAGGGTATGAATAGAGAGCTATAGAAGATTCCATGTAAGAGTGAGATATAGGAGGCTCTTCATTTTATGCACCCATCAAAGGATCTAGGGCAAGATGGTTTCCAAGTAGGTTTCTTTCAGGCCTATTAGAACTTCATTGGGAATGATATCACTGACTTTATTCTCTATTGGTGGAGGGGTGAAAAAAGCATTGTTGATATCAACATGACTAATATTATTTTGATTCCCAAGTGCAAAGAGATATCAACAATGGGGGACTTTAGACTGATTAGCTTATGCAACACTATTTATGAGATTATCTCAAAACAATTGGCTAACATACTCAAGTCTTTCCTTAATAACATCATCTCAGACAATCAGAGTGCTTTCATCCCAGGAAGACTTATCACTGGGGATGTCCTAGATTCTTTTGAGATTATCCATGCTATGAAACATAAAATGAAAGAAAAGCAGTGATGATGGCAATCAAGCTTGATATGAGTAATTCCTATGACTGTGTGGAATGGCCCTTTATTGGCAAGGTGATGGAATGCATGGGGTTTGATGACTTGAAGAGAACAAGGTTGTGGGAGTTTGTTTGGTAGTGTGTCCTCCTCAATTGTCATAAATGGAAGGCACTTTGGCCCGATCATACAATGATGGGGCCTCCGTCAGGGGACTCCATTTCACCTTATTTGTTTTATGTGTAGATGTCTTTTCTAGTCTTACAAATATGGTGGTGTCTTTTGGTCTCATTCATTGCACCAGAGCAAGCAAAGGGGTCCTCACATATCACATATGTTTTTTCTAATGATAGTGTCTTGTTTTCTAGGGCAACTCCAACAGAGGCATCCATGATAGCTAGTTTAACTAGCTACTATGAGCGAGCCTCAGGACATTAATTCAGAAACATCAACTAGCAAGAATGTTGGTGTGGATAAGCATGAGGTGGTAGGTGCAAAAGCATGACAAATACTTGGGCTTGTCTACCGTCATTGGTAGATAAAAGAGAGAGGTGTTTCAAGATATAAAGACATAGTTTGGAGCAAGTTCAAAGGTTGGAAAGAGAAATTCCTCAGTCAAGTGACGAAGGAAGTGTTGTTAAAAGTGGTGATCCAAGTTGTGCCTACCTATATGATGGGACTGTTCCAACTCCCTTGCAACATCCTTAAAAGACATAAATCAAATGATCCCAAACTTTTGGTGGGTTTCTTCTTATGGGAACAGGAAAATCCACTGGGCTTCTTGGTACAAATTGTGTAAAACATGGAGTGATAGTGGTTTGGGATTCAGGGATCTCAGCATATTCAACATAGCTCTACTGGTAAAATAGATTTGGAGACTCCAAACAAATCAGAATACTATGGTGTATAAAGTCTTGAAGGATAGATATTTTAGAAATGATGAGTTGTTAGAAGTATATTGATTTTTTGACTCGAGCTTCATATGGAGAAGCATATGGGGAGAAAAATCTCTTCTAAAATAGGGGCTTAGATGGAAGGTTGGTAATGGATAAAAGATCAATATTTGGCAGGATGCATGGATCCCAAATAAAAAAGGCTTATGCACAAGAGTTAACAGTGCTCCTAAAATAGATAGTTGTATGGTTGATGAACTCTATGACAATCATATGAAAATTTGGTAGGAACAGAAAATCATTGAGTTGTTCACTTTGGAACATGTGGAGGCTATAAAATAAATTCCCTTGTCTGGTTTTAGTGAAGAAGAAAGGTATTGGTACCCATATGAATATGGGTATTTTTCTATTTTTTATGCCTATTATCTGGGGTGCTGCAATTTGAACAGTGATGGAAGCTTGGAGATGGAGGAAACAAAGTTTTGGTTGAATGTATGATAGATGAAAGTTCCCCCAAAAATTCAACATTTCATTTGGCGTATCGCAAGGGTCACCTTTCAATGGGGTCTAACCTTCTTCAGTGACACATAGTTGCTTAATTAATATGTCCTACTTGCAATGATGTTGTGGAGGACAGATATCCTATTTTTTTCAATTGCAAGGAGGAAAAGGTTTTATGGGATGGTTTTTCTTATGCTTCTCTCTTAAATGACATGACTAGGAATAGTATGAACAACACATGGTGGTGGATATCAAAGAATGTCAATTAGAATGCTCTTATTGACATTGCTATTTCTTGCTTAGCTCTCTAGTTAGCCAGAAACAATTGGCTCTTTAATGAAGTCCATGATAGCATTTATCTCACCAAGATTTATCTGGATAAGTGGTTGGATCAATACAGATCAGCACAACATGGCAACCTTTGTCTTCAAAGGTCAGTGATTTCCAGTAGTGGATGTCGTTGCCCCCCCCGCTTGCACACAAAATCAAACTTAATGCAAATGTTGTTGTCATAAAGAACACATACAATCTTTGGCTCACTTTTTAGAGATTGTGATGGTTAGATCATTGTTGTTGAAATGTTGACTTTCAAGAGAAATTGGAAACCAGTTATTATTGAAGCTTATGCAGCTTATTTGGGTATGCGAGTTGCTTTGTTTGGGTTATGAAAATCTTAAGATTTAAATAGACTCCCTTGTGGTTTTCAAGAAGATGTAATGCCCTATCAGAGAATTTGGCCCGCTTATTAGATCTTGTCTAAAACTAAGAAGTTGAAAGCTAGCTTGAATGAATCACATGTGTTACATATCTATATAGAAGGAAATACCACTACTCACAATCTGCCCCACCTTGGTTTGGGTTTGTCCAAAGAGTCTAAATCCTTAAACATATTCAAAGGAGTATTTTCCCCCTTACTGCAGTATCTCTATGCATTAATTAATGATGTGTTTAACTTCAAAAAGAATATATTCTAATACATAAGAGCATTAGCAATCAGACATTATCTTTTCTAGACAATTTAGCCTAACAAACATTATCCATTTATTCTGAAACTTTGCAATTTGACTAATTAGGACTCAAACAATGTCATTTTGCACTTAGAGTTAACATATGATATTATCTCAAATGGGTTTTAGAACAATTAGGGATTAATACAATTATCTTGATATCTATTATTATATTTTACCATTATCCTCAATATTTTGAATTTATACTTCATTATCCTCATATCATCACCACAAGGAGTTATATTAGATTATCTTGCACAAAATAGGTTATTTTAAGCAAGTACTTAATAATTACATTAATTCCAATATTAAATTTAATAATGGCACATTAATAACTCTCACTTACACTAAGCATCCAATTAGTGGCACATTATATAAATTAGTCAAATTATTTTCCAAATGAAAAATTACTCATATTTTACATCCAGTTATCATGTACATTTAACTACTCATTAGCCATTCATGCATATTTATGTAAACCTAAGTATGTATTAACCATATTTTGCATCACTAGATATATATTAGTGAACAAGGTGAAACATATTACATATTGATGAATTGATTTTCATATCAAGCCAAGGCATTTATGTACCATTTATGTGTATCAATGTATATTATCCGATTGTGACACCTAATTTTACTAATGGGTCATGAATGTCACCAAGAATGCATAAATTAGGATTGGATGATTAAAACTTAGGTTCTAGGTCAACATAGTTACTAACCCTCCTCTACCCATCATTGTCTCATCCAGGGTCTAGAGTTAGATTCCATACATCATCTTGTCATCACATTAGGATTTATTGTCCAAAGCATGGTCAAGATCATATCTATCCATAATTAGGCTAATATGTGAGTTAGTATAATGGAACCATTTGTAACCCTAAGTCCACACTCCTAATAGATACAAAGTCAAAGGTGAGTGGACTTGGGCATCCATCCATAGAATGGCACAAATATTTCACACAGGCAATATATATGTAGAAGTTGTAACAAAACTAAAGAGATAACAAGATATGAAGCATAGAGATAAGAGATATGTACCCATTTATATGTCAAGAGTACTCCATTGGTGTTTCAATTCAGAGCTTTGAGTCTTGAGTTCGATGGATCTTCATTTGGCAACTAAAATTTTGAGAAACAAAACATATTAATGCTAGAGCATTAAGTATGATATTGAAGCAAGTAAACATTTTAAGACTATATAAAGGTTGCTTGGCTAGAAACAAGGTACTAAGCAAGGACAATAAACATGTATAGAACAAGTAACAATGTTGTTTTATACAAAGCATGTTTTAGGTGCATTTCCATTATACTTAACAACGTAGCATGGCCATTGACCAGCTTCCTCAAAGGAAGGGTCTGTAAGGGTGCTCAACATTAGCCAACCCCTTTATACATGAGGGGCCTCAAGACCTAAGTCAATGAGCTAGTCCTATTTTCAACATGCCTTGTTCCCTTACCCTGAGAATACAGGTAGGTACACATGGTTTGTATAATGGACAAGTTCAATCATGTTTGAGGTTTGTTCAACATACTTCAAGAAAAGTGAACGTACTGATCATATGGAACAAGTATCTCAAACAAGTAATTATCTAGACAAGCATTCATATGAGCATACATACAAATGATCCAATAACATATTAGCATCAAGAGAGAAGTGTACCTTGAGTAGAGAACAAGATTCACAACTTGATTTTGAAAACCCTTAAATAGAAATCATGACTAGATCATGGCAATAGAGTCATCATATATATACTGACATTACAAATGAGCATATTTAGATTAGTATCAGTAAGATTATGTGTCACTAATCATAATCGTGGTGGGTGGATGTGCCCCCTAGATCTATATATCATATCATTGAACATTGATTTCAATATCTCAACTAGGTCATGCATAGGCATTATCAAGCAACTTAGCACATCATGGGTTCATCTAAAACATAGGGTGACACGTCACAACTAATAAAGGGATCATAATATTAGTATTTTGTGATCTTATATGGATAAATCCTAATATTTGAGCAAGTTTAGTCAACATAAACATCAACATTGTCATAACTAGTCATGTTGGGTTATAATCACATAAGATTGTCATCATTAGAGTATACATGGGGTATACTTGAGTTATGTTTCATAAACACAATGAAGATGTTTATTTGAAATCATGAAGTAGCATAGATCATCATTAGAGAAAGATTCATGCAAGGTTGGGGATTTAGTTATCCACATGCATACTAGATCACATTTCAACTCAAGATTCGAGCATTTAGTCACATAAGGGAACAAGAATGATCAACATGGCATTTGGGGTTATAAAGCATGTAAGATCACTAATTTCATGTCCACATGATCATATTAAACATTAAAGGCCCACATAGGAGCAAGCGTTGAGATCCAACATAAATGTATACATATAAAGCATGTTTGGAGGTTCAATGTCATTATTAAGTCAAAGTATGGTACAAGCATAAACAAGTTTCAAATCTTAGTTAAACATGCATCAAACTTTACTGATTTAGGTCAACCATGAGGATTTGGGGCACATTCAACAAGGTTTAGTATTAAATAAGTAGTCTTAAATATTAAAGGCCCATTTTAGGTCATTCAAGCAACAACAGAACATTTAAGGGTGCAGTAATGGATAAAGCCCAAATCATGATGTATGAGTTCGTTCAAGTTACTAATATAAGGCTAACATCAAATTTTGGGGCTTCAAGGATCAAGATCATGAATTCAAAAGCATAAGCCATCATAAAAGACATCAAAAGCATAAATATTTAGCTATCAGTAGAAGTGAGAGAATAATTAGGTCTTTAAACTTAGCTCATTGGGTAGATCTTGTTTTCTAGATAAAGATTCATATATAACATGTCCAAAAAGGACCAAGGGATCATTAGATATCATTTTTGCAAGAGATACCTTAAATCAGATTATCTGTAAGGGTCAAATACGCTTGCTGGCTAGATCCTAGAGCCTTCTTGGGGCCCATGGGCCCGTGGGTTTGTAGCCATAAAGTTCGGTCCATAAGTAGGAAGAGTCTCTGATCGCTAGCTTCTCCCAACCACGACTGCCCGTCTTCACTTCACCACGGCGATGTGTGGAAGCTCCTCACCGTCGACCAGGCTTTGTCTCTTATGCAGACACGCCCTCACGCATAAGCCCTCACATCCAGTGATGGCACAAGGGAGGGTACTCATCGGAGTTTGGGCACAACACCTACAAACTGACATGATCTGGCTATAAAACCTATCATCAAAGCTCGTGAGGTCACCAAAGTTGATTATTGGCCTTGATCCTTGTTGGAGGGATTTGTGTTGTGGACACTCAAAAGGTTTGGTGGTAGCACCAAACCTTTTGTGGAAATGAGAGGAAAAGGGGGTGAAAATATTTGGGGAAGGAGTTTTATAGGACGAGTTAGGACTAAATGGTGCCAAAGTGGTGGGAAAAGGGGAGTAGGTGGATCTCAGCACTATGTTTGTCGACAAGGTGTACAGAGGTAGGGGACGAAGTCTTAGTCATCTGAACAAGGCTTGATCCATGGTAGGAAATATAAAACGGTCAAAATTTGCCTGATAAAAGTCCAGGCCTTCTGATTGGATGAGAGTTTGATATTTAGATAGCCCCCCCCCCCCCCGAGTGTAATGGGTGCTAACCCAACTGGGTCGCGTGCCAAAGAAAATTGACCCACTAAAGGTCAAAAAAAGGGTCAAAAAGAGATAACAGCTAGGTTAAATCAAGCCAATTTCAAATTAACATATCCCCTTCATCCTAGCTCCAATTTGGAAAAAATAAGATGCATTGGAAAGGTGAGACGAATCTCTACAACATCAGAACAATATTAGTATTAACTTTTCATGATCAAGCATACGAGATGGATCAATTGTGTACCAAAACACATATATACATAAAATTGATAGTAAAAACAAGAGTGAGGTCAATATTAAAAGTCATATCCAAAGTGTAAAATTTCAAGTTATCACATCCTCCCCACCTTTGAAGGAATTATGTCCCCAAAATTAAACCAATCCATAAGTCAAATTGATATTTCATATTCAATATTAAAATCATCGCGCTATCCTGTAAGGTATCATCACCACTTACAAAATCAACCTTATTCCAAAATCAAGAAATTGAGCGTCAAAGTCAACACATAGTCACATGGATCATCAAATTGGGAAATATCATCGCATGAGACACATATTCAGAGAGATTGTCATACATATAACCAATTTGGATAGATCATATTTTAGGTCAATCATATAGAGTTCAAGAGTAAGGCATGACTTTCATTCCCACAATTTAAGGTTCTAGCTTCTACATTGGCCTAGGTGGGGTCCATGATTGAGGTTTTTACATTTCAACAATTCAAGACAAACATCATATTTCAACATCGTGATTTTGTGCTCAAAATCGATGAAAGGTCCCACCCTAGTCCACATGGAACTCACCCTTAAGTCATATATCAAGTGAGTTAACATAATCTTCATATAAATATATCGATATTTGGGAACATGAAAGTCATCAGTCATATATCAAGGGTGATCATAGGAGTCAATTCAAAACCAAGATCAATAATCATGAGTCCAAATTTCATAAATAAATGTCAAGAGTCGAAATTTAGACAACCAAGTCATAGGTTCAAACTTTTGAAGATATGTCTTAGATTCCTATGTAGACCTTAGGTGTGATCCTTCATATGTATACATAAATCGAGCAACATTTCAAGCATTATTCAGAAAACATTTGAGATATCAATATCGAGTTCATTTTCATGGTATTCATGGTTGATGAATGATATTGGCCTAGGTCTTTCTAGGAACATAACCACTAACTATAATCAACAACATCATACGTCAAAATCATCATGAAATCAAGATTCAAGATCGAGTATCGATATATTCATGGATTTGACCCATTAGAGACTTAGGTCAAGAAATCAAAATTGGGTGGAAGAGGTTACCTTTCCAAACTCTAAATAATCATCAAGATGAAAATTTAGAAGCAGTCATAATAGGGATGTGACTTAGATTAGGTGGATTCATAAGTCAACTACCACCCTAATCTAGCACATTAGTCTACATTTGTCATGAGTTGTCAAGCATTTCCAAATAAGGTGAGTAACAATTTTTAGATTGTATTTCATAGGGTCACAATAAATATGATCAAGATCATAATAGGGCGATCATACTTCAAGATCTTTGCGAGATCAAGGTCATATTTTCACTCACTCCCTTTCAATATCAAGGTAAGGGTAGACTTTGGTAATCGAGAAGTCAAATTGAGAACTCGAGAGTTTGAGCATAATTGGGTGATATTGATATCTAAGTCCATCATATTATTCAAACTGAGTCTACAAAGAGGAATAAAAGCCAATAGGGGAGTTTCTTCTTGTAACTAGTCTTCACACAATAATCTAGGGCTTTGGAGGTGTGGTCATTTCATGGCATGATCATTGTGCATATCGAATAGGGGGGAAAGTTTGCTTAACTATGTTTGAGGTTTGATTGGAAAAAAAGGCAACATGGGTTTAATCAATAGAGATCTCATCAAACATGGGGTGTAAAACTTGAGTTCCACCTTATTTCACCATATCAAGAATTTACCTCAAACCTAGAAAGAAATTATATATCATCGGGTAACATTGAGTTTCATAAACTTTGTATAAGAGGACATCACTTTTAAGAGTAATGTCATTCATCAAATAGGGTTTTAATTTAAGGTTAGATCATGTAATTATCATCTTAATCAACTTCCATCATTTCAATAAATTTTAGTTTCCCCATGCATAAGCTACCCATTCAATAAGGTTTAGTATTAAAGAAGTAGTCTTTAATATTAAAGGCCTATTTTAGGTCATTCTTGCAACATTAAATCATTTAAGGGTACAAGGATGGATAAATCTCAAATCTTGATGTCTAAGGTTGTTCAAGTTAGTGATATAAGGCTAACATCAAATTTTTGGGCATCAAGGTTTAAGATCATTAATTCAAAAGCATAAGCTATCATAAAAGACATCAAAAGCATATATTTTGAGATATCAGAAGAATTTCGAGAATAATTAGGTCATGAAACTTAGTTCATTGGGTATATCTTGTTTTCTAGGTAACGATTCATATATAACATGTCCAAAAAGTCCCAAGGGATCATTATATATTATTTTTGCAAGAAATACCTTAAATTAGTTGATCTGGACCCTTAGATTTCAATCTAAGAGCCAAATATGTTTGTTGCCCAGATCCTAGAGCCTTCTTGGGCCCCATGGTACCACGGGTGCATAGAGATGAAATTCAGCCCAGAAGTAGGGATAGTCTCCAGTCGCTAATTGCTCTCAACTGTGACCGACTGCCTTCACTAGCACTGTGGTGATGAGTGAATGTCCCTCGCCGTCGATCGGGCTCTATCTCTTGTGCGGTCATGCCCTCATATGTAAGCCCTCACATCCCATGGTGGCATGAGGGAAGGTGTTTGACAGAGTATGGGCACAACACCTACAAACAGCCATAATCTAGCTGGAAAACTTGTCGCCGAAGCTCGTGAGGTTTCCACGGTCAATTGCTGGCCTTGATCCTTATTGGAGGGGTCTGTGTCACAGACACCCAAAAGGTTTGGTGGTGGCACCACCAAGGTGAGGGAGGAATAAGAAGGGAGGATGGGAGGTGTGAGGCTTGTCAAACAAGAGGAAAAGAAGGGGAAAAGAGTTGGGGAAGGAGTTTTATAGGATGGGGTAGGGTTAAATGGGTGCCAAATTGGAGCGAAAAGGGGAGTAGGTGGATCTCAGCAATATGCCCTTCGGCAAGGTGTACAGAGGTAGGGGATCAAGTCCTATCCATTCGATCGAGGCCTGATCCATTGTAGGAAATATCAAACAGTCCAAATTTGCTTGAAAAAAGTCTAAACCTTGTGATTGGATGATATTTTGATAGTCGGATATCCCCTCAAGTGTAAGGGGTGATAACCCAACTGGGTTGTGTGCCGAAAGGAAATCAGCCCACTGAGGCTCCAAAAGGGTCAAAAAGAGATATAAGTTAGGTTAAATCAAGGCAATTTCAAATGAACATATCTCCTTTATCCTAGCTCTGATTTGGGAAAAATAAGATGCATTGGAAAGGTGAGAGGAAGCTCTAAAACATGAGAGAAATATTAGGGTATAAATTTTTACAAATATATGATCCAATTTCAAGGTAAAAGTGATTTGGTGTAACATGAATGTAAGCATGATTTTTTCAACTTGAGCATGATCAAGGTGAAACATCCATATGAGATGGTTTAATTGTGTATCAAAATAAATATATACATAAAATTGATAGTGAAACAAGATCCAGGTCAATATTAGAAGTCATATCCAAAGTGTGAAATTTTAGGTAATCACGGATACTCGTATTATGTGCATTACATGTTTATTAGGTTACAAACAAGCTATGTTAGGGCATAATTCTAACCTGGTTTGGTAAAATTTAATGATTCGAGTACACTATCATCCTATTCTAGGAATTAGGGTTTCTAGAGTCAATATAGCTAAATCTCGATGTGTTAAATTTTTAGAGTTAGTGTGGCACCAAGTCCTTTTCTTTCCCCCATAGAAAGCACTCATATTGTTGGAAGTTCATGGAAGAAAGGACGTGTGGCCCATAATTAAATCCACACTACATGTTAGGAGTATTAGTTATAATACATACAGAGGAAAGTAAGATGAACCCATTCACAATATCCTCAACCCATTCACAACATTCCATGCCATTCCCTTGTGGGTTCTACAAAAAGGACACTACTACAGTCAAGAGCTTTGAGGCCCCTAAATGAAATTATGTTGCAGATCACAAGTCAAGCATGTCGTGAACCAGTGATGCATTTTAAGATAAAAGACGGCATTTTTTAATCATTTTTTATACAACTCGATGAAAATAATTACAAGTATAAGCAATAACAAAATCAAAACAAAATTCAAAATAATCATAAAAAATATATGGATCCACTCCTTACATCTCTCTTTCGCCATTACATGTGACCTACAAGCATGTCTACCACAGATGATGGATCATACTTCTCCATGGTATCATAATTGAGGATATGCCTCCACACTCATCATCACTTGATGACTCTGTCTACATTGGAAAATTGATTTTAAGGCATGTCCTCCCATTGTTATGCAATTATATCATATAGATCTCCATATTCAAACCTAATGATGCCTGCATTGTCAAATAAATATGATCAGGTCAATGCAATCATGAATGGATGGACACTCTACCAGATGTAGGCATACCATCATGCCAAAAAAGGTGAACATGTGAAGAATGAGTTGATAATGTGATGCACAAAAAACACATATTTACAAGATGTTCCAACTTGAACAAGAATGGGCAGACATTTGAGACCAATAAACATGTGAAGGTGAAATCTAGAGCAAGGGTGAGCAGATGCTCATCAAACTAGAAACACAAAATAACAACTAGATTCTCTATTCAAACATGTCGATATGTCAAGTGCACGTGAGTAGATAGATGCTCCATTACTATAGTTTTGTTGAGAATGGTAGACTTTCCGCATACATAGAATCAAGAGAATAGATAAATATTCAAATCAAGCATATTGAAAAGGCACATCAATTGAGAATAAGCAAATGTTCTACAGAGAAGAATATTGGGTCAGAGATCAATTCAAGAATTTCTAAGTGCCACGCAATAAAAGAACAAATATATGCTTATGAAGCAAATTTGATTCAAAATAGATAAAAAATTCCACGAGGTTGACGCAAATGGGGATGGAAAAATGCTTCTTATGCTTGCAAATGAAGCAAATAACAATATGAGGATGACATAAACAAGAACAAGTAGATGTTCCTTAGGCTTGTTAGTGACAAAAATAATTAGACAAGGATGACATAAACAAGTATGAGCACATGTTCATTTGGCCTGATGCAAATAAAACACATTATGAGAATATGAGGTGATGCAAACTGAAGTAGACGTGTGTTTCCTAGGCATGTTGGTGAAGTGAACACATTATAGGGAAGATGCAAATAAGAATGGATAGATATTATTTAGACTTGTTAGAAAAGAAAACACATTACAAGGCTAAAGCAGACAAGAATGTGTGGATGTACTTTTAGGCCTACTACAAAGCAACAAAAACTATATAGAGCGGATAGACGCTCCATATTGTGTGTCATAAAATAATGTCAACTTGCAAGGGTGGAATGATATTATGTAAGGATCATGACTTCAAGTCTCATTCAGGTGAAGACAAATCTACAAATCATAGAGGAGATTTTGAATCTAACAGAGGTCTATTGAACATCAAGTATCAATGTGAGAACAACCTCAAATTTACTTTAGTGTGGTTGACTCCAATATTAGTATGTGTGTTGTTATTTTTTATTCATTTCATGATGAAATCAAACAAATAAGCTAGGTAGAAATTGTTAGTATCAATAGGTGTTGGGTTTTATGGCCTCAGAGTAGGCAACGGAAACAAAAAGTTTACTGGCCATTAACCCATAACATGAGATCGCATTAATGACTATGTAGTGGGAAGGATGGTTTTAATGAGATATACCTGCACCTGGGACTTGCCTAGTGACAATACCTCTCAGTCATGTACGATCTTCAATGCCATATCTTGGATGGTCTCTGTGCAGCTCCTGGTCTTTGCCATGGACTCTGGCCTCCACTACGGACTGCGGCTGATGTGTCCTCCTAAACGGCAAACATCTCCCACCTCTATAGATAGTCCACATGAACCACCTGGAACTCCTGCCATTCTAGAAGAATTGGCAGGAAGGAGATGACCCTCCTATTGGAGTACTAGCACCAACAGGCTCTGCCAGACTCGGATTGCTTTTCTGTAGTTGTCTTTCCCTTGTTGTGCCTCCCTAGTCGGGTAGCACTTGCTCAGGCTCTCTCAGTTACCAAAACCAGAGAGGACAACAACTTTGCAAAGCAATTGATGTTCTGAGTTGTGTGTTTCGATAAGCCCCCAGTACCCTTCTATTTATAGTAGAGGGTAGGGTCAGGGTTCCCATTCTATTCGGGAGTAGAAGGATCCAGAAGTTCCATGAATAGTTTGCACTGCGGTAGGTGAACGGATCGTTTCATAACTAAAACAGTCGTTTGGCAAGGTGAGATGATCGGTTCACTAATGAATCGATCAGTTGGGAGTGTGAGTCGATCGATTCACCCAGTGAACTGGTTGTTTCACTTTCCATACTTGCCTAAAATTGACTTTCCTCAATCATTTCCAATTAATGAAAAAATTAATCCTTATTCCAATTGAATTGAACAAGTGAAATGTGAAAGTTTTCTTCCAACTGGGCAAATCCTTATTTCCTCAGTTGGCAGGACTGTGAGCCACCCGATTCATCAAGTGAACCAGTCGGTTGGCTCACACCTGCCGATTGGCTCACAAGGGTGAACTGGTCGGTTGGCAGTCCTGACATTGCCAATGCAATCTCCAATCAACCTAACACTCTAACCAGCTAGTTCAACACTTGAAATTGATAGTTCTAAGTCCAGTCAGTCAATTATATGTTTAATTGAGTACCTAAACACCTTTCGTCTCAATCTAAACATCATTCATGGACAATCTCCACTTCTAGGGGTATCCTATGTGTGTGACCCTATAGGTTCCAATTTACATTGGCAGTGAATGTTCATAACAACTTATGACATCACAAGCAATGAGAAAAATTTAGTAACTCATCATTGATACCTAAGTAACTCAAAAAGTTGGAGAACAACTTCAACCTACAAACTATGATTAGTGTTATAGTGATCGTATAGTTCCTTTTTCACTGACATCCGGATTGAACTCGAGGCATGGAACGCCATCCTCTTCAACATTCAACCCATATTCCCTAACATAGAGAAGACTGTATGAGATGCATGTGAATTCACATATCATATATTGAATCACATGATTATGGCCATACAATTCTCAATGTCACTTATCAAGGGGCCCTGGATATCATACTCCTTGTAGGAGGGACAAATCCCATATCTATCACTCATAGTCAAGTCCCCATGTATCAAAGTCACCCAATCATCATTGTTATAACAACCCATGTTTAGGACTACGTTTGATGATGTCAAAGTGTACCCAATCACATATGATGAGTTTAGTGATTTTAGGTCTAAGAACCACAATCACCACCATCACTATGAGAGACGATTGTGACTACCATTCCATGGTATCCATGTATCACTCTCACAGTGGGTCTGTCTAATATATTATTCTCTAACATATATTTGTGTGCTTGACTTGATATCATATATCATGACTAATGAGACTTTGTCATCAGTCAACACACACTCTAGTCTTGTGTATTATTGTTGTCTATTTTTCTCCCACAGTAATATCTGACTAGGGACATAACAAGAATGTATGTACTCATAACATACATATGGTCTCATTGTTCAAGTCCTTAACCTAAAGACATATGTCATCAAGTCTCATCATTGTTTAGACATTTATCATGTATGTGTCAATATATCATGATTGAGACAAACATAATAGCCAGAATTACCTTTATCATTATTAAATCAAGTATATGCCTCATTGCAATCATCATATGATTAGCTCTCTGGGTATACTATACCAACAATAGGACTGTAGTAGCTTATTGTTTATGTTTGTGTTAACCACTGAAATACTCATTCCCCCATATTCAGAAAGGAGAAGATGATATTTCCATTTTCATATTTTTATTTATTGGTGTGATGATGGAGTTTATGAATGTAACACCTTAGTCTGTTATGTTTCTATTAATTTAAAAATACAAACTTCTATGTGTGTTGGTTTTCCACCAAAGAAGGGAAACAGAGATCTTACAAAATCAAATATGTAAATGTCTCTATGCAAGGAGTCCTAGTCATATAAAGTGAGGAGTTCATTATAGTATTAGTATTCAATGTTTTAGTTATGAAATTATAGTAGGTGGAGTGGAAAAGGGGGTCAAGCATGAAGCCCCTTTCATGGAGAGACCCAGGTTACATGATGGGAAGGGATGATAAATTTAGAAGGCATGGATCTGACCGAGCCATTTTAAGATTTCCAAGTAGTCTGACTATAATTTAATGTAGCCCAAAGATTGAGGTACATTTTTAAACTTTTCTTTACCTTTACCTTTACCTTTACTTTTCCCTTTCCCTTTCCCTTTCCCTTTCCCTTTCCCTTTCCCTTTCCCTTTCCCTTTCCCTTTCCCTTTCCCTTTCCCTTTCCCACAACAAAGGTTAAAATCTCAAACACTATATGGAATTATTGCTCCATAATAGAGTTAAAGATGAAAACACTTTTTATAATAGGTTTAAGGACACAAAGTGTAGGTTGACTCTAGATTTTAAGACCATTAACAACTTGATAAAAAGACAACTAAAAATGCAATGTATTGGTATCATCAAGTATTATTCCTGCCAATGGTATCAATTAAGTCTGAATGCATTATTTGTCATTTTTGACTAACTTAAATCAATTAATTGGTAAGTATCCTAATCAGAATGTAACGAATATGAATCGAAAGTTAGTTTCTTATATTAAAGACGTTTTTTAGGAATGATGAAGCATAAAAAATGCTTTTTCCTTACATTACTCAGCTAAATCAACCTCAACAATGTTTACAATGCTTCTAGAAAAAGATTGTGAAAGAAAAAAAAAACTAGCTATCAAACTTCTACAAGCTAAACTAGTAATGGCATCAGTTGCCTTATTATAGATACAGTTTAAAAAAAATCAGCTAAAGAAATCAAACTTCCTACTTATATTGTGAATGTCCTCCCTAAGGATACCAAGGTAATCACTCCTATTTTCATCTTGTGTAGAAGATTGGGCCAACGTTTGTGCATCACTCTCAAACTCCACCTTTTAAAAGATTACTTGGATCACCTAGTTCATGGTTGCCCTCATCCCTATTGCCTCAACTATGGTGGTCTTTGTCCCTCTTGCAATCTTCTCGTCTGCTATGGAGACAATGCCCGAGTCTAGTAACTGGTTATCCATCCCACTATTAGTTCTACATTTTCACCAACATATGCATCTACATTTATCTTTACCCTATCACATCCTTGCTTGGTCCATCGCCAATCACTTGTGTCTACTTATACATCATCACTTGGTTTTCAGTCACTTTGTGCCTACCTTGAGTCTCATATCAGTGATTGGAAGTTTTGAAGGTGGTAATATATGTCCATGTGATTGCTATTGAAGACCATATTATTCCTATTTCTCCACACTACCCACACCGCTACTACCATTTTTGTCCCATTAATTTTTGTCACTCATGTTGAGGACGGTAGCAAGGGCCACATCAAACTGAAGGTCCTTTATATCTTTGATGATATTTTGGTTCATGCCATTCATACGTTCGCACAGTTCAATTGCATTAGGGCATCAGAATAATGCATGTGAAATAGATTCTTGCTCCTAAAAGCAAAGCTTGCCCCTCCCATCTTGCACACAGTTCTATCATACAGTCTTTTCATGGTATCCATACTTCTAGTGCCAACTCTCCAGAGGAAGTGTGCCACCATTGGTGGCCATCCTGTCCTCTAGATACTTCTCCATAGTGATTCCCCTTGATGAGTCATGCACCTTCGTGTATGTTCCTTTCCGAGTATACCCAACCAATACGCTAACTTTGCCATAAATTCCCCCCTTGTTGTTGGACACCACATGAGTTCATACTTTGGCTTCATATGGATCAGTTATATAGCCTAAATGTACACTACAACTTGGGGCAGAAAAAGCTATTGAATCCTTGTGTTGTCCTGGCCTATCCTAGATGGTAATATAAGTGCATTGACCCTCTCGTACTTCTCATTGCTTGAATTTTGATATCCCTCCAAAGTGTCATCCTGTGATGGTAACTAGTGGTCCATTCATATGTTGATATGTGTCCTCTTCCCAACTGTCCAAGTTTCCCCTTCCATAGCTAAAGGCTTGGATTTCTAAAGACTCATCCAAGTATAGCTAGGATTATATCCCCATCGAGCATCCCAAATAGATGCTCTTGGGAAATATCTAGATTTTAGAACACGGTGGATAAGAGATTGAGGCTTACAGCATAGTCACCAGAGTTGTTTGGCAAGGAGGGCTTGGTTAAAAACATACATGTCTCTAAACTCAATCCCCCTTTGACATTTCGGAAAACACATTTTGTTCCAACTCACCCAATTAAGCTTCCTTTCATTTCCTTTTACTCCCCACCAGAATCTAGCTATAGACTATGAATTGCATCAATTGTTCCTATAGGCAACTGAAAAACACTCATGACATAGGTCAGTATAGCTTCTGCAACTGCTTTAATCATCACTTATTTCCCAAGCTTTGACAAAAGTTTCTCAGACCATCCTTGTAGTTTCCTCATACATGTTCTTTAATGCATCTGAAAAAATGTTTCTTGGATCTCTCTATTGTTTTTGGGAGGATAAGATATTTGGCATGTCTTTCCACCTCTCAAACTTTTAGTAGTTTGATGAGATACGCCTTTGTTAAAACAACTTCCATCTTGGATAAGTTTATTTGTTGTCCTAATGTCTGTTCATATTGGTTGATAATTTGAGTTTCCTTTAGATATTCTACAGTAGTTACTCTGGAAAAGAGTATACTATCATCTACAAATAAAAGGTGAGACATATTCAGTGGTTTTCTACAAGACTTGATACCATGTAGGGTGTTACTATTTGTAGCGACAAGAAGAGAAGTAGTGAAAGCTTCAGCATAGAGAATAAATAGATAAGATGAGAGTGGGTATCCATGCCTTAGTCCTCGGGTTGGCTTGATCTTCCTGGTCATGTCTCCATTGATGGCAAACAAATGGTGTACGGTGTGATGCAATCATAGATTTTCCCTCTACATTTCATCCCAAAGTGCATCCTTTCCATGACGTGTAGCAGAACATTTCATTCCACCTTGTCATGCACCTTTTCCATATCTAGACTCAATACAAAGTTGTCATGCTTTTGTCCTTTTGTCCCCTTTCATAGTATGAAACAACTCATATGCTATGAGGGCAAAGTAAGTAGTCATCCTTCTTTGTATAAAAGAACTCTGATATTTAGAAACCATATTATCCATGTGAGGTTTAACCTAGTTTGCCACCACCCTAGATGTTATCTTGTATAGGACATTGCAAAGACTTATCAGTCTAAACTGTCCCATTTTAGTAGGCTTCTCATCCTTGGGAATAAGTACCACCAGAGTATAATTTTCCTCCTTCACACTCGTCTCTCCTTTCCACCAACCTTTTATATAATTTGTCATGTCTTTTCCTATTATTCCCCAATATTTTTGGAAGAAAAGAGCCTTCATGTCGTTGGGTCCTAGTGCATTGTTAGGTTGGATTTTCTTGACCGCCTTCCAAACCTCCTCTTCTATAATATCTCTTTGCATCTAGGTGTTCAGTTGTACATCCACCTTTCGTGTAATCCCTCCCATTTCCTAGGCAAAGTCCATTGGGTTTCTAGTATGAAATAATTCAACAAAGAAGTCCACCATAATTTTGGAGATCTTATCCTCCTCCATTTTCCAGATGTCTTGTTTATCTTTGAGCCCATCAATGTGATTTCTTCATATCCTATTTGAAGATTTTTGGTGAAAATATACTATATTTCTATCTCCATATTTCATATCATTCACTCTATCTCTCGCGCACCATTAAAATTCATTTTTCCTCAATTAGAATTGCATATCTTTTGATACTTCCTCCACCCTCACCATATTCAGACTATTTGGCAGTAAAGCTTGTAGTGTCTTCAAATTTTCTTCTAATTCATGTATCTTCCTTCTTCTCTCCAAATTTTTTGCCTGCCCACTTTTGCAATCTTGTCCTACATCCAATCACTATTCTAATCAGATTTTCATCTCCTCTCTTCTACCAGGTTGATTTTATTGTATCCTGGCATTCTTTCTCTGGAACCCACATAGGTTCAAAGATAAAGTGTCTTGTTCTTTTCTTCTTATGGACCTCTCTATTATCGGTTGAATTAATAAGTGGTGCATGGTTAGATTCATAGATGGGAAGATCGAAAACTTTGCAATAAGTGTATCTCCCTCTCCACTCCAAATCTACCAGCACTCTATCAAGTCTTTCCTATACCAGTGTCTTATGTGAGAGTCCATGTCGCTATGTGAAGATGTTCCTTACAAAATCTAGATCCACCAGTGCACAGTCATCAATAGCTTCTAGAAAAATTATCATCACTTTGTCTTCTTTTAGTGGCCCTCCCAACTTTTTATTATTGGAAACTATCTCATTGAAATCACGAAGAAAATAGTTGGCCCCTCATCATTACTTTTAGTTGTCTCATCATATCCTAGGTCTTGTGTTTTTTCTACTAGCTTGCCCAACCATATACTCCTATCACTCTCCATTTACTCCCTCTTTCCCTATCCTCCACTAAACACTCCACATGTCTTTGAGAATAGCTCAGAATCATCACATCCAGATCCTTCCAACAAAATCATATGTTGCTTGCTCTACCCATGTTGGATATGCAAATATATTGAAACTACAGCTCCATTTTACTTCCTCCATTTTTGATCGTGTTATCATGGTTTCCATCAAGAAAACCATATTTGAACATTCCTTCCCGCACCATGTCGTAGGCTTTGGAAGTTTCAAGGTTTCCCATCCCCTAAAAATTTCAACTCAGTGTTTTCTTTGCACTTTGTGGGGCTGATTTTCTCCAACCTCCACTACTTGGACATCACATGCCACTTTGTTTGCATCATGATAGGTTATCCCCAGGTTTTCCCTCTTCCCTGGCTCAATCGTACTAACATCTTCATCAACCTCCATGTCACTTTCCAAATCATTTCATTTTCTGGGATACCCAAACGTGCTCCTCTTCTTATCTTGTACACCCATGTTGTATGATTCTTCATTTTTATTTCTTTTCCTTTATGCCTCTCTTGTTTTCCTTTTGCAGACTGGAGATTTTTCCTTTGTGCTCATGTATGCACCTGCGTTTGCACCTGCTTGACCTTCAACAAATTGTTGTTGTGCCTTGTGTGGCCTTCTAAACTCCACAATGCAATTCAAGGTCCTTCTAAGCTATAAATTTACCTATTCCCTCCTCCATGATTGGTGGTTCTTCATCAATACGTCATGACTTGCACATATTCAACTTCTATTTAAAATTTTTTGGTCACCTTGTGTGTTTCACTGTTGTCATCTTCCTTCATATGTCCCCCCTACTTACGCCCCTCACCGCTTTCTACCTCTACCAATCCCTCCTTACTTTTTTCTCCCCTACTTGATGTCCCTCCTTCTCGTCTGTGATTAGGATCTAATGTATTGTCCCCACTCCACAACTCCCCCTATCATCCCGAGTGATACCCCCCTCCTCATCTTCCATAGCTCAGAGGTGTAAGGTCTTCCTAAATCGGCATTGCCTTCTCCTTCTTCTGAGGATTTCCTCTCCACCCGCTTCTTTCCTTAGTCATAGTCAACACTTATAGATGACGTCATCTTGCCTTTGGTATGGAAATTTCATTTTTTCTTTGACTGATTGCTTCTAAATATTTTATCCTTCATTGTCGTCTGCCACTTCATTGGTGACGCTTTCAACCAGTTGCCCCATTGTTTTCTTTGTTTCCCTTCCTCCTTGACTTCATTGCAATCCTTATTAATGTGCCCCAGCAACCCACATGTGAAATAGATTTTTGATAGCCTTTCATATTTTACTTCCATATCTACCAAGATTCCTCCTTTTATCTTGATCTCCAGTGCTCGCTTAAGAGGTTTTGTCATGTCCAAAAGGACTCAGACTCACATAAATGAATCCCATCACAACTCATCATTGTCCACTTGTATAACTTCCCCAATCCTACCAGCTATCTCCATCACCACCTTCTTGAGACTAGTAATTAGATTTTTTTTAATAGATAGCACATGTCAATGTATAGTTGTTAGGGAAGACATGTACTTTCTCCTATGAAGAAAAACAACACACCAACTGTGACTCTCAGCATATTTAGGGATCATATGTCCTTTAACTCTGTGTAGAGACTTGGAAGCTTAATTCCAATAAACTAGGGGCACTATCCTTCACTTTTCTGATGTTTAAACATTGTGCTACTATTTCCAAGAATTTGTTGGTGGCCATTCAAAGAGGAAGGCTAAAGTTTCTAAAAAAAATTAGGCCAACAAACCTATCTATTATGTATGATTTCAAGAGGGAATAAGCTTTACAAATATAATATAAAAAATTGTAACTTTGTATAAAAGCATGCGAAATGGGAAATTCCAAGTATTGTCTCCAAGGGACAATCAAGAGAGAGATCTTCATATCTAGAGGAATATTTTTCACCATATGGCTTGTAATTGGATGTTGTTCAAATTTCATTTTATTGTTACTATAGGTGGCTAGGGTTTTCATTTTAGGAGTTTGATTCAATTGTTTCTTGTTCTAGTCTTTCTAGGGTTTTACTAAGTTATATATATAGTCAAAGTATTGTGGTCATGTATAACATCCTCATGTCATTAGATTAGTTTACCAATGTCTCAACTGATTCTTGCTCTTGGGTTTTTACATACATTTTTATTATATGATTCATATTTATCCAAGTAAGTCTAAACATGTCTAGGTTACCCATACTTATATCATATAATTATCTTCCTCATATGTCTACTTTCTCTCATATACCATACTATTTGAGTTAAATCAATCCATATGAATATACTTTTGATATCCTTATTTTATTTCAAAATACCATAACATTTATATGTGTTGGAGTGTTATATTCATGATGTGGTAACTTATTATTAATTCAATTTAGTAGTAATTCATAGATTTCTTATTTAGGTATATTTATGCATCTAATCTATATGTGTATCACATAAATAGGTGTAGAGGACCAATTAACACAACTTATGAGTATGAATATGTTTTATGACTTGATCATCTTGCAAACTCTTACCTATTATCTCCTTCCTAGTAAGTTTTCTAAATTGGATGAAAATAAAAGTTGTGATGGGTTAACCAATCTATGGTATTCACATACTTAGGTCCATAATAGAAAAAACCACAAGGTTATCATTTACTACATGGTCTAATATGATCCCAACTTTTTGTACGGTTATATATATATATATATATATATATATATATATATATATATTTGTGTGTATATTTGTATTGTGATATTAAAATAAATTGATTAATTGGGTATGTCATATATTATCACTAGTATACTTGAATTACCATTTTCATATAATTTATCTAAACCAATCTCCAAAGTCCAACATGTAGGAGAAATATTACTAAGCTAATGATTTTGGAGGCACATTGATCTTTGATTCTTTTTGGGTCATACTCTAGGTAATGTGCATTAGTTGGGCTTGAGCCTTCAGTGTTCTTTTAGTATATCATAGATGGCCATGGTGGTCCTTCTGTGGTCAGCCTTATCCTAATTCCACTATGGAGTGGTGGTGGTGGCATGGAGGCATCATGGCAGCTAGAGAGCCTAGCACAGGCCACCGGCACTAAGGGTTCTACGGTACCTTGATGGTGGTAGGATTCCCTGGAATCGCTTGAGAAGGTCAAGTAGTCTTTGATGGTGTTTGGGTGGTTAGAGGATCTATCAAATTGGGAATAGTTATGCTATCAGTAGATGACATGGGTTTTAGGGCATATTCCTCCTTGCGAAAGATAGGGAGGGGCTTTGTCCTCAAGATAGAAGGTGGCAAAGGGGTTAGTGATTGTAGACTCAAATGGAGTTGGGTTGCATGGAGGCAAGGGTGATGTGGTGTTGTAGGACTAGATTGTCGAGGGGTGAAGTTTTGAGGGGGTTGAAGATAGGATGATGTAGTTCTGTCTCTTGATTCATAGTCAACATGGGATCTTGGAAAGGGATAGGGGGTCTATTTTGAGGCCTAGCACAGAGTCCCATCATTGACCCAGGCCAACCAGTGCTGGAGGAAGTTTACAAATTCAAGGTTCAGAGGCATACAGTAGAGCATGGTGATTGGTTGTGTTAGAGGTTTCCTTGCATTATGCTTGCAAGTCGATGGTCTAGAACTAGGCTTTAGAGCTAGGGCGGTGGTGGTTTTGCAGGTTTTCATACTAGCCGAAAGATGGGAGGGGTGATAGAATCTATTTGGGGGAGGGTACGGATAGTGTTTATATAGGGTGATAAGGTAATAGGGTTTTTTGGCAATACGAGGAGAGTTACAGCGATCAGGAAAAGTGAAACGACTATGATCGGTCAAGCAATTTTGTGATGAGAGTCAGTTTGATCATCATGTCCCTATCAGTAACGATAGCTTGAATGTAGTGGCTACACATAGGATTAGGGAAAGGTTATAAGTGATTGTTGGGCGACCCTGACACTTCCAAAGCTCTTTGGGCGATGAGAGATGGCTTGATCATTGTGTCCCTGTCATACAGTTTGATCATCATGTTCCTCCTGGTCGTCGAAGTACGTGACTTGAGGAAGAGTAAGAAATGAGTCTTTCTCTTGATTAAAGACCTAAATACTTATTAGTAATAATTACTAATTTAGTGATGACTTCCAATCTCTTTTATAACTTCTAATCCAAAAACCCCAATTTCTTTGAGATTTTGAAAAAAATTATTTTATAGTGAATACATTTCTATTGTAATTTGATCCAATTAGTATCTCACATAGATTTCAAAGACAAATAGTTTCAAGTATTTTAGTGTGGGTCTCAAATTGGTTTGATTGATCAATATGAAATATAATTGTTTATGAGTACTTAAAGTCTAAGGAAATTCAAAAGGAATAAGTATTAATGGATATTTGTCGATAGAGATTATTCAATGGAGGCAATTATGCATACTAGCTCAAAAGTAAAATCTAGTACCAAATTTCAGTATGTTACAGCTTCCCACCCCTTAAAAAGGATTTTGTCCCCAAAATTGATTTATCCAGGTATTACATTTCTTCCCTTAAAATGATTCTACTAAAAATCTAAGTAGGTGTGTCAGCTACAATGTAGCATCCTTCACCAACTCTAAGTTTGTCTTAAAATCTAGTACCAAATTTCAGTATGTTACAACTTCCCACCCCTTAAATAGGATTTCATCCCCTAAATCGACTTATCCAGGTATTTAATTTCTTCCCTTAAAATGATTCAACTAGAAATCTAAGTATGTGTGTCAGATACAATGTAGCATCCTTCACCAACTCTAGGTTTCACCTCTAGGGTTTTCTTTTACCTACTTGAATGTGACTTAGATTGAGAAATCATCGATAAAAATCTATAAAATCATTTTTCTTTGTAAATTTCGTATTATCATCATCATCAACAACAACTAAGCCTCAATCCCAACTATGTTGGGATCAGCTACATGGATCCTTCTTTTCCATTCAGCTCTATCATGGGTCATATTCTGGTTGAGATGTAGAGATTCAAAATCTATCTTTATAAGCTCTTCCCATGTTAATTTAGGCCTTCCTCTTCTTCTATTAATTGTTCTTGCCTCAATAGTATTGCTTCATATAGGCGAATTAGTCGGTCTATGTTGCACATGTCCATACCATCTGAGTCATCCCTCATGCAACTTGTCCCCAATGCTCGCCACCCCCACTTTATTCTTGATATAGTCATTTCTCAAGTGATCTTTTCTTGTCTTTCCACACATCCATCTCAAAATACACATTTCAGCCATGTTCATCTTATTGAGTCCTTGTTCCTGTAAATGTAGTATTATGAAGAAATAATTTCTTGACTGAGAGAACTTTTTGATGCAAAACTAGAAAATGGCCAAAATCAATGTGAGAACAAAGTCACGATCATCTCGTGTCTAAAGTCTAATTACTATTACTCCATCATCCCAACTACATGAGACATTTATGGAATTAATATTTGTATGAAACACAAAGAGTCACATGAGCACTTAGTAGTGCTCGGTCTATAGGGTCATGTATACATTCCTAGGTTAAGAATCTAAATTATGAATATCAAAATTTATGTTACACAACAAAATGATTAGATAAATTAAAATTGTAATGGCCAAGCTTTTGACTTTATCAAATTTACTTAATATCGTTGACACTAATATTTATGTGATGTTTTATTGTGCCAACAATTTATATATATTTAATTATATATCTTCAATATCATTACGTAGGGATTTTTGTCAATATAATGTTTGGGCCAACATAAATTACCCAAAATTTTATATATCGCTTAAAACTAGGAGTTTATAAAATGTAGAGGTATTGTTTTTATCACATTTTAAAATTTTGATTCTCTTGTTATGGATTGGGATGCAAAAATTTTATTTATATTTTTTTGTGCATTTATATGTTGGAATTTATGCCTAGAGAATCAATCATGTGATGATTGTAATGGGGCATCATATACTTGATTTGATAATAATAAAGGTAACTCCATCTATTATGTTTGTCTTGGTCATGAGATGATGACAAAAACATGGTAGATGTTTAAAGAATGATATTACTCGATGACATGTGTCTTCAGGTTGAGGACCTAAACAATGAGATCATATGTATTATAAGAGTATATATATTCTTGTTAACCTATTCGGTTATTATTATGGAATCAAAATAGATGATGGTAACACATAAGACTAGACTGTGTGTTGATTGATTATAGTATCTCATTAGTCATGATATAGGATATCAAATCAAATATATAGGTACTTGTTAGAGAATAGTGTATCAGACAAAACCACCTTGAGAGTGATACATGGAGACCATGGAATGGTACTCACAATCAGCTCTCAAAGTAACAACGGTGACTATGGTTCTTAGTCTAAAAGTCACTACACTCATCACATGCCATTTGACAAACTTTGACACCATCCAACGTGATTTTGAATATGGTTTTCCATAAAGGTGGTGCTTGGGTACATTGTAACACATGGGGATTGACTAGGAGTGATGTACATGGGATTTTTCCCTCCTACAAGAGTTGATGTCTTGGCCACATGATAAGTGACACTAAGAAATGTATGGTCATAATCATGTGAGTTATATGTGATATGTGAACTCACATGCATCTCATACAGTCTGCTCTAGTTAAAGGAATATGGATTAAATATTAAGAGGAAGATGACTGCATGCCTCGAGTGCAATTGGATATCAGCAAAAAAGGAACTATATGATCATGGTAACATTGATCACAGATTGTAGTTTGAAGTTGTTCTCCAAGTTTCCAATTACGTAAGTAGCAATGATATGTTACTAGATATGTCTCATTGGTTGTGATGTCATGATATGGTTATGGACATTCACTACCAATGTAATTTGGGAACTATAGGGTCTCACACATAGGATTCACTTGAAATAGGAGTTTACTCATGGATAAGGTTTAACTTGGTTACAAAAGTGTCATTGGATGATAGTTGGTTGACTGGAGTGTCCAGTGGACTGACTGGAAATGCAATTCGATTGAGGGAGTTTACATTTGACTAACTGAAAAGTCTAGTCGACCGACTAGACGATCAGTAGGACTAGATCAAGAAATTGATGCTAACATCATAGCGTGCATTAATCATTGTATTGAAAGCCAGTATGTTTGTGAATAGGAAAATAGCTAATCGACTGACTAGAGTGTCTAGTTGAATGACGGGTGTGTCAATCAACCGACTGGGAGGCTAGTTGACCGACTGGTGATTCACAGCCACCAAAAGTTCATGAAATTCATCCCATCATGTCCCTGGGTTTATGGAAACCCTAGCCCATCCACTCCTAATAAAGAGGTGGTGGCCAAGGCTCTACACACTTTTATATGACAAGACTCCTCATCTCAATGTTATGGTAACGTGAAAGCTAGAGGCATTTTATTTGTAAAAGGGAGAGATAAGCAAAGGGGAGAAAAGTTGGTGCTAGCATGTTGACAACATGACAACTCCTTCCTATAGGTTCTAGATGAATGATGTGGAGTTCCTCGTGGTCCGTGTGGACTACCTAGAAGTATGAACGCTATTGCCATCACGCTAGTAGAATGCCATCAACTGTTGTCTGTGGTGATATACTACGAGGTTGATGTGCACAAATCATATCATCTTTTGGATCATGTTTGGTTGCATATCCATGTTCTTTTGACTCAATTATCACTCTCATTCATGCTAGATTCTATATTTTTAGCTATTCTTACTTGTCTCATAGTTTGGATTGTAGGTACTGCATTTTACAATGAAATGATGAAAAAGATATCATATTATCACTTATTGGATCACTCCTCAAGTATCTACATATTTTGGGGTTCGAAACTGCACAAATACCACTTTTTACGGCATGTAAATCGGACCTACACTCTGAAAGTTATGAGCAGAATACACAACAGCCCAGAATAGGCATTGACACGCTGTGTCTTAAAAAGACACGCCATGCACCTGGGATCGTTGAGCAGACTGGAAGTTTTTGGAAAGTTACATGGCATGCATTAATTCAGCACACGTCGTGCAAAGTGCATTCTGGATCAACTAACAAAGGATTTACACGTCGTGCACCGGGAATGCACATTGTGCGCCTATCAGTTTCAACAATTTTCAAATATGACTCCTTTCATTTTAAAAGACAAAACCACTCTACGGAGCAGTTATCACTTGTCATAATTCGAAGGTATTTCATCCCAGAGCAGGTCTAGAGAAAGGGAGGGTGATTTTGGGTGGAAGAAGGTGGTTTCTTGCTAAAGAACCCCCATTCTTCTTCTCTTCTTCTCCATTTTATTCTCTGGAGGTGCAGCAGAGCTTCTTCACTCCACAAAGCTTCTCGGGAGGGAAGTTTGTCCGGTTTGGAGCAGTTGTAGGAGTGGAATTTCATCCTCAAGTCAGAATTCTACCTTTCTTGGGTTACACATTGGGATTACTTAGCTTTTCCTTCTCTAAATCATGTTGAATTCTGAAAATTATGCACATTTCCTGTTGTACACATTCATGGACGAGTAGTTTCCTTTTCTTGGACATGGGAGAGTAGCTTCCATGTCATAGCATGTTTGGAACATGGTAATTTCGTACTAAATACTATGTTGCTTGTTTTTCCACCTTGCGAGTATTGGTTTCTTCCTTTCTGCATGTATGGTTGGCCACCTTATGTGTATGTTTTATGCTCTTTTGCTTGATCTGAGAAGATAGGTGGGAGAGTAAGGAGGCACTCTCTTGGAAACTCCTTCTTTACCACGAGAGTGGAAATTATGGAGTTGAGGAGTAGGTTTGTGATCCAAAATGAAATTCATACATGGGAATGTTGAATTGAGTTAGGATTGTTGTACTTGCACCGAGAGGTGAAGTGCAACATACAACTCTCTTTTAAAACAAGTGCTTAGTATGTTTAAATTGCATGCTCCTATTTTATGCTATGATATGTTGGTGAAATCCTAGGTCCAAGATCCTTCCATATCTAAATCTTAACCTTTCTTAAGTGATAATTTATTGTTTTATTTTAAATCTATAATTTAGTTGTTCTAATTCAATCATCTTATGTACAACGATCTAGATTATTGAAAATCAGAACTCTTACGCCTAACTAACGAACGCTCCTTGTGTTCGACCTCGACTACAACTACTCTCGTATACTTGCGGGATATAGCTAGTTGAGTAAAAGATCATTCTTATGATTGAAACTCGTTAGTGTAATAAACCAACAAGTTTTTGGCGATGTTGTCGGGGACCATTGGTATTCCTGTTAGAGTAAGAGTTGCTGGTAAGTAAATGAGAGTAGATCACAACCTTCATATCCACCGTCATATCCATAAATCATAATTCATCATGATCATCATAATTTGTTGTATCTTCCATGTTTGTTTTTGTATCTCACTCACCTTGTTTATTTGTAGGAGCATATGAGGTTTTCATAAAAAGATCATTGAACTGTGCATATCTCTACATTTAGAAAATGAACACATCATTTGCAGCCCTCATGGGGCAAGAAGGAGTGAAACCCAAACGTGTATGGAGGAATCACAACCCACACAACCATCATCCATTTCACCATCATCCAAACGACATTCACCCATGCCACCTTCATCCACACCACCATCATTCACACCTAATTCACCACCATCATATACACCCACACCCATACCTCATTCTTCCACACCTTCATATCCACCACCTTCATCCATACCACATACACCACCACCATCTACACCACATCCACCTAATCCTCCAGATCCACATGAAGAACTAGTCAAGGAGGATGACCTTCCTCTTAAGGACTACTTTGGTACAACTGCAATGCACATGAGTGGGCCTATTAATATTTCAGAATTTGAGGCAGAGGAGTTTTCTATCAGCCCAACCATCATACAATTGCTACAGCTGAATGCATTTGGAGGGACACCAATGGAGGATCCAAACCTCCACATTGCTAAATTTCTATAGTTTCTAAGCACTATAAATATATATGGCATTCCTATTGATGGGATACGCCTAATTCTTTTTCCATTCTCTCTTAAAGATAGAGCCAAGGCATGGCTCTATACTTTTCCAAAGAAGTCAATCGGCATTTGGGAGGAGCTTCTAAAGGTCTTTTTGGCAAGATATTTTCCACCTAGAAAAACTTTGCAGCTGAGGATTCAACTCATCAATTATTCTCAAAGGTTTGGAGAGACCTTATATGATACATGGGAGAGGTTCAAATATCTTCAACATCTTTTTCCACATCACGGTCTAAGCAATTGGCTTCTATTGCAATATTTCTACAATAGTTTGTTCTACAATACAAGGATGTCCATTGATGCAGCTGCAAATGGAGCACTAATGAACAAATCTTATGGAGAAGCCTATGCTATTATTGAAGATATGGCAGCAAATCATTTCTAATGGAGTCCGGCTACAAGCTACCACCCATCCTTTTCACATACTACTTCCGAAATGCAAGTGGAAGATCACACGGTTGGTGTTATAGACTTGATTTTAGTAAGGCTAGACACTTTGTCTCAAAGGTTTGAGAATCTAAGCACACAACTAATTCAAACAACCAACAATATTTGTGATGCATGTGGGTTTCTTGGACACTCATCTTCTACATGTTATGCTTCTTCTATTTATTCTCTAATGGGCTACACTCCACTGGGCTTCTACAGCAATGTGAACCCAAATTTCATTCCGCCACAACAACCATAAGTAACTTCTAGATTAGATTTCATGCTTGCAACATTTATTTCAACTCAAATGCAGCAAAATGAGGAGTTCCATCAACAAAGAAAATCAATGAAGAGTGCCATTTTCCAACTCTCTCCTAAGGTGGATGATATTGCCACTCATACATACATATTGGAGAAACAAATTGCCCAGCAAGCACTTTTTAGCAAATAAGCAATTCCACCTTTCTTTCCTAGTCCACCAGAGATGAATCATACATATTTCAGGCCGGTGACATTGAAGAATGGTGTTGTCATAGAAGTATATCCTTCAAGGTATGATGTTGTTGATACCTATGAGGATTATGAAGCTGCAAATCAAGGAGAGAAACCTACAACACATGATCTACTTTTAGATTCTTTAAGCAAACCACATGTCCTTCCTCTTTACACTCTACATGACACATTGCTTTATAATGAGAACACTCTTCCCAACTCATATTTTGATGATGCTTCACAGGAGAATAAAAATGCAAATAGTATTGGCGTACAAAAGACTATTCTTGTTGCAGCTCGTAGGTTCTTTTTCTTACCCCAAATCAAGGACATATTTGCAAGGAGGCATCAATCTTTAGCACAACAATTTACAGCCTCAAATCAAAACAATGGACCTCCATCTTCATCATTCACCATGATAGGTAACCAGTTGCAATCCTCTTGAGTTTGTTATATGTAATGAGGACACTGCAAATTTCAAGCTTAGGGGGAGAGCATCCAGCCGGTAGTGTAGTTTTATTTCCCTTTTATCATCTTTTTCTTAGTTGTTGTTTTCAGTTCTTCTCTTTTGGTGGCAAATCTAGTATGATATAAAGTTTATATTTTATATGTGGATAGAACTCCTATGCTTAACTGATTGTCCTCTTTTGATGTGAAATATCATTTAGAGAAATTGTAAAAGGCATGTATTAATCAAATGAAACCTTTTGGCCATCAACATGTGCTTAACTCTAGTTTATGCTTCTAGTGTGAACATTCATCTTTCACATCCTTGATTGCTTAAAACATGTAATGGTTTCAATTTTTGTGGGTAAATCAACTTTACAACATCATTTAGAATATGGGATGCCCTTGCCAAGCTCTTACTACATTTTAGCCACTCTTTCAGTGAAAAAAATTTCAAAACAAATGAATGAAATCTAGCTAATGTTGCAATTTAGTTGACTCTCCTATGTTGCGGAATTTTTTTTAAATTTCTTTTGTCTTATTTCACCCTCATACTCCATAAAAGATGGCTAAACCTCCCACATATCATGCTATCCTAGGATAAGTCTAATCTGGTCATGATTGTTAGGTGGTATGTCTTAAAAGAGGGTAAAATACCCCCAATTGGCACTCCATGTGTGCATAAGTCTACATTAGCAGCCGAGTGTCGGAACACATAATCCATTGTCACATCATTTTTGGAAAGAAGGAGAGTACAACTAAAATTGTTAATTTTAACTAAGATTTCATCATTCATATCCTTAATAGCTGAGAGTTTGAGTCACACATCCACTAATTGTTTGGCTTGGTCATCCAAATTCTACTTAGTGTTGTTTAATTGATTGATTCATTTAATTGTGACCACCCCTGCTAAACTAAAAATATCTTTCTTGGGTGTTTAAGTTGAATTGATGTATATGAGTATTAACACGTTGATCATGGTTGGCTTGGTCTTATACACATCTTTCTTTTCATTTGATCTATGCATGAACTTGACAATTCTTCATGTGTGTTTCTATGCTCTTTTTGCTTGAGGACAAGCAATGGTTTAAGCTTAGAGGGATTTGATGTGCACAAATCATATCATCTTTTGGATCATGTTTGGTTCCATATCCATGTTGTTTTGACTCAATTATCACTCTCATTCATGCTAGATTCTATATTTTTAGCTATTCTTACTTATCTCATGGTTTGGATTATAGGTACTACTTTTTGCAATGAAATGATGAGTAATATATCATATTATTACTTATTGGATCACTCCTCAAGTATCTACATATTTTGGGGTTCCAAACTGTGCATATACTACTTTTTACAACATGTAAATTGGACCTACACACTGAAAGTTATGAGCAGAATACACAACAGCCCAAAACAGCCATTGACACGCCGTGTCTTAAAAAGACACGTCGTGCACCTGGGAGCGTCGAGCAGACTGAAATTTTTTGGAAAGTTGCACGGCATGCATTAATTCAGCACACGCCATGTAAAGTGCATTCTGGATCAACTGACGAAGGATTTACACGTTGTGCACCGGAAATGCACGTTGTGCGCCTGTCAGTTTTAGCAATTTTTAAATACGAATCCTTTCATTTTAAAAGATGAAACCACTCTATGGAGCAGTTATCACTTGTCATAATTCGAAGGTCTTTCATCCCAGAGCAGGTCTAGAGCAAGGGAGGGCGATCTTGGGTGGAAGAAGGTGGTTTCTTGCCAAAGAACCCCCATTCTTCTTCTCTTCTTCTCCATTTTCTTCTCTGGAGGTGCAGCAGAGCTTCTTCACTCCACAAAGATTCTCGGGAGGGAAATTTGTCCGGTTTGGAACAGCTGTAGGAGTGGAATTTCATCCTCAAGTCAGAATTCTACCTTTCATGGGTTACACCTTGGGATTACTTAGCTTTTCCTTCTCTAAATCATGCTGAATTCTAAAAATTCTACACATTTCCTACTGTACACATTCATGGACGAGTAGTTTTCTTTTCTTGGACATGGGAGAGTAGCTACCATGTCATAACATATTTGGAACATGGTAATTTCGTACTAAATACTATGTTGCTTGTTTTTCCACCTTGCAAGTACCGGTTTCTTCCTTTCTGCATGTATGGCTGGCCACCTTATGTGTACGTTTTATGCTCTTTTTCTTGATCTGAGAAGATAGGTGGGAGAGTAAGGAGGTACTCTCTTGGAAACTCCTTTACCACAAGAGTGGAAATTATGGAGTTGAGGAGTAGGTTTGTGATCCAAAATGAAATTCATACATGGGAATGTTGAATTGAGTTAGGATCGTTGTACTTGCACCGAGAGGTGAAGTGCAACATACAACTCTCTTTTAAAACAAGTACTTAGTATGTTTAAATTTCATGCTCCTATTTTATGCAATGATATGTTGGTGAAATCCTAGGTCTAAGATCCTTCCATATCTGAATCTTAACCTTTCTTAAGTGATAATTTACTATTTTGTTTTAAATCTATAATTTAGTTATTCTAATTCAATCATCTGGTGTACAACGATCTAGATTATTGAAAATCATAACTCTTGCGCCTAACTAACCAACGCTCCTTGTGTTCGAACTTGACTACAACTACTCTCGTATACTTGCGGGATATAGCTAGTTGAGTAAAAGATCATTCTTATGATTGAAACTCATTAGTGTAATAAACCAACAGAGGTCACGCCAATGACCGTTCATATGATCCTTGAAAAAGAAGTATAATTCTATAAGGATTATCATTGGACTTTCTCAAGGATCAGGTATATTTCTTAAAACCCTCTTTCCACTTTGTAGTTTTGAGGTGATCCACTAGTTATCGGGAATATATCTAGAAAACTTTTATTTTTGTTTCCATCTCTGTCGCCATATTTCCCTACATTATATAGATATAATGTTGGATTCTTAATTTTTCCTTTTTAGTCTCACAAATATCATCATTACATATGTACAAGGAGAACATATTATCTAATTCCCAATCATCATATTTTGGACGGATCTTATGTAAATGTTACCATGAAAAAATTGAACAAGTTTTGTACTGGTAGAGTTTTTCATCTACGTCTTAACATATTATTTATTTCGTCTCTATTGAAGGTGATTAAACATACACACATTTCTTTATGGGGCTATTGACTAATTCAAGATTAGGGTTATCCCAAGTAGTAGACATCTCTTTGGCCAAGTCGGCATGTAAAGTGAGGAAAATCCCACCACCACCTAAATGGAGGAGTAATTATGCAAAAACCTTCACTGAACATCCTTCCTTAGACCCCTCATCTCATTCTACTTACATGGTGATAGATTATTCTGAATTAATTAACAAATATCGGAGTAAACCATTTTTGTTAAATCACTTTTACATATATTTAAAGGTACCAAATGGACGTTATCAATTATATGAAACTTACCATTTTAGGGTTTATGATATTTAATTATTGTTAGCTTTACTTTTACAATTACTTGTTTTTGTACCAAAGTTAAGAGAAATTATATGGTACTCTTCCCATTTGTATACGTATAATGGTGATTCAAATGTTCTAAGGGCAATATTCTAAATCTACATACATGTATCTTAAATATTTCTTCCTCAGTAATATCCCTTTGTAAATCTACACCTAGGGGAGTCCAAAATCTAGTAGATGAGATAGGAATGCTTCTTGAATTTGTATGATAAGGTACATATCTCATGTCCTAGGCTCTTAATGTTGTTTACTTGTAGTCTAGGTATATCCCAATAACTAGGCAACTGATACTAGGGATTGTTGGGAACTATTTTTTCTAAGTTATAAGTATCTATTTTTGTTCCAAAATAAACATAAATTACATGAGACATGCATGAGTGTCAAATTTTTATATCTCTAATACCATGTTGTAAAGTATTGATCATTGCGATCAAATATTTACAAAATAATATCAGAAAAAATAAACAATTTTTTATACTTCATGTTTTACATCATATTCACAGAAGAAATACATAGGATTATAAAATTATGAATAGTCATTGATTCCTATCTACTCTATAACAAAGGAAAGCTCTTGTATGTCTCTTCTAGGGCTTGTTATGACCACCTACCCATGAGTTCCCGAAGGGAACAAAATTACACATGGGCCCAAGAAGGGAAACATAGGCTAGCAAAGCTGGTATGAAATTGATATTTAGAAAGTAAAAGCATGAACCTGTCTATGAAGGATTTTCATAAAAAAAAAATGCAAAGAGTTAAATAACATAGGCAAGTATCAAATGGTAATAATGGGATTTCAAATTCAATAAGATTGAATATCAAATTTTGAGACTAGTAGTTCAGTTTTTTAAAATGGATAGAGTATGTCAATGTCTAGTTATTCTAGAAGCCATGTGTTCTCTCCTACGGAGAACGACAATACATCAACTAAGATTCCCAGTATACTGAGGGATCCTATATCCTTTAACTTTGTGCAGAGGTGTGGAAGCATAGTTACACTAAACTACGTGCACTAGTCTATCATTTTTTGACATTCAAACATTATGTTATTATTTCCAAAATTTGTTGGTGGCCTTTCAAAAAGGAAGGTTAAAATTTATTAAACAAATTTAGGTTAGCCAACCTATCTACTATGTATGATTTCAAGATGGAATAAGATTTTCAAATGTAAAATAGAAATTTTCTACCTTTGTATCAAAGCATACAAAATGCAAATTCCAAACATTGACTCCAAGGGACAATCAAGAGAGATCTATATAGTTTGAGAAATATTTGTCACTATATGGCTTAGAATCAGGTGTTGTTTGAATTTGATATTATTCTTATTATAGGTGGCTTGGGTTTTTATTTTAGGAGTTTGAATCAATTGTTTCCCATTCTAGTCTTTTCTAGGGTTTTATTAAGTTATATATAGTCAAAGTATTGTGATAATGTATAATATCCTCAAGTGATTAGATTAGGTTAACAATGTCTCAACCGATTATGGATCTTGAGTTTTACATACATTTTCATTAAATGATTCATATTTATCCAAGTAAGTGTAAACATGTCTAGGTTACCCATACTTATATCATAGAAGTATCTTCCTTGTATGTTTGCTTTCTCTCATATACCAAATTATTTAAGTTAAATTAATCTATATAAATATATTTTTAAGATCCTTATTTCATTTCAAAATATGATAATATGTATATGTGTTGGAGTGTTATATCCTTCATGAGGTAACTTATTATTTATGTAATTCTAGTAGTTTTCGTTGATTTTCTATTTAGGTACATTTATGCATCTAATCTATATGTGTACAACATAAATAGGTGTAGAGTACCAATTCACACAACTTATGAGTATGAATGCATTTTATGACTTGATAATCTTCCAAACTCTTATCTATTGTTTCCTTTCTAGTAAGTTCTCTAAACTAGATGAAAATAATAGTTGTTATGGGTTAACCAATCTAAGTTATTCACATATTAAGGTCTTTAATAGACAAAACCGCAAGGTTATCATTTACTACATTGTATAATATGGTATTATTAACAAGTTATGTATCACAAAATCCACATCAGACCGATTTATTGGATCCCAAACTTCTATATGGTTATGTGGTGTGTGTGTGTATTTGTATTGTGATATGAAAATAAATTGATCAAATAATTATGTCACCTATTATCTTCAATACACTCTAATTACCATTATCATTTAATTTATTGTTTAATCCAGTCTCCAAAGTTCAATGTCTAGGACAAAGATTACTAAATTTTGGAGGCACAATTATCTCTTATTTGTTTTGTTCATACTCCACGTATTGTGCATTATTCAGGATCGTGTATTTAGAGTTCTTTCAACAGATCAGAGATGGACATGGTGGTCCTCTTGTGGTCGACCTTCTCCTGACTCTGCTATGGAGTGGTGGTGGCATCATGGATGCGTCATGGCGGCTGGCGAGACCCAGCACAGGCCGTTACCATCGGGGGTTCTACGGTAGTTTGATGGTGGTAGGATTCCCTGGCATCACTTGAGAAGGCCAAGCATTCTCTAATGGTGTTTGGGTGGTTGGAGGGCTCCACCGAATTTAGGACCGAGTTGAGCTACAAGGATGACTATAACGCTCGAGCCCACAGCCCACGACTCTAGTAGAGTTTTAGGAATGACGACTGGCCCCACAAACCACCACTAGCCTTAACTGCGCACTTTGTCCACACTGACGCGCAAGCCAGGATCAACTTCCTGACTGGTCACCCATCCTAGTACTACTCCAAGCCGAGCACACTTAACTATGGAGTTCTTTAGTGATGGGCTCCCGGAAAAGGAGGTGCACCTTGGTGATATGGGTAGTCCAATCATTCCTTTTAAAATCATCTTATTCGAGGCCTCAAAGTCTTGGGACGTTTACAATCTCCCCCACTTAGACTCTTGACGTCCTCGTCAAGGCTCAACTATAAGGCCTCATAATCATTCTCCATTTCGACTGGCAAGACCCAGCACAGCATCGGGGGTTCTACGGTAGTTTGATGGTGGTAGGATCCCCTAGCATCACTTGAGAAGGCCAAGCATTCTCTAATGGTGTTTGTGTGGTTGGAGGGATCCACCGAATTCAGGACCGAGTTGAGCTACAAGGATGACTGTAATGCCTGGGCCCACTGCCCACGGCTCTAGTAGAATTTTAGGAATGACGACTGGCCCCACAAACCACCACTAGCCTTAACTGCGCACTTTGTCTACAAAGACGCACAAGCTAGGATCAACTTCCCGACTGGTCACCCATCCTAGTACTACTCCAAGCCAAGCACACTTAACTATGGAGTTCTTTAGTGATGGGCTCCCGGAAAAGGAGGTGCACCTTGGTGATATGAGTAGTCTAATCATTCCTTTTAAGATCATCTTATTCGAGGCCTCAAAGTCCTGGGACATTTACAATCTCCCCCACTTAGACTCTTGACGTCCTCGTTAAGGCTCAACTATAAGGCCTCATAATCATTCCCCATTTTGGTGTAGACCCATAATGGCCCATGGACACCCAGCTCCCGATCATGGAATACTAGCACAAGGGTGGCTACATCAACCATGGACAGCCCTTTCCAACATGCCTGGACCACACGGCTCAAGACTGGCATGCCACATGTCCATGTGGGCCCACCTACTGGAGGGGTTTTGGCTCTAATACCATTTGTAACTCCCGGGCCCACTGCCCACGGCTCTAGTAGAGTTTCAGGAATGACGATTGGCCCCACAAACCACCACTAGCCTTAACTATGCGCTTTGTCCACACTGATGCGCAAGCCAAGATCAACTACCCAACTAGTCACCCATCCTAGTACTACTCTAAGCCGAGCACACTTAACTATGGATTTCTTTAGTGATGGGCTCCCGAAAAAGGAGGTGCACCTTGGCGATATGGGTAGTCCAATCATTCCTTTTAAGATCATCTTATCTGAGGCCTCAAAGTCCTGGGACGTTTACAATGACGGTGGATTGGATGGGTTTTAGGTCATATTCCTCCCTGCCAAATATAGCGAGGAGCTTAGTTGTTGAGACAGAAGGTGGAGAATAGGTTAGAGATTGTGGGCCCAAATGGGGATACATTGTGTGGAGTAAAGGGGGTTGTGGTGTTGTAGGTCTAGATTGTCGAGGGGTGAAGTTGTAAAGAGGTTGAATATAGGATGATGTAGGTATGCTCACTTGATTCACAATCCTCCTGGGATCTTGGTAAGGGAGATGAGATCTATTTTGAGCCCTAGCAAGGAGTCCCATCATCGGCCCAGGCCAACCAGCCTGGTGGAAGTCTACATATTCAAGGTTCAGAGGTGCAAAGCAGGGTGTGGCGATTGGTAGTGATGCAAGTTGTCTTACATTATGCTTGTAGGCCGATGATCTATAATTGAGTTGCATATCTAGGGGCGGTGGTGGATTTTCATGTTGTTGTGCTAGATTGAAGATAGGTGGGCTATGGAATTTGTTCTGGAGAAGGGTCCAAATAGTTTTTTTATAGGGTGAGAAGATACTATGGTTTGTGAGCACGGATTTGTGGCAATAAGATGAGAGTTGTGGAGATGGGGAAAAGTGAAATGTCTTAGATCATTCAAGGAAGTTTATAATGATAAATGGTTTCATTGTCATCTCCTTGTCAGTAATGGTGGCTTGAAGGAAGTAGCTACACATAGAGTTTAGGGGAGGGTTATAGGTGACCATTGGGTTGCTATGTTGAAGACGAAGGGGAGTGGTTTAGTCTTCATGACTTGGGATGGCATGGAAATAGGGAACAATCCATGTGTTCTTCCTGATCATCAAAGTACACAACTTGAAGAAGAGGAAGATGTGTGTCATTCTCTCAATTAAAGACCTAATTACTTATTAGTAATAACTACTAATTTATTCATTACTTCCAATTTCTTTTATAACTTCAAATCCCGAAACCCCAATTTCTTTGAGATGTTGACCATCAATTAAATTTCTAGTGAATATATTTTTTATGTGGTAAATTTGATCCAATATGTATCTCATATTGATTCCAAAGCCAAACAGGTTCAAGTATTTTAGTGTGGATCCCAAATCGGTTTGATTGATCAAACTGAAATATAATTGTAATTGAGTACTTCAAGTGTAAAGAAATTCAAATAGGAACAATTATTAATGGAGATTTGTCAATAAAGATTATTCAATGGAGGTAATTATGCAAAATAGCTCAAAAGAAAAATATAGTACCAAATTTCAGTATGTTACATAATAACTAAAACATAACCTAGGGATCGACATTTTTTATCCATGCATGATTAATTCCCAATTTGAATGTTGTCAATGAATGATTTAAAGATCATGAGAAAAAGGGTTTATGGAGGAAAAAAGGGTTAAGCCTATCTAACATTGTTCCCACTAGACTCTCATTGTAGTGGTTGGACTAACACTCCCATTAGAAGCAGGAGATAGGAACTACTTACTAGGACCGTCAACTTTCACAAATAAAGTTTTCCACCACCATAGAGAGCATAGGGGCAATTAGGGTTACTAAAAACTAATCCGTTCCTCATAAGTGGTTTGGAAGGTGGTAATGACCAAAATATATAGGAACTGAAACCCTAACTGGTATTCTAAAACTTAGTATCAGGTAAATTATAGGGTTACTAACCTATGTAATCAAGGTTTATGTGTAGGAATAATAGAGCATAACCCTAAATCAACTACTCAAGCTCTGGTACCATATTGTAAAGGTGGGACCAGGAATGGATCCACTCCTTACTTGATTGGGGAATAAATTAATCAAATCCAAACACACTTATATGTATGATGGCAAAGATGATTTTATAATTTATCAAGTATGATATCATACAGATTCTATAAGTAGTAGGAAAAAATTAACTATTACAAAATTATTGTCATTATAAACCATAAATTTTTCCTCACAACAAAGGTGGCATTAAGAAAAGTTAGTGGTGCATCTAACTATTACCAAGGGCTACTTGCATAGAGAAACCTAGATATTCCAAGCTATCCTTCAATGTCCATGGTTTCATGGACCTACTGAATCATCATACTCTACAACACTACACCTGGATGGCTTGGAAATGTCAACCGGGAAGAGGAAAGGCAAAAGTATGTATTAGTAACCATGGAGTATGCGCATAATGAAATATTTTGGCATGACATGGTAAAGTACAAACAAAGAGGTTCCTATACAAGATGGGGTTCAATGTGTTGGTAAGCTCGATGAATTAGATAAGAGAATGAGTCTAATGAACACAAAAATCATAAAGTTTCTTTCCATTAAAATATTCATAATATCACATCCATATATGAGATAAACTAAGATATCTAAAATAGGTCCATAATTTGACTTGATCATGGCGTAAAAAGTTCATCTTGAAATGCATACCCTAGGGAGAACATGTGTGCCCTAATATACATATGGTTATGCTAAAAGGTCACTACTCTAGATAGGTAGTCTAACGCCAAGCATTCATAACTGAGTAGCAATACAAATATTCTAGTCACTTTTTGTTTCCAAAGTCAAGTGAGGTCACAGACTCTATGTTCAACATGTTTAACTAAATCAGAGAATAAAAATTTAAGAATTAGTAATTTCAAAACTAAATAATAAGAATAAGAATTAAATAAAAGGGTGATTTTATCTATATAGGAAATGTGGGTTTATAATCATATGAATTTTAAAATTGAAATGGAAGTTGTACATTCCTAATCTTCATGGTCAATGCTATTTATAGGGAGAATCCCAATTCTTCTCCACCTAAAGCATTTTATGTACACATTAGTCCATGATAACATCTTTTTTTGAAGTAAGTGATTTCTTTCTAAATTTTAATCTCAATAGATATTCTTTTGATTGGATATAGGTGACTACTTGATATTTTTAAGTATACCTTTAATATCCATTACTAGGGATTTTTATTTTTCGACATGTATTAGTATTATTTCTATTCTAACTCATAAATATAAATGTTTATAGATGCAATTTCGTGTATATACCCTTTTATTAGTCAAGGTTAACAATTTAATATCATCAAAAATATGTGTGAATATATGGTTTTGAATAAGTAATCACGAATTATGTTGGTTATTTTAATTTTCTTACTAATTATAGTTGAAATTTCTAAATAATTATTTGTTTGCATAATGTATAAGTATTCATAGGAATAATTTCCCAAACATTAGAATAAATGAATCAGTACGATGGGTTATTATAACCACATTTATATACAACATTTGTTGATTCTTAAATCTTTTCTAGATATATATAGCATGAAATTTACTAAAACTTCATGTCTTGATTACTATTTTTCTAGTAATAGTATTATATAGATACAAGGTATACTAATAAGAAATCAATAGTTGGCAATAGTTAATATAGTAGACTAACACACATCTAAGATCTCTTAATTATTATCTAAACTAATAGTTTTAATATTGCAATTAGCAAATTTATTAAGTTCAGTAGTTATGGTAAACCAGGATTACTGACTTTTCTTTTCACAAACATGAATACATGACAACATAGTATGTGGTACCATAAATAGTATTGGATAGACTAATACATTATATTTACAAGAAATAGTTCTGCATCATGAATGTATAGTTTATTCTAATTTGTCACTTAATATATCACTATCTCAAATATCTTTAGTTGGGTTTCTAGATTTAAATGTTATACAAGACTAACCATTTATGTACATAGGTTGAACAGCTTACCTATATCTTTCTTGCTTTTAAACTTATTTTTTATGATTAGAAATTGGTCAATCTTGGGTGGAAGAGGTTGATGGGTTGTGTTGGCTAAATTGGACATTATTATAATCCCTTTTTTTATGATGAAAAACATTTCTTTCTTGTGATTTTAACTTGCTATTTGAGTGTTTCAGGGACAAGCATATAAGGTGGTGGATAGAAAAGACTTGGAAGATCAATTTTCTAAAATTGCTTTATTTTCATGATTGTAATCGAATGTAAAAACTTGTACAAGTATATAATGTACAAGTACTTAGATATCATGTAAATCAAGCATTTAGATCTTCCCTATCCACACACAACACTTAGATAGGTCATCTCCCAAGATAGTATCATAATTGCACATTGATACACACACTTAGTAAATGAATACATTGAATTAGTGATATTCTCAGTCGACAAAAACTTTGACCGAGACACTCTCGGTCGACAAAACTCCTCGACCGAGAATAGACCCTCCTAGCCATTAGATTGAGTTGGAAAAGTGGTTGGGAGTTAGAATCGAACGTTACAACATATTGAATCAGACTCTCACTCAGTCGACAAATTCCTCGACCGAGAAACTCTCGGTCGACACATACTTTGACCAAAAATGGTTCTGTCTGCACTTTTCAGAATTAATTAACTAGATATTACAAATGCAATTAGTGGACACTTAACGGCTAGTTTATCACTAAGAACACCCTAGAAGGTGTCTAGAATGTCCCCAAGCATTAGCAAACCACTCCTATAAATAGGACAGCCATAGGACACCTCAAAGCATCACTTGCATATACAATTCACTTGAGATCACATGGTAGCAAGCCATTAGCAAAGCTTTCACTTGCAAAATATTTCCACAAGCTGTGAAATCATGTCCTATAGGCTGATATCTCTTATCCACTATACATTCACGTTCATCCACTTTGGTTAGGAGATCAAACGCTTGATATAGGATTCAAGCCTTGGGCTACATTGGTAAAGTTGTACTTTCATGTTTCTTTCTTATTCCTTCTTATTGCTTTGGTTCTCCTTTGCTACTCCTAGGTTGGAGGATGTGGAAAGGAGGTTGTATGAGCTTCTTCTGGTGGAGAAGGTAGCTTGGTGGACTTAAGATTACTTCAAGAAGGTTGTCTCAACGGGAAGCTACTTCAAGAGGAAGGCTACTTCAAGGGGGAGCTTGGAGTTACTTCGAGGAATGTTGCTTCAAGGTAGGTGGGACTACTTCTAGGTGAAGTCTATCCTAAGGGTGGTGAAGGTATTTGTATCTTATGTAACATCCTTACAAGCTAATAAAATACAAGTGCTTTCAAAATCCCAATTGGAAATAATTGGGTAGTGGACGGACTCCCTTAGTTTTTGCTAAGGGTGGAACCACTCTAAATGCTTGTGTATCCTTATCCAATATTTTTGTGGTTGCTTGGTTGAATTAATTTTAAAATTATCATAAAACCATATGCACCCCCCTCTAGTGGTTTTTCAATTGGTATCAGAGCAGGATTCAAGGAACTTTAACAAAGTCTTAAAGAAAATGGGTGATGGGGTACTAAACAACCTCAACTTGGAAGGAACACATGTAGCTCGACCTCCACCATTTGAAGGCACCAACTACACCTATTGGAAGAGGAGGATACAATTCTATTTCCAAGGAATCACCTGGGATCTTTGGAGAATGGTTTTAAATGTCTATGATCTTCCTCAAACTGATCATGCTACATGGGATGCAAACATGGTGAGATTAGCCCAATTGAATGCAAAAGCTATAAGTATCATTTATTGTTCAATTTCCGTAGGTGAGTTCAATAGAATTTCAAATTGTGAAACTACATATGAAATATGGCATAGACTCTCTATTACTTATGAAGGAACTATTCAAGTAAAAAATTCCAAAATTGGTATGCTTAAACAAAAGTTTGAATAGTTTCGTATGGAACCATATGAGTCTATTAGTGAAATGTATGCAAAGTTTTCTTATATTGTTAATGGGTTGAATGCATTAGGTAAAGCCATTAGTGAAGAGGATCAAGTATCAAAGATTCTTAGGTGCTTGCCTCCAAAGTACAAACCAAAGGTGACGGCCATTGAAGAAGCCAATGATCTCACTACATTAAGGATGGAATAACTCATTGGCAACTTGGAGGCTCATGAAGCTACCCTTGAAGAAGAAGAAAGATTGGTGGCTGAACACAAAACGGAGAAAAGAAAGGACATTGCATTCAAAGAATCAATCCAGAATAGTCATGACATAAGTGAAGAAGATAGTGAAGAAGAAACACTCATTGTAAATGGTAAGCAGTATAGAAGTTTTAAAACTAACAAAATTCCTAGTGTTTCTTCCTCCAGATGCTTTGAATGTGGCAAAAAGGGACACTTAAAAGGTGATTGTCCCAAACTTAAGAAGGGGAAGAAATCATCTCACAAGAAGAAAGAAAGAGCATATAAAGCTGCATGGGATGATTCAAGTGATGATGGTGAAGATGGAAAAGAAGAAGTAGAGTGTCTTATTGCTACAACAAATGAAGAAGAAGAAGAGGTAAGTCTTTTTTATTTATCTAAACAAGAGTTAGTTGCTAGAATTGGTGAATTGCATGTTAAATATATTGATTATAAAAAGAAACTAAAAAGAGTTACAAAAACCAATGAAGATTTGTATGCTAAATTGAATGATATTGGTTTTGAAAAATAAAGTATTATTTCTGAAAACTCTACCTATAAATCATCTTTAAATGATTGCAATATAAAGTTGTTTACTCTAGAAACTAATTATGATCTTCTTTCTCAAGAAAAGGTTGAACTACTTGCTAAACTAAATGATTTTCAGACTCAACCTATCTTATGTACTCATCTAGATTATGATGCTATTGTTAAAGAAAGAGATACTTTATCATCTGATCTAGATCAAGCAAAATTAGATATCAAAAGGAAAATGGATGAGATTGCTAAGCTACAAAAAGAAATTCTTAGTTTGAGAAATAATGATGTTCTTGATAAGATCCTAAAGAATTCTTCTGTTTATAATGGAAGGAGAGGTTTAGGATATGTTCCAAAAGAAAAATCCTATCAACCTAAACCTAGAAGAACACAAGCACCCAATGCCAAGATTATGTATGTACCCAAGAACAACTCAACTTCTAGAAAGAGAAATGAAATTGACTTTATATGTTGTCACTATTTCTTGCATCTTGGACATTACACGTTTTCATGCCCATACAAGAAAAGGGATGATGATCTAGTTTGGGTTCCTAAAACTTAGAGATTTGAATTTGATTAGTTGAGATTTGACCTAAAATGTTACTTTGATATTCAAATGTCTTATCTCAACAAAACTGAACTTTAGCTTTCATATTCTTGCAAATTTGTATTAGAAGTACCTTATGTTTTGCTTGCAAATAATTACTAAAAAACAATACAAAAACACACTCATTCGAGAAAATATTCGACCGAGACACTGTCAGTTGAGAAGTAGTTGACCAAGCAGGTTATTGTTTTAAGCCTGCAAAAACCTGATAAAACCTGTAAAAACAACAGAAAATTCGGTCGAGAAAATCTTCGACCGAGATATATTCGATCAAAGAATAGTTCGACCGACTCAAGTCCTATTGAACCTCTTTGATTGATTCAGTTTGCTATCAATATACCTAACTAAGATTATTAGTAGGATTAAAGGAAACCTTTTGAAGAAAAGAACTTTGAGACAAATTTTTCAAATCAAAACATATCGATAATCTTGCATCATAAAATTATGAGATAATGTATATGATGTTCTTACCCAAATTACTGCAAATAATATTGCTTACAAAGATTAATGATGCTAATTTGAAATATATATTATTACTGCAATTGGACATGCTTTATGAGTCTTTACAACTATTGCAAGCTCACATACTATCAAAAGTTTGATTAAATATGATCTTTCACATGGTTTGCCTAAAATATTCCTTGGTCAATTTGAAATTTATGAACCATGTGCTTTAAGAAAACTTTATTGAAACCTATGGATTTGATTCTATTGGATTGAATAAATATTTCTCTTGTCATCAATATGATTATAGTAGTTCACCTCATTTCAAATAAAGATGGTGTTTTTATTTGATGCAAACTATAATTGAAAGTGCCTTTTTATAAGAAGATGAATCTCTATGACATAGAAGCTAATAAATGAAGGATCACATGTTATCAAGTGCATAGTTTGCCTAAAATATTTTTTTGTTCAAAAAGTATGAATCATATACCTTGGAAAACTTCATCCTTGGAACTTACTTATATGGAGTACATTATTGCGTCATACATGAATACATTTTCCTAGATGATATTATGGACATCAAAGTTTTATTTCTGCAAATAAAATCTTCTCAAAAGGAATGTTTCTATATGAAGAGAAAGGCAAGCTAAATGGTTATAATGAAGACAAGTTTAATTTAGGCATCTTTATTAGAATATGAATGTTTTATCTAAATGTTTGTTCTAAAAGCAAAGATATCACATTATATTAACATAAAAGCTATAAGTTTTCAATTGATATAATATCTTCAAAATTGGTATTACTTAAAGTGTTTCACATTGATATACACTTGATTAAGTTACCTAAAGGCTTTATACTTCCAAATATACAATCATAGATCAAGTAAATCATTGAGAATGCTTCAACTGGAAATCTACAGAAAATGCTGAAAATCTGTAGCAATTGCCTCTCGTTTGAGAAAGAATTCAATCGAGGGGCGCTAAGGTTGAAGTCAAGTTCGACCTAAAATAAGCTTGACAAAATGCTTAATTGTAAATCATTTCTTTTCACTCAATCTTAGTACATTGATCTGAAACTCGTTCATCATATTAAAAACAAGATTTTAGTGCAAAGCTCTCATAAAAGTTTAACTCAAACTCTAATGCTTATTATGAACTTAGAATTCTTAAATTATCTTGATTATAAGATAAAGGGGGGGCTCACAAAACTTTGTAAACATTGATCAAATCAAACTTTAAAAACTAGCCATGACCTTAGGATTATTGAATTATGTTGATCTTAAATGGACTCTCTATATCAATATGGGCTTAACATCCCTCATTATTGATTAGAGATATATTTCTTGATCCTACTATGCTGTAAAGAAAATCTCATATCATTTTCAGGGCTTAACATCCCTTATAAAATGGATGAGAAATCAATACATGTATCCATCATGAGTGTAAATGGATCTCATATCATTTTTAGGGCTTAACACCCCTTGTAAAATGGATGAGAAATCAATACATATATCCATCATGAGCCCAAATGGATCTCATATCATTTCAAGGCTTAACATCCCTTGTAAATGATTGAGTAATGAAAACACATATGCCATGAACCTAAAAGGATCTCATATCATTTCAAGGCTTAACATCCTTTGCAAATGATTCAGAAATAAATTGTGGCTAAATTTGACATAAAAATAAGTGGTTTGCACTAAATTGTGTTGATTACCCTTGCTTTAAAAATTGAGCATCAAATTATCAAATCAAGGGGGAGAAATAAAAGTTATAGCTTGGTTATCTTTTTGAAATGACAGAGGGGGAGAAATAATATAAAATCAATAACATAAAGACATAAAGTAAAATGAGTTTCATAATCTCTCACCTATCACACACTTGCATTCACAAACAAGAGAATGGCTACAAAAGGTAAACTTCATGTATGAAACTCATATGATTTATATTTCCTTGATTTATATTTTGTAAATGTCTGTCATCTTCAAAAAGGGGGAGATTGTTGGCTAAATTGGACATTATTATAATCCCTTTATTTTGATGATGACAAACATTTCTTTCTTGTGGTTTTAACTTGCTATTTGAGTGTTTCGGGGACAAGCATATAAGGTGGTGGATAGCAAAGGCTTGGAAGATCAATTTGCTAAAATTGCTTTATTTTTATCATTGTAATCGAATGTAAAAACTTGTACAAGTATATAATGTACAAGTACTTAGATATCATGTAAATAAAGCGTTTGGATCTTCCCTATCCACACACAACACTTATATAGGTCATCTCCCAAGATAATATCACAATTGTATATTGATACACATACTTAGTAAATGAATACATTGAATTAGTGATATTCTCGGTCGACAAAAACTTCGATCGAGACACTCTCGGTCGACAAAACTCCTCGATTGATAATAGACCCTCCTAGCCGTTAGATTGAGTTAGAAAAGTGGTTGGGAGTTGGAATTGAACGTTACAACATATTGACACAGACTCCCACTCGGACGACAAATTCCTTGACCGAGAAACTGTCGGTCGATAAATACTTCGACCAAAAATGGTTCTGTCTGCACTTTTCAGAATTAATTAACTAGTCATTACAAATGCAATTAGTGGACACTTAACGGCTAGTTGAGCACTAAGAACACCCTAGAAGGTGTCTAGAACGTCCCCAAGCATTAGCAAACCACTCCTATAAATAGGATAGCCATAGGACACCTCAAAGCATCACTTGCATATACAATTCACTTGAGATCACATTGTAGCAAGCCATTAGCAAAGATTTCACTTGCAAAACATTTCCACAAGCTATGAAATTGTGTCCTATGGGCTGATATCTCCTATCCACTATACATTCACGTCCATCCACTTTGGTTAGGAGATCAAACACTTGATATAGGATTCAAGCCTTGTGCTACATTGGTAAAGTTGTACTTTCCTATTTCTTTCTTGTTCCTTCTTATTGTTTTGGTTCTCCTTCGCTACTCTTAGGTTGGAGGTTGCGGAAAGGAGGTTGTATGAGCTTCTTCTGGTGGAGAAGGTAGCTTGGCGGACTTAGGATTACTTCACGAAGGTTGACTCAACGGGAAGCTACTTCAAGAGGAAGGCTACTTCAAGGGGGAGCTTGGAGTTACTTCGGGGAAGGCTGCTTTAAGGTTGGTGGGACTAGTTCTAGGTGAAGGATATCCTAAGGGTGGTGAAGGTATTTGTATCTTATGTAACATCCTTGTAAGGTAATAAAATACAAGTGCTTTCAAAATCCCAATTGGAAACAATTGGGTAGTGGACTAACTCCCTTAGTTTTTACTAAGGGTGGAACCACTCTAAACGCTTGTGTCTCCTTCTCCAATATTTTTGTGGTTGCTTGGTTTAATTAATTTTAAAATTATCATAAAACCCTATTCACCCCCCTCTAGTGGTTTTTCAGGTTGTTGGATTATATTTATCACAATATAGTTGGAGTTTTTTGGATGATGGGTGAGATGGTGGTATGATCTATAGGTTATGTGATCCGACAAGGTCATATAGGCACTCAGACTTATCCTTCTTCATGTCATGGGATGATTGACACCTCCTAGTTATGAGTGAACTTCATGTAGTGCTATTTTTTAATTGGAAGTCATTTCTTGGTCCGCCTCTTGTTCACAAATAATGAGATACAATAGTTGGGGTCACCATCCACTGTGGTCTATAATATGTGTGACCCTCAATCGAAGAGACATCAAGAGGAAAGTCACATATGTAGAGGTCTGTCCATGGGAAAACTAATAGGGAAAAAGCAACCATAGGTGTATAGGTCAAGAGAATAAGTAGGGTAGGTACTAGAATGTGGCATCTCTACAGAAGGAGAATATCAGATATGATAATATTGGGTTTTTATGAACTCATGGCAGTTAGTTTTTGGTGTAGGATTTAAAGTATGAGGGGATGATGAAGGTATATATCTAGATACTTACAAGGCTATAATTTTAAAAATCATATCAGCAAAATGTAGGTCCTCTTATTGTCTGTTGGGCCCATATCTATTTTTATGTTTTGAAAAAATGACAAGTTAAATATTAGTATGCACATTATTATTTTGTATTTATGTCATGAGAAAAACAAGCGAAGAGTTTAGGCGATAATTGTGAGTATTAATATGACAGGTATAGGTATCTAATTATTAATATCAGTGATTACCATTAAATTCCTCTAAACAGATATAAAAACAAGAATACAATGCTTACATATAATATTTATATCTATTGGTGTCAGGATGGAGATTATAAATTTAATGTCATTTTCTATTACATTTATATTGGATGAGACATAAAAACTCCCTTTTTTTTGTTTACCATTAATTAAGACAAATAGACATCTCAATCAATCAAATATGAGAAGTGTCTTTATGCAAGAAGTCTTAGTCGTATAAGTGAAGGGCTCATTATTATATTAATTATTATTCAAACATTTAATTCTAAATTTACATAAGGTGGGGTGACATTTGTGGTCAAGCATGACACCTTTTTTATTGAGAGATCATGGTTATATGATGTGATTGGATGATAAATTAACACGCCATTGATTTGATTGAGTCATGTTATGATTCAAAGTGATCTCACAACAACTTCATGGAGCCCAAAGGTTGAGGTACGCTTTTAAAAAAATTATTTCCCTTTCCCTCAATGAATGCCAAAAGCTCAAACATTATATGGAAGTATTGCTCGAAATTTGAGCTGAAGGTGAAAATTCTCATTATAATAGGTTGAAGGACAAGAAGTGTCGATCAACTCTATATTAAAATATAATTAACAACTTGATTAAAATACAATCAAAAATGGCATGGATTGGTAGCCCATTGATGGCATTAATTGTGTTTCTATGTGTTATTTGTCATTTTATTTTTAATTAAATCTATTAATTGGGTGGTAAAATGAAGTTTACTTGGCATGAAAAAAGATAGGCTAACTAGATGTGAGGAATATTATTTAAAGTCAAATTCTCATACTGAAAAGGTTTGATATTTTACCTATGAGGGTGATAAGTGTGCATTTAATGTATTTATTTCCCCCTTTTTAAAATAATTTGATATAATAAACCATGTTTAAAATTTTCTTTTATTTGTCAATCTTATGAAGATTATATATTATAAAATTAAGTTCAAAATGAATTTATTGATGAACTTGTATATTAATCCCATGAGGAAATTAATTAATTGAAGAGTCCATAGGATTTTTGTTAAACTGTTATATTTATTGACTCTCAAGTAATCCTAATTTAAACATTAATTAGGGGAAAATAAAATACTATTAAAAAAACTGTATAGGTATAAGAAAAGGAAGTATCAAACTAGGTACATATGCTCGAGTATGTTACAATATGTGAGTGCAGTTTCTAGGGGGTTGTTACAAATAGGCATGTGTAGTTGTAGAATCCAGAAAATTAACTTCCTTTTAGATGGTGTTTCCCATCATAATGTCAAGAGATTTACACTATAGGGCGTCCTTTCTCAATAGCAATGTCAATGTATTGGCTTGTACATACATGACTGCTCTTGTGATAGCAAGGAACAATCAACCTAAGATGAGAGGGCAATGAAATATTTCTTTGGTGCCAATCACAACAAAATCACTAGGCATGAATAAACAAATTCACAAGAAAATCTTCCATATTGGAGATTTCATTGATGAATCAGTTAATTGAATAACCATCCATGTGGATAATCCTTCAAAAAAAAGAACTAGCCTTTTGCTAAGGTTATGGGGTTGGAAGATATGTTTTACCCAAGTTCATTCAATCCTCTTTGATAGGTGATATCACCTATGAAACATGAAATGACGAAGGAGTGTGCATTCTTTGAGCTTATATGGCATCTTGTTTTGAATAATGTTTTTATTTTATCTTGTCTAGCTTCATTGCCTTGTATTCTTCTATGATGTATTTATGAGCGAACAAAGTCTTGAAGAATTCACACCAAGAGGGAATTTCACATTGTGGATCAATAAAAGTGAATTCAACATGCATCTTCTTCATGGCCTCCTTGAACTTCATGAAATGAGTGTCTGAATGAGTATATGACAACCTGATCTAGAATGGTGGGCATGGCTTGTACACAGGTATGACTAGATTAGTTGCTCTAAGAGTAGCCTTTTCTAGTTTCTCAGTGTCAACTAGAAGATCTTAGTATCAACTTATGTGTCAAGTATTACTACATCTTGGAAAAATCTAGTATCATCATCCTTGTATGCAATCATTGTAGATATGACAAGGAATTATCTTGTCTAAAAAGACCAACCCAGATCAGTAGTCATTGCCTTTGGTTTCTTTTGATGTTGTGAGTTATAATTTGGTTGGTATGCAAATGACCCTATTGGGGAGCAAAAGACTATTGCAATCTTTATCACATGAGCTTTTATGAATTTATTATAGGCTTGTTGATTTGCAAGTATATTCTTAATGTGATTGAATCAATCTAAATCAGCTAGATTTGACATATTCTGAGGAATTCCCTAGCCTTTATTTAAGTTATGAAAATGTTTCCCTAGATTGTACTATGTGTCCCTACTTGTGTAATGATGTATGAAATTTTGATTTTTTTAAGAAATATGTGAACCTATAGCTTGACCTAAATCATATCCAAGCCAAAACTATTTAGCATTCTCTACTCTGGTACAATTTCCATATTGAAACTTAGGATGATTTCTTGGAATTTTAGGGTTACAATACCCATTTCTTGGTATAGAATTAATTGCATTTATCTCTTCCACATCACAACTATCAAACTATGGT